>JAWWES010000024.1:6711921-6754873 GCA_035583135.1 Lophotriccus pileatus
AAGGCTATAGAATACACAGGTTTGGGTTACACCCATCCAGTGATGAATTGGTCCCAGCTGTTCTAACTAGGACAGCCCTCCAGACTGGGGTCCCATATCAACAGCCAGGAGAAAGCCAGCCCTGAGCCATGCTGGGTGTGTATTTATTATGCCCTGATTTTTAATGAACCCAGCCCAACAATCTGCTCCCATCCCAGTCACAGGGATCCCTTCAGCTGCCAGCCTTGCTTGTGCTCTGTGCCTCAGTTTCCCCATCTCTAAACTTCCACCACAATGATCCTTTTAACAACAAGGAGCTAAAAAATCAGGGATGAAGGAGGCTGATTTAAACCAGTGGCTCTAGCCTAGAGTTTGAGACAGTTTGTTGGCACCTGGGTGCCAGCAATTTCTATCAGAGTTTTTCCCTATCGATACAACCCTCCCTTAGATCCCCACTGGTAGAAAGAGCTCGCTCTAGCACTATACAACTTGGGAATTTTTCTTCTTTTCTGTAAGTTGGGCTTTAATTGTCAGTTATTTGCTCATGAGTGCTCTTTCATGGCTGATGCCGGAGCAGACTCAAGCAGTTTTTATTTTGGTATTTCGATTAATTAGCTTTTTGGAAGAGGGAGGCAGGGCAGAGATCTATTCTTGCTGCTCATCACATATTCATTATTTACATTTTTCGGTATCCCAAGTAACTCGGCACAGAAAACAAGTAAATGAAGACTAAAACGTACACAAAACATCTGGAGCCTCTGCAGTTCCATAATTATTACTGCTTGTTCCCCGTGCCTGGAGTGCCTGTTGGAAAGGCCATTCATATATTGGCCTAATGGAGATTTTTCTTGTTGGATGCTTCCAGTGAACCCCCCCATCCTCCCGCCCCATCTGCCTGGGTCAGGTCTGACTTTGACTCACCGCCAAAAGCCGAAGCAGCAAAATTGCTGGTTGGTGTTGGGAGCAGCAGCCTCTGGAGTTCTTGGCCCAGGACAGTAAATACAGCTGAGCAGATCAGGGCTGGTGAAGAATTTATATGATGACTCTACAAAATTGTAAATTCCCACACCCCGCCCCCCCCCCCAGCCAGCCCTGGTGGGTGCTGCCAGCCTGGAAGGGAAAGGGGGAAAGGGAAAAGGAAAAAGGAAATGGGAAATAAAGGAAAATAAATGGAAATGAAGGGAAATGGGAAAGCAAAAAGGAAAATGAGAAAAGGGGGGAAAAGAAAGGAAGGAAAGGGGGAAAAGGAAAAATAGAGAAGAAAGGCAAAAGGAAGAGGAAGATAAGGGGGAAGGGGAGAAGCTCTCCCCCCACTGGGCACACAGCAGAGCAATGGGCAGACCCCCAGGCAGGGGCAACAGAGCAGCCCCTGCAAGAGACACTGCCCTGTCCCTGTCCCACAGCCTCCTCTGCCAACACTTGGCCCTCTCATTTCATTTCATTTTGGAGTTCATAATGATGGGAATAAGCGCGCGTGGCTTCCCTCCCTGGCCCAGTTGTGACAGTGGAGGGTTTTGCTCAGAGGAAGCAGATCTTTGCATATTTATGAACATAATTGTTTATAGCAAAAGATACAAAGAAGAGAAGTTGATTTGGGATGCACAGAGAACTGGAACAAACAAGCCTGGCTCCCCACGGGGCTTCACTGCAGCCTCAGAGATCCCTGCCTTTAATGCTCTTGGATTGTTAACAGCCGGGAGAGGGTGGGGAGAGCCTGTCTGGGGGGAGGAAAGGCAAAAATCTCCCAGTTTCACTCTCATAATTTGGAGTTTCAAACCAATGTTGATAACAATGTCATTATTGCTGAGCATCCGCTGGGCTTAGGGAGTAAAATTCCTTTTATTCGTCTCCAGTGTCAGGATTTGCAAGTGCAAAAGATTTTCAAGAGCTTGTCTCTGTCCCTGTTTGTATGCAAATGATGTTGTAACATTTCTTAGACTAAAAGACCTGATTTTCGCTATCATCAGTCAAAGCATCTGTCAGCCTTGTCAGAAAAGAAAGACTTTGATTCTTTCGGGTCAAAACAACCCAAAATTATTGCTAGAATATTGAGGCAGTTTTAAGACATAAAGAGCACAATGAAAATTGCTCAAAACCATTTTTCCTGTCAATGAAATTTTAATTTTTATTTTACTTCCACACGTAAAGCAATTTTTTTTTTTTTTACAGATGACAAAGTTTGAAAATCGAAGCGTTCAATGCTATATTCCAGAACTCCATAACTGGGTAGGGAGAAGTGTTGGATTCAATCACATGTTCAGGAGGAAACTGGGATGAGGAATTAAACGAGCTAAAGAATGGGCAAATATAATAGAAAAATGAGGAGGAGCTTGTGCCAAGGCTCTGAGATCAAACACTTCCAGGAGTGCTGCAAGCACCAAGTGCCCCTGCAGGAGGTAAGTTCTCTCTCCAGAGGGGCATCCCAGAGGTCTGGGGTTTTGTTCATGGTAAAAAAAAAAAAAAGGGCTGGTGCCCTTGGTGTGGCCTGAGCCCACCTTTTGGTGAGACAACAAGAGCATCCACCGTGTGACGTGGGTTGGCTGGAAGTGGAAAACTCTGTTTAGCAAGCCCAGATCTACTCCCATGAAACAATCTTTCTCAGCAGTGCGATTTCTGCTTCCTAATGAAAATGATTTTTTAACAACCTGCTAGAGAGCTCACAGTGTTCCCCCAGGTCCCTGCACGGGGCTGTCACTCTGTGCTTGGCAGAGGAGGCAGAAGTTCTCCCAGTAATTCCCTACTCACCAGTTTCTCCCTGAAGAAGTTACTGAAGACTGAAAGGCTTTAGAGCAACCACCAACAAAAAAGGCACCTCCGGCTCCACATTTGGACAAGGACTGGGAGGACTGGGATGTGCTGGTGCTGCTTTGGATCTCCTCCAGCACCATCAGCAGGTTCCCTGCCTGTTGGCATCAAAGTGGAGTTCAAGTCCCTGGGAATAAACTCCCTGGTTTGAGGGTCTGGCCTGGGATCAGTGTCTCCCTGGGAACTGGTGGGAGCAGTGAGGGTCCTGGCATGTGGAGCACCCTGTGAACACCCTGGCACCCTGGCACAGCTCTGATTTGTTCCCCCCTGGCTCCCCTTCCCACAGAACCAGCAATGAGCCCTGCTGCAGAAACAGAATCTCACAGGCACCCTGAGCTGTTGTTTTGGGCAGCTTTAGGACCTGGGGAGTTGCCAGAGGAGCCACATCTCTGTCCTCAGTCAGCTACTGCAGGTTTCCCATTCCTGGTGCCTGCAGCTTTACACCTTCACTGACCACTGCTCATTGTGACAGCCAGAGCAAACAGCCTGTGCCCAGCACTGAGCATCCTCCTCCAGACAGAAAGCAGATGGATTTTCATTTACAAAGGCACAAGGCTCTCCCTCTCCTGCACACACACACATGCAGTCCTACATCACAGCCTCCATCACTTAGACAAGGAACTGTGAGGAAATAACAGGTTATAATAACAGCATGGATATATCCCTTGAGCTCTGAATGATAAGACAGTAATCAAGTTTCACCAACGTGAAGAGAGATTTCCCAATACTCTTTCCTAAAGATAAGCATGTCCCAGGACCAGCGTGATACCCTCTGCTCACCAGCATGCACAGTCTTCCAGAGAAGTGATTTCCCCAGTAGCCACTACATTAAACTATAGGCAGAATATTCAGATCCAAATCAGCTCCCGATGTGTTTCCATCTAACAGCCCCGATAACCACATTGCCTTCATTTTCATACTGCATTATTTATTCATAGGGCCCTGGGAAATGTGGAGCCTCGTGAGCAGTGGGAGCAGACTACATACCCACAAACTAATATGTTCCTCTCACTGATGCGTTACCATCACTTTCCCAGCAAATGAATTGCCCACCAGCAGCTTCCCAGGCCTCTGCCCACCTGCCGACACACGCTCCTTATTCTTCTCACAGAGCGCAGCACAAGGCACAGGGACATTTGCTCAACCTGATTCCTAATTTCCTCCCTCAGACTATGTGTCCCAGTATTTCAGGCTTTCAGAAGCCTGATTTTCTGCGGCTGGCTGACCTGTCCATGCTGCCAAATGCCATTTGCACCTGCAAGTTTGGACTTTGGGATGGGCAAGCACTCGAGCAGGAACGCGAACAGTCACTCCTGAGTCTGCAAATGTGACTCTGCAAACATGGAATCATAGAATCACCGAATGGTTTGGGTTGGAAAGGACCTTAAAGATCATCTAGTTCCAACCCCCCTGCCCTGGGCAGGGACACCTTCCATTAGAGGTCCATACGGTCCATCCCACCCACACGTGGTGAGGATGAACTGACTGCTGCAGTCGTGATTTAATATCTCAGTGCTCTATAATTTTGCCCTTCTAAGTGAAGCACATGAAGTGGGTAGATGGTAGAAAGTACAACTGGACAGGTGGTGGTCGTGATTACAAACTCCAACTTGAAAAACTGGGAAAAAAGCCCAATGATTTGCCTTGATTTCCCCCACATTTCCAAGGTCAGCCACCCAGTCCTGAATATGAGGAGAGAAATGCAAACATCTCTCCAACTGTTCTTGGACAACTTAAATGTCCTGTTTAATGCCAAGGCCATTTGGTCCTTGTCTCCAACTTTCAGCTAAAAATATACTGATTTCTAAAAGGCTCAGGTGAGAAGAGAAAAAAGCATTTCAAGTTCTTGCACAAAAAAAAAAAAAAAAAAAAAAAAAAATTACAAGGAGATACAAATTCCTGTGAGATTTTTACCTATTTCATCCCGTAGCTTCAATCCCATAATTAGGTCTCCTGTCACTTCACTTCATGCTCTGCCCCATTTATCTGCAGCTTTCTGACCCTATTTTCATATCTGATAATATTTTTTTCCATTACCATTCTCAAAAGAAGACAAAAAAAGAGGGATTCTTGCCCTTCACTCAGATGTCTGAAATCTGTAAGAACTATTTTAACTTTGTGTTTCAAGGGAGATGATCATAGTGTCAGAGTAGGATATCTACAAAGCGAGAGATATTTTTTCTGTATATATATAGATATATATATATAAAAGTAGGATTTATATAAAGTAATGGCATCCATAGAGCAGATACACCCCAGTTGGTGCCCCAGTGCTCTGTTGGGCTCTCCTGAAATTGAATCCTGAAAGGAGAGGGCAGCACTGAGTGTGAGAAGTCTGATTTTTTGGGCAAACCACACAAATGCAGGCAATGGCTGAGCACACACTGCAGTGACAAGCTGGGGCACAGAAGATGTCTGCTTATCTTGCAATTAAATTGGAGTCAAAATTTATTAACAGTGAAGGACCTTCCTGCCTGTGAGATGGTACATGCTTCCAGGCAGATCCAAGCAGTGAAACCCTGTTCCCAAATGCCAGATCCAAGAATAGATGAGCCTAATGTCAACTGCATCACCTTTTTATCTGATAGATGTTTATTAAGTGAAGACAGAATATCTGTTGCATAAAAGCAAGCCACCTGCTGCCAAACAGCCACCTTCCCTCTGCCACAGACAAATGTGTTCTCAGCTAATTTGTGCTCAGACTGTATCTCAAATCACATCATGCTTGCCAAATTTTGAAAGACTGGATTTCTCAGTGCTACAACACAACCCCAGAAGGAGTCACCTCCTCCTCTGATAGGAGCAAAACACCCAGGAATGGCCACAGCTCCCTCAGAGCAGCTTTTGGCCAGGTCAGCAAGGCCAATTGGAGAGCATCTGCAAAAGGCTGGACCCAGGATATTTGGGACACAGATTTGGCATAGTGAACCTCTCCTGTTACCCCACCTCTGTTTGCAGACGTAGGTCTCGGGCTTGTCAGTGTTGCTCCCAACAGCTTCAGCACAAGCCCCTCTCCAGCCACCAGCGCCTGGCCCACACTCCGATTTCCACAGCCATCCCTTCCAGCAGCACTGCTGCCTGGGCTGGGGCTACTCTTCCTCCTGCCCAAGTGGCAGGCTGCGTGGCCATGTCCCCGAGGAGGGATGAGCCAGCGGCAGCAGGAGAGCTTCACCTGGCTTACAATCAGCCTTGGCATCTCCATGGCAACTCCAGCAGATGCTGCATTCCTAATGGCTCCCAAGGAACCGCCGCGCTCACAAGCAGCAGTTGCAATCAAGTTCTGTCTTGGTCATCTCCAAGGGGGCAAGAGGATAATGCAGAGGAAATTAATAAGAGGCATTCGAAGTGTTTGAACAGTGTAATTGCCTCAACAATTCCTCTGGATTACAATTAGTCTGTTCCTTAAAATGCACAATATTTCCAGTGTCTCTCAGTGCTCTACTGCTGCTCACTGCTGCCCTGCTCGTGTTTGTGGAAGAGGCTGAAGGGGCCTGAGCAGGGTGTGCTGAGCTCAGACGGGATCACTGAAATCAGGATGGGTTTCACCACCAGGACAAGAAAGACCCCAAAGGCAAGCACGAAAAATCCAACATTGTTTCCCTAATGTAACTTTAACCCATGGCATGCCAGGGGCAGATGTGTCTGAAAGCCTGCTGGAGAGTTTTTGCAGTAAAAGAACTAAAACCAGTTTCATTGTAAGGCGTGTGAGAGTCCTGACCTAACTTCTAGGTCGAAGACTCAGTCCTGTCCATAACAGCACCTCAAATACCCAGCCTTCACCCTTTCCTGAAATCTGAGGGATTTCGTGTTTCCAGCTAAGTGAAATTGTATTTTTCATTCACAAGCTGCTGGGCAGCTCTCCCCAGGGGCTGTTTGCATCCCAGTATTGGGGCAGGAATACACCTGACACCACCCAGGAACCTGCCAGAGCAGGTGATGTTCCCCCTCATCGGTGGGCTGCATCCCTGAGGATTGCAGGGCAGGATTTAGCCATCCATCTACTAAAGAGCCAAAAGGCATTTCTGTCTCATCTCTCACATCCTACTCACCCCCAGGCTCTGTGGTGGGAGCTTTCCCCCACAACCCCTCCAGCTCCACACACCAGGATGTCAGGGAAAGCAAATTGCAGTGGTTTTAGGGTTAATGTGTTTGCATTCATATTCCAAGCCTTGCTTTCACATCTATAACTCATTTTCCAACATCTTCAAGCAAATTTCACACTGTTGGAAAAATGTCAAGGGTTTAATCTGATATGTGTGATACTTACTGATACCACTAGGGAGAAAGATGATCATATCTTCCACTTCCCATCATGTTTCTTGCAGGAGTGAAAACATATCAGGAAAATTCACTGGGTTTCACTATACTTGGTACATGCAAATTAACAGAAATCAAACTCTCTGAGGAGCACAGACAAGTAACTTTGCATATAAGAAGCCCAAGGAAGAGCATATGTGAAAGCTTATCTGTTTTTTCCAGTTGCATTCGATGGTCTTAGGGAATGTGCCTTTGCTGATGATCCTTGCACAGCTGTGACCTGCATCAGAGAACAGGACCTGAAGCCTAGGACCAACGTCCTGCAAGCCTCATGATTGGCACAACTGGATTAAGAATGGAATTAAAGACAGGAGGAAAAAAAAAGCAGATGGATGAAAATTGTAGTGCATCAATACCGTGATTTTCCTCAGATTAATGCATTCCCGGCAATATCCACAGGAAAAGATTCCTTCAAGTCTGCAAGAAGTCCAGGGAGGGTTTTCACATGCAGTAGAGAGGTCAGTGGCAACCTTGTGCCACAAAACAAAACAAGGTCTGTGGATTAAATTCAGCTACCATTAATGCATGACATTCTGCTGATATCCCAATATCAGTCAATATTATTGACTTCAGTAAATTTTCCTCTGAGCCTATAACTGTAATTTAATTTTGTCCAGACCAAGTTAGGGAAGGAAAAAAAAAGAAGCAGGCTTCATGAAAGCGATATTCCGATGGCTTCATTTCGGAAAGCTATTTGGATCTCAGAAATAGGACTCGAAGTGTTTGTGGTGAGGAATATGCTTAATTAGATTCATGTCTGAGAAGTCCCCAGCTGTTCTGCAGACAAACAGAAATATCTGAAATTTCTTCCAGCTCTGTGGAGACACAGAGATTGGCTCCTCTCCCTGTTGCCCCAGTCTGAGAGATTTGCACGTATGATTACAATCTAGGGCTGTTTCAGACAATACAAGATGCCACACAATCTCTGAGCACAGAGCAAATATTCCAGCCATTTGTTTCATGATTACTTCCACCCCTTTCACTTCAGCATCTGAAAAATTCTTTGCTTTTTTTTTTTTTTTTTCATGTGAAAAGCTTTCTGGAAGTTGGACATAACATACATTCATTATGAAATGAAAATACCTCATGTGTTCAGGATGGAAAAAAAAATCCCTGGCTTTCAAGAAAGCTTTGTGAGCTTATTAAAAACAAGAGCGCTCACTATGTGTGTCGTTCTGCCAGATGAAAAATTCCCTCCTCACTTCTCAGGCTTGTAAGCTGCTTTGTATGTTCAAGACATCTCTTTCCAGTGTCCAGAACATTTTCATCATTAGTCTAACTTGGAATAAAATATTGTCTGCCTTGTATCAACAGAGGGGAACCACAGGGCAGCCACACCTTGCCTTCATCATCACTGGAAAACGATCCTGGAAGAGTCAACCCTAGAAGAGTCAATGCCTGCCCAGCCCTCAGACTTTGGGAGCAGACCTCTGTGCCACAGGGATCCATCATAGCAAAACCACGCATCTGGGGAGAAGCTGAAACAGGAACTGTGAGCCAAAACCACAGCCGGCCATAAACACCACAGCCCGAGAAGAAGTGAGCCATGACCGCCTCCAAAATCCACATCCCTGGGGCACTGCAGCAAGTCCAATCACACGTGGAAAGATGTGCTTTGTGAGATTCAGGTCCAGATGTAATTCCCAGGCTCACCTCACCAGCCTGGCCACCTTCCCCTTCTCTTTCTTGTCTCCCCATTACTCACCCCAGCCCTGTTTTTAGGGGTCCCAGCCCCACTCCTGGCTAATGCTTTGAGACAAAGCTGCGGTGCACAGTGGGCTGGTGAGTTTAGGGGTTTGTCCTCCACTGCCTTTTTGACTCTAATTTGTTTTGCCACCTCTTTGACTTCTACATGGCCCATTCCACACCCAGACTGGCCCAAAAAGAGGTGCAGATAGACTCTGTGAAATCAGGCAACCAGCTACTGCACATGGAGGAGTCCAGCCGGGCATCTCAGCAGAACTGACTGCTGTGCTGCAGGGTACAGCCCTGAGCATGTGGCATTTTGGAAATGGAAGCATTCCTGAGGTTATCTGAAGGAACTCAGGTTGGATATGCAGTGGAGCTTGAGGACAGCAGACAGAGACAACAGACATCAAACACTAGCAATCCTTGGGAAAGTGAGGTTAACCTCTCCCTACTGGACTACCCACAACAGGGTTGTGTCCTGGCGAGATACACTGGACAAGGAATATCATCTCAAACTCCAGTGTAGTGGGGCTGGACCTGACAGTGAACAAGACACAGTGCAGGGATCAGACTAGCAAAGTGTACTTGTGGAGACCACCTCCAGCAGCCAGTGGAACAAGTCAAGGAGCTCACCCAGTGACTCACCCTGTACAGCTGCAAAACTCTGCATTTCACCTGATTAAGGATGAGATGAGTAAGAGCAACTACAAGGATGAATAACCATTTCAGGAGCTTTGAAGAGCTGCTCTCAGTAGCCAGCAGCAGCATTCATCATCCCATAGCCAACTGAAATGGCAGCTCTCAGTCTCCCTTGCCACACTACGAGCCAAGTCAGTCTGTTGGTAGGTGGTGGCATTTGGGTGGGCGGGTTGGTAATTTGGGTCGATTCAGTACTGAATCACACACAGCTCATTTGCTATGGCAGATCACATCCTCCACATGGATTGTCTGCAGGGCTCTCTCTTTCCCCCAGTTCTTCATTACCATTTATCTTACAAGCAATTAAGACTGTTTAAGAAGACGATCAGTTTGGACTTTGAAGCTTTTTTCCTCTGATCTAATATGTGTTTGTTCTTTAAAATATAACTTCAAATATTGTGGCATTCTGGATGTTTTCTGTTTCAGTAACAGGCTGCTAATTGTAATTAGTTTTATCATGCTGGAAATTCAAAAATCTGCTCTGAATCTCCTTTGAATTTAGTTAAAAGGCACTTTTTGAGCTGACAAACACTTTGACTGTAGCTTGTGAGAAAGAATCAAATTTTAAACTTACGGGAAAAGCTCATTTTACTGCAGGGTTGAGAATCCACTGTCTCAGAGCTCACTGGCATTGTGAGGTGCTAGCAAGAGCCAGAGCAAATATTTCTCTGGGCTTCCACTTCCATGCAGTATGTTTTAGATTACACTTAAGTGGATTCAGGAGAGGAAACTGGGGGTGGTGGGCGGGAAGGATGCGAGTAGGTAAGAATGAAAGGAGTCAGTGCATGGAAAAATGGAAGTCTAATAAAGAAAAAAAAGAGATGCACAGAAAGGGTGAGGAGGTGCTGGCAGGACTGAGAGTAGATCACACAGAAAGCTCAGAGCTGTACGTACCAGACTGAACAGATAAGGATAACAAGGAAATGTATAAGGATACTGTATCAAAGGATTGCTGCTGGGCACTTCAGGAACTGCTGTGAGTCACCAGAGGTGGGATGGAGAAAACAGGAAAAGGGGAATGAGCGAGAGGAAAACACTGAGATGTTAAAAACATTAAAAGATGTTGAAATAGTCAGTATATAGTTAAAAATATTCAAAATATGTTTTTTCATGTTCAGACAGCTGTGCAGTAAAAGAGTGGCAGTCGAGCAATGTGCCCAGGAGGGAGGATGTGGTCGGGCAGAGGCTGTGCCCAGTGGGCAGCTGGTGCTTGGGTGTGGGGGCAGGAGCCATCAAGGGCTCAGGCTCTGCACAAACCAGCACCACAAATGGCACAAATCCACTCTGCCCACCCTCCTCTTCTATCCTAGTGGGTGCCAAACCTGGCTCCTCTGCCCTCTTGGGAAAACTAGGCCTTTGTATGAGTCCTTCCACAGGTGGTATCCTCTTCCACCAGCCAGAATATGCTGCTCCTTTCGAGAATGGGATGGCTTTGCCCTCCAGATCATTCCCATGGCAATAGGTGGAATGCAATATATATTATAGTAACCTGCAGCACCCATGGGTGCTAGTGGGACCTTCAGAAGATATGAAAATAAAAACCTGAGCTGAGCGTGAACTTCTGCAGTCAGATTCTCAGATGGTCAAGAGCAAAGGCTGCTTTGCAAAACAGCAACCAAGGGCAAGGCTGCCTCTAACTCTGGGGATAATTGTCATGGAAACTACAAGTAAAGTAGCACAAAACACAAGTAGGTATGAAAAAGGTAGCTGAAAATAGCTGCTCCAGGAATGTTTCTTTGCAAAGGTTCTAGACATTAAAAGGCAACTGAATAAACAGTTTAGTAATTTTAGATGTTCTTGGAAAATGGATTTTAAAGGGAAAAATGGGGCAAACCACTAAACTATGGCTCAGGGAAAACTCCAGGAGAAAAAAAAGCTCTGAGAGGAAAATGAATGCAAGTCAGATTCCTGCAAGCTTTATAATATATATACCTACAGATGTATAGATAGATAAAGTCATACATGTGTGTGTGATTACATACATACAGATAGAATGCATATATGTAACTATGTATATAACTATATGCATATATATATGTGTGTGTGTGTGTGTGTGAACTATATATATACATCCTTCTGGAAAAATAATACTGAATAAAAGAAGCCAGCACAAACCAAATCCTTCCTGCACCAAACTGAAGACGAGAGGGTTTCTCAGAGGTTAACTTGACCGACATCCAAGGCCTTGAGCAGGAAAGCAAGTTGTTTGATGAGTTGGACCAGTGTCTAAATGGCATCTGCCCAAGGATGGCTGTGACCAGAAAACACACAGGGAGAGTGAGATCCAGCCACCCAACAGCAGAATGGACGGATGCCAAAGAACTGAAATAATCAGAAAACGCATGAAATGGAGCTCAGCATGTGTGCAGAGAGCCCTGATGGGCAGAAAGAGGGGGTACAGGCTCCAGCCAACAGGGAGATATTCGGCAATTAACAGCAAGGATTGATGGCCACAAACCAGGACACCTTTGTCTCTGCTTAAATAAGCAGCAACTGCATTCCACAAAGAGCCTTTTCTTTGCTGTGAGGAACACCTCCCCGTGTCAGATGGACAGTGGCACATTCAGGGATGTTCCTCCAGCCAAAACTGTCGGTGCAGGGAGCTGCAAGCACAGGGGAAGGAGCAGGGGTGCCAGTCCAGTAAACAGAGCAGCAGTTACAGCCTCTATGCAACGGCACTGGGAATGGCTGGATGGGATTCAGTGTGAACACAGAGGAAAGCAGGTGAGATGTGGAGGTACTGTCATGCAGGTCACACTAGGAAAATATTAAAGGACAATTTATGCACTTGGAAAGGAGTGAATTGAGCTGTAACAGGGAAAAACGTTAGCTGGAAGATGCGAGAAGCAGCTGAATATATTTTACATCATTTAGCAGCACACACTGCTGGCTGGGGCCAGGATAATCCCAGTCCATTTTTTATGCCACACTGGAAGAAACAGTGAATAACCAGGAATAATCCTGCAACAGCAAATGGTATATGTGCATTAGTAAATGCCAAGTAGTATGTCTCATCAGAGACATAAAGACAAAAAGAGTTTGTTCAGGGTGAGTACCAGAGGTGTTGCATTGGATTCATATGAGTTGGGGGGGTTGTTTAGAAGTTGGTTATATCCGCACCATGTAAAATATAATTATCAGTAACTCAAATGACACCCCAAAAGGAGCCAACAGTGAGAGAATAATCTCATTTACCAGAGGGAAAGAAGGAAGATCCAGAGAGCAAGAGATGAGGAGG
The DNA here is from genome assembly GCA_035583135.1 of Lophotriccus pileatus. Lineage (NCBI taxonomy): Eukaryota > Metazoa > Chordata > Aves > Passeriformes > Tyrannidae > Lophotriccus > Lophotriccus pileatus. The sequence continues at coordinate 6,724,649 of JAWWES010000024.1, forward strand.
TGAAGGTCAGGGAAGAGGTGAAAGGAAAATGAAAATGGAAAGAAAAATAACCCTACCGAAGAGGCAATTCTAATCAGCTACAAGGGGAGAGTTAAATGCAGGCCCAACTTCAGAGCAGTGAGACATGGAGATGTGTGGATAACTACCACAGCAGCACAGACTGGATGCTGCTGGGGCTTTACAGGGCACGAACCAGGTATTTATGAAATACCATTGAGGCACAGGTTTCTTTACTTCTGAGAATTTACAACATAGAAAGACACCAAAAGGAGTTAATTGCACGTGTTTTTTTACTCAATAATGTCAAGTCGCAGCTCAAGAAGATTAAATATGCAACCAGAAGTCACCTATATTGCTGTAATACCACTAATAACAGTAGCATTTATAGAGGGCTAAATCATGCTTCCCTTGCTTAAGGCCCTTCTCGCTGACCTTTGAAGGTTTGATCTCGAGACACGATGTAAATCATCTGGAGACTTTTCTTCACCTCTACTGGATGAAGGATATTCCTATTCTGGGAAAGCAGGGTTAGTCTTCCAAATAAAAGAAATATGCTGGAGGTACTCGGGCACCTGAGTTCTCTGCTTCCCAAAGTCACTCAAGCACATCTCTGCAATGGCAAAGCTGTTTCCATTAACTGAGGAGGATCTTCCAGCACTGCACAGACACAGACTCTCAGTTCCAGCTGGTTTGAATTTCTGCACACTTATTAAAACAGACGTAAAACCACCTAAAGTAATAATCCAGCTATTTTCACCCAAACTGAAGTTTCTCAGGCTAGCTACTTGCCTATTAGTAAACATAAAGTGCAACATTTAAGGAGATGTGCTGGGGCACTACAGCACAGCACTGTGTGTTACCCTCTCATCCCATTTGCTCTGCGATTTGTAGTGCACTCAGGAGAAAGAAATAAAAGCACCTTCCTCAGTCAAACTGATGTTCAATGGGCATTTGGCAGGTGCTCTCCAGGTACCCCAACAGCCTGCAGCAACAGCCAGAGCTAAATTCCCTCACATTTTGGACAAGTCCCTTGCCCTGTGAACCTCGACTGTTCACACTGGAGTCACTTCACCACTGGGTTTATGTGAAAAGGCAACACAATATTAAATCATCACACTGGTGTTTGTGTCAAACACCCCTGTCCTTGATTAATAAATGTGTGCCTGCTTTGCTATGAGATCTCAACAGAAGTTTCACAACACTTCTCAGCCAAGTGCTTTTCCTTGCATGATGTGAAACTCACTTGTGTTATAAAGAGTGAAAAAAACAAACAGAACAGGCTGTGTGTCTGAAAAGAAGCTGTGGAAAATACATCAATATTTCAACTACAGAGGCAGCTGCTGCTCTGTGAGCAGTCAGGGATGGAGGCTGCTTTCCTATGGATCCCATACGCCTTCTCCCCACCTCACTTCATCCTCACCATGGTGAGACTCCCAGCTCTTCCTTCCAGTGCTCCTCACTTCTATATATTTCCCATCTCTCTGTGCACCCTGCAACGGCCACACAGCAGTCCTCATTGCTGGCCACATTTCCTAAACACCAGCTGAGCAAGAGGCACAGGAGTAGAGTCATTGCAGGGCTGGATGGTGTGGGTTAGAGCCAGAACGGCTGATCCTTCCAGTTTGGATCTGCCCTCCCTGATCTGCATGTAACTTCAAGAAATTGGACATTACAGAGAGCTCGTGACATCTATCAAACTTGGTTCAAGCTGACCAGGCTGTTCAAAGGCATTAGAGCACAAAACAGAAACACAGGCTGATAGGCAGAGGGTATAATCACATGAGACTGTTGCCTGAGAAAAAGAGGCTTAAAAAAATCATCAAAGGACAAAAGTCACTAAGGCACCACAGGGAAGGCTGACAAGGTTGAGCTAAGGAGGAGGAAAATGGAGTAACTCCCCAGAGGACTGAAAGATTTCAAATTCCTTGCTCTCCATTTCAAATTATCTCAGTAAACTGATAACTATCACATCATCCAGCCAACAACCTGAAGATTTAAATAAGCTTTTTGCCACCAGCACATGTAAACCCAAATGAATTCCAAACAGATGGTTTATTTAAAGATCATGGTATATGTACTACCATCAATATCCAGGTTATGCCAGGTCTGTTGCAAGGAAAAAGTTATAATTTTAGACATGTAAAATCCCTCTGGTTTGGACAGAGATTGGCCAACAGTAATCAGCACTTCTTAGGGTCTTAGAAACATAGTGAAAGAGCTGAAGTGTGTGTAATTACCAGCGAGAAGCATTGTAGCTAAGCAGATAAAGTTAATTATACAGTACAGGAACATTTTCAGTTGATGTGGTAGTAATCATAGTCAACAAAGAAGTGCCCAACAGAAAGATCCATATACAATGAAAGCAATCATGGGGTGAAAGTGTACAGCACAAATTACCTAAAAAACAAAGGCAGACAGACACAGCTGGAGCTGAGAAATCTTAATGAGGATTTGTGGATTTCTACATGCAATAGGATACCTTAAACAGCAGCACTCCTTACCTTGTGGATGGTACTCCTGCAAAAACTGTCACATCAGTCTGGAGGAGGTATCAATATTTGTGCTTCATGTGGGAAAGCAAGGGCCAGATCCAGCACCAGCCTCTGATAATATTGATGCCATTTTTCACAGGAAACACTGGGTGCTGCTGCTGTGTATGAAACAAATACATCAGTAGGTTGGTCCAGAGTACCATTTTCTGAAAGTAAATCTACACTTAGGAGAAAAGATCCAGCAAATAGACTTCAATTTTAATTCAGGCCTTCAGGCTACCATTTCCTACAGACCTCCCAAGGTCTGCATCCACTGCTCTGCACTATAACAGGCAGACTGGGACACAGGACCTGAAAGAAAAGGTTCAAGCACAAAACATTTCTGTGTGTATTTACACATCTCCACAAATATAATTTCAATGTCTCTTGGCTTGATGATGGGACAGACATGGCCATGGATTTCACTTCCCTGTGCTGGCAGCTCTCTCTCCCAATCCACATTACAGCCATTCCACCCAGGACTGCCAGAGGTGTGGAGCAAAGGAAGAGGCTCCCCTGCTGTCTCATCCTACCTGCCAGTTTGATTTCTCATGGCCATTTTCAGATCTCTAAATAATGATGCAGTTTCATCCCCTCTTCCCAGGGTAACAAACTCACCCAACATGGTGAGTGTTGGAACATCCTGATTCTAATGCTGTAAAAGGCTTAATTTGGTGAAACGTTGCCCTTCAAAACAAGGATTTATTGATTTGAAAACACGCAGGTACATAAATGACACTAATTGCTGTGAAACAGATACCTGGCTGATCAGATGCAATTAGCAATACGGAAAGGGTGACAAAAGAACATCAGGGAGGTCAAGAGATGCAGAAATCCCACTGCAGGGACATTTTATAACTGTCTTTATGCCGGTGCCAGGGCTTGTCTAACACCAGACAGCTCACTGACCTGCACTAGCAGAGGGTTCGATCCTGTGCCTTTCACCCCTTACTGATACCGACTGTAATTTCTGAGAGACTTCCAGACTTCCAGACACAGCAGCCACATCTATGCCAACAATAATTACCTATGAAAACAGGCAACTTCCAGAAAGAAATCAATGCCTAACACCTGTAGGTTTATACTGTACAGCTGTGAGTATTGCTGTCAACACTTCCACTACTGAGGGATAAAGAATGAAGCCAGACGTGATTCAAGTGCCATCTTTTCCCAAGTTCAGTTAAACCAGCCCTGCAAATGAAACAAATGCATGAGCCTTGAAGGTGCCTGAGGATGACAGCAAGGTACGGAAGCATAATTGGTATTGCTGAGGTGAGCCTGCAGCTCACAGCGTGATGGCTGTGCACAAAGAGCGCTTCGTTACGGCACGGACATGCCACGCAGCTCCAGGACCCTCCACGCCTTTCACGACTGGAATTAAAGTCACTCAGAAGCACTCCTGGGTCCTGCTGCAGATCCTGAACTACTGGCAGAGGCCAGGGTGGTCTCAGTTTCTGAAGCCCAGGAGAGCCAGGTAGGGCCCCAGGACTTCCTTGGGGAAGAAAGCAGAGTGCTCTGCGACCTGCTGCTGGAAGCACACCTGGTGATGGGAGCTTTTCCCTCAGTGGGCTGGGAGAGAGGAGCCCCCACACCCAGTGGGGCTGGGCGAGCAGAGGGATAGGTGATAGATGCAGACCCTGGCTTCACTGATGGCACTTAGAAGCAAAACACTGCCATAAACAGGTATGTTACACATCTCTGCCAGCAGCAAGTCAGCATCTGTCTGGACACAGGGGCCTGGACACCAGGCAGTGTCTGGGGAGGGGAACAGGGCAGCTTTCGTGTGGTCTGCCCCAGCTGTGCCCCTGCAGAAGGCTGGAGGTTCCCCAACCTTTCGGCTTGCTAAGTGATAACAGGGCTTCACTTGGCACACTGAGGGGGAAAAACAGCCCAGCAAAGCAAACATACAGAAGGTAGAGACGCGGTGCAGTTACTGCTCTGAAACACTGGCACCTTGTGGCAGCTCGGCCCCAGGCAGACACGCTGCAGACAACTGTCCTGCTGGACACTGGGGTGACCTGGGCACGGCTCCAAGGACCAGGACAGAACCGGAGCAACCTCTCACGGGCGCATGGAAAGCCACCTCGCTCTGGGTAGCATTTAGTAACAGCTGTTTCTGGGGAAGGAGGAGGTCTGGAAATCCGTATTTGCACTTCCAGCCCTGTTAGTGGCCTCCCACGGCTGCAAAAATGATAATGAGGAGGGTGGCATTACTTGGAGTGCCCATGGTCACCTGTGATTGTCCAGGGCACTGACCACACAAGATATGTCCATCCAAGAACTGCAAGGAATCTGCAAACAAATTTCTCTGTGTGCATGAACAGCACTGGGGAAGTGCAGGGTCTGCACCGTCCTCCACAATGCCCTGGGACAGGGACCCCTCTGCCACGGGGAGGAAAATTAACATGTCTGCCCCTCTCAGAGAGCTACAATATCCCTTGGTTTAACGAGGGGATGGCAGATCTCCGCGTCCTGTGAGACGAGTGCAGGCATGAGCTGCATGATGGGCTACTGGCCTGTCAGCAGCAAGTACCACTGTATTTTACTGGTTTTAAGCCTGACCACACAGCTAAAGGGGCTGTCAAACCTGTCCTCCTCCAAAACCACCATCTGTCAGAGGAGACCTCCTTGGGTGCCCTGACTGCCACCAGAGCCACCCCGGGCTGGTGCGAGCAGGAAGGCGGACAGGATTTGTGTTCTGCGGGTGCAAAGCCTTAGGGAAGTTCTGAGGAGCCCCTGCAGCTGCAAAAAGGGGCTGGCTCCTACTTCCAGCTGGATAACAAGTGTGTATTATGTCATGTAAGCAACCTGCAGGACATCCATACAGTCACTCTTCAAGGAAGAGCATCATTAGAGTTACTGGGAGCCACCACAGGGCTCCTCGCAGCACTGATGCATCTTGCAGGGAAGAAAACAATCATTTGAGGTCCATTTTCAGGAATTTTTTTTTTTTTCTTGTTACTCAGATCCTTTTTAATGCTGTAAGATCACATGAGAATTATGGTCACCATAAGGCCTTATTCTTCATATAAATATTTGAGATATAAATATACTCTCTTAATTCTCTTTCATATTTAGCTGTGAACGTGTGTGTAGCTGGATCCTTTTCTCCCTGTTATTGCTGCAGTATACATAAATATATGGGCAAATATTTACAGACAATAAATGCTGGGGGGGAAGGGGGTTAATTAACTAGTGTTTCATATGGTTACAAAGCAAAACGCGACATTTCAGCAATAACTAATCCCAAGAAAATTAAAACTCAGCTCCCTTACTCTTGTCACACCTAGCAACTTATTTTGGGGCCAATTAAAAAGTGGCAAATCCAGAAATGGGAAGATGAAGAATTTTTTTCTCCCACAGTACATAATGAATCTGTGGCTTTTACTGCCACAATGAGCTGAGGATGCCAAACCCCAGTGGTGTTAACAGGGTGTGGGTGTTTCTATGGACAGTAAGAATGGTCAGAGATACAATGGCTGTGAAAGATGCAAATTTTGGAAGAGGGCAGACCTCCAGCTGTGGCTGCAAACCAATATTTATTAGGGGTTAGGGAAAGAGCTGCAGTGGCAGCCAGGTTATCTGCTTACAAGGGAACTGCACATACTTTCCACCTTTCACCCAGCGCTGGAGGGACCAGCTGCAATAACTGGACATTAAAGCTGTTTCAATTCTTTTTTTTTTCCAATTTTTGTGAGCTAATCCCATCTCAGCCACTCACACAAGTAACACTCACCCGTGTGTGCAGTGCCTGAGTGTTTGGAACATCAGCCTTAGCAGGAAAAAAACCCAACCAACCCTTTCTTCCCAAACAAGGCATGCTAAGAATAAACAGCATTCCGCGGCTCCAGAGAACGCTGCCCAAGGAACAGAGCTGGGGACAAGATTCCAAAGAAAAATATGCAAGAGGCCTAAAAGTGTCTGTCATAAATAAAACCAATTAATAGGTCTCCGAGCAAATGCAAAGGCCAACAGGCAAATAACATAAACACTGCTGCAAAAGATCTACGTGCCATTCTCTGCAAAGCATCAAAGACATTCCTCATTGCACAATCAACACAAAAGCAATTTCAAGTCAAAAAAAAAATAGAAGACAAAGGAAAAAACTGCTCCTCAAAAAACAAAGGAGCTGCCCGACTTAAAACACAGTTTCTCCTTTATTTCATTCTAGATTGCTAGAACCACAAGCCAGTGACTTAAATGAAGGGAAAAAAAATCAGAATCAACACAAAAAAATACTGACACTTATCAAAAACACAGCAGGCAACTGTTCCTTCCAGTAAACTTCTAAATAATTCACACCCGAGATACAGAAGCCAAGCTTAGGAACACACAGTGCCAAAACAGTCGAGGGAACAGTTTCTCTCCTCACCCAGATGCAAAACACAACTCCAAAACAGAGGCACCAGCCAAAAGAGTTGCATTTAAACCAAAATTCCAGCAAATAAAACCAAAACATGCTTGGAGGAGCTCAGCTGTGCAGCAAGCGTGGTCCAGGCTACACTGCAGGGGATCCTGCATCCCACAGGATAGCTCTGGGGACCTAAAAATGCCCTTTGTAGAAGCCAAGCACCCCATGCCTGCCCCACCACCCAGTCGTGTTACACTCCAGTGCACACGGCCAGGGTATGACCAGCCTCTCATCCCCCACCACTCAAGTCCTTCTCAGCAGGGCCGCTCTTGATCCTTCATCCACCAGCCTGAACTGACACCAGGGGTTGCCCCAACCCAGGTAGCAGCACCTTGCACTTAGTCTTGTTAAACCGCGTGAGATTCCCACGCGCTCACTTCTTGAGCCTGTCCGGGTCCCTCTGGATTCCCCCGTCCTTCAGGTGTGTCACCACAGTGTCAGCTTGGTGTCATCTGCAGATTTACTGAGGGTCCCTCAAATCCTGCGCCACGTGCCCTGGGGATGGCCCTGCCTGAGGAGGGAGGTGGGAGCAGATGACCCATTGTGGCCTCTTTCGTCCTGACCCCATCCAATCCTGTGGCGGTGTGATGCTGTGACCCTGTGATTTAGTGACTGACCCTGTGACTCCGTGCCTGTCCCTCCGTGTATCCCTGACTGATTCCCGGCCCGTTTCCCGGCCCCGTTCCTGTGGCGGCCCCGCTGTCCCCCAGCGCCCCCTGCCGGCGCTCCCGCCGCCCTCCCCCCCGCGCGGGGCCTCCGGGCCGGCAGGGGGCGCCTCGCGGCGGAACCTCGCGGCCGCTTCCGCCGGTCGCGGCTGAGTCACTGCGCGCGCCGCCCGCCCGGCCCCGAGCCCCGACCGGCCCCGGCCCCTGCCCCGCCAACCCGGCCCCGCCAACCCGGCCCCGCCAACCCGGCCCCGCCAACCCGGCCCCGCCAACCCGGCCCCGCCGCCGCCATGCCGCTGGAGAACCTGGAGGAGGAAGGGCTGCCCAAGAACCCCGACCTCCGCATCGCCCAGCTGCGCTTCCTGCTCAGCCTGCGGCCCCGCGCGCCCGACCCCGCCGCGCGCGACGAGCTGATGGCGGCGGTGCGGCTGCACAGTGAGTGTGGGCCGGGGGGGTCTGGGGGTGCGGGAGGGTCTGTCCCTGCACAGGGAGTGTGGGCCGGGGGGGTCTGGGGGTGCGGGAGGGTCTGTCCCTGCACAGGGAGTGTGGGCCGGGGGTGCGGGGGTCCTGTCCATGTGCAGGGAGCGCTGCCTGGGGGGGTCTGTCCGTCCGTCCGGCTCCGACTGTCTGTCTGTCGTGAGGCGGTGTGTCTGTGTCGGTTCACCATCCCGAGGATGTGTGCGGGTGGCGGTGGGTGTGTGGGGCTGTGTGTTTGTGTGTGTGTGCACATCTCCTCAGCAGCCCGGGGTCACTCTGCCCCCGGGACTGTCGCCCCGGAGCGTGGACAGCCCAGAGCAAGAGGGTAAGGTGGGGCAGGGAGGGTTTGACCGCTGTTGTTCATGCTGGTGTCATGAGAGTCCTGAGCTGAGCACCGGGGGCTGCTGTGCTTGCAGTGGGATAAATAGAATCATGGGATATCGTGAGCTGGACGGCACCCACAAAGATCATTGAAGTCCCAACTCCTGGGCCTGCACAGCACAGCTCCAACAATCCCACCCTGTGCCTGAGAGTGTTGTCTGAACCCTCCCTGAGCTCTGTCAGGCCTTGGGTTCTGACCACTGCCCTGGGGAGCCTGTTCAGTGCCTGACCACCCCCTAAGTGAAGAACCTTTTTCTGATATCCAACCTAAACCTCCCCTGACACAGCTCCATGCCATTCCCTCAGGTCCTGTCACTAGTCACCAAGAGATCAGTGCCTGCCCCTCCTCTTCCCCTCATGAGGAAGTTTCAGACAGCTTTGAGGTCTCCCCTCAGTCTGCTCTTCTCCAGGCTGAACAGACCAAGTGACCTCAGCCACACTCAGCTTCTCTTCAAGGCCCTTCATCATCTTTGTGTCTCCTTTGGACACTCTCTAACAGCTTAATATCCTTCTTGTATTGTGGTGCTTAAAACTGTCCCCAGGACTTGAGGTGAGGCTGACCCAGCCCAGAGCAGGGAAAGTGCAAATGGGGTAAGTGTAAAGAACAGTGATGGAAAAAGGTCAGCAAAAGGAAGTGTGAGTGGCAGAGTCTGCAGAAACACTGTCTGTGCCACGTGTGGATTTAACAGGTACCTGGTCACAGGAAGGGTGTCGCTGGTGTCCTTATGGAAACATGCACGCAGCCGCTGCAGCAATTAACAGCAGAGCCCTTCCTGCTTCTCTTCCAGACATGGCTCCGTACTACGAAGCGCTGTGCAAGTCCCTGGAGTGGCAGATGGACACGGATCTGCTGAACAAAATGAAGAAAGCCAATGAGGAGGAGCTGAAACGTCTCGACAACGAGTTAGAGGACGCGGAGAAGATCTTGGGGGAAAGCGAAATCCGGGATGCAATGATGGCCAAAGCTGAGTACCTGTGCAGGATTGGGGACAAGGTTGGTGACAGCACAGGCTTTATGGACTCATATAACACACTGCATGGTAACCCTTTTAGCTGGGCAGATCCAAGTGAGCTCTGGGAGACTTGCAGTGTCTTTTCTTTCTGGCACAGCTCAGACGTGGATGGCAGATAGGGGAGGGTGTTACTGAAATTTAAATTATCTGGGGAAAAAAAAACATCCCTTGAAAGAAAACATCTTTTTTCTCGACAAGGGAAAAAGTTATTTTCCATTGGCAGATATAATTTTTCACTTTCCTTGTGCCTTTAAACTTTTCTAAGCTGTTCACATCGTGCAGCTTAATTTCAAGTTACAGAGTAGATTTTCGTAGTCCTTAGCTTTAAAAGATACACAAGGATCAGCTCTTTTAATGTGATTTAGGTTTTGATTCTTTAAGATTATTCAGAATCCATAAAGTGAAAGTTATGGGAAACTGATGGAGTCACAGCTACCAGCAGGAGACAATATGTGTTCTTACCAAAGGCATTTTGTAAATGTTGTAGGGGCTTTTAACATTCTTATGGCAGAAAACACTCTTTTGGTAGGAGGGAGCTCTGAGTGCCTTCCGCAAGACTTACGACAAAACTGTGGCACTGGGACATCGTCTGGATATCGTGTTCTATCTCCTAAGGATTGGCTTGTTTTATATGGATAACGACCTCATCACACGGAACATTGAAAAGGCAAAAAGGTACTGCTGGGGTTGTCTGAGTGCACTAAAGCACTCTTGAAACAAGTTGTAACAAAAGAAATGGAAGATAAACACCTTTCTGTCCAGAAATGACTGGGACTGGTTGGGAGACAGAGTCACAGTGAGGGTGGGTGTTACCTTGTACTTCCTATACCTGGAATTTCTTATGAGGGGGAAGAGAAAAGCAAGGTTAATATTTTGTGGCAGCTTTTTCTAGCAGCTGGCTTCATTTGTATTTGTAGCCCACCCCCTGCTCCCACTTTAAGTGTGACTCAGCCTATGCTCCTCTCCTACTTATAGCCACCCCAATTTTGTGTTAATATGATTCTTAAAAAATGGCAACTTGTAACATTTTTTCTATGCTGCAGTTGGCCAGCTTTGTTTTTAGCAGCGAAGGCAGCGCAAAACTGTTGCCACAGCCGAGACTGACAGTAATATTTACCTGCCCATTCACAGAGCATGTTATCATGGCTGAAGAGGCTGTAAACTTCCTTTCAGCTTAAACCTGCACTGTGCAAAAGTATCTGGCCTCTCCTGTACCAAGGAACCCACTTTCCTACCCAACAGGTGTACGGAGCCTGGGCTGTTTCAACAAGCTGTAACATAAGCCAAGTTATTCTGTTTCTAATGTCATGTTATCAGTTGATTCATACTGGTTTCATGTAAGTTATGACATGACACATTTACATAAGTAAATATTCTTTGTTCTATTTTAAGTCTAATAGAAGAAGGAGGAGACTGGGACAGGAGAAACCGCCTCAAGGTTTACCAGGGCCTTTACTGTGTAGCAATTCGAGACTTCAAACAAGCAGCAGAGCTGTTCCTTGATACAGTTTCGACGTTCACATCCTATGAACTGATGGATTACAAAACGTTTGTAACATACACTGTCTATGTCAGCATGATTGCCTTGGACAGGCCTGACCTTAGGGAGAAGGTGAGGAAAGCAGGTGGAAACACTGGTGCAAACCGACACAGCCTTTCCTTAACCTGTCCATCTCCAGGCTGAAAGTGGTGGTTAAACATGTCTGTTTGCTTTCAGGTTATTAAAGGAGCAGAGATCCTGGAAGCCTTGCACAGTTTGCCAGCTGTACGACAGTATCTCTTCTCCCTTTACGAATGCCGTTACGCAGCCTTTTTCCAGTCACTAGGTAAGGCTGGGTTTTGTCCTACGACACTCTTTCAGGTGTTGCAGTTATTTGTTTCAGATCACACACAACTTCAGTGGAGTACCTCCAGGCTAGAACTAGAGCTACACGTGATAAAAAAAAACAAACTAGAGATTTTTTTTAACAGTGACTTAAGTTTTTCTTGCATAACTTTGGGTAAGAACGTTTCTTTAAGTAGTTACATACTAAGTTCTGCTTGTTTCCCAGCACCACACAGCTCCTGTGAGATGGCAGATGCAGCTCCTGCTTTCAGCGAGGTGATCCCCCTTACCCCTGACAGGACGATTCTGTGCTGATTAACAGGCTCTCATTAGCTCTTGTACAATCTTATTTGCATGTTATTACTGCACCTGCTTCTAGAACTACACAAATTTACTTTAGTGTAGAATCCCTTTCATATCCTGAGGAATGCAAGAATACAATATAGCTACAGTCTCACCCATTACTTATTAATTGGAGCCATGTGTTTTATTGACATAACTGATATTTTGCATTTCTTAGAGATTACTGACTCTTTTGGTTTTTTTTTTCTTTCCAGCTATTGTAGAGCAAGAGATGAAGAAAGACTGGCTGTTTGCACCTCACTATCGATACTATGTGCGGGAAATGAGAATCCACGCGTACAGCCAGCTCCTGGAGTCTTACCGGTCGTTGACGTTAGGATACATGGCAGAAGCCTTTGGAGTCAGCGTAGAATTCATAGATCAGTAAGTTCTTTGGCTTTTTAAGTTCATAAAGATGTCACTTTATACCTTTTAAATATTTATAATGATCTCATTATGAATAAAGATCTTTGTCCTACTTTGATTTTAAATATGCCAACTTATGTTTCTGTGGATGAGCATGAGAAACTAGTATTTTATTAATTAATTTGTTCTTATACTGCTATGTTTATTGACCTCTGTGTGCTGTGAAACTTTAAATTTTAAAGGATGACTTAGTTCATAGCTGTGCAAAAACTGAGCTGTTACAGCTTTGGGGATCTGCATATTTGATGTATCCTGGCAGTCTCCTTCTCTGGTTTTGCCTGCTTTCTGGTACATGGACAGGATCCAATGTTTTTCACTTAAATCATACCTTGCAGTCTAAATTTGTAATTCTTTTCTATAAACCCAACAGATTTAGATCATGGTAAGTGGTGAGTGAAGTGAGTAATTGACTTTTACTCTATGTACATGAAGCACTTTGTTTCAAATGCCTTTACAAGACTCATTCTTGTTTGAGAGCGGTTTCAGATTTTTCTAAATAGAAAACTTACATAAATATGAAACTGCTTGAAATATTCCGAAATTATTAAGTGTTTCAAGAGAAACCAAATACCCATTCAATTCAAAGGTAAATGCTTTAAATTCATACTAATTCTTATGCATCCCAGTAAGTTACAACTCAATAGTCTTAACTGTTGAGCTCAGGAATATTTTCTTCCACCATCAGTGCTGTAGACCACCAGTTGATAAAGCAAAATAATAATAAAATAAGCATTTGAATTTTTTTTTAAAAACTGTTTAGAGACTTTTCTAATGAATTGACTGACATCAAGATATTTACCCCAAGATAAATCATGTGCACTGCACGACTGCTACCTTTGGATTTAAAGAGTAGTTGATGCTAAGCTGAATTACAAGTTTCACTAATTCAAGCACAACACTTTGGCCTTTGAAGAAAGTACTAAGAGGTTTTGTGTTCAGATCACTAGAATGATTATTCTTGGGTTCAATGTCTGAGCTTTAATAAGATAAGGATGCATAAGATAGCTTATGAAAATACATAGGCTGCTGCTTCAGAAATACAGCGTGGTGACACTGCTGCATTGTAGCACCAGTTTCAGTGTTGTTAGGTCTCCAAGTCCTTGGTGAAACATGATCTAACCAACTTTTTTTCTTTACTTAGGGAGCTTTCAAGATTTATTGCAGCTGGGCGATTGCACTGCAAAATAGACAAAGTAAATGAGATTGTAGAAACTAACAGGTATGTAACAATTCCTGGTTTTGACAGCCCAGTTCAATTCTATACCTTTTGATGACATTTACTACAGAAATGTTTAGTGCCTTGGTATAAAATATAATCTTCTAACCCCTTTTTTCCTCCCCCCCACAATTCCTAGGCCCGATAGCAAGAATTGGCAGTACCAAGAAACCATCAAGAAAGGAGATTTGCTGCTAAACAGAATTCAGAAACTTTCCAGAGTAATTAATATGTAATTTTTTTATTGCAAGGGAATGCAAGATTTAGATGTTTAAAACATTTTGGAAGTAACCTATAAATATATTGTATAACTTGGTATACTGTAGGGAAAAAAATAACTAGCAGGAGAGGTAGTGTTTTTACTTTCCACTTCATTATGTACACACTGTTCTGTTCGGGTGTACGGAACCCAGTTCATTTATTAAATGTATTATACCATTGGTGATCTCTTGTAATATACTTTGTTCCTTTCCTTGCCTGTGTATACAGAGTTCAATATTGAATAGCAAAGCAGGGTCACGACCTGTGAACAGAGAGAACTCATGGCCATTTTATGCTGCTTTTTTAAGACTTTTGTATGGGAATCCGAGGTGAAAAGAATCAGTTGCATAATAGTAAAGTAGCCAAAAATTTTAATGAAGATTGTGGACTGTCCAGACTGTCCATTCTTGCAATAAGGGGGTTACAGTTTAAGGGAGAAGGAATAGGATACAAGCGGTTGGGCTGAAGAAAGAATATAACCACAGAAACTGTATGGACTAAAACTTTGGGAACATCTTTAACTGAAGTAGCCTTAAAACTACTCCCTTAAAACTACAGAAAGTCAGCACGTGAGCAAAGCATTACATCTGTAATTCCTGCCTGGGTTAGATTTGCAGAGGTCAGAGTGATGGCAGGAGCTGTGGAAGAGACCACTGCAGTGTGACACAACTGATCAAGTACTGCAGGGGTTACGATTTCTTCCTTCACAGCTGCTGAGGAGTGAATGTCTCACATAGGCTGCTGCCAGGCTGATGACACATGGTTTCTGGCTGTGGCAGAGCCTGCAGCAGCAGCTGTTTACCCTGCTGGCCTGCCTGGAGGGCTTTTTCCCCTCCTCCCAAAGACAGTCTGTGACTGAGCTCTGTGAGCTGTTTGATGCCGCTGCACTTGGCAGCAAAACCCATTTACTGGTATTCACTGTGACTCCAGTGCTTGAAGTAACCCCAACAGGCAGATGTACACAAAGAAGAGTCCCAATGTTTGGAAGCTGCTGTGCCACAGACAGGACAGTGAAATTTGCCCCTGCTCACTTATCTCCTGTCTTTGAATTGCTGCCACCTGCTCAAGGTTGGACCCCTCAGTGCTGAGGGGCTGTTACTCTTCTCTGATGAACTGTTCTGAAACCCAAAATATGACCTCATGATTTTTGGTTTTCTTTTACTACTTACGGGAAGCTGTTTGGTTGTTCCCCATCCAAGAAGCAGATACTTAGCTAGGGTTTAAAGATTTAAGTTTCAAACACTACTAAATAGAAAAAATTCTGATCTTTCTTCAGAATAGTGAGAGTAATAAATGAGAACTCTAGAATTCACCAGGTGGTCAGCTAATGAATCTCTATTCTGTGTGTTCACACATGTACCACTTCGTATAAAGTTTTAATTGATATAACCCAGTATTCAGACTTTTAAAAGCTGCAGTAATGTCTCTTGTTTTTCTGGATCTGTTCCATAGCAGAGAAGTAGAGCCAGCTAGGGAGCCTTTCATCAGGCTGACTTCTGGGAACATCTTTCCACCTTCCATCTGTGCAGATGTGAGGCCTATCAGAAGACCATACTGTCTGAATGTCTTCAGTGAATTGAGGGATTTCATTTCTGGTGCACAGATAAATTTTCCTTTCCAGCATGTTTATACTTGAACTGGCCTTAACTAACTATATCAAAGCTTCCACTCGGTTAATGTACTATCATGTATTTTTTTAACTGTAAGTTGAAGAGAATAGAAACCTGCTCAAAAAAACTAGGCTAACAGGGGCTTCATGCATTCCAGAGAAATCTTGCTGCTCTCTTAGTGTAGGTAATAGCAATAGAAAACATAAATACCTACTCCATGAGGAAAGTAAAAGTATTACTAAAGAGTCTTAGTGTGCTCTAAGGTATTTGGAGAGCTATCAACCATTTTATCCTAACCATCATCATCATGTTGGAGCCAAGCATTTCAGAATCTGGTGTTCTTTGCTCAGTGTTCAAACAGAAGTGCACAATCCTACCGGAGCAAAGACCCCATTTAAAGATCCCAACTTGCCTTGCTCATTTCCTGATCTCAGCCTACATCCTGCAAAGGAGAATCCAGGGAGAACCCACAGAGCTTCTTGCCAAACCTTTCTGGGCCAAAGCTTGGCAGCAAAGAGTCACAGCAATTTTACCAGAGCAATATGAAGGCTTTGTGCAGCAGTTCAGCCTCTCAGCCATTCCATATAGTGGTGGAATAAAATTCTGGACAGTTGGAGGGAAAGGCAACACCTCCTAAAGCTCACAGCTGGAGGCACAAAGCTTAGCCAGAGCAGCTGTTTGCTCTCCTGAAAAAAAAGAAAAAGCATCTGATACACAGTTTGTCCAAAGAGTAGGAATGCTGAGGGGTCCAGGGTGGTCAGGCCTTGAGCTGATCAAGGGCATAATTATGTCTATTCTGCTGTTTTTAACTGCCTACTTCCATTTGCTGTCAAATCAGAAGCATTAGAACTTCTGCTTCCATTAAGCCCTGAAGTAATTTCAAGTTACTTTTTACTGTCCCGTGGTTGTATTAGTTTTACCTTTGGTTTATCTGATCTCGTGATTTCCCTTTATTTAACTCTGATTGTGAGCAGCACTCCAGACACAGCCGTTCATGCCTTGTTCTTGACACCTTTCTGTAGATTTATAGTCCACATGCCAAAGTTGTACATTCTCTCTCGTAATTTAAGCTTGTGCAGTTCCTTGAGCTAATGCCATTCTCCAATTTCGCTTTGCAAGGCTGACTTCACCCTCGCTACAAAGTAGCCAGAACTATATGCAGACTCAAGGCACAGCCACAACACTGAGACACTTCACCTCACTCTGCAGTGCATTCCGTGCCATTAATGGGTGGGAATGCAGGTGGGAAGGGCAGGAGAATGGGGTGTTGTAGGGTTTGTTAGCAAAGCTCTGCTACAAAAGTGGTTGAAATCTAGTTTGTGTGCTAACGTTGTCTGGCTCACCCGTCTCTGCTGACCTGCCAACACCTCTGTAGTTTCTCTCCCTGAACATTGGGCTCCAGAGCTCAAGGTCCAACCTTGCAGGCAAGAGACAAGGCACTTGCTTTAGCAAAAAGTCACCTCTCATGGACGGGAAGGGACTCTGGTAAAGGGAGCTCAACAGCAAAATGGAGGACAAAAAAATTCCAGCAATGTCAGAGAGCACCGAACCCAAGCAGCAACATACTGTCCCTGCTGATGCTGAAGAAAACTTCTGTATCAATTTGGCCAGAGATACCAACCATTTCTTTTGGGCTTGGACAACGCTTTCTGACTGCACTTCACAGGCCAGTTTTCCTCCTTTTCAATAAAGTGTGAATCCAGGTTAGTTTGAACAACTTCCCTAAAGGTTTTTGAGATTCCCCTGAAGTTTGTTGGGTCAGAAAAAGAGCCAAGCATATGCCACTTTTCCATGACAAAGCTCCCATGCTGCTTGTTAGGAACAAATCCAGCAGCTAACACAGCTCTGAGCCAAAGCACTGAGGAAAACATCCAATCAAATTAAAAAGTCCCATGGCGGATCCTACAAGCCACGTGTGTTTGATTATGTGTTGCAGCAGAACGTGATAATAATGAACCAACAGGAATTTGCATGTAAATAAAGCCAATGGCAAGGCCTTGTGTTGGTTGTTTCGATAAGTGGCACAAACAGCGGCGCCCACGGAGCGCTCCGGCCTCCAAAGGCAGCGGGTGCCAGGGCTGTTTGCCGTGTGCAGGGAGGGCATCAGGCCAACTTCACACCCACCCTGCATCCAGAGCTGCTGGGGCAGGACCAGGGCTCAGAAGAGTTTCTGCCAGAGGCAGGTTGTAGCCTTTGAGCCCAACAGACACCTTCAGCTTCCCAGGACACATCGCCAGCTTTGATGTTAAACGCAAAGGGCATCGACACAATGCACAACCCACCCCCCACAGGGAACCTCTGACACTGGGATTTCATGCACTGTCAGTCTCCTACATCAGCAAATAATTCTTCCCAAATATAAACTCAAGTATTTTCCTGTAAGACAATCACTGATGGGAAGAAACTGCTTTCTGCCTAGCTCAGAGATGTCTCTGCTTAGTGGGTTCCAGGCCAGCACCTGCTCAGAAGGCATTTTTCATCACAAACCCCTTTAATGAACTTGCAGTCACCAGGAGAAGCAATAACCCACAGAGCAGCTCTGCTCTGCCCAGGGGTCAGGGCTCCCTGACACTCTGACACTGCACCAAACACAGCAAAGGGAGGGGACAGGAAGGATGCTCCAAATCCACAGAGCTGAGTTACCTTCGAGAGCTCGGGGTTACACAGGATAAATGCATCCTTTTTCCTCTTTCATCACCTTGCCAGTTTTAGAGGACACTGAAACCTGTATTAAATGCAGCTAAATGCAGAGTTGAAGCAGACTCAGAGTCATGAACTTGCCTGAACACCAAGCAGAGAGCTCAGAGTTGTTCTGCTGCACAAACACCCGACTCCGTGCGCTCCGTGCTGTGGTCACTTGTACAGCTCAGCACAACCAGCTTCAGTGCCAACAGCTTACATGGGATGGCACAGACGGTAGAAACTGCTACTAGGAAGGAAAAAATATTTGCAGGAAGGCAAGACAAAAAAAAAAAAGAAAAGAAAAATCTTCAGTCAACACAAAAGGTAAATGTAGAACTATTAGGACTACTTAATTGTAAAAAGACAAAGCAGAACTTGCTTGTTGTCTGCACCCCTTTTGCATCTTGTAGCGTTTATTCCAAATATTAAGGAAAACTTGCTATAAGAGGAAAAAAAAATAAAAAGAGCCAGAATAAAGGAATCATTGCCACGGATGTTACTCCAAAGTCCTGTCCTACTAACAGGAGTTTTACAAACCGCTCCTCAGAAATTGTCCACAACACTGAGTCCTGAGTCACATGCAGAGAAAAGAGTGTAAGAGTATTTAACCTGCTCAATTCACACACTTGATCTTCAAACTGTGAAAACACGGAAGATACTTTTTTGGAATGAAAAAAAAACCAGGAAACATGATGGTTCAACATATTGCATCTGGAGCTGCAACAGCTGCTTCTCATGACTCTGACTAGAAAATAATATAAAGTGTGAATCTTATGTAGCACAAAGCATTTTCCTTTGCCCAGGAAAATGCTGCAGAGCTGATCCAGGCACCGCTCAAAACAGGTACCAAACCCTTGTAGGGTGGAAAGCTCCGATCCTACCGGGCTGACCCGCGATGCCGAGGTACAGTGACAGAATTTGACCACGTCCAATTCTCTGAAATTAGTTCACATAGGCACCAATACAGATAATTTTTCCTTTAATAGTGAAGGATTTTATAATGAAGCAGAAACATATAATGTATTCCATGCAACCAACCTCATTTATTGAAAAGTCCTAATTTTATTGCCTTGTTTAGTAACATGTTTGTTCAACAAACTAATCTTTTTCATGAAGCAAAGCACAACTTTTTCTTATAAATAGTATAAATTATTTTATTTACAGAAACTTGTTACAAAACAAATAGACTATATATTTATTTTTCTTTTAAATATCCAAAGTAATTTTTCTATCCCATGACATTTGTTCATGTACTATACAGCAGCCAACACAGAGTTCAGCTGATCAGATGCTCTTGATTATGTATACAAATTATCAAACTATTCACACATTTTACACAGGAGATTGCTTTTAGAACCAGGCTCAACACCGAGCAAGATGCTTCCAAGGCCTACATTCACATTGACATTATGTAGTGCTCATTTCAAAATTATCTTTAAAACGTAAAATATCTCGCACAAAAGGTAAAAATGATTATTTTCTGCTGAACAGTGAAACATTTAAGAATCTTTCTAAGCCCAATTCCCTCCTCCAGGACAGAATGAGTAAAAGACAAGAGAGAGATTCCTTGGCAAGAGAACTCTTACAGGAAGACAACTGCCTTAGAAATGCCATTTGGAAATCACATCTTTATTTTTTTCGTGGTTTTAAGAGGTACTTACTTGGGGTTTCTTGTTTGTTTTGGAATAACAATAATTTTGGAAATTTTCTGAATTATTTAATTAATGTATACCACTCCCCCCCTTCCCAAAATGAGACAGTTAAATAAACTGCAGATTAAAACCACATTTCATACTCTTGGCAATATACTCAATATCAGTTACCAATGGGATTGTTCCAACACAAGGTATTCGAATTAAAAGATTTTACAAAAGTTACCAGCATCATTTGCTTTCTTTTGTCAACCCATCTCATTAATTTCAGAAATATCTATATATATATGTATGTGTATATATATATATATATACATATGCACACATACATACATATACACACACATATATATAGGTGGAAAAAGCAAGCTCCAAAATTTCAACTGAACATTCAAGTCTTTTAAGGAGAAGCTGTCTAAACAGTCCAAGCTTAAAACTAGTTATATCAGGCACTTTCAGTTTTTCCGTTAGTTTTAAACCACATGAGACCCACACAGATGCGCACGCACACACACGCACACGAACACTAAAAAAAAAAGAGAGAAGCAGTGTGTCACTTAACTAAATGGATCTTCTGGGAATCAGGCAACTGATAAGCAATGCCATATTGACCATTCCAGCTCCGATCCTGCGCTCGGGGCTCCCGGGGCAGGACCCGACCGCAGGACCCGGGCGATCCTTTGCGTGGATCCACTCCCAAGACAGGAAAAGGGACACGGCTTTCACAAAACGGAGGCATCCCTTACGTTGCAAAGTAGGCATGTTAACTATTGGCTTGGCAGTGAACCACTTCAAATTATAAAAAGGTATTTGCTTTTTCTTTTTTTAATTAATTAATAAATAAATACTAGATGATCTCAATTGTACCAAAACTGGATATAAGAAAAAAAGACCTGTGCAAAAATACATATTTAAATATGTACAATCAATTAACAAAATATGTCTTCTGAAATAGGGATACTTCAATATTTATAATAGAACAAGAAATTCCAAAATAAAGATACAAAAGTATGTTTTTTTTCTTGTATAATTCTTTGTTCATCATTGCAGCAATTTTTTAGGTTAAGAAAACTGCAGGAGTCATAACGAGAAGTTGGAAAGACTATAAAAACTGTATCTCTTAAATTAATACCAAAATCTGTCTAGAAACAACCCAGCCACTGCAAATTCAATTTTTGCACGGAAAATTAATTTTAAGCTTCCTTAATTATTTACAGTAAGAACTATGTGACAATAAAAGCTTCAGGAACAATGTTCTGCTTATAACCAAGATCTAAAACATAATATTTAAGCAGGTCTATAAGGGCAGACAGAATTTATGTTCTAACTCTTTGCTCCCAATGGCTCAAACCCACATGACACAGGTGGCTGCAGACACTGGCTCTGTACAGGAATTCACTTTTGTCACGTCTGCCCGCTACCGAAGGAGCCCGAATTTGCCATTTTGCTTTCAGATCAACAGAACCTTGAAAAACCAGGAGAGTTCGATCACAAACTCGCGACCGTCCAATCTTGCCGAATTTTTGTTTCCTTTACCTTTGTGTCTACCAAGAGTCAAATTGCACTTGTGACTGGCGCTATCCTGAAGTGGAAGCTCTGCCCCAGGGACTTCATCAGAGCGTGGATTTCACTCCAAATGTGCAGGATTTAATACGCTTTGATTTCTCTTTGTGGCACATCACTTTGGTTCCTTTTACGTTAAACCAATTGCAGTTCTAACAATCCTTTCAACAGGGCATCCTATTAAATATAAATCCTTTTGTTCCTGGAAAGTTGTCTACTATTTTTTTTTTTTAAGTTTGCATAATAAGAGTCTCTAGTACATTGCTTTCCCAGTGTGATCTTTTGTATCAGTTCAAAGCTAAAGTGTCTGCATAGAGGCTTCTTGTTGTTTTGCTGTATAACAATGATTTTGTAGGAAGTTCAGGTGAAACTGAAAGCATTGTTAGGTAAACAACTAAGCAACTGCTACTCAGAGTGGCTTTGGATTCCCTGATGTACTTACTACTTGCCACCAGAATGGGGAGAAGGCTGGGCTACTTGAACAATTGGACAGGCTCAGATTGTCTCTTCTCAGCAATAGCTGGTGCCCCTTTAAGGCAGAAAAAAAAAAATTCTCCTTGGTTAGGAATTAATTTTCCTTTGCTTTGCCCCCTTAATAAAACTTTAGTCAGTTTTGAGCCTTTACCTGATGTTTAAAAACTTAACAAAAACATCCAGATGGGTCAAACCAGAATACAATGAGCCCTTTAGCAGAATTCACTGTTGAGGTGTTCTGAAGCAAGACAAAATATTTCATAAAAACTGGCTGGACTATATAAAACTGTGTAAAGCCCCCTGTACTCATAAAGCCTGGGTGGGCATAGGATGACTGTGATGCACAAAGCTGCGCTTCACAGGGAACTCCGCTGTCAAATTGGTGTTTATTCCAGAATTTTGACCAAAAAAATCTGAGCGGTGGAAGGCGTCTCATATTACCAATTTAGTTACACAAGGCAGAAAGAAACTGACTTTTATGGTTTTTAGAAAATACTTAAATACTTTAAAAACGTAGTTTTGAAAGGGGTAATTTCATCAGCTGAAAGACAAATCCAGCCTAATTTCACCAATAAGTCATCTTTTTTAAAATAACAAAGGCCTATGGTATACAGTATAGGTCAATAAATATGTTCTTTGGGCATAGAGTTTTAGAGGTTATTTGCCTTTGTCTGGTCGATGGTTTTGGAATTTTTAAAGAACAAAATTACTTTTTCTTCCACAATCAAATCTTATTCAAAAGAATAGAAAATAGGTTTTGTATCACACAAATATGATATTTTTATACTTGTTTTCTGAGCAATGGCCTCAAACAAGTTTTTTCTGGTTTTGTTGGGTTTGTTTTGTTTTAAACTCCTGATAGCTTCTTATCCCAAATTACCTGCAAAAGGCTGGGCAAAACAGACTAGTTTTTGAATTGTGCTATTTTTTTTTTATATTCCATTAAAGGAACATTGCTATAAAAACACTAAAGCCATATTCCCTTCTTGAGGGCTTCTTTCCATTGTGCCTCACACATTTTTCCCCTTGTTGTGGGGTCCTCTCCATTGAGGGTGTCTGTCTGGTTAGCTATCACCTACAAAAGACACCATCAGTATAAAAATAAGTCCACAGTAACGTTTATTTCCCCCCAGAAAACATTCTTTTGCCCAGCCAAACTATGTCAAATAGTGGCAAGATGATGTACTCCTGTAAGGAAAATCTCACAGATTTGTAGCAAACAGTCCAGACCACTGTTAACACTGATAAGAGCAATTATGTGGCTGAACTTCATCCAGTGTCCATTTCTAGTATATTCGTTGCTACAGACATGGCTTCAGGGAAATTCCTTGTTTAAGTGACAGTCCAGTAGATTTCCACACCTGAGGACCATGGGAAGTTGGGAAAACTCAAGGCATCTTGGAGTCCAGAAATCCAGATGGAGGTTTTGCTTGTAGTGAAAACTGTCCAGTTCGTTTCTCACCGTGGTGCCTTCAGCTATCAGGGACGGGCCTTTGGCTTGGGAGCAAGAAAAGAGAGAGAAGGATGAGTGAGCCATGCTGCCAGAGCAGAAGCTCTGAGAACACATTTCTGGGATAAAGACAGTATATTTTGGGGCAAATCTCAGGCACAATGTGACACTGCTAACGTGTGGTTGGCTTCTCCAAGACTTGACAATTCTCAGCTAAAGCTCTTAAGAAGTTAAAATGGTTTCAGGCACAATTTCCTTCCTTAAATCACTCAAATTATATTTCTCCTTTATTTATATTTCATAGTTGAGATAGTAATTATTAGATAAATACAAAAATAAACTCAACCATCTGAATGCTTTTTTTTTTTGTCACAGTAAACACAATGGTGAAAACCTTCCCCTGTGGCTGAAACTGAAAATAAAGAAACCACTCTGAGAAAGCTCTTACTGACCTGGCTCTGCAGGTACACAGATTTCAGGGTTTTAGCAGCAGAGGAAACAAAGTTTCTTGAGTTTTCCATCTTGAAGACACTACTTTTCCAGTGAGATTTGTTTAAAAAACAATAAAACCCCAAACTAATTTTTAAAATGGGATCTTACATACTCATGACATCCATTTCCTTTATAGCACTTCTGTTCGCTTTACCAACTAAAAAGGTTTCTTATTTATAACATTTAATCTCGTTATTACTAAGAAGTTAGTCAGTGACACCTTGGGATAATAGGCTTATTTCATCACAGTATCACAGTTCTGTTATCAGCATCATTATGTTCCACTTTGTAGAATGTTAATTCCTGACACAGAAACAAGGAGTCAGGCTGAGGCACACGACTCAGTTCCATGGCAGGCTGGAAAGATTTTTAAAACTATATTTTTAAAATAAATTAATTTCATCTGAAAGCAATTCCCAAGCAACATATAAGGAACTTGAAACACCACATTTAAGGTTACTTGCATAAAGTGTAGCTTTTTTTTTTTAACAGTGCTTAAAAAAATTGTGTGAATGTACTATAAAAACACTCAAAATGAGTAGTGGACAAATATGAGAAGTATCTTCCACTTGAACAGGATCTGGAATTGGCTACCTAATAATTAAGAGAACATATGTAATAAAAGCACATGAATAATCATATGGTTGTTCACGCTGGCTTAGTTCGAGGCAAAGTTTCCTACCTGATGAAAAAGAGAATTGTTCATCAGTCCTTGCGTCCCTGGGATTGCACCAGTGTGTTTTGCATGAACATTGTTCACCGATGTCAATTTGGCAACTTTGTTTGATTTGCTGCTGCTGCTGTTGATGCTGCTTGAACCAGGTGAGCACTTTCTTTTCTTTCCTATTAATTTGTCAAGGGAAGTGTGTGAATGTGAAAAACTGCTGTGTGAATTTACAGTCAGCTCACTGGACTGATGAACAAAGGGCCCTAAGGAGAGCGTGGAGTCGCTGCTGTTCATCATCACACTCATTCTCTTTATGGATTCTGCAGGGCTCCCGGTCGGAGGGCCCCTCCCTGATTGGTCATGTTTGAGGCTAACAGAGTTAGCTTTGCTAGTCATACAGTTGAGGCCAACGCTGTGGGACGAAGCTGTCACCGACGGATGATAGGAGGTCCCAGAGTTTCCAGAGTTCACCACACAGTTTTTTCTGAAGGACTCTGTGGAATGAGAAGGTGCGAGCAGTGCGGAACTGTTTTTACGCTTCTTTCCTGAGCCGCCGCTGCTACTGACGCTGCCGGTGCTGTTACAGGTGCCACTGCCAGCAGAAGATTCCTTAGGTTTAAAAGATTTGCTGGATTTCATTTTCTGAGGTTTGCTGGGCATAGGTGAAGGTACAGAGGAAAGCACTGTAGGTGTTGAAGGGGATGAAGACACTTGTCTCGATTGCATACTGCAGACAGGATCCACTGCCCCCAGAGCAGCAGGATTGGCATTTAGTGTCGTTCCGTGGGATGGTACCGATTTATTATTCAGAGACACACAGGAAGGAGATACCAACGCTGGCGATGACATAACCGTGGTGGGTAAGAGGAAACCTGCTGCATTGACACCGTGCTGGGAAGCAGGCATCGAGTTTGTCCGATGTGGAGCACGGACTGATGCTGTGGTACTGGGTGCTGGAGGAATTTTCCTGCAGGTGAACAGAAAGACACAAATAAAACCCCACGTAGACACCATTCTAGTCACCAGACTAGTACCCAGTGTAAAAATGCTACACTAAAATGATTGTTTCTTGAGGTTGATTAATGCCACTGAAATATTTCATTAAATTGACAGTTAATTGTTGCCAAAAAGAAAGCACAGACCATCAACCTTCATTCTGATTAATCTGAAGATAAGATTACTGTTCTTTCACTAGAATCACAGGTTCCATGTACTTTTACAAACACCAAGAATAACAAGAACCCTTTCACTTCTACTCACTTCCACATTTGTGAATTAAGATGCTTCTCCAACATGAAGTCAAGTGCACATCGAATATGGTTCCACCGCTTGTCAAACACGTAATAACCTCTTCCAATTTGCTGACTACCAAATGTGCAAAACTGAAAAGACAGATTTTTATTGGCATTTTCTACTTCCAGTAACAACTCTCTAAATAACAAAGCACTTGTTTATAAACAAATATTGCTAAATAATATCCTTTTCGATGTTTAAATAAAGGATAAAAAATTATAAATTAGAATTTTTATTTCTATGGCATAACAACTATTTTACATTTTTGGCCTTGGTATATTGGTATCATTTTCTTCCTATCTGATACTCCCATATTTATGACTAAAAGCAAAAGTCCAATTTGAATCCCTCTGATTAAACAGAAATACAGGAGTGTGTGTTTGAGTGTATGTATAAAAAAATTATAAAAATATATATGTAACATCTACTTCTGAGGAGCTAACAGCTATCTGCTTGTAGTCTGATTTTTAAAAAAAGGAGATAATTTGACATACAGTCGAGGCAATAAAATTTGCTTTTAGTTAGACTAACTAGCTTTTGTCAAGATTTAAATATAAAATACTTTACTGCTACCTTTAATGTGATGTTGATACCTTGCGTAAAAAACATGTGTGGGTGTGGAGGGGAAGTCCAATAACAAAATCTCACCAAAAAGACACTGTTTACATGTCCTTATTCCAAACCCACAGTCCTGTGGAGCAGTTACCAATTTCATCTTTAGTATTTTGGCATTTTAGTTTCTTTTGGATTGGGGAAGCGAGCTATGAACACATTTTTTTTTTTAGTATGTTTATTTTGCAACTAGTTAAACCTTCACCGCCTACTACGCCACAAAATTTTCTCAAAATATAGAAAAAAAACACATAAAATCCCATACTCCATAGAAAACCACCCTTAAAACCCCCAAGTAATTTGTTTACAAGTTTAGAGCCAGGGAGAGACCGAGGTTAACTTTTAAAACGTACAGCGGCTGGTTGAGGATGATGACCTGAATAATGACAATCCAGTTTTTCAACAGGCTCTTCTTTTTCATCACATTCTCCCTCATCACTGGATAACCGAGATGCTGGCTCAGCTGCAGGCAAGGGAGGGTGAGGGGACTCGTGGACAGAAGGAGACTCACTGGGGGCATTTCCACTGTGCTGGGCTGGACAGCCTGGAGGCCTGGGCAAAGCAAGCAGTAACCAGGTGTTATTGAACAAAGTGTAGTCAAAAATTCCACCCTTTAAGTGCTCACTATGACTGATAGAAGGAAATCTTCATGAACAGGTTCCTGCTGTTGTCCATAGTCTCGGAAGGATGTGGGGTATGGTGGTACCCCTGGAAAAGCAGCATTGCCCAATTGTTGCTGAACTGCTGTTATTGATGCAAGTCAGCTCTTACTGCTTCAAACACCAAACCCTCCTCACCCAGAGTTGCACTCAGCAGGTAATTGCTAATTGCACACAGTCATCAGGCCTAGAGCAAACACACTGCCCCGTCCA
This sequence comes from Lophotriccus pileatus, assembly GCA_035583135.1. NCBI lineage: Eukaryota > Metazoa > Chordata > Aves > Passeriformes > Tyrannidae > Lophotriccus > Lophotriccus pileatus. Next base: position 6,751,564 of record JAWWES010000024.1, read on the forward strand.
ACAGATCCCTATCGCGCCCTCAAAAGCTCCCAGTATTAATTTCATATCACCAGATCTGCAGATTTTCCTTACCTTGGAAGACTGGGGGGGTGAGGTTTGGGTTTATTAGGTAATAAAGGCTTTGATTCTGTAAGAGTAACTCCATGAGAATTTTGGTGCAGCTCCTGGGAAGTTTTCGTAGGTGAGGGATGTGGTTCCCTGAGAGGGGGCATCTGCTGATGATGATCCGAATGTCGAAGAAGTTCCTTTTCCCTGGTTTTGCTTTTGTGCTCAGCTAATAACACATCAAATCGTTTTCTTCGACCCTGTACAGCCCTCCGCTGGGTTAAGGAATGTGTCTGCAGAACCATGAATAAATCATTAATCCCAGGCTATTACATTTGTGGAAGTCAAACACTCAAAACACGTGTCTACAGCTCTAAAACAGAGAAAATCATCATACTCCTGATTTAGTAAACAAACGGAAATATGACTTAGAAAACAAACTTATAACGGCTTGGGGGATGATTATACCCCTGTCTGATACAAAGTAAGAAAACCAGCAAATTCAGTAAAAGGCTTCTTTCAAATTTCTTTTTAAAACGTGAACTGCCAAGTTTTTTAAAAGGTTAAGACTAGAACTGAAAATCTTTTTTTACATTGAAATCTCAATTGCCAACTCCTGCCAAATTAAAAAGAGATAATATTTACTTTCACTTATGAAAATATTCAACACAACAACCTTTAAGATAACACTTCTAATGGGAGACCTGAAAAATATTTATAAAAATACTTTGCTGCCTACTATATACTAACATGTTCCTTGAAAACTAACATAATCAAATAGATATTAAGGAATGCAAAACATCCAGCAGAATCCAGAGTCAGAGAGGACTCAGAGTTCTTTGAGTGTCCTGAACATTACACACAGTAAGATCTGTATGTGCATAAATGCCACAAATTCTAAGTAAGGTGAAATAGATGGAAGTTATTTTTCTGAATTGTTAAAGTCACACACAATACCTTTTTTAATATGGCATCAAGGCTTTGATTTGGTTCATTTTAGGAGGTAAAAAGTATCACATAATTCAGACACAAATAGCAATTCCAAAAATATTTTATCAGTAGGTATAAGTAATTGCTAAGAAACGTTTTTACTTTCTTTTTCTTTTTCACTTTTGATTTGCATATTTTTCTGGTAAAATCTTTCAGCTTTTCCCTCTTCCATTAGCAAAACAATTTCCTCCCCTCTGTAATTCCAAAAGGGCAACGTGTTCAAGTTCAGTTCCTCTGGGTCATTAGTGCCAGCTTCATTTACCTTTGTTCTGTAGGTGGTTTATTTACCAGATGCTTCCCAAACTGACAGATTAAGCTGCTTTGCAGGAAAACAGCAAAATATTGCACAATTCCAGGGAATCCAGATTTTTGCTTCCTAGGGGACCAAGTGACACCCCTCCGTCCCACAAGATTTTGGAGCCAGAGGAGACATTTTGTCTGACTGAAAGTTTTTATGGGTTGTTTAATTTAGAGTTTGACCTCTAGGCATGCTCCATGGCTTTTGCAGGAGCCTCATTTCCGAGCTGGCTGCAGCTGCACATCCAGCAGCATTAACATTTACAAAAATACCTCCCAAGTACCTGCTGCAGACTCTGCTTGGGGGGAAAGGAGGGGCTGTGAGAGGGGAAGAGCTTGAATTATTCAAATCCTGCATAAACAAATAGTATTTTCAATGCTTACGAGGAATTTTCGAATTCACAACCTACAAGCCAAAGGTTATCCCCAAACAGAGGAACATGTTGGTCCCCTGCTACCCACGTGTGGAGTAACAGACTGTCCCATGGCAGCATCCACATTCAAAGGGTTTACACAAAAATACAATTCCCCAGGTTACTTTAAGAAAACATGTTTCTGAATAAATAATTAACTGAACTTCAGAAACAATTCCTTCTTGGTTCTGGACAACACGTTTTGAGAGGCACCATTTAAAGTGGTAATTACTGACAGCAGAAATTTGTAGTTTTCCATTTTCTATCATATTGCTCAGGAACTTGAATTAAAACTCCAGATAATTTTATTCTGATTCAGATATCCTACCTTGCATGTTAAAGACCTAGTACAAGGTTTCCTGGTTTCCACATCAATGACACCACAGTATATATCAGGATCAAATTCTCTCTCTGTCAGAGATACACAATATTGAATAGTTATCAAAAGACATTTAGAAATACTAACAACATTTAGTTTCATTACAAAAATTAACCACATTGGAAACTTTTCGAATAAAACACAGGCAAATGTACAAATAAAAATGCACAATAAAACTGTACAAATGAAATTTTCCATGCTCTCAGCATATTTATGGTGTGCTGAAATACAAAGGTGGGCTACAAAGAGAATGGAGACATTTACACCTGTAAGTGACCCCAAAGGAGGAGTCGATTCTGCCTGTTAGGAGAAGAAGTCAACATCATTATGGATTGTGACAAAAAAAATAGTGGTTTTTTGGTTGCTGGTTTTGGTGTCAAGAACTTTTCTGTCATTCTACTGACACTCAAAATAATTGTGTTTAGAAAGTGTAAAGAGCAGACAGGTTTCCACTTTTGAGTTACAAGGTGCTGGTTGTTCTATTTTCTATGTACATTTGGACCTTCCATATAGAAAGAAGGAAACTAAAAATCTTTAAAGACAGTAGAAGAGCAAAATTTTAAAACTGTACAGTTTCTGTAAGCAAAAGCCACATTTCAAGGTGTTTGTATCCTTTCAGTGTATGTCAAATTATAGATTTAAATTGTAATATAAAAAAAATTATTACAAGTTAAAGTATTATAAAAGTGTTTAATTAGCTCCTGAAACTTATTTCTATATGTATTTCTATAGAAACATTACTAAGAGGAATATAGCAAATAATAATTAAAAACAATTACCTGACAATCTTTTATGTAAAAATTTCCTATTATTTGTATTTTCTTCAGGTTTCTTTTCCAAAAATGGAGGCACAGAGAGAAGACCTTTACCATTCAGTATCTGTCCAGGGGAAGGCAAGGGTGGCTTTGGTATTGAGGGACAATTAAGGCCAGTCTTTATTGAGGAACTCACAGTAGTAGAACAAGTTGGACCAACAGCAGCTTTCAGTTGGGCACCATCTATCTTTGGATGAATCTTTTCCACTTTGACAGATGGAGTCATACTGTTCATGAAAAACAAAGGAAAGAAAATTGAAAAAAAGTAGTTAAAATATGTTATTGCTCAACAATACTCTGATCTATTCCCAATGCAAATGTAGACCTTCCTCCTTTACTCCTCATTCTCTTATTAGCTTTTTTATTTTCAT
>JAWWES010000024.1:6754973-6830861 GCA_035583135.1 Lophotriccus pileatus
TATCAGCAGTGCTGTGATCTGACACAAGCAGGTCAAAAATCACCTGACTCAGAGCTAAAACTCCCTTATGATCAAAGTATGCAAATTAGATCAAAGAATTAAGAGCCCCTAGTGAAATGACCTTCATTCATGGTGATTTAAGATGCAGCTTTGCAAGAGTTCTTGTTCAGCACAGTCATGAGTATGATCTATAATCTTTGACTAGGCTGCTGGAAAAGATCTGGAGGAGTTTGAAGTGCTTATCTCTTAAACCAAAACCCCCCTCTGAAACAATGGCACTCTCTACTGATAGAGCAGTGCCTATGCAAGTAGGAATATTTCATTCTTTGTCAAAATGCATACTCACATTTTATCATGGGGGACTTTGCTGTGCTGTACCGAATGCATTAACCTGTTGTTTCCGCTGATCTGCAGCTTGTCTTTGGGTGATTTCAACAACTTGGAATTTGATGATGGTGCACTAGTACCTCCACTGGATGAACGATTGCTCCCACTTCCACTGCTACCTTTGTTTTTTGAAGGGAAAGATGAAATGAGGGAAAATACTGAAGAGGAGGGAGGAGTCAAAGGCGGCTTGCTGGAGGAGCTGTGTCTTCTTTCTGAAAAGGAGTGAAAAAAGCAGGGTTTTAAGTTCCCATACAGAAACAATTCTTAAATACTTCATGTTGTCATTTGCTACATTAACATTTTCGCTTTATTGGCTTGGGAGGTCTCCTGCCACACACAGAGCATAGAGGATTCAAGCCCTCACTGTAATCCATGAGGTTCCACTCAATGCTGGTCTCCAGTGGGTTATGGGAGTCTCTTCAAACTTTAGGAGCTACATTCCTCAGGCACTAAAGCTTAGCTCTCTCTCAATCTTAAAGAAAAAGCAAGTGAGAATCAGCCCAGGACCTCAGACACACATCGCCAAGAGACCCCTTATCCTCAGGCCCAGCAAGCTTATGTATGGTATTTCCTCAAAGGCTAAGAATAATTTGTAAGTATGTCTACTAATGGTCAAAATTATCTTAGATCCAACATTTTCACTTTTACTTCATGACAACCCTTTGGCATGGTCTACTAGACCTTCAGTATGGAACACTCCTGAGAACAGCAGGTCAACTATTGTTTTTTTGGGGTATTGCGGTTTTTCTGTTTGGTTGGGTTTTTTCCCTCTTGTTTCTATTCAGCAGCAACATGAAAAGCAGCAACAGGTATTCTTCTACAAAACCAATAATCCGAGCATTTGAGTCAAGTGGTCATATTCCATCATAGAATGTGTTATTTAATTAACACCAACCCATGAGCATTTCTATATTACTAGCACAATTTCAGCTAAAATAGTGTATAGTGTAAAGGTAGTTCTTTAGAACAAATGAATTCTCAAAACACCTGGCAGCTTCAGGGAGCACAGCTCTGCCTACACAGGGACATGTTAATTGACTGTTTGCTGATACTTGGACACCTGTGATTCCTCGATGATCTCTGTAATCAACACCTGCTTATGAGACACATCTGGCAATCAAGTATATGCAAACCACAGATCTAAGAGAAATGAGAAGGTCTGTTAGAGGAGTGGAAAGGCAGCGGTAACACCTCTTTCTCAGCCAAGTACAGCTAAAGGTGCCCAAATCCACCACCTATCGATCCCAGGATCAGCTTACAGATTCTGACTTGAGTGAACTGTGAAAGCAGCAGGCTACTCATGAAGTTACAACCAGGGCCAAGAGTGAAAGCCAAGTCCAGAGCGACCTGTGCAGAAGTCTGTAACACTCTGGGAAATGTAAATTACCATATCTGTGTTCTGTTTATATGACCTACTTCCCCCCAGTCTTACATACAGCAGTGACATGTCACTCGGATGACGACCAACCAGGACTCCACTGGTAGCTGGAAGCCACCAAACAAGACAGCACCAATTCTGCACCAAAGTCATCAGGTGAGCAAGAACCAGAGGGGAAAAGGTCGAGCCACTCCAGCGGTGCAAGAGGAAGACACGAGTCTGACACCTTGCAAGCCAGTTTTTTACAGAGGTGGGCAAGTAGCATTTGAAATACGTTCATTAGCTCAGGAAAAAAACCAGAAAGCACACAGAGCCTTGACTCTAGTCAAGAAATGATCTCTGACACTGAACCAACTCCTATGTGTTTCTCTGTTTAACTGCAAAATGGGTGCAAAATCACTTAATGAACATTCAGCAAAACAGTCATAACTTCTGAGTGTTTACCAAAAAGAGGAGAGGTCAGGCACCCAACAAAACGAGGCAACAAAAACACCCAACAAATGCAGTAACTTATCACCCATCTCAAGGAACAACTGCCTTAAAAACGTAGTATTTAGAACGAGTAGTTAGTTATCTGTGATGTTCAAAATCATACACTTAGGTTTTTTAGAACCAGCTGCCACTGAAGAGTCTGTAAATGAAGCATTTTAGCATATTCATGTTCTAGTAAATGCCTGTGCTTCTAATATGACACACTGCTTATTGCCAAATGCCTTTTTATAGCAATGGCAAGAATCCCTGAGCAGCTCTGATAAGTTACTATTTGAGGGCCATTAGTTCAGCGATGCTACACCCTGAGAGATTACTCTGTGAGATAATGAGAAAAATTGCTCAATACTCTTCCACCTTCTGTATATTTAGAAAATTCAACATCCAAGTGCTTATCACAGTTACAAATAATCTCTAATAAGCCACTGGATGACTAATGCAATCTCTGGGAGTTTGTTATGATGACTTTTGCTTTTTGAAGGAAGAGAGGGTGTTACTTCCTTGAAAAACCCTGGCAGATGAAAAGAAAGAGGAACTAGAATAAGACTGACAATCTCTTTGCATCCAATCATGAGGAATAAACCAGACAAAACAGTAATCTCAGCTATTAATCTGAACGATAGGAACACTTCTCTTCTGGCACTGTTCTGGCACCAAATTGAGATGTTACTGAGTGCTTTTTGCATAAATGTTTCATAGCACAAGGCTCAAACAAGCGAGTTTAACATAAATAGAAAGTGTTTTAAACTGGCAATGATAAAAAAAAAATTATCAGTAAGAGCTAAGCCTAATGGCTGATCACACACCAATATTAGAGTGTACCTGTCAGAGAGATTTCCATACACAGAGACACATCCACAGAGAAAAACCCAAATGAACTTTTTCTATAATTCTGGGATCATTTCTGAAAGAGATTTGTAACATTGTAAGGCTGTGAAATCTTCACTTACCCCTTCTGTGCATAACCACAACTTGTGTAGTCTATCAACAAGACAAGGAGAATGTTCAGCTCATTTTTCATAACCTGCCTAGACCTGACTTTTAGTTGACTTACGTACAAGTTGAGGTAGGGCTGGTTATGTATTTGCTTATATATAATGTTTCAGTTGTTTTACAATATTCATGTTTTTAAGTGAAATCTGAAGCTCTCTTTTGTAAACCACAAGAAGAGCACCAATCCCTCATCTTTAAATTAGAGAAAACTCATATTATTTTTGAAACCAGATATGTCTTAAGCATGGTACACTTCATCTAATGAATATATTTACTGACAGATTGATATAGTCTTTTAATGGAAAAATTACTACACAAACTGAATAATTAAGACCTCCATGCTTATTATGCTAAGTATATTATAGTAATAAATTCTACTAATCTTGCCAATCTAATATAGTTCCCATTTGTCATTAACTCTGACTCAGCCTGAAAACATTTAAAAATATAACTATCTCCAGGTGTTCAGTTTTCAAATTTCAAAAGTTGGCACTCTCATCCCTTTTCTTCACATCACTTTTGAAAGAAAAAGAACTTTGTATGTCATGATTGCTTATACAACACATCAAAGTGATATTTCCAATACTGCACCTGCGTATCATGGTTCTCAACTCTAAAATTTGGGGGAAGGAATTTTTTATGTTCGGATTTTTCTGCTGGGTTTTCTGTTTGTTTGTTTTGCTATTTAAATGTCAGAAACATGGAAGTTTTGGCTTTGGACGAAGAACTGCAAAGTCCTCCTTCATCCTACAGCACTGGGAAGGGTCTGACCTAAAATGAAAGCTGTGTTCAACACTAAATTTTAACAGATAAACTCCTCACTAAATATCTTTGCATTTATATAACATCTTTGTGACCCTAAGGAGAAGGGCTGGAAACAATCAGAAAGCTGTGAAAAGAGATGGCATCCCAAAGGAATGTCTCTGCTCAGTGACCAGGATAACTGCTAACTATCGGGTTGGAAAAATACAGCATCTCGGTGCCACAGTTCAGCAAGAATTATGTATACATAATGCCAAAGGACATAGGACATCCTCAAAAAATGGATATTGATAACACAAATCTCTTAAATAGCATTTTTTAAAAAAATTAAACAGCTCACTTGACCCTTAGTCTGGCTGGCATTTTTTTGGGTTTAAAAAACCCTATTCTCCTTTGTGTATTTTCTACTAAACATGTACTAATCTCTGACAAAAGTGGAAAAAAGTAACATGGAAGGAGAAAAAGAAAAAAAAATTTAGAGCACCAATACTCTTAAAAATTTTTCAAAACATTCCTCCCAGGCCTATGCTTTTTCCCCAAAATCTAGGAAGTGCTTTGTGCTCCTCATTCTCTCTGGGCACCAATTAATAGTTTTGGGCAGCAAATACAAGATGTAGAGATCAAATTTCATAAACGCTTTTTTTTTTTTACTGATTCCTTACGTAAGTACTGGGCAAAAAGTCAAACTGACCTGTGTCAGCACTAGAGGAGCCAGTGGTAAAAATGAAGCACAACCAGGCAAGCACACAAGTTTAGTTCAGTCTAATACGTCACTTCAGTCAAATTTCAGAAAAAGATTTAACGTAGGGTAAGAGTATCACGTAGAGCAGGTGTAAGAGTATTGCTCAGACTATAGAATTAGACGGTGTATATTGAAACAAAGAATAAAACCACCTTTATGCTTAAGTAATTATTATTTCATATCTCTGTCTTGCCTAAAATATAAGCATGACAACAGTGGAAATTAAAGCAAACTTGTTGTCCTTGTCTCCATCATATGGAGCCAACGTTCGACTTGTCATCGGAGAAATTATTTAATATTGCCACATTAAAAAAAAATCTTTTACCTGAGGATAAAATTTATTTTCTGTCAGTAAGAGTATGACATTTTTAGAGTAACTGTGGAGAGCTAATTGACTGCATCTTCTCATTTCTCCAGGAAGATCAGATCCATGACATGACAGCAGAGCACAGACAGACACTGCTGTGGAAGGGCACCTCACCATCGCTCCAGATTTTACTCTGCAAGCAACTAAAATCCCTTTTGTGGCTCCTCACCCAAGTTGGGCTCTGATCCACCATCACTCTGATCTCACCATGGCAAAGAAAAAAGAAGAAAAACTAGATCCATGAGGATTTTGCAGGAAAAACTGGGAGCTAAAACAATCACAGGCACAGCAGGCAAATTACTGTCCCTCGGATGTCACCCTGGCAGTGTGCAGCTGCTTGGGAGCAATCGCCTGCGCGGGATCTTGATCTGCTGCTCACTCACTTATTGCTGCTTTATTATCCTGCTCTAATCACGGGACCTAGATACCAAGGATTCTGCCTTAATCTCCCACTGATGTCCCTTTAATCATCCCATCAGTCCTGTGTGCACTGTAAGGCAGGATGAGGTCACTCCATCTTCGGTTGGGTGGTGTTTGACCTCACACTCGCAGCTGAACAGAAAGCAGCTGAACAAAGTCATCTTCACTTCAGCAAGAAAGTTACAGAATGACCAGTATGACAGACTGCCAAGGCTTGATGGGCAGCAGTACAATCTGTCATCTCCCTGGAGGTGCTTTGTCTTCCTGTTTCATAATAAAACATTGCTTTGCAACCGGCAGCTGATATTATTGCTTATCATTCAGTTAGCAAAACCACAAAGAGAATCTGACTGATAGAATCTGTATGCTTGTGGCACTCCATTCACTGAAAAATAATGCTTTAGCAGGAGAGAAAAACAAGGGAAGTATATAATTTGTAGTGTAGGATACCAAATATACAAGTCAGGGTGGCACATATGTAAGCATTACATTGCTTTATGTATTCACATCACTTACCACAATGGTTTTCCATATCTTGACCAGAGTTCTTCAATGTTATAAATAAATAGTAATAGGTATAAACTATTTTTCTTAGAAACAGATTTATATAATATCTTTTATAAAAAGGCTAAGCAATACTGATGCAACTTTTTATCTTGCACTTTCTCACGTGAAAAATATTCAGTGCAATACATAAGTTTATAATTTTTCTAGATATTTACTTTGGAGAACTGAAATCCACTCACAAGCAATCACTGTGCAAAATGCATTAGATAGAGGTATGTGAAATTATACGTAAGCAGGGTTGGTTTTGTTGCTGCTATTGAAGAAAACAGAGGGAGAAATGGAAAAAGATCATCCTCACTAGTAAGATTCTGAATGTCAACTCCAGTACTTTAAAATAATATTTAAAAAAGAAGAAATCCTGTAACTATAATCTAGGGTATTTAAATTATGCTTTTTATGGTACAACTACATCATGGCCAGGATGGGGCTGGAATTCTCCGGTAGCACAACACTAAATGGCAGGAATGCCATCTCCTCCGTAACTGCTGCAGGATGGCCCCAAACCCAGCACACCATCCCTGATCATCAAAGATTGCAATGATGGAAAGGAGAATGAGGAACAGATTGCAAACATAGTTATTAAGAACACGGCAATAAATAGCAACACTAAAATGCATTTAAATAAACAAACATCAAGTACATCCCTTCCCCCACTGCTGCCTCTCCACAGCTCTCTGTTCATTACTAAAGCTAGTTTTTCCATTTTTCCCTATTTATTACTAATCCTTTCAAAACCCCTTGCATTTAGCACACATGAGTAGTTCTGTAATCAATTTCCACAGGATTTAGAATTCCTCCTTAAAATACACAGGGTTTTCCTGAGAGATGTAAAATAACCTTTCAAGCAACAAACCCATACACAGTGCCATCCCAATCCTGCAGACAGACAAGGGTTTTGCTGTGTTGTGCAGCAGCAAACTGCAGTTAGGGATACTCCCATTAGGTTTGTTTCAGCCATTCAGAGCCCCAAGAGACCAGTAAAACTCTCAAGAGCAATGTGGGAAAACCCACAGAGGCAGGATATTAAATTATTCATGGAGCAGAACCACAAGCAAAAAATGGAGCCAGGGAGACCCACTATTGAAATGTCCCCCTTCATGACACAGAGAAGGATGTTTTTCCCCCATCCTTCTCCATCCTCCTCTTTGCTCAGGTGAAGCAACACACAAGGGCTTTAACACCTCAAAAAGGCTCTGGCACAACATCCAAGCTCAAACTCCTGTTACACTTCCCCAGTGAACTTGCCAGGAGGCGGGAAAAGGACAGATTTCTCACCAGGGAACTGACCCTGGCCCTTGTGCTCAGTAACTGTCTTGTAAATCTGTCAAGCACTGAAATATAAATATTGCAAAGTTATTATGGAAGGACAGTAGAGTGTCTTAGATGGTAATCGGGCCATGGAGAGATTATAACATCCACATTATGAGCACTAATCTCTGTGTAGCCTGTTGATGACATGACAATACCTGCACAGCCTGATTAAAAGGCAGGTATTGAATAAACCGTTCTTTTGCTATTAAAAACCCCCAAAACTGTTGTTTGAAATAAATTTCAGAAAAGGCGCAGAGGTAATAAACAAAAGCATCAGAGAGGGGTGGCCAGCACAGATCAGCAGCATCTCGAGATGCAGAATGGGTCAGCTTGCTTAAAAATACAGCTCGAAACCTGTTGTCTCGCATATGTTTACCCTGAATAACATTAAAGAAAAGCTTCAGTTTTTCAAAACAAGCCTAAAGCAAATTCAGAAGAAATACCCTACTTCAACATAATTCCAAAGTTCAATAAAAAGCTGAGTAAACAAAAGTTTAATAAAGAACGGTGTCTTGAAAGATGGGAATAAAGAATTAAGGCAAGAACCACCACCTCACTTCTGCTTTTCTCTCTGTCCATTCTCTACCCAGAAATCAGGTTTACACCTTTATTAGCATGTCATACCCCTTCAGCATCAACAATGCTCCCTACAAGAACTTATCACATAGTATAATATCATGTCATGACTTCAGATGAGCTCACCTATCCAAATGCCTGCCTGACTTTCATCTTGCTAATGCTTTTATTCACTCCACGATCGGGCATTTTAATGTTTTCCCCTGTAGGTATTTCTTTACATGTAGCAAACTTTAATTGTTGTATGTTGACTGTCAGACAAAAATTGTTGCATGTTGACTCTGCTGCAAAATAAAAGATGCTGACAATGAAAACTTACTTACAGACTATTACTGAACCTCAATACTATGGGGGTAATAGGCTAACTGATAAAGTTCTGGAGACAGGTGTAAAAGAAAGGCCTTGAAATGGAAAGCTCTCCACACAAAAGAGAGCTCCATAAAAAAAAGATCAAGAAGAGGGAACTGACTTTGTTTTGAGCAGGAAAATAAGAAGATATACACAAAAATAGCAGTGTCAGCCAAGGTAATCACGTTCTTTGATTTCATCTTTAAGAAACCACATGATAAAAAGACATCGAGCACAAATATTTTTCTTACGTACTGCATGTCTAGAGACATCCCCTGCCACAGGATACGAGAGCTTTGTAAGATTAAAACATAAAACATAACCATGTGCATGGCTATTTGAACCAGTCAAGTACAAAGCCACTCCTCTCCCCGAGGTGTTACTGCTCACTGGAGGAAACGCTGGCTGAAGGAACTGAGGAGGAAGCTCTCTGATGTCACCTGTCTCTCACCTGTCCCTGTACACCAACCAAACACACCTTCTGGATGTGACAACTCATGTGCTTCCCTACAGCAAATGGGACAAAAGCCTTACCTATGGGCAGTGCCCACTGGCAGGCAAAACCCCTGGAGAAATGTTAAGAGCATGAGGGATCCAGGCTGGGGTTCTGCCTGCAGAGCTAAGACACTCCATTTTCTGTTCTGAGGTTTTGGACATAAAATGCATAACTTTTCAGGGTGGAAAAGGAAGATGGGAAGCAAACCTGGGGTAAAATGAATTGCAATATTTTTCAAATTTCCAAAATTTGAAATCTCTTGGAACATAAACACTTGATTTGCAACATCAATGGAAAACAAATAACTTGGTTTCTTCCTTTAAGTTAAGTCAGATCCTTATATTATTTTACCCTAATTTAACACTTTTAGGCATTAATACTTTTAGAAGTATAAAAAAGCTTATTTCATTAACACTGGTCAATCACAACTGTCATAAAACAACTGTTTTCATGTTTAAAAATACTGACCACGTTAACTGTACACTAATTAAAAATTTACTGCAGCATTAGCACAGCAAGGTCTCAGGGAAATCACCAACACAGCCAAACGAGGGCACAGACCTACTGTGCCTTCACAATAATGTCTTTCAAATTAAATATACCAGCCTTTTCACATTTCCTTTTGAAAGAATGGAGCAATGCTGCAATTAGGGTGTGCTAACTCAAATGTTTGTGCAGTTTAACCTTTTAAATAAAAAAACACGACTGCACTTGACACATTTTCCCATTTCCTCCGAAGCCAAGCACAGACCATCCTGCCCACAGCCAGCCATCCGCAGAGCTGTAACAGGAATGTGTTTGCCCTCTGATTTATAAATTACACGGATGAGCACACTCAGAAAAACAAGCTAAAATGAACACACTCTTAATAGTTTCTTTAATTAACACTTTGATTAACAGCTGCCAATTTATCTAAGGGGCTGACAGGACTGCAATCAGCTGTTTAAGCTTTGATTGCTGTTTTCTCTTTTGCAGTCTCCCCATCTGAGCTGTGGTTTCAGAGCACTTTTAGGGGAGGGGTTCAAGTTTCTGCAGGGAAAAAACCCAAAACAGCGTCCGGGTACTCACACAGTTGGCCCTGCAGCTCTGGAGAGGTGCAGGGCAGAGCTCCTCGGGTTGTCCCTGTCCGTGGCCAGCTCGCCGCCCGCCTGCCTTTGGAGCTCTGCCAGGGCACTCCGGTGACATTTCAGAAGGGCTCACGGGGGCCGCTTGCAGCGCTTAATCCCTCGCTGTGGGATTATCCACGTCGTCGTGCAGCAGCTCCGCCGAGGCCCCGCGGGCAGTGCCACCGTCCATGTCGGGCCAACTCAGTGCTCCGGGCTGGCCCCGGGCACCCTGCGGCAACCAGGTGTCCCTGGGCCTCTGCCCAGCCTCGGCTTCCCCCACAAACCTGCTGGTGGCACCGGCACCGCTCAGACACTGCCATGGTTGTGGGGATGCTCTGTGATTCCTGCGGCGAGGTGCCAGGCCTGTGCCAGCAGCTCCGGGGTGATTCCTACAGCAAACCTGCTCACCACCCACCACCCCATGTTGGGTTGGTTCCCCTGCAGCTGCATCAGCCAGCCTGGGGGCACCCACTGGAGCTGCAGCTCCTGGGGCTGGCAATGGCCCGGGGGGACATGGCCTCTGCCATCCCAGCACAGCATCGTTGGGACACTCCCCAGAGTGCTTTTCCAGCAGCAAAAATTCACTCCAGTAGTTACTGTCCTGAACTTCCAGATAGGTCTCCACATCCTAAATCTCCAGGCTCCGAGGTCTGACTGTCAAGTCCCGATTTCCACCCAAAGCCAGTGCATGGATAATGAAATCTAATTTTTGCCAAATTATTAATTTCTGGACCATTTCCTAAATAATCACTTAAAAAATTACAGCATATCTGCTGACAAAAGGAATAGGATAAAACAGCTTGTGGATTTTGCTCTTATTTTAAGTTACCATAATCAAAGCTGAAATTTCTGGTCTTTCCTCACTTATTGGATTATACACAAATTCATTTTTAAAACCAAGCAACTCACTTTTTCACTAAAATAAGAAGTGTGCCAAGAAGAGAGGCAGCCAGCTTGCACAAACACCTCTGTGTATTAGTATCAGTGTGTTAGCACATTACTTTCCTTTCACTAAGGGTTAAACAGAACGGAGCAGCATTTCAGCAGACTGGATTTTGTTTAGGTTGTTTTGGGTTTTTTTCCTTTATTTAAAGAAACATGCAGCAACCTGAAGGCTACTGCTCCCATTAACAAGCTTAGAAATTAATACTAAATCCTAAACCACAAATACTAAATACTACTGTTCCCACGTCTATGCACTCAGAATATGAGACAACAACCAGCTCCTCTGTGGCTCCAAATTTCAAGAAGTTGACAACTCATGTCACCTGCTCGTTAATTGTTAAGGACAACTCAGGAATACAAAGACATTTCCTTGGATTATGCTGTTTTTAAAACACAACTTCTTCCATTGCTAAAATTAGTACCAGAGGCAGGCATGTTTTTGGAATATCTGTTTCTATTGTACATTCTCCTACTTCACACCCATAATTAAAACTGGCTAAGACTCCAACAGATTTTAGTGGTTCACAAAATTCTTGACTTCAAACTACTATGTGGGGAACCAGCACTGATGTATTTGTCTTAAAAACTAGAATTCATCCTTCTTTAGCCTTTGATTTGGCCCGCTCTCATTTTAGGACCAAGAGGGCAAGTAAGTTCTGTTTTGTTGCTTGTTCCACAAATAAACCGACCAAGATCAGTCAATTTAATTCCCACATGGAACAATACAGAAAGCTGTCTTCCTGCTGGGTAAGAGCAAGGACAAAGAACCCAACTGCTAAGAAACCCCAGCAGCTGGGCATCAAGGCAGGAGCTGGAATGGAAGGGAGAGGCATGACGGGACATTCACACAGGGAGAGAACAGCCACGGCCCACGGGAAGGCACACAATGGCAGACAGAAAGCAATGGGATTTTCTGCCTGCTTATGTTATAGCAGCACCAGCATATATGCCAACTGTCTCAATCTGTATGTTTTTATTTACTATTTTCCAATGTCCAAAAGCTTCTGAGTAACATTATGCGGTAAATATTCATGGGGTTTCACCTTGAAATGGACTGTGCATGTGGCACAGCAAAATCACGTGCTGCCAGTGTACTGTGACAAACGCAGAAGTAAATTTTACTTAATGTAGTAAAAGCAACCCATTATATAAGGCAACGAAATCAGGGAGTTCTTTTCCCGGCACTAAATACTGCAAGGAGGTTTTAAGTTTTGTTTTCTATCAACACTGCTTTTAAAGTCATTTAAAAAAAAAAAAATCCCCAGAACACCAACAGCATTAGATTCAATATAAACACTTATGCCAGCAATTAATACCTGAGTTCTGAGGCCTAAAATTAGCCCTGCAAGCTGTGATAATACATTGCGCAGATCCATGCACAAAGGAACATCCACCTGCGCACGCCTCTCGCTCCCAGGGAACGGGGCTGCAGTGAGGAGACTCCTGCTCTGACATCAGAAGGACAGCACAGGCAGGGCACGAGGGAGAGAAGCAGTTTGAGATGAATCACTGCAGAGAACCTAATTTTCACGTCTCTGGTGTCGCACAATCACCCAAGGGGGACAACCCGAACTGTGGTGGAATTGCCAAAAAAATTTCTTCCCTTGCAATGGGAGAAAAATTTGCTGCCTACTACATCAGATAATGTAAATAACAGCATCAACCACCCTCCTTTCTATATTTCCTCACTGAACACATGTAACACAAAAGGGTATTTATATCATTTGTGCTATTATCAGAACACACACACATACAGTAGCTCTCTTGCATGAATGAGTACTGCAGAATGTTGAGAAATGGAAAAAAAATGAACAAACAAGAATAAAATAGGGGTGGAAAAAAACTCTACAACCTGAAGTATTCTGCACATTTTACATTACCAGGAAAATTCTTTTTTAAGATTCGCTAGAGAATTTTAATCTTTTACTTATATTTCTTGTCTGGCTTTGTAAAGAGATATTAATGTAGCTCTACCACATCTCCTTCCATTTGTCTATATTTTAGTGTTCTATATTTTGAAATTAGGCTAATTTTAAGAAAACTGAAGAGCTGGATTTGAGATGGTGCCCTCCCACTCCCCTGCTGGGAGGTGTCCTAAAGATACTGGGGTTTATCATTATCATTAAAATCAGCATTCAGATGGCAAAGGTAGGAGCTCTCTGTGCTTTTACAGAAGAAAGGCAGGAAGATCTTTGCTGGCTGGTCATCATGTGCACACTCCAGCTCAGCTGTGCCACGTGCATGTCTTATTAAGCTGTCAGGCAGAAAAAAAAAAAAGGGCAAAACATGACATGAAACCTGAAGCTACATCTGTGCACAGAACAGGAGGTGCTACAAGGGGAAAGTGATGGCAAAACACACATGACAAAGCCACAGACGACCAGGCTTCATTACCTCACTGCCCATGAAAACTCACTTATCTTTTCTCAAAATTCAGCCATCTCAGGCACCAGTTTTACAACCACTGCAAGCTGACTGGTGAGAGCTAACACTGCCCCAGCAAAAAGCATTCCTGCCCTCTCCCCCAGTCCTGACTGCTCAGCCCCAGCCTTTGCACCATCTGCTCTCCCCATAACAAAGAGCAGAATCATCCACTCAAAGGCCCGACAGTCTCACAAACCAAACGCCCACTTGTGCCAAAGCTGGCAATTAACTGAGCGAGGACTAGCAAGAATTAAACTGTGACTTGATCCCAGGGAACGGGCTGGAGGCCTAAGCAACTGGGGATGACAAAGAACAGCGTTACGAGCTGCAGTAATGATGAGTTCCTAGAAACTTTGAGGGATACGTGAAAAAAAAATTGGACTTCCAAGGAATTTCATCTGATTGATATCAACACTGCATAAGCTGGGCTTACTTACACTGCAGCCTGCTTATGTTTACATTTAGTACTGTCTACGATGATTTTGTTGTAAATATTTTGCTTTGAAGAGATTGTTTGGTTACTGGCTACTATTATTATTCTTCCTGGAAGGAAGAGAATGATGGGCCTCGAGCCAACACCAAACTTCTTAAAGTTGATCAATTGAGAACTCCAGCTTGGTTACTTGGAAAACTGACTTTGCTGCTATGTGGGGTGCACAGAAAGAACCCTGCCAGGTGCTACAGGACACCACAAAACCAGCCTTAGTGAACAGTGCAGCAATTTCATACAAAAAGTAGTGCTACTGCCTTGTATTTAAGGTCTTCTGTATTGTTTTTATCCTGAAGCTGGAAATGAGTGCTCTGAAGTACCACCATGAATTAAATTCCCAGAAGCTCAAGAACCACAAGGCAATAGATTTTGAAATCAGTGGATTTTTCTCTCTAGCAGTTGCCACTTTGGAGTGTTTCACGTGCTACAGAACAAAACAAATACATCAGGCAAGATTACTGGTTTTGGTGTTTTCTTTTCCAAGTGGGCAAGCTTAGAAGTTCCTCAGGTTTCAGAAAACTGGAGCGGGTCCAGAATAAAATGGATGACTGAGTACAGAGGAACAACTTAACAGGCTTGTTGGTGCACAATCAAGTGACAGCATTTTATGCCTTAGTATCAACTCCACTTACACAACATGCTTGTTTATACCTGAAATACAAAATATAACTGCTACTCATGTAGCACATCTGTACACACAGAGAGTGAAGGTTTAAGTACTGAATTATGTCATTTCCAGGGACTAAAATCAGAAAAGGACATTTAGTACATTAGATTCAAGTGTACAGCCACACCTATGGTGGATCACTGGCACCTGGACAACTGGAACAGGGCAGAGGAAATAGCAAACAGCCCAGGAGCTACTCAGGGCTTTCAGCATGTCCTAACTATCTGCCAAGCCTCCAACCTCCCTGGGTACATTCCTGTGATCACAGAAAAAGGGGATGAGCATGGCCTTAAAGATCAATGCCCATCCTCAGTCTCAACACTGACCAATCCTATGGAGAGCTGGACTGAGAAAAGAGCTGGTCACTACTAAATGTGAGCAATATCAGCTGTCATTCTCAGTCCATGGCAAGCAAGAGATGGGCATCAAGCCTTGCAATACATCACACATATACAAGTTTATATAATATCTACAGCTATTAAAGCAGTCCCAGGTATTTTTAGACACTGGACAGGGGGTTGCTTTGTGACCCACATGATGATCTTTGGTCAAAGAGTACATGGCACTGTGATGGGGAGCGGACTGAACTGTGGCAGTTTAAAAACCTTTCCTCTGACCTTAGAGGCCAGGGAAGGGCCTGTGTGGCAACCTTCCAGGCATATACATGGTTACATGTGGACTTTCAGAGGCCGTAAGCCAAAATGAAACTGAAGAAAATGAGTGCTAGCTAGTCCCATGCCAATGACAAGCATGGCCAGAGCTTTAGAGAGTACTATAACGCTTCTCAATATCATCCAGGAGAGTGAAAGAAATGAAAACAACTGCTTCACCAAGTCTACCCTAATACAGCAGAAAACCAAAATGCTTAGCCTACAAACTCAAATGAAGACTTCAGCCACACAGCAACAAAAGAGACACAGCCAGTTTTCCTCTGAGCAATGGGAAGAGCCATGAATTCCCTGTAAATACCTACAATGAACAGCTCTTAAAACTCTCAGTGTGTATCCAATAAAACTTCTGACCAGCTCAAATTCAGCTCCACAAATAATCCACAGACACTGGAAAGTTTCAGGCTCAAAGGCAGAAGGGTACCCTCAAAGGGGCACACCTTCTACCTAAGGCCCAGAATTCACCACAACACACCACAGAAACCAGGGCTTTTCCCAGAGCCAGACATGACAAACAGGTTCTTTGCAACTGGCAAGGTCACACAGAGAGTACATGGCACAAAACCACTTCTGCCAGGCAGAGGGAGAAAATCCTGTGGGGTAAAAACATAAGAAGATGATCTGGCTAAAAGGGAAGGCTTCCTTTCCAAAAAATACTTTGTATAGAATTGTGAGTTTAAAGGTTTTCTGACAAGCTTGCCAAACAAGGAGGAAAAACTCAGTTATGTAGGAAGTGCTTCAACTCTCCAGGAGCCTGGTCTAATTGCATCCTCTACGAAGCAGTGCAAGGAGTGAGTGTCGTACCAACCTGGGCAACTCGTTATCTGGGGAAAAGAGAACAGAAAAGAGGACAAGAATCTCTTGGCAGTGTTTCTTCTTCCTCTAATACATCTTGGGGAAACAAAATGTAATCACAGTGTTTGTGGCCAGCAGCTCTCTCAGACATGGCAGAACTTGCATGAGGCAGCAGAACAGGCAAAGCTTATCAGGAGTTTATACGTTAGACACACTGATGGCTTTTTCTCCTACATCATTTTGCTATTGTTCAAAAGATTAACCTATTGCCCTGCTGAATGACAACTGGAGGAACATCTACATAAATTATAGAGTAAAAATATTGACTTTCTATATAAACATTACATTATGTTTTTGTTTCATCAATAGGAGATAATAGGGTTTGGAAGTATTTTGGCTGTTACTGCCTGAGATAGCTAATGATGGCCTATTAGTCAATAATAGTGTCACAGACTTATTGCATGTCATATTTATCTATTTCTGTTTATTCTCTACATTTTTAAAAGATACCTGTAATTATTTCACATTGTTATGGATAGTGCAAGAGCTAATCCAAGATTGCTACTGAAAAGCTGTTTGAATTCTTGCTATAGGTAGACACAACACAACATTTAGGAACCTGAACTGATTTCCAGGCCATTTACACTGTTTGGATATAATTATTTAGTGTTAAAACTGAACTAAGCCTAATGAGCAGCTTAAAAACTTGGCATTAACTGCGCTCTTTTGAAAGTGAATTTGAGCCTGCAATTATTATTTTTTTAACTTTTTAAACTAATCATATGGTTACTGACTGCTACTCATCAATAAACTTACAGGTTTCATTGTATACAAAGTGTTATACACTCCCTCTTCTGGTAATATCTTAAAAACACAGTTTCTAGTCTTTATGTATCACATGTTAGATTATAAGTGTATCACATTACTCAAAAGAAAAAGACCTCAAAGCAGATCCTGTCAATATCTGCACTCTTGTTTTTAAAGAGCCAGCAAACTGGTGATCAAAAATGAGTAAACAAGTAACAGGTGAAAATTACTTGATGTAATGCTACTTACTAAACCAGGTAGCAGCTACTAAAACCAAAATGTTATTCATTAATTTTAATGTGGAAATAAAAATATTGTCTCAAGTTTTTTAAAAAGTGTGACACTTGCATGGCTACATTTTGGACTGCTGTCCACTTTTCCTGAGGCAGGAGGTGAAGAAGTTCCTACAGAATACTGGTTTTATGAAGGTCCAGCACGGATAACTCTCTTCCATCTACTACACTACCTTCTCTCCAGTTGTAGAGAACTGGGGGTAATTCCTCTTACTGCATACATCCTACTCTCTAAAAAGATATTATTTACAGCACAGAAAAAGGAATTTTTAAATAAACTTAAGAAGTCCAGTCAGAACCAACAAAAGGGATGTATAAGAAAACAAAAAATAACCTATTTATAAGTGTAGATGCATGCATATATCCATCTCTTTTCTCCCTTGATGGTTAGTGCCTGACAAAACCAGGAGATGTGTCTCTTGTTCCCCCCCAACCTGACCAAAATGTGCAAAATCCATAAATGCTATGACATTACACAAAACACATTTTGGCATTGATGCCAAAGCATCAAGAGAGGAAAAACCAGCGAAAAAGCTTTTGTTTGTTTTGCCCTGTTTATCCTCTCCTCCTTTCTTCCACTTTTCCTCCTTGTTACAGAGTAATAAAACCCGCACTGTACCTACTTCATTCTCCCTCCTCCAAGGTCATTTTCTCCTACCTTCCTTAGTTAGCTTCCTCATTTTTTTCATCTGTTTCTTTTTAGATGTATTTTACTTAAGTTCTTTGTTTTACATTTCCCTTTTTAGCTATTCCCTTGTGTCCTCTCTTTCCCCTCCTCGGACACACACCCACCCACCCAGACTGCAAACCACTTAATTCCAGCCCTGCTGAGCCAGCCCTGCCCAGACTGCCCTCCCCCCCTGCCCACACAAGCTGGGCACTGCTGCCCCAGCCAGGTACTGCACAGCTGTACATTGGTAAAAAATTAATGTAATTGATGGTTACCAATGAGATTTCCCATCTGATCTATGAAGTTGTGCTTGCAGAGAAAAAGAGACTACCCAAAATGCAGCAGTTGTTTGAGAGCTGGATGCTGGGATGAGAGGCTACAGTCTGTGCAACTTGAAACTACATAATTCCATAGAAAAAAAAAAGGGCGGGCAAAAAGCAAGAGAAATTATTTTCTTCGTGACAGTTCAGTACTCAAAACCATTTTACAAGCTTCCCAGAATACTTCTCCCTGGAATCACAAAGCGCTGTGGTGTTCATCTGAGGTTTGCAGTTCTTGGAATAATCTACACAGACCATGAGACTTCTCCCCCAAACATAAATGAGAAAGTCCTTATAAATAATTGATCTGCACGTGGTTAGCTTGTGAAATTAAACTACTCCCAACCCCACCCTCCAACACCAAGCTGGTATCTCCATGGCTCTGACACATTCCTATCTCTCTTCCACAGCAGCAGAAATCCTGCCCGTCTTCACTCCGATTCAGGCTTCTTCCACCACCCCAGCTCTTGAGCAGGTTGCAGCTTCATTCTTCTGCACTCAGCTTAGGGCGTTGTGCCAGACCCTGCGTGCCCACAGCCTGCCCTCGCAGTGCGTGCCACCTCCTCTGGCCGGGCTCCAGCCCGGAGGAGTGGCTTAGGCGTTAGAAAGAGCCCTTTTAGCTGTGAAGGAAACCTTCCAAGGATGTGGAGCATGTAAGCTGATGCAGAACAGCCTTCCCTGAACCTGCAGAAAATCTGAAACAATGGTTGGGAGAGCTGTGTCCTGCTAGACGTGCCCTTTCAGCTTGCAAAAGGACTTCAGAGTGATGAAACTTAACACTGACTTTTTGATTGGTTAACTCTCTCTTGTCAATCATTTTTAATTGTTAGACCTGATGCAACTGTCCCAGCTGGCTTGTTCCAAAGTGAAGCTATAGTCAAATGCACTCAACAGCCACTTCTATTGGAACTACTTGTTCTCTTCAGATCTTACTCCCATCTATTGACCAACGTACTCACTTTCTCCCTCTTGCTGAACAACTACTTTTGTAAGTGACAGTAAACACGGCATTGCTTCCTCTTTTCTCACAAAGATAAATATCTTCATGTTTCTTTCTCTCCTCTTGTTCTTCCCTCTTCAATGTTTACCCTGAAAAGTGAGTAGTCGGTCCCAGCCTCCAAGCAAATCCTAGCAAGGAGATCACTATACAGGAGCAGGGTTTAATGGAACCCTTGCATAATTTTGTATGGTAGACTTGCTTTAAATATTTTAACATTTTAGTAAGAACAGAGTAAAATATATATTGTCTCTTCAGCCACTATTAAACCACATGGATTTTTTGCATCCAGATCTTTTGCAATGGTAGGACATCATGAAATTCAATTCACATCTAACAAAGAGGAGTCAAAAGCACAACGAAGAGCTTGAAGTCTGTAGTATTTTAGTGCACATGATGTTGTAGAGAGAATAACATGAGTTACTCAGTAAGTGGTAAACAGAATACCCAGTATCTTTTTTTAAATCTGAAGCTGAACATCACTTTTTCTTAGCCGATACTTTAAATTGCTTCATGTTTCAACCAGAGCTTGACAAATCTGTGTACCCACAAAAAAGGAGGAAGTTTTACTAGAAAACTGCCATCAACTTCTCAAGCAGACTCCCTGTGCTTTCATGTAATAAACAAAGACCACAGCCTTTCCATTTATAAAAATAACCTTCCGCATGTGAACTGTTTGTGATGTTACAACTAACCACAGTGCTCTGTGAAATCTGCATGGCACATCTGCTATTCAGCTAATGGCTTTGGGGTGCACATTTCAGATATGAAATATAGTTACAGAGTTTCTTTCCAAGTCATAATACTTTTATTTAAAAATTGACCAAATAGTCAGCTGAAACGTTCCCCCCCCCCCTTCTGAAATGAGTCCTGTGCTGACCTCTGAGCCCATTCCCTTCTGGGAATATGCCAAGATGATTCTTGCAAAAGCTACAGAATTTCACAAATCTCTACCAAGAAATTAAACTAGTTGTTGCTGGATCCAGAAACTACGATCCAACTGCTGGAATCTGGACTGTGAGAACTCTGCGTATTTAAACAGAAGCCGCTGAAGCTGCCAATAATAATTTGTTAAATCATATATATTAACTCGAGCCATAATATGCCAAATGCCACCTGTGCATGTTTGGCAATATGCTTGGCAGATTACTCCAGCACATCTGTGACACACCACAAAATATTCAAGTTTTATTTTGGTTATTAGGCTACTACAGAAGATTACTGATACCCAAGAAAATTCTTATGATTTATACAAAACCTTTTCATACTGCTTTAAAAAGACATTAGTGAACAGTGGACACTTAATTACTGAAACAAATTGCTTCCTGCCAAAAGCATGCAGGCCATAATGAAGGCTTATCCCTCCAAAATGCGGATGAGCTCAGGCAATCTCCCATGAGGAAAAAACCACACACACAAAAAAACCCCTAACAACAAACTCCCCAATCCTCAGGTCCAATGGCTTTAGAACAAAATTCAGTACATTCCTTTGTTTTCTTATCTGCTTCAAATGCTGCCTTACACAGACACTTTATCTTTGACTTCATAATCCATGAATCCCTGCTAACACACTATCTATTCTAAACAAGGAACATCTGCAAAACTTCGAAAAATAAAACTTAGAAGTATTAAATTTTTCAAAACCACTAGCCGCTGCCAAATTAAACATAAACGGGATAGGACAAATTTTTATTCAATTCACAGTATGTCAGAAGAATCCAGATATGTAATGCTGCAGGGACTATAATACTTAAATTACACGTGATACAAATCCAAAGTACAAGAGCATATTGACAGAGATAGTTAAAAGACCATCTATCCCAATTAAAATCACAAGTATCACATGTTGTCTCCAAATCCAAGCATTTAACAACACCACCAAAAATCCCTTTATGACTCACCAAAGTGGAAACCTGCTAACTAAAGGCGGGTGTGAGCCCTGGCTGAGGGAGGAAGGAGCACAATTACACAAATAGATGGAAGAGATTCCCAAAAGACCTTGCACTGACTTGTAGGATGGACCCAAGTAACACAAACAAACATCTCTTTCCCTATTGCCAGGATCTCCCTTTGAGTATAAGGTTGTGTGATAACTTCTCCATTCCCATCTCACAACCTCCTAGAAATCAAAAAAAGAAGATGGGCAAATCTCTACTGTTATGCCATTTCTGAAACCTGTGCTTCAGGTTTAGACATGCACTGATTGGAAACAGAAATGTTTAAGTAATCCCCCACCAGCTCACGGGGCAGCAGCAGCAGGCAAAGCTCATGGTAGTTGCTCACCTTTGCCACCGTGCCAAACCCATGGAAGTTAATCAAAACACTCAACATAGCTTTTTAATGACTCAGCAGCCCAACACACTATCATCATCTCTTTCCAACACGTACTGTATTCATGGTTTTCACAATCACTACGTGACTCACAGGCACTCTCAGTTTAAGTTTTACAGGTAGCCTTCATTATGATTGCTGAGAGTCTAGCCCTGCTTTGTATTTAAGGAAACCAAGGTACAGAGAAAACAAACAACCCTGGACAAAGAAAAAAAAAAGAGGAAAAAGGAGAAGGAAGAAAGCCCACACATCTCTATGCTGATGCTACTTTGACACTGCTAAGCTCTCTCTCTGAGCCACAAGCAGCCCAGCCAGGGCAGGGAAGCAGCTCTCCTCAGCCAGGAGGCTGATAACCACAGGGAGATGTGATAAACCCGCGGAACGGCTGAAATGCCAATGAAAGGTCACACAGCCCAAAACCCATTGCACTTCAGGGTTTCCACGAACAACCTGAAATAACTGTCACGATGGCTTCCTCAAAGAGCAACCTCTTGGTGCAGCACTAGAACTGCATCAAGCATGTCTTCATGGAAAGGAGAGAGAGGGGAAATCAAAGGGACACAGGCACGTCTCACTGTTTCGAGGAATATGACAGCAATTTGACAGGGCAAACTCATTTTTATTGTAAGAATTTATATATTAAGAGAGAAAACTGAAAGGACTTCAGAAATGTACCTGATATAAACACAGAGAAATGGTCTATGTGGCACAGAAGCTGGAAAGGCTGGAGTGTAGAGAAATACTCCAGCTGGAAAAAAAACACTGTGCTTTCTCAGAACAGGTCATCATGATAAGTGATCTCAGGTGCTTCACCCACAAGACTCAATGCCTGAATGAACACTGTATCTGCTTTCCATCTGAACTGATCCTGAGTCATCCAGAGAAGATGCTGATACCATGAAAGTGTAGCCATTCAAACAGCAGCAGCAAGAATACAAGTAATAAAGGGCTTCAATCACTTGCCCAGCACCCCAAATGAAACATCTGGGATCTGACAGAACAGAGGATTTGTCTTGAAACAACTCTTCCCTGGCTGGCTGGCCTGCTCCTGCCCCACCATGTCCCCAGCAGCACTGCCACCCTATGCCAAGTGGCTAAAACCCTTTGAGGGCACTGACAGCTAGAGGCTGTTCACAGGTTAGAAAAAATACCACAAGCAGACTTCAGATCTCTTATTATATTAGATCGCTATTAAAAACCATCCTGCATGTGGTGTCATGCATACCAACTTTATAAATCAATGCTAGTATATACACCAACAGTATAGAATAAATTATTAAAATGGAAAATTCATACCCCAGATGCACCATTGGATTGCCTCAAAAAGCAGAATTTAATTTTGAATTACTATCTTTTCCAGTAAAATCCATGAAATAGAAAAGTATCTGTTACATACAAAAATCTGTGATTCGTATCAATAAAGTATTTTACTAAAAAAGTGAAATATTCTAATGAATAAGGTTATATTTAAATTAATTCTGACTACTCATGGTCCAGGGGAAAAAAGCAAGGATATGTCCTGGAATGCACTTTCAGCCTACCTAGTTAAGTAGTTTATCACAAATATGCTTTGGAAGAAATTAATTAGCTCATTAGGTTTAGCTAATAGTTTGTTTAGCCTTCCTTTGACAAAAGTGACACTTTAAAACAGCATATTCTACTACTTCAGAAAACAAAATCCCACATGACAAGTTTCAAAGAACACCAAGTACAAGCAACACACACCACCAGGAGCTGTAGAGTATTTTAAGAGATTACTATTTCTTTAATAACAATTAAAAATAAGACCCTGAAAACAACACAAAAGCTACAGCTTCATTGATGCACTGTAATTTTTCAGAATTTGATAAAGTAATCTCTCCTTTATCAATCCCTGAAATAATACCACCAATAAAAAAAACTTAATTCAGGGCAAACTGACTGTGATGAATCCAAAGGGTGTTTTACTTTCTTGTTATCATGATGGCATACATGGAAAACAACTGTGTGTTTTCATTGCAGCAATTTCCTTCTCCTGAGCTACACTGTGTTTAAAAGAAAAAAAAAGAAAAAATAGATCATTGCCTGGTAATTGATCACGTGCCATATTTATCAGCTTTCACATTCAGTTCTCTAAAATAAGGAACAACTGCGTAAGGATTTCAAGAATGTGAAGGCTGACAGAAGGTTTTGAGAATAGTCTACACAGAATCACCAAGTCAGCCTTCTTACCTTTCTGAGGTTATTAGTTTGGCAAACTAAGGTCCTTTAATGACGTTCACCCCACCCAAGCCTGTTTTTCTCATCAGAATGACCCCGCCTGTTTCCTCTGCACGCCACAGCCCGTGCCGAGCCTCTTCATTGTTCAGAATGGGCTTAAGAAATACTAAGAATAACCTGGTCATTTCCATCCCCTCCTTCTCTACTTCTCTTGAAGTATGAATCTGCCACTGGTGCAAGGTTTGCATCAGAGAAAGTTTCATGTTTAGAGATCACACTCCTATAAAGTGATACAGAATGGAAACATTACATTAGTATTTATTACTATTTCTTAAAATATTTTCCATACCTTTGTTTTGTAGTTCCCCGTTCACTCTGTCCCTTCTAAATTGCAAACAGTGCTTACAGAAGAGTTTGAATTAACTTCACAGAAGTCTAACACTGGTACAAGCAGCATTACAACATGCCATGTTTTCATATCCATGCTCAAGAGTCAATGCAGCACCTATTCATCTCTTGAACTGCTTCTTCCATCTCCCCATGAGGCTGTCACGACAACAACTATGATACTGGTTCCTATCTGTTTGTCAGACAGTATTTGTAGATCACCTGCTGATTTCATAAAGACAACTCAAGTGTCTGCAGCTATTTACAGCTCTTCACCACTACCAACCCTAGCCAGTTCCATATTACTGACCTCAAGGTGGAATACTGAATATGCCACCACTCAGAACTGGATACCATCCAGTCCTCCCCCATAAATTTATTTTAACTGTCAGAATCAATTTAATATGATATTTTAGAAGGACTTATTAGACATCCTAAAGTGATATTCAGTGCCAGGTGGGGAACCCCACTGGCAAGGGATGGACTTGCTCCTGGCTAATGAAAAGGCCTATGGCAACCAGAGTAAGAAAAGCAGACGTCCTTTTCTTCTGTTTTCCAACACCCCTGGAGACTTATATTCACAAAACTGCGGGTTTTTTAAAAAATTATTAGTATAGCCATCCACAGAACAACAAGCAAACTAGTTAGAATTATGACACAAAACCCATTCGGATTCTTCTCCGAGTCACGCTGTGTGACGCAACTGCTGGATCCAGCAGCAAGGGTAGGGCTATAATGCATAAGGCAATATAACACAAAGACAAGTGAAAGGCATGGATAAGAAGTTCACCCTCTGCACAACACAGAAAGACCCTTTTCCAGCCTGAAGGAAGCAGAAGTGAGTGTATCTTTCCTTGCCAAAGGGCTGGATTATTTAAGATGCAAGAAAAAGTATCCCCTGTTCTCAATGTTTCCTGCCCGTATCAAGCACCTTGTATCCTTATAAACACCAAGGCAATCAGTGTACTGGCCTAGAGAAAAGAGAACATGCACAAATACATGCACACAGAGGGAGGAAGGATGCTCTGTTCATCTTTCTATTAGCACTTGGTCAGAAAACATCTCATGAATTTCTCCAGAAAAAAAAAAAAAAGCTGAACTCCAAAAGCTTCCCATCCAAATACTGGCATGAAATTGATTGAAGTTAATTTCTAGTCTTGAGAGGAGCATGGAAAAGCAGAACTGCCCCAGTTAGGTTTGTAGGAAGTAACTGAGCACTAAAACTGGCTTAGCACTTCACATTTTCTCAGGCCTCTGTAAACACTGTCCAACCAACACAACAAGAGCTTCCTCACATAGTTTATACACAAAACCAACAGACCAGTAAAAAAAAAATACAAACTGATACTTCTGAAAATAAATAAATAACCTTACTGGCTATTGGAAGCTTACTGTGTTCTACAAATTTTGTTGTAAGTTTAGCTTTCAGGTCAAGTTCACAGTTCACATATGTAAAAATAACCTGTATAAATACACAAGGAGAAATGACACAGAGACACAAACACACTACACATACTGGCTGTGAAATACACTAGATATGTCATTTTGAAACAGAACTGTATGTATGCAGCATTTTAAGAAAGCATTAAAAAATTAAAAATAACAAGATCTTTATGTAATTGCATTACAATGTATATAAAATGATTAAACACAGGTTATGTTCTTTGACATTTTTTATAATGGAATGATCTATGTACCATCAATTTAAAAAAAAAAATTGCCAGGCTTAATCCTGATTTAACCTCACCCTTAATTATTAAAAATAGTTAAGCACTTACCATAATGTGATTGAAATGCCTGTGGTTTTACGACCTGATTACAGTGGTTACACATCACCAAATAGAAATCATCATGAGCCGGGCAAAGACCAAATATTGGCATATCTAAAAACAAAAAGACAAAATGGCATCTCTCAGCTGCTGACAATTATTGAAAAACAGTTTAATTACAGAGCCACGACACCAGTGTTGAATCATAATTTTAAGACATTTGTATCAAATTTGAAAATGAGGAAAAAAGAGCATATAATGCAATAGATAATTTTGTGCTGGAGTATTACAAAAGCCAAAATCTTCCTACAAAGATAAATGTAAAATGAGTGATTACTTGTAGAAAACATCTATTAGAAAACTGATTTAGGACTGATTATCTTATACCAGATGCAAGAATGTAATAAAAAAAGACTGACTTCAATTGACAAACACAACATAAGAGGGGATGTTTTATGTATTTTGAAAGGAGTTTGGATTTTATTCCAATGTCATTAAATGAATTCAAAAGTGAACTTTATTTTCTATTTAATTTTTTTAAACCATTTTAAACACACAGTCATTTACCAGGCAGTATTAACAGCCTAATGGTTTTATTTGTTCAACAGTGCATTATAGTCCAGCCATCTGCTGCCAGAGATCCATGTAACAGCTATACTGGAGAGAGAACTGGAGATAACAGTGTGTCAGAGCATGTGTGGATTTTGGAGATAACACACATACTTGTAGACTTTTACTAATAAAATTAGTTTCTACAATTTTGGTTTTAAGAATACAGTTTCTTCATGATATATTTAACAGTTATAACTGCATTCAGAGACTACTGGAGCAATAAATTCAGCATTTACTACATGACTTAAAGGTATATTACATTTATATTACTAAAAATGTTATTCAATAATTAAAAGACAAAAACCTCAGGAAACTGCAAACATAATATGTGGCTGTAACAGTATTTAAAGGTTTAAAATTGATATAAGCAAGTTTATTTTCCTATTAAAAACCCTCAAGTAATAGATTTATCTTAACAGTAACTTAGAAAATAAATTAAGCTTATTTACCCCTCTGCTAGAACTGACTCCAGAGTTTTGTTTTACATCTATTAATTTATGTATATTTTTAACAGCAACCACAGTTTCGTTCATTAATAGAACACCAATTGTGACATAAATTGAATGTGCTGCATGCTAAGAGTGAGTGTGCCATAACACAAGGTGGCTACTGGCAGAATGACACCATCATCACCGTCGAGTCCCACGGACTCCACTTTGTTTCTCATAGACAGAACATATCCACACTGAACTTCCAGAATTAAGGACTCCCCTTGTAGTATGTATCTTCATCATAAAAAAATAACTGCTTTCTTTAAAAAAACATAAAGGTCTATCCCAGGTTTTCCAAAAACCTTACCAGTGTTACACCAAAATGAAGCATGATACCTGCAATAACAGCTCCAACTAGATTTTGCAGTTGGACGAAAATGACCAAGGACATCTGACTTGGCTGCGAGAGATCACAGCTACGCTCATCTAAGTCACAGGCACCTTTTTGCAACTGAGGTTACATTAAATAAACAAATCATCTGATCTGCTCTTCATTAAGTAGCAAGTCTTGCTTATGTATTTATATGACATTTATTTAAAAAAAAGCATTAAGACCTCCAGCACACTCAAGTACTGCAAACTAAGCACAGCCAGTAAATACATGCCGAGGAGGGGGGGATCAAATAGGAATAATAAACTTCTTTTTTTCACTATCTACTTTCCATGATGTAATGTTAAACTAGGTAAGAAAACAAGTATAAACTTAAATGTCATTGCTAATATTTCATGCAGGAGCTCTTTGGGTATGCCTGCGTATAAAAGTTTCCACACAGCAAGCAAATACTCCAGGGTCACTTCCACCTGACTACCAATCCACCAGGATGAATGGGACAATAACAGTGTGCACTGCCTGATATTTACGTTGTTAATAGCCCACAGGGAGGCTACTACTGCGTGATGTCTAACGAACTGTGAATCCACACCCTGGAACCTGTTCCCATTTCTGTACCTTTCAGACCTCACTGGATTCTCAGACTTCACACCAGAATGTACAGAATGCAAGGGGGAATAGTGAACATGAGAGAAAGACTGTCTGCTCCGTGTCTCCTGCAAAATAAAGCCCTCCTTGATACTACTCTGGGATGTTACATATAAGTACCATCACTCTCAGAACTCTTCTATGAGTATTTGCTGGCAATAGAGAGCTGCAATTTTAAATGACAACTGAAACAAAGTGGCAGAAATTGATGTAAACAAAAATGTTTTCCTATTTCAGTTTGGGGATCCCAAGAAATCTGAATAATTTACAAGTGCCATTTACACTGTAAAACACATCTTCAATTTTAAAATCTTAGCTCCAAGTGACAGCAAGCAATGACAGAGTACTAGGAAATACAGAAACTCACAAAGGACCATTCTGAGAGCGAAACCACTTGACACAGAGCAAAGGATTTGCTGCACACCCAAAATCACAACCTGATTTCAAAGGAAGCACGCACAAGACTCCAGTTGGATCGCACACATCAGTGTAAGAGATGATCTGCCCCACAGTGGTCTCCTGCAGCACTGATAACAGAGCAGAACCCCAACGTAACCAGAGAGGGAGTAGCAAAGGTTAGAGGCCTAAACGCAACTCCTTCTGTTTTCTCACAGGAGGTAAAATAAACAACAGCTTTTTATTACCAAAGCATTTGTTTAAAATAGATACAATTAAATTATGTTAGAGAAACTCACAGGACCCTAAATAACACTTGAGCCTGACCAGGCTGAGCAGTGCATGAACACACGAGACCAGCCTGAAAGGGCCACAAAGTAGGTACCAGTGGGCAAAAAGTAGTACCAATGCTTCATGGAGGCCTGAATATCAGCTTTACCAATGGCTTTGAAAATGTGAGGAGTTGTAACCCAACCAAGATCAGTTAAGACAACTGGAAGAGGCCTGAATTCACACTTCCCAACCCAAGAATCTCATTCTTAGGCAGGTAAGCTCCCACATCTTTAATGTGCTTCGCAGTCACTAACTGA
Source organism: Lophotriccus pileatus (assembly GCA_035583135.1). Classification (NCBI taxonomy): domain Eukaryota; kingdom Metazoa; phylum Chordata; class Aves; order Passeriformes; family Tyrannidae; genus Lophotriccus; species Lophotriccus pileatus. The sequence goes on from JAWWES010000024.1 coordinate 6,783,746, forward strand.
GCAGAGAAAGAGCAGGTTTCAGGGAAATCTTACTTCTGTGTTCCAACAGGGCAAACAGCTCTGTGGCACTATTACAAGAATGACAAATTAGACCATGCAAATATTAGAGAATAATATACAGAACAGTTTAACAAAACTTAAATAAGAATTTTGTACCAGGAGTAGGTGATGGATGCCTAATTTTTCCTGTTCCCCCTCAACCACTCATGAAAGTTCTCAAGTTGATACTCTAATAATACTTTATACCTGTTTCACTTCATGACATGCACATTCTCTATTTAAAAGTCTAATGAAGTTTACAGTATTTCACCAGTGTCATTTCAATGCACTGTTCCCCTGAGTTTGAAGATTACTTTCTGAAATACTTCACTGCAAATGTAAAGCCTATGCCTCTCAAGGAAGAGCCTAGCAACCATGATTCATATGTTCCTCTTTCAAAGCTGGGCTCATTTAACTCTCTCCATCTGGGAATATTTTTCAAGGTCAAACTAAAAATTTAAATCGAAACCTCAAACTTTCCATGTATTTTTCCATAAATTCAGTGTTTATACGGTATCAACATGGAGACACTATTATAAGAGCTGCTAGTCACATTAATTCTAAAGCTACTTCATTTACCTTCATAATAAGAAACCTCAGAACATTGAGATGCCCAGAATTCACTTCCCCTTTCAAATGTAACTTTGTTTTTAAAAAGGTAACTTTAAATGATGTATTGCTGCACTTTTTACCAAGACTAGAACAAGCCCATGTCATGCACAATTCTGAGATAACTGCACTACTTGTTGAGCGTGTAATAAGGAAAATGCTCCTTATTTGGAAAAGATCAATACAGCATCATTTTCTAACAAAAAAAGGAAAAACAATAATGGAGAATCTGGCATAGTGCACATCAAGTAACATGGAGCTCAGTATGTCTAATCTGAAAAACTTTCTAACACTGAGCTGCCATCTCCTCTTCTCTGAAACACATCATGGAAACACATAAGTGACTGAGTAGTTTCTTAGTATTTCTAGCATTCTCTTTCACGGTAGCTACACTACAGAAATTCATACTTGTGGTCATTAAAACTAACTGTGTACTCTCAATCTCACAATTCTGTTACACAGAACAGAACACACAAAACAGCCTAAAACCTCCTAAGTTAGAGAAAGGGTCAGCAGTTTGCATTTATTTAGCCACTAATTTCAGTGACTACCACAGCTGTATATTTTTATTGGTTTTTTTTTTAACCCCCACAATATATCAGATTTCCTACAAACCTTGTTGCCCCTTTTCAGACAGGGACCATTGCACAGTTCATTTATCCTATTATCTAATAAGACAGCATCCCTTCTAGAAATTAAATATCACCAAAAACAGTGAGGTTAAGATCGTCTCCAGTACAGCAATCACTAGAAGAAGAGGGCAGAATGAACCCTAATCTTGGCTTCATGCAGAGACCAGAACACAAGTTTCCTATTTTCCAGAAGTCTGTTTACTGCAACTGAAAAAAGGAGGAAAGTGAAAACTGAATCAGAAGAAGAGAAAGCAAAACTACCAAGGGCAGAAGTGAAAGAGCAAAGAACAAACTATCAGAGTTACAGCAAAAGAACAGAAAACTTGATCAAAATGTGACATGAATATGTAAAAGCTCAGCAGAAATATCTTTCATGCCAAACCACTGCTAATGTTCATTCTTCCCTATCCATTCACAGCATAAATATCTGCTTATTATTTTTTGAAGTCTTAGTCTGATTTATCACAAACACGTATGCACTGCTCACCATTCAGTCTAATTTGACAATGGACATTGTATGCTGATACCCGATGTGAACAGTAAAAGATTTTGCCCACAAAGATCCCCACAGCACAGCACAACACACCTTCAGCACAACACCAACCTGGTTATACTCCCAGAATATTTTTAATCCCTATAATTAATATTAGACACATTAAAATCATGATGCCCTAAACTACTACATTTACACTCACAGCAGATATAACCCTTTATTATTTTTAACCTCCCCCCCAAACACAGAATGTACTTTTCTTTTTACAAGAGTCTGATCCAAATCTACCTTAAGTAAATGTACCAACTTTTATCAATTCACTAGCTTTTCCATTAAGACATCAGGGAACTGTTTCAGAGGTACTATAAAAGGAAATTGTAAATAGATTCCATTATTTTGGAATGTTGCCAAAATCTGGATTGTTTGAACTATTTACTTCATGAACCAAGTAAGATCAAATAATGTCCACCAACAGCTATCTTGAATACATTTGCTCTGTACTAGCTGTGTTTTCTCATTAGAAGAGAATCAGTCTTGATCATACTAAGGTAAAAAATATGCAAGTACACCTTGTTTTAACTTAACTGCTAGATCTCTTTCTCTACAGGTGTGCTTTTAACACAACTCTTCACTAACATCCGAAATTTTTTTGAAAACAGGAGGAAAAAACCCACAGCTGTAGTAACTTAAAAGTAGCTGACATCTTGAAGGAAAAGAAATTTTGTGACAACTCCCATAATTTGCTTGTAATACGTGTCCCAGGTAATGTCAGATGCTGACAAAGGAATAAAAATATTTCTGTTGTTTTACCTTTCATGGCTGTGGAGAACATGAATGTCATTCAGTGTCTGAAAGCACACAAAACCTTCCAAATTACTATTTCTAAGAGCTTGTGATCGGGGGGGAGATGCATGAGGAGGGAGAAGGAAGGGGACTAACCAGCACTGAGGACCACAAACAGGTTGTACCTAACCCAGGCAGATTTCACACAGGAAGCTCAGCTCTGTCACCACCAAACTAATGACTTACAGTTGGCCCAAAAAAGCTCAAGTTCTGCCAAGAAATCTGCACAGTGGGCCAGTCCTGCTGAATCTATTGCCGACTTCAGTTGTCAATAACAAGTGATCTTCAGGCACAAGCAGAATCTAAGCTGCAAACTGAGGCAGCTACAAACAGCACTGCAAGGTATCTTAACTAACCTGGTTATCTTAAGTAAAGCTCCCACCTATTCTAAGTCACACAGGCCCTTATTTTAACTGATATGAATGTTTTCTTAAAAAATTCAAATGATCCACGTTAGCGTCTCAAACCTTACCTTTCACACACAAATATTTCACTTTCTGCAACTAATTTTCTAAACAACATATTTCCAAAGTATTTTCCAGAAACACTCAAGTGCTTATCATTAATGAACACATGTGTTTTTGTGTACTTATCAATGCTGAAGTGAAATTAAACTACTGGCAATTTTTTTTTTTACTGTGTACTATGCAAGACAAAAATAAAAGAAGAATATTCGTAAATAAATACTGTGAACAAAGTAACTAAACCATGTAGTATTCAGAGTTCTCTGGTTTACATAAATTTTAAAGGAAAATAAGAGATTCTAGCAAAACATGCATACTTCGGGGTTTTCTGCAACATTTCCAATAATGAACATTGAAGTATTAATAGAACACAAGTATTTTATGAACCATATGTGCAGGCATGACAAATTTGTGCCTGCAAAGAACTTATGCATAATCAAACAAACCAAACATAAAATGATCAAATTTGCACACAGAAACACTGCTTTAAAAAATCTGTTTTAAAAAAGTGCTCATGTTGCCTCAGATGCAAAAAAGCCTTTTAATACAAAATAAAAAGAAAACAAATGCACATTCCCATACCTGAGCTGTTTCATTTAGGGAAGCATTGCTGAAGCATTTTCTGCAAAGTTATCTATTTCTTAAAATCTTTGCCAACTCCATTCTCTACATTAAGTAACTCACATTTTTTGCATGTACAGCTTTGGAAGCCCAGCTGTTCGAGAAGATATTTGAAAGGCACAGCTCTCCTTGGGTTCTGAACTTACTTTCACCAGGCAGTTGGTGATTGATCAGGTGAAGGAAGGAACAGCTGAAAACTTGACTAAATGTTTTTACTGCATTTTCCACTTTGGCAAATATAGCAGTTACCCAGCATTTTACTGAAGTCCTGAGAATACTCAAACCTCAAAGTTTTGGCTCAGAGAAATGACTTTCACTTCAAGATTGAAAAACCCCACAATCAGGTTTAACTGGGCACAGGAGCTGCATTAGGAGATTTGATCAGTCATAAATCTCTACTAGTGTTAGAACATTTAAACTCTAAAGGTGGAGTCCTCTCTGTCAGATCTCCTTTCAAAACTCATGACAGTCTGTATTTCCAAAGCTACAGCTCTGTAGATTTTACTTTGATTTCCCCAGATTCAAGGCAGAACCTTACCTGGTGAACGGGTAAAGGATGACCTACCTCTTTTCTGTGGGTTCAGTTGTGCTGCATTCCCAAAACCCCATCCCCTGCATCATCCCCTGGAGTTACACCTCCAGCAAAAAGCTCTGCCATATGTTGCAGGCAGTAACACTGCTCTGTGCATACCCAAGCTGCAAATCCAAACAGCAATCCTTGTGCAAGGCTACGAGCACAGCAATTCTCCTGGAGCCTTTCCTCCCTCTCTCCGTGAGGATGCAGAATGAAACACTGACAGTCTCCTGTTCTCTAAAATTTAACAGTTCTGGGAAGTGTCTGTATCATATCCAAGGATAAAAACTGAGCAGCAGATACCAAAGAGAAATGTGTCATGCACACGTGCACCTGCAAGCCTAGCGTGCAGCTGGGAGTTCTAATTTTAGGCTTCCAAGATTTGAATGTTCCTGTAATTATATATAAAACATATTAAAGCAGACATCTAAGTATTTAGTTAAATTCTTTGTATATGAATTCATCTACACACTTTTTTTTTTAAAATTTAACACAAAACACATGTCAAATTGTTCAATCAAACTATTAAACAGGTTTTCTAAGTTTATTATAAGAATAAGCCATAATTTCAATGAGCAAGCTTACAGAAGATTGTCAATAGAAAGACATGAGTAAATTTCTCAATGAAACACAAGTAGCATATTTTAATCTGCTGAAAAGCTTTTTAAGTCTCCCCCCACACATTGTATCCTGTTACATGAAGTTTTTCATCAGCAATTTGAATGAAGTCAGTCATCTGCAAAGCTATTCCCATTTACTGTCTAGTTTCCAGACCTAAAGATACTTTAAATTTCTCCAACCAATTTATATAATATTATGCAAATGCTGAACATACAATTTGTCATGTAAGAAATCTTCATTCAAAGTCATGCATTATTTTTAGGTGACATGATCTCATCATGCCACTGCTGTATTTTGGGAAGGTCAACAAATTATTATTTATGTTCCTATGTAAAAAAAAAAAAAAATCCAATCCTAAAATACCTTTAAGGAACCCTCAAAGATGAGTTGAGTTTTGCAACTACGACACAGAAATTAAACTGAATTCAGGGAATAAAAAACCTTGAATTTGCACAGTAGAATTAAAATCTGGACTAAGCTAATATGAAAGTGTACACAGAAACACTTCAGTTATTATGCAGAAAACCAGGGTCTATTGTGAGGGGGGGAAAATGTTCTGGATAAGCCACTAGTTAAACACAGCCTCAATTAAAATGAAATAAATCATCCATAGAATAGTCTAAAATGTATCTTAAGTCATATAGCCTGAAGCACGCTACAATTATGAATTGTTTTAACATCAACAGGCTTGGCACTTTTCTCCTCTTTCACAAGCAGCACTACATGTACTCTGCAGCAGCTGTACTTCTGGAGTAGGAAAAAGGAAGTTTGTTTTATTTAAACCTAAACTCACGGTTTACTCAAAACGGCCCATCGCAGCAGAGGCATTTTGATACGTTGTGAGTGCAAACAGTGAACGTGCTCCAGGCTTCTCAGCCTCCCCATCTCCTATCCTGACGTGCTTTGGAGGGGAAAAAGAATTGGCACGTGTGGTTTTTGCTACTTTCCCTGTGCAACTGTCCCTATCCAGCCATAGGACTGGGTGCTGGCTGTGACTCAGTGCTCAGCAACTGAGGGAGGAGAGCAGTTACAGACATTCACATACAGATTTACACTTTTTTTTTTTTTTTTTTTACTGGGAACTGGAGGAATACAATGTACTCATGACTACATCTTTTGTGGTATGAGAACACAACAAAATTTTGTAATAATAAAACACATCATGTTCCCTGCTACCTAAGACACGCACAGTGCTCATCCTTCAACCTCTCCCCTCCTCTTCCCTGCTGACTGCAGCCCCAACTCCTGTATGACAGCAGCACTCTCTTTGATGCAGAGACAATGTATCTTGGCACAAAGAATGGTCTGGCCACATCTGACATCCTGCACCCGATACCTGAGGGAGCAAATCAGCATATTCAAAAAAAAAAAAAAAAGGGGGGGGGAATAAAACAGAGGACCTCTCAACTGAATTGTATATCAATATTTTCTTTTATTAGGCAACCCAACTACCTAAAACCACCCCGCCCCTGCCACTCCCATTCTCCATGCACTGGAACATCCACCTCAAAAATAAGACTGTTTCAATCAATCATGCCTAATATAGCTATAACGAAACCGATGCCTCTTGATTTTCACATACCAACTTACACTTCTGCATCCCTCTCAATTTGGCAGGCACTATTAGTTTTTTCCATTAAAATTTACTTCCTTTGCTTTACAGATTTACTGGGAGTTGGTTTGATATAATAAAAAAAAATAATATGAGTTGCACAGCAACAGGCATATAAATGTACTATAGCAAAAAAAGCCCAACGGTACTGTGATCTTTAATAAGATTAAAAGACAAAGTGGAAAGTAAAACGTTTTTGTTGTTATAGTGCAGTAAGAGAGATAACCCACTTCTTATGTATTTGAACACACATGTAATTACACAAACTATTTTGAACTTGGCTATTGCATACCTTTAGACAATGAAATATTACTATTTCAATTATCTAGCTGAGGAATTGGTAAACCTGAAGTCTTTATGTCTCACAATTGATATATTCCAGCACGTACAGAGCTGCAGTTATCAGGGATTTCCTGCCAAGAGGGGATCCACCTGTTCAGAAGGGTTAGGCTTTAAACTAATGTTAGTTGTCCTCTGACACGTAGTTATAGTAAGAAAATAGATAAGCACTGAAGAAAATCAGGCTACCTATTCACAATATAACATCAGTAACTTCACTGTTGGCTGTTTGTGATACAACACAAACCCAGTTCAGCCTAAAAACCCTTTGTGGAAGTTAATTTGTTTTGTCATGGAATTTTGAATTCTTCCACAGAAGAAATTTAGGTTTTGCCTTTGCACATCACCTCCCCTTCAGAATAAGCCCATCGCAATCCTTATTCCAAGATGTATTTCCTCACTGTTAGGAGTGATTCATCTTATTTTAGGAGACTGCCTTCACAAAATCTTCCAGAATTCCATCTCCAAACATTATATATAGAATACACAGTATGTATACAGAATAAACACTTTGAAAATCTGCACCAGGTATTATTCTTCTATATCTGGCACTAGTTCTCCACTACTGAAATCATCCATTTCACTCGTAAATAGAAACAGGTTGGGAAGGACTGCAACCTTTAGTATTTTTAAATTAAGATGTATTAAAAAATGAAGCATCACTTAGATCATATTATACATGCAGAAGCTCTGAAAGGACTGACATGTTTTAAAGTAGTTTTTCTGCTCTTTCATGGTCTGGGCCTCTTTAGTATAACCTAAACACCAGCCCATTTGTGATGTACACAGAAGATAACACCTTCAGCAAAACAAAACAAAAGGAAAGGACAGAAGAATTTGCTCAGACTACTTTATGTTCTGATTAGGTTGGTTTGGTCTAACTCACATTTTTCACAGATACTTCCTAAGACTGCTTTGCTCCTCTGGTCTCTCTGCAGATAACAGCACTCATGACACTTAGGAAAAAAAGGTATTGGATATATATGAATGGATCTAAAAACACAGTGGGAGGTGAAAAAAAGGCCAGCTAGGGAGCAAAATGCTCTGGGGAAAAAGTAATGAAATGGACACCAGCTTTAATTTTTAGACATCTTATGTCAAAAAAGGACATAAAAAATAAACGTGATTATTTAAGCAGCAAGACAAAAATCATCCTTATGCAGACCCAAGATTAGACATACTCAAAGCACAGCTGTGCAACGAGACACAGGCAAGTGGTGTCCTGCACCCCTGAGAACCCCACAGACCTCAAGTGGTGGTCCTGATGCATCCTGTTACAAGGGGAGGCTTGTCTGCAAAGGACACGTCAGAGAAGGCACGGAGTCAGTTTTAAGGAACAGCCACAGCAAAGAACACAGAGTTGGTATTTTAAAAAGGCATGGAAAAGGACACTTCAGAGCACCGGTTAACTGCCCCTGGATGATTCAGGATGACAACAGTAAGTAAGATTAAATAGGTAACAGGAATTTGAAAGGTAAACAGGATTCTTTGATATTATAATAAATTCATAGAGTTTACCATCCCCCAGTACACTGAAAACAAATAACACATCCACCTTCCTAAAGCAGCCAAAAGATAACTACTGCAAACATATCTAGGATAACAAAACCACGGTTTACAACAGAAGCAGATCCTTTGCCAGACACAGCAGTTGCACGCACATGAATTTTAGGACCTAGGTTGGGCTCTTCGGCTCAAACCCGCTTAGAGACTATGGCAATCTCTAGTGGTGCCTATCCAGGGTAGGCAGGAAGCCAAAGCCACTGCTGCCAAACTTGTTGAGCCAGTCTTCCCAGCGCTGGCCCACAATGCACCGCTTTGTGTTTGGAAATTGCTCAAAAGCTTTTGCTTCCAGCAACAGTGTGGAGCACTTGCGGAAAGATGCCAAAGGAGTCCAAGAAAGGGTATGGCCGGGCCACCATAACAGTAGGGACACCCCAAACGCTCCTGTCAGTCGGTGACATCACCCTGAATCACTGTGATGACACCAGGCTTCCTGTGAGACCTCGGTCACAACTCTACTCACATGAGTGAAGGAAAACTCCTGGGATGATTAAATTATAAATAAAACTGATGAATGCTGCACCTTACCATCATATCTCCCTGTTCTACAGTGAAGAGCACCATCTATCCAGACCGCGATTTTGACCCTTTCCTGGGACAGGGGCCTTTCTTCACATTGTTGTGGTTATCCACAGCAATTCTGTATGGCGTCAGCAGGAGGGCAGAGAATTGCAGTGTTGCACAGAGAACCCCTTTTGCATCCCAAGCAGTTGTAAACAAGCCTCAGATGAGACACGTTGACAGCGCACTGAAGATTTTACTCCTGTGCTCTACCTACTCTGCAGATAAAAATAGTATTCTTATCTCCAAGGCTATCAAGCTAGTGCTTCAGATCAGTTAAATTCAGGCCACAAAAACAACAGAAGATACTTGCAAGTTTTATTCCAGCAAATGTCACAGTGGTCTGTGCCCCTGCATTTCAGGGCACAAGCTGAGAGTCAGGCAGAACCAAAAGAAAATTTCCTAAGCAAGGACCGATGCATTTCGGACTTCTTCAAACACCCCATGGAAACAGTGGTGTTGAAACAGCCAGGCACAGCAAACTGAGTCAGCTGGATGTTAAAGCAGGTTCTAGAGAAGAAATATCAGACAAGAAGAGGGCTCTGCCCAGCCTAGATACAAAACATAATCAAACCGTATCAGGTGCGGTTCAGACACTGATATTTCCCCCAGAGTCTCATAACACAACTGGTAGTAGAAGTCCTCCTTCAATCACTGAGCCACAGAAAATCCCCCAGAATTTAGGACAAAAATTTGCAATCTATTATATAAGCACATATTACACTGGCTTTGGTAGGCAATGCAGATATATTGAATTTGGCTCAAAATTTCTCTTCTATAAATTACAAACTACAAGGTGGAACAGAAGCTCCTTAACAAGCAGGATTTCTAGATGGATGATCTGGGTAACACAACTTTCACAGAAACGAAAAACAAAATTGCTTTTCAGAATTCATCTTTAAGTACTTTTATGAAGTAAATGCTGCCTAAATCAGGAAATTAATTTAGGCCTTTCCTCTCAAATACTTCCATTTAGTACCAGCAAGAACAGGATGACCTCCATCTCTGCGAGCAGAGCAGAACAGACACATTCAAACACAGATTCTCTGTTTTAAAAAACAAATTATCTGAACATCCTAAACCTCAAAACTATATTCCTCACAAACCAAAGCCCAGTAAAGCCTTCTAGAGTCATTCCAACTGAACAGGAACAAAACAGATGATTTAAATATTTATTGGGAAAAGTGGGAAAATTCATGGGAAGATTTATTATTTTGAAAATAATTTGCTTTCCAAATTATTTTACATGGCTGCCTCAATAATCCAACACCCACACTGTCTGACTATTGGGAACACTTCCTGTTCTTTGACACATCCATCAAAAATACAGCCAGTTATCCCAAATCTTTGCAGAGTTGGAGGCCTCTGGATATTCCACATGACTATGGATTTGTTCTGAAGGGATAAAAAGAATATTCGGTATGGCACACATTTATGTACACTGTATAAATGATGTCTCTTTCTCCTTTTGGCATCATTTGCAATAGCACCTCCAAGAAGAGATAAATGATGCTGTAAACTCTTCTTCAGCAGAGTAACCCAAATTCAAATGGTATTTTCTTCAGCTTACAGAGTTACTGGGAAGCACCTCAAAAATGTTAGAGAAACTTTGATTTCTATTACCTGGCTTCCTGACATAATTAATTACTAAAACTAATTTAAAAAAATATTATTACATTAAATTATATAAACTAGTTCTTACTTGCTGTTTCGTTTTCACAATACGCCACTTAGAACTGATCCTGATTTACACTGCAGTTATTCACTGATACAACACGTCTAACACTCAGAGATAACCAAGATACAAGATCTACTATGGTATACAATCTTGTAGGTAGACATGTAAAAATCGGATCGGATTCACTCTGAAAAGATACATAATCAAACACGGTCGAACGGATTCGAGGATTACCAGATCAAATACGTGATGGAAAATTATATTCTTTAAGCAGCCACCACCTTGTTTTGGAAACAACTTTACAGTTAGAATACAACAGTTATTTCACAAAGCAGAGACAGAGGAGCTGCTTAATCCAGCATTACTAGGGGGAAAAAAGAATCAAAAAAAAAAGATTGGAGAACCACACCCTGGATGTAAACTGATACAGATTTTCTTCTGTATTTTTGCCTGAAACAATAGCCAGAGGGTGTAATTTAGGCTATATACACTTTGACAAAGCCATGGCTATAATATCTAGGGACTGACAATTAAATGTTTGCATAGTGAAGTACTTCTCTGCTGTCTGTCCCATCGTGAGGTTGTAGTGAACTGTCTCTTCTTTCACCCATTGAGGGCCATGACCTGGTCCTGCATCCTCCCTCCAGTCACAAGTAAACCCTTGCTGACTTCAGTGGCCCACATCACCACCTCACATCCCCAGGTAACACTTAATAAACCAGTTTCCCTACTGACAACATCTACTACACCATTTATGCAGTCAATGAAAAAATCTGTAGACAGAAAACTAAGTTTATGGAGGGTAAAATACAACGGAATTTGATGTTCGTGGAAAACAAACGTCCAATTTACTGTGTATTCACCACGACTTGATTTTCACATTTAACTCATTGAAGCTTCTACACTTCATTTCAATGCAAGCAGCTACAGGACTTCCAGGTGTGAAAGCATCCAACCAACTTTCCTGCAGATGGAAACATGAGAGCCCTAGACTTCAGAACCAGAGCACACAACATGGGCTTACAATCTCAGAACTGCTTCCTATTGGATTTTAACCCTTCAGATCCTTTGCATACATTTTTTCAGTGCCAGCTGAGAATGATGCATTTTCTGTTGCACCACAGTCGATGGAAGATTCAAGTCCTGCTTAGCAACAGAAGAGCAGATCAAGAACACTGCCTAAGTTTCCTGCCTGTTACAATTCCCCAGAAGAGAAAGAAAGCATAACCAATTATCTCTTTCACCTTGTATTATCGATGAAGTTTGCCTATGGGCTATGCCAAAGCTACTGGAAGTGGAAATCAGGGTGGGGGTGAGCTGGTAAATAAACAATCTTTCTCACGGGAAAACAGGTTGCCACAAACCAGCTTATTCCACAAGGGCTGATGGGCAGCATTTACACACAAGTTAACTGAGCATTTGAGTATTTCTAATCTACCTGAGCCAATAACCCGGGATATTTATCATCACGGTGACCATTTCCAAAGGTAGCAATCACGACTCCGAGCAATGTGGGAGCAGCTGTGTGTGCAGTTTACTTTGATGAAGTCACATCCTGTCATACCCCATAGTATCTGGGATTACCACGAGTATCTGACTTGCCATAAGAATCAGTCCAAGAGCCACGGCACCACCAGTCCTGGCTCACAGCTACACAGGCAGGGACAGCTTCTGACTGTGCAAAGCCTTCTAGCAATGGGAACGCAGATTACAATAAATTCATTGCTTTCCATGACAACTGCTTTTACAGTCATGCTATTCTGCTCCATTATACTTTGAATTCCTTTTGTCAGATTTTAACACCTGCTGCTACAAAACTTGAAGTGCAATACAAAGCTCTATTCACCTCTGTGCTGTCACCTACCCTGTAAGAATGTCTAGGAAATAATGTTGAGTATCATACATATGGGGAACTTCCACAGCAGTGGTGATTTCATTCATTACACAGGAAGAGAAACAATTTTTAAGCATCTTAGATATTATTTAGACTACCTAATTACAAGTAAAATATGACAAGGGTTTGAGAAAGATACAATATTTTCTGTCTTGTAAGCAATAAGAGATCACATCTATCCCCAGCCGACCTTTGGCAGTTACAGCCACAGTCTGGGCATAGCCAGGAGAGGTGTAAGAACTGGGCAGATTTGCTTTTATAGGTCCACTGCAATGGAATAGCTTTTAAAATAGTTACCTTAGAGAGAGTAATCTGCATCCTCTTAACCCAATTTATTTAAAAGTATCCTTCACTAAGCCTTTTTGTCTTTCCTGCTCCGCTTAGACCATAATGTTACCAACTTGTGTGAAAGTCATATTTCTACATATTTATTGCACTGTTCTTCTTTTACTGAGCATTTGTTGTTAAATATCGCACAGAAACTATACAGAAAGCAATCTTTAACCAAGTATTATCAAGACATCAGCTCTTCTGCAGGGGGATAACCTAGCTAATCATACATTCCACTTAAGAAGCATTAGATAACAGTGAATTCCCGACTGTTACATGTGTATAGACAACTACTTCAAAAGGTTCTTATTAAAAGAAAATATTCTGCCTCCTCACACATATTATGGATAGATCAAGGCAGTTTTGTGGCTGCAGTTCCAGTGACAGTCCCCAAGGCCTTGCAATATCACACTAATACTATGGCAATACCTAAAACCTGCAAAGTATCTTTAAAGCATATGAGATGACACAGTTCTAACTTGCAGTCTAACATCACAATATTCTATTTATAACATCTGACTCATCTCGCCAGAAATAATTAAATATTGTAAACAGAACTTGGATTTAAGGAGAAAAAATAACAAGAAGAAAATGAGAGCCAGTCACTGCAAAGATTTTCAAAAGTAGCATCCTTTCAAATTGCATGTTTTCCAAGCAATCTCATAAAACCTCTGCAATTTTCTTAAACAGTTCAGTGCAATTTTAAAGTCTCCTTGTAATTGTTTTAAGATAACCAGCCCACAAATCCTTAAAACACGTTGTGTAAATAGTCAATTAAAATGCAATGAAATGAAGAAGAGATTTATCTGATTACAGACTGTGAAGAGCGATGCAGAATGTCAAAAAAGAAGCATGGCACTTTGTACTGCTACCTTAAAATATTTATTTCAATCTATTAAAAATTCTCACAGTGTATTTGCAGGCAGTCAAGGACTATAGAGCCCTCTAAGCATCTCTGACATGATTTAACACAACAAAAATCAACTCAATTGAGCACTTCCCAAGGCTGAATAAAAACAAATTTAAATTTGAAATAAGATGCTGTCTCTTACTTGTATTTACAACTTAATATTGAAACAGAAGTTTCACCACTGCTTTAATTATTTATTGAACCTGCTACTGGGAAAATTCTAGACCTTGGGCTTGTAGTGAGCCTTTCTGGCCCAGTCCTGGATTTCACTGCTCAGTCCTGCCCAGCAAGGGCTCAAGAAGAACAAGAGTTCATTGCATTGCTCTTAGTACCATCACAGCTCTGGTAACTTCCATTAATAGCAATTAATATAATCAAATCTCAACGCTTCTGCTGAATGCCCTAGAGGTTCATGGAGTCTTTTATTTTTATCCCCAGGACATATTAACTGTCAAAGACCAGAAGTTCAACTGTTATCAGGTGACACGATGCTGAACAGAATTTGCTCCCACCTGCTCTCCTGACTGACTGTACAGTCACAAAGTCTTCTAGAGCATTTTCTGAAGGTGCCTACCAAAAACTGACAATTGCATTCCCAACTCAACACTTGCTATATTAAGACAGAATAGTCTAAAAACTCTAAGACTGGTACCACGTGGTGTCACCCTACAGCCAGCACCAGTTCTGACCTGTGATACTGCCGAGCACCGGTGACCAGCACCCAACTAACTCAGCCTCTGATGCCTCCTCTGCATCTCCCCTCATGACCAGATCACCCCAAATAGCTCAGTGACATACACAGAGCAACCACAAACTTCCCTGGGATTCTCAGAAGCACCAAGTACAAACAGAACAAATCACTGCCAGACTGTATGGATGCTCTAACGGTGGCTAAGATGACTTTTCAGCCAAGATTCAGCTATCTTGATCAATGACAATGGACTGAATTCAGCTCAAGACTCAACTTACACATGTTCTGTCCTCCTATACTTTGGTGCCATTTAACTGTAAGCCATGGGACAGTACTAGTGAAGTGCTTGAAAGAGGGAGAACCAAAGGATTCACCTCTCAAAGGATGTAACACGCAAAAATCAAACTTGAAAAAGGGACTCTGTGTGTGTAACTGAAAGAGTAACATGCTTAAGCTCTGGTAAAGACACCCTGTGGTTTCAGCACGCACTGGATAAGCTATTAAAACCAAATAAAACTCAAACAATTTTAAATTGTCTAATCAAATCCCTCTTCTGCTCCCCATGCTTTTATTTTCCCCTCTGAGATATTATAGCTTCCTTTTTTTATAATTTTAGATATTTAAAAATTGTGAGTCAGTATAAGGATATAAGACTTTTTAAGTATAGACTTATAAGAATAATAGACTTTTACCCCAACCACTTCAAAAGGGTTGTACAGATTAATAAGTAAAAGTGCAAGTAATGATGATGCACGTGGGTTCTTTGTCTCTCCAATGCTGACTTGGGGGTGAGGGTGGTTTGGTTTGTTTTTTGGGGGGCTTTTTGGGGGTCTTTTTTTTCTGTGTTTGCGTTTTTGTTTGTTGGTTGGTCGGTTTTTTGTTTGTTTTTTTCATTTAAAACAGCACATATGATAACCGGAAATTTTCTGTGGGGAGAGTCAGAGTTACTTGGGGCGTGAGGGAAGGTTAGCCCCAATAAACAACCTTAGGCCTCACTGTTTCTATACAGAGCTTCTCTACTCTTCCACGCAGCAAAACGAGCCAAACTGTTGTCAAATTTTGTAAGAAGCAAAAGTTCACTTTGTTGAAGCCTGTCAAAGTTACCACGCATGAACTCTACACTTACACACACAGTTCTATTTAGAGATCCTCTTCACAACAACAATGGCTAGAAAAATTTTTAAAAGCAAACTAAACTCAGCACAAGTTAGCCAGAATCTCCTGGAAAACTGTTTCAAGCAGTGATTACAAAGTTTGATACTAAGAATCCATTTTTTTTTCAAATCAAACAGTATCAGACTCTGCAGACACATCAACCTCCTTTCAAGACCTTCTGCATTTCTAAGATCAACTGAATGTATAAAAACATTTTGGCTGCATCAGATTGCACGTGCTCCCACTGTCACACAAACAAGTTTGAAAGATGCACTACAGCAAAGTTACTTTTTAAAGTAAGGAAAATGCAGGAAGAGGACAAGATTTTTGCCTTGCTGTTTTAAAACGCATTTACAGATTATAATGCAACGTGCTATTCTTGCTTCATCACAGCACAAGCTGTGTGGCAGGGGAATCACACCTCTAGCTGGTTCACAAGCACTAATTAATTAAGTGAATGGAGGAGCCAAAAGATTGCCAGGTCAATTACATATGAAAATAACTAATAAGCACAATTGGTTCTAACATGTTCTTATATTGATAGGATTGCTCAGCACTAGAAGATTTCAGTGTACAAAATCAAAGTAAATTTTAAGGGTTACTTTAAAGTAAAATCTTCCCAGGATGATGGACATCCCTTTCTCATTTCCATCTTCCGGGGATTTTCTGTACCAAGTGCAAGCCAAGTCCATTGGGCCCATACCTTATTCCTGCAATTCCGATTTCTACATCAAAGCTCAGTGTGGACTGTTTCTGTCTCAAAAAGCAACTTGTAAGAAAGTATCCAGTGAGTTTCTCACTTTGATGAAGGTCTGTGAGGATCCCAGAAGGAATGATTGCATATTATGGATTAGCAGAACAGAAAGCTTATAAGAGCAGCGAAAAACAAACAGGGAAGTAAATAAGAGACAAACACTGAGATTTGGGAAGCCCAAATTCAATTCTAGTTCTTACTTTGATGTGAGCTTCATTATGAAAAGGAGGGTTGGATGTAGAAAAAAGTGTTTGAGACTATGAACTAATTTTAGTTTCCTGATCCCTGCATGGAACTAGCATCACTGACAGGTATTAAGGACTCATCAGGCTTCACAACCACCAGCATGCTGAGAGAGGAGCTGCCTGATCAGCAAATAGGAAACGCTAGTGACAAGGTGTGTCTGAGACCCTGCCTTTCTCCACTGCTTGCAAATGTTACCCTGGAATTGCACAGTTATGTCCTTTATTCCTTTAAAAGAATAACAGGCATAATTCTTTTCCTTTAAAGCACAACAAAAGGAGAAGCTGGCAGTGTTAAGCCCCTTCATTAATAGAGTGTTACAACAACAGGAACACTTACTCTTCATTCAGGAGACTAAGACTCCACTGTCTGTGAGGCTGAAATCCACCTCTTGCCACCAGGCAGGATGAGGCCATTCCCACCAGAGGATGCAGAGAAACAGCATGTGGGAAAAGAAACTACCACCATCCATATCCCAGTGGGTACACAGGCCAGTGGGAGCCTGACAGTTGTTAAATAAAGAAAATGGTTCTTGGTTTTGAACCCAATTCTAATATGTGGGCTGTAAAGTCATGTTCCTTCCTTCGCTCCCTCTCCAGGCCATGAATATTTAATTCTTTTATGCAAACTGGAAGAGTTGCAATGCAAGGTTAAATTAGCCTAAATAACCTTGAAATCCTTTTGTGAAGTTGGGCCTCTGAGTCAACTCCCAATCTGTAGAGAAGTAGCTTTCTTAGACAAGGAGTTCTGTTGTTAGTTGTATTTAAAATACTGTGGTACCATGACAAAAATCTTGAGGTTAGAGTGGATTTGACTAAACTTATACTTTTGGTTCACCTTTCTGTGTTAAGAACCAAAGTTTACACAGTCCAATAAATGTTTGTTCCTCAACTTCGAAGGCAAAATTCTTCCTGGGAAAAGCAATCAGTTCCAGTATTTTCAAAGTTTTATTTAATAACACAATACATACATATGCTGGCATGTTTTGCTGCTCCCCTAGTTCTTTAAGTTAATTTAAACTTAATTAATACCACTGCAGCTTTATTTCGCAGTAGGCCGAGCTCCCTAGAGACCAGCTACAGGTATACACCAAGTCAGTGTCTCATTCATATGTCATAAAGCAACTAAAATAAATAGACTTCTGGAAGCCTGACAGAGCTACTAAATTTCAATTTTAATTCTCAAAGTGTTTTATGAACTTTCTTCAACTCATAACCCTACAAATCATTCATATGGTTGGAGTCAGTGTGGAAAAGCTGTGTCTCAGTGATCAGCCTATGCAAAAACAGTTTCAAGGTCTCTCTCCAGAGGGGGGAAAAAATAAGACAGATTATTCTTCACCCCGCCAGCTAATCATTAAAATCTGGAAACCTTAGATGCTTTCATTTTAAGAGGTAGGAATAAGAGCTAATGTTTGAAAATCCTTATTAGTAAAATCTTTACTATGATAATGTGCGTGCCTATTGTTGTAAATACTGTTTTAGCACTATCACATTGGAACTTGGCAATGAAGTGATGAAGTGATTTTTCGAGTGCCTAAGAACTTAGAAACACACCCAGAAGACGGCAAAATGACACGAGTGAATGTGAATCCTGCAGCACAGCTGCCTATTGAATCTTTCTTCCCAGTCAGTGACCACTGACCCTGGATCCTAGAAATTGATTTTTCCCAAATTTTAGCAACATAGGGAAGTCTATAAAAAAAAAAAAAAAGCCATTTTGATTCAGCCTCAGTATGGATCAGCTGTCTCCAATCTAACTAGCCCGTGCCACCTCGCTTTAGGTTTCATTTGCTCTTTGTAGCTCAAAAGTCCACAAGTGCTGAATCAGATCATCTCCTAAGGTCCCTGGCAAGTCCTGCCTCCTGTGATTGTAAACCATGTTTACAAACTCAGTCTTCCATTTCTAACAGCATCAAACAAATGACTCTGGTCTAACTGTTCTAGGGTTTAAAACAGCTGGGCCTCTTCTCCGGCACACCAGTCCAAGGGAACCAAGTACCAACAATATTAAGACCGTTTTAGAACCTTTCCCTGCTATAATTGTTAAACTAGAAAAATAAACACATGAAAGTTAACATCACAAATCAGACTCATCCCTTCTTTTTTTCCACTGCCTGTTAGAAAGTAACCAATAAAATACAGCTTTCATTCATCATCTGCTTACAACTCCAAGTTGTCAGTCTCGCAACAAACTAGGCCTTAATGGGCTTTTGCTAATCACAGGTGAAAGGTCACTCTCATTTAGCAGTACACCAAGCAATAAACATAACACATTGACATGACAGAAGAAGGGATTGATATTCAAATGCTGACATGGATTATACCAAGAATCAAAATATTTTAACTCAAGAGAAGATATTATCAGTGTTGGCCACACATCTTCCTTAGAATTCTTTATAGGCTAAAAAAAAAATACCAGATCCATATACAAACACAGTAAAGAAAATAAGCAACCTATGAACTAACCTGTAGCTTTGAAATGATGTATTAATTTAATAACAATGCTAATAACACCAGTAACTGACAGGCCACAGTCCCAAATCCGAAGCTATAGGATCAGAGTTTTCTTTCTCTTCCATGCAGGTCCCTCCCGCAACTAGTTATGAGCAGGAAAACTTCTCTGTACGCTTTTCTTAAGAATGAATTGCACTCACCTTCTCGGCAAAGTCGCATTGCTTCTCGGTTTCTTCCATATTCCTTGAAACTTTCTTCTAATGCTGTTCCTGAAACCAAAAAAGCCACAAGACAAGATCTCAACCCGTGCTGAAGTCGGAGGGGAGGGCTGTTGACCTGTAGCCCGTTCCCCCGTGGGCACACACCGGGCAGTAAACACGGGCTCGCAGTGCCCGAGGTCTCCCGGCGCGGGGGAGCCGCTGTCAGCGCCCGGGGATGCCTCACCTGCGGCCGGAGCTCCCCGCCCCACGCCCCGGCTGAATCCAGGGCAGGAGGTGCCCGGCTCCGGGGACCGGATCCGACCTCCCCGCACCGTGTCCCGGATTACAGGAACTGGGGCAAGCGCTGCTCGCTCCGCGCCGCTCCCGAGCCCGGCCGGGGGCGCGCACCGGGCAACGAACGTCGGGGGGGAGGAACCGACCCAACCTCCCCGCCGGGCCCCGCACCCGCCGCGCCGTCCCGGGGCCGCGCCCGGGGCACCCGCACCCCGCGGGGCGCGCTGGGGACGGGCTGCGGAGGGTGGGGGGGGAAAAGGGGGGCCACTCACCGTCGTTCCCGTGAAGTTTAGCAGCATCGACCCAGTGGCTCCAGGGCTGCCCCAGCATCGCCTCGGGGCTGGGCAGGGACCTGCGCTCCCCGACGGCCGCCATTGCCGCTGCGGTGGCGGCGGGGCCGGCGCCGCTCCCGCCTCCTCCGCCTCCTCCCTCGCCGTGGCGGGGCCGCCGCTGCCGCTGCCTGGCGGGGCCGCCGCGCTGCTCCCTCCTGACGTCACCCGCGGCCCGCGCCGACATTCTTTCCGCTGCTACAATGTAACGAGAAAAGTCAGCGGCCGCTTAAGGTGGCGCCGCGCTCTCTTAAGGCGGCGGCGGCGCCGCTGTCACGGCGCGCCCCGCTCCGCTCTCTCC
Source organism: Lophotriccus pileatus (assembly GCA_035583135.1). Classification (NCBI taxonomy): domain Eukaryota; kingdom Metazoa; phylum Chordata; class Aves; order Passeriformes; family Tyrannidae; genus Lophotriccus; species Lophotriccus pileatus. Next base: position 6,803,952 of record JAWWES010000024.1, read on the forward strand.
TTGCTCTCCCCCCGCCGGGAGCCTGCGGCCCTGCGGCGGCGCCGACTCACCTCTGCGGCGGCCCGGGGGGCAGCGCCCGGGTGCCCATTATTGTGCGGGGAGCGCTGCCTTCCTCTTCACCGTGTAGGTGAGGCGCGCTTGGGTTTGCGCTAACAAAGCGGCGGGAGGCAGCCGGGGGTAGGGGCTACGCCGCCCGCCAGGCGAGCCCCGGCTCCATGGGCCGCCTCGCTCCCTTGCGCACCGCGGCCCCGCGACCCTACAAAAACAACGGCCGCATCACAACCCCGCCTGGCACCCGCTGCCCCGGGAAGGGGGCGGACCCGGGAGCGACGCGGCGGGCGGGGCCGGGAGGGGCGCCCCGCCCCTCCCCGCCGGTCCACCTTAAACCCGGCGCCTCCTTAAAGGCAGCGGCGAGCAGGAAACTCGCTCCGGGCGGGCGCGTTCCCCCCCACGCCGCTCCCTCCCCTCCATCCCTCCTTTCCAGCTTTTCCCTCCCTCTCCTCCTCACCCCGGGCAGGGGGGGGGACACCGAGCGAGTTTCCTGCTCGTTGCTGCCCTCGTTACACCCGTAACCTGTCTCCCGGGGGGAGGGTCTTGTCATTGTTATTCCACATTTCTTCTTAAACAGCTTTTTTTTTTTTGCCTAAACTTTGGGATGACGTTGAGTGGTGTTATAAGCGAGGATTAAGGGATGATGTCGTGCCTGACGACTCATAGTAACAAAGTTTAAGGGTTGGAAAAACCAAGTTGTTTGATTAAAAAAAAAAATTAAAATGGGTTTGGAATTCATTTATTATAGGGTTTTCTCTCCACTAAAATGTTCAAGTACCAATATAAAATTAAACTCTCAGGTCACAGTCTGCAAAGATTTCTGGCCATGCTTGATGACACTGTCAGTAAAATACCCTTGACGAACAGCTAAAAACATGTAAATCTTATGTGCTGCCTCCTCTATAGGTACTCAGTCCATGTGTGAGCTCAAGAGCATGGGACTGGCACCATCATGGAACTGCTCACAGAACTCATATTTTGTCTGATATCTGCAAAACCAGACAGCAGAAATCAGAATTGTAAATAATTTTTTAAAAATACACACTCCCAGTCCTGCAGAGGTATATATACATGCAGGCTTAGCTAATTTTCGTTTTCTGTTTTCATTTAAAGCGTGGGACTATACAAGCTAGATCTGTTTCTTTCCAAATTTATGCATATAAAAGATCTATAAATTCAAGCTCATCACATCATAGTCATATGGGATGGGATAGGCTGTAATTATAAGAATAGTTTCAGTGTTCCACCCAACTGATAATTTATGTCACATTCTGAAAGTATCTCATAAAACTGCAGATCTAATACAGAACAGCTAGAGTGATTTTTCTCTCGATCACTGCAAGTCTAACTTAACTCCTTAATAAAAGGCCAACACCATAAAATTTAGATAAAGAGAGCAACTGTGACTTCTGCTGCAGACATTTGTAGCAGGATTAATTATCAAAGGCCATCAACTTCTCAAGATGGGCCCTGATCTTTCAGACAGTTACACCAACTCTTTGCTGCACTGTAGCTTCCCAAAAATCCTCAACTTAAGTCTGAACATGAGTAAAGAAGTTCATGGTACCAGAGTCTAAAGATAACTGATGAATGGAAGGCATTATTGTTTGATTAATTATCAATTAGCATACTTTATAATACAGAAAACCACTTAGAATTAAAGCTGAGAACGTCACTGGAAGAAAAATGTCCATCAGGTGCTGAACAATTTCTGAACAGAACCTCAGCTTTTTTTTTTGTGGTATAGAAGCCAAATGGGAAAAAAAAAAATCTATGATTGATTTCTTTTAAGCTTAGTTCTTCAAGTGCTTCACAAATGGAATCTAAGATAACATCCATAGCTGAATTCAGACTCCAGCTATAGGATAAAGCAAGTTACAGACAGGTCTATATTCTCTGTGTCAAATATTCTTGTTTACGTTACAAACTTCATTCATGCGGGTCCTTTGTCCTGGAGAAAGCCAGCAGAAAGCTGCCTCAGCTGCAGTTTGAAAAAGAATCCTTGATATGTCCAAGTGTCGATCAAATTCATAAAGGCTTTTTTTCTGTTTGATTTTTTTTTTTTACAAGAACATAGAGCAAATATAGTGATGAGTGACCAAACAAAGCCATAGAACACCATCCCTTACCCTTTAACAGTGACAGAGTTGACCATGGCATATTAATTTAATGTTCACACATCACATGATTCTTTTCTTTAAACATTACCGATGCATGTATGTCAAATCATGCAAAAGCAAAATGACTTAATTTGGCAAAATTACATCGATTAGCTAATTACATTAACAAACCAATAGATAACTTTTCAGTTTCTGAAGTTGACACTCATCAAGTTAATCAGAAGCACCTCTTGATTCAAAAGTGCCAGCCACATAGGTAAAGCACATGCCACTGTTATTTCATACAGCTTTGATTACCCTCTTTCTGGCTCTTCTCTGTTCTTTCAATCTGGTTGTTGCATATTTTTTTCCCCTCCCTCATTCACAGCTTTTCTTTCTTTCCTATATATTCCCACTCAAGATCTAATTCTGCAGTCTGGGCCTCAGGCTGTCCTTTAGTAAACCTTCCGCTACTGAAATATTTCCCCACTGTGCCGTGAGTACATCAGTATTCCAGCAGAGGGAGGGAAGTGGCAGCAGAAGGACTGGTTCATCAGTTCAGTGCACAAGACCAATTAGTCAGAGAGCAGGAATAGGGGCAGATGAAAAACTGATTTTACAAGCACTGGAAGTGGCGAGAACTTTCTTTTCCCACAAGCTCGCCGGGCTGAATATGTGTTTGGGTTCTTTCAAGCACACAAGTTCAATTTCCTTAAATTGTTTCCATAATGCTATACATGGGTGCATTGATTATTTTAGGCTAAAAAAGGGAAAACGCTGAAAATCCATCATGTTATAAGGAGATCAGAATTGAAAACACATGTACAAGCCATAGACTTCAACAGAGGTGAGTGCTACAGATCTGAGACATCCGGTCAGGAGTGCAGCCATCCAAAACTCCCGTGGCAGTCAGTGGAAAGCCAGGGGTATTTTTGGGATCAGTTTGGTCCCTCCTGGTGCAAAACACTTTTTGACGAAACCCTTCTCTTCCCACTGACGACAGAAGTAGTTAAGGATGTCAATGCACATAAATTAGGCACCTGCATTAGGCATCCAGAATTAAGTGGGGTGAATCTGGTCAGGAGCGCGAAGAACACTGGAGTATGGAAAGCACTGCCTAAAAGCCAGTGTTTCTCTTTAAGAGAACAAAAAGGAGCCCAGAAATGCCACCAGTTCTAAGGACTTAGCTGAGGAAGCAAAATAGCCCCAGCAGTAGCACTGGGACTAAGACAATGTGTGAAAAACCACAGACTGCTGATACCTGTGAATGAGAACAGGTATTTGGAGAACAGAGAGAAAACACAAGGAGTTAAGCTGAGAAAGTGGTGAAGGAAATATGTGAGGCAGAAAAACAGCAGAAAACAGTGGAATGATGCTGAGAAAACAGCCAAATAATGATGTGAAGAAAGCATAAACAAACAAACTATATAACACAGCCTGCAAAAGGAAAGAAAGGAGACAGAAAGAGGAAACAAAACATAAAAAAAACCCCAAACAAACCCCACAGTTTTAAAGCTTACTAAATAGTTTTAACAACATATTAAACATGGTTGGTGACACCATGAATAAATGTATGCCTACAAACAACATGCAACTGCTGAAAACTGCAGCGGATGGTTATTTTGTGGCATGACACTGCAGGCATTTTTTCACCTGTACCAGCAGGTTTCACTCTTTTGCCAGGTGGTCCGGGAAAGCCGTTCAAACAGGGAACACCTACTTCAGCTGTTCAGTTAGAATCTGTATGACAGCCTCTGTATAGAACCTGAGATATGACAACTCTTAACTGGAATGAAAAAGGAAGGATGAATCTGCAGCCGAACTCTTTTAAGAGCCGAAGTACAATGATGCGATTCACCGATGATTTTCCACAATGAAAGTGAAAGGATGCGAGAAGTGAAGTGCAAAGGGAAGACAGGGAGAACCCCACGAGGGTGTCACTTTATCAGTACTCAGAAGAAAGGAAAATAGTGAATTCACAAAAAGTCAGTCAAGCAAAAGCTCTGAGGGGCATAATGGCGTTAAAGGAAATCAAATAAGTTAATTCTAGCCAAAAGGTATGAAATGATCAAGAAGGGCTTTAAAACTAAGAAGAAATGCTATTACTGAAGACTTGTTGGTAGATGAAATTCCGGATGAAGTGACAGCTCAAGCAGCTGATATGCTGAAGTCCTGACCCTCCCATCAGCTCCTGCTGACAGCGGTGGAACGGGGAGCACATTCTGTGCATTTTAAAATATATCTCCAGTGTGAGAAGTGTAAGAATATAATTGGACAAGTATGGAAGCAAGAGATAAAAATTCATATAAATCAGAACACCCAGATGAAGATAGAACCACCCAGCCATAAAACCCAGACCATTTAATTTAAGCCCCACTATGAAAAAAAATATGTCAAGAAAAACATATTATGGTGACCTGTATTTCAGTGAAATGGAGTAACTTCTCCCTTTATAACTAAACACAGGAGACCATGATCCTGCAAAATAATAATCATATGCAGCACACAATAAAAAAAATTATGTAAGAAACCATGCCAGTCTATTATTCCTTTTCCCACAGATCCTGGGAACAGGTTGATGTGTATAATTTTATTTATGAGTAACACTTCAAAGTGGGAGCTGAAGATGCTCAGGAGTGCTGGAATACAGCTACTTTAAATACTGGAATATGAAATTACTGTGGATACCCACTATCAACCACCCGTACCAGAACAGAATAATATTGTTAAGATTAGAAGACTAACTTAAAGTATCCTTTTCTCAGGAGGGGGAAGGGGGGAATGGAGGCTAACAAGTGTAAATAAATCTGCAAAGAATTCTGCACTCAGATGAGAATGCACTACATGCTCCTATATGTTTATCCAAACACCACAATAACACTTTTATACCCAAATTATAAGCCAATGTTATTGCCATGCATTAATAAAAGATAGTTTCCATCAAAACAGTGCAACCACTTCCTTCTTTTCTTAACTATCAAATATATCTTAAAGGCAAGTCAAATTTCTGTAAGAATTGATGACACAGTGATCTAAAGCACAAAAGCAATAGAGAAGCACAGATCTTCTGCCCTGCTTAGATGTCACTAGACACTGTCAATTCTTGAACAGAAATTTGCAGAGAAAACATTCAGTAGTGACACAAAGTTTCCAAATGTTAAAGGTAAATAGATAAAACTACACAAAATACATACAGTTAATGATTTGGAAATCAAATTAATGTTTATTAATTTTACATAAGGTATTGGAATCACCTTTTGAATTTGGAAATGTTAAAACAATTTCAGCAACCCAATTATGCAGATGAACCATTTTAATCAGAGGAATCAGAAATAGGTATGACCTTTATATATAGAGAATATGATATTACAACTTAGAATTATTAAAATACACAGCTATTCAGGCCAATTGTAACAAAACATTAGTGCTGAGTTTCCATTTATTGAAATCAAAGCACTCACTGGGGACAATTTGGTAGTAATGATCTTCCGGGGGAACCTACCTACCCCACAAGGTTTCATCACCCTGCCTGGTTTCTTGCCAGTTTGTCCATGTGGCTCCAATACTCCAGGTCCAAGCACAGCCCACAGGACTTGAGTTCCTTGAGACCCCAATAACACCAGCCTATGATGTGAAGCTGCCTGAGACCCTCAGAAGTTTGACATGCTGATTAACCACACACCAAGGATCCTGAGAACCCTGGCACAAGGAAATTTAAATTTATACCATTCTTCTCGTGTTTGACTGCTGCCTGCTGATGCTTTGCTGATGTTACTTGCTCTGAACACATGCTTGGCAAGTTAACAACAAAGTATCACACAAATTGGATGTAGGCAGGTCTGTGGGACTTGACTGGGTGCACGTAGGTGTGCTAATAGAGTTAGTTTGAAAGGTCACAGATGGGGACCTTGAGGTTGCTGGCAAACTGGCTGAACTGCTGTGCTCAAAGGGAGGTAATAGTTCAAAATCAAACTGGCAATCACTGACAAATGGAGTTTTGTGGGAGTCAATACTGGGCTTAGTGCTATTCAGTATCTTTTAAAATTAGCTGGATGACTGGAATAAATGCATTCCTACCAAGTCTGTAAATGACACAAAAACGAGGAAGATGAGTAGATAAACACGAAATGCCACTATGTACAGAGACTGTGAATGGCTGGAAGACTGAGCCATTTCAAGAGACACATTAAAAAACTGGACAGGATCCAGCAGAGAGCCAACAAAATGAATAGGAAGTTGGAAAACTTCATGAAAAAATCAGATGGAATTTGGTTTGCTCAGCCTAAAGAAGAGAAGGTTCGGGGGAGATGTAATCACAGTCTTCCAATAAATAAAAGATAATTACAGAGAAGATGGAGGTACTCTCTTCACAAGGAACACGGTGACAGGGCAAGAGGCAACAGGCACAAGTTGCTTCAGAACTTCTGCCTGGATGCAAGAAAAAAATATTTACTGTGCGAACAATTAAATATTGGAACAGGCAGCTCAGAGAAATGGTGAGCTTTCCCCTGCTGGAAATACTTAACACTTGGTTTGACCAGGCCTCAGATAACACATCTTCAATAGCAGGTCGGACAAGATGCTGTCCAGAGGATTTTTCCAATCTAGACTTTCACGTGATTATATGAAAACCTGATGGATGTCGTGGCCCTATTTAGTGATGAGGAGCAAGGAAGTAGATAAGAACAAAGCCAACTTTTGCAACCCCAGGTACTCTGGGTTCACTAAGACAGCCACTTCTTAGGCTGCTGGAAAATCCAGGGAATCATTTTGTAATAAAACCTTCAGGTATTACAGCTTCCAATGTTACGTATTGCAAGAGCCAGACCATGACAAACATTCCTCTCAGTTCCTGAGCCCAGGTTAACTCTGTCACTTAAATAAGTTCTGCAGATCAACTCCATGCTAACTGGTCCTTTCTGCTGCAATCTATTTTTAAATACATTAAGAGATGATTTGCACAGCAAATACTGGCCAGGCTGTAACAGTCTGGATTCTTCATGTCTGTGCATAAGGGTGATGTCTTTTCTTTCATGGTGTTAAGCAAAAATATACAAAATGGTGAAATGCACGTGATGATAGAGAGTAGAGATAAATGTAAGGGAAACAGAGAAAGAAACAGATATTGTTTCAATGAATTAGCAGTACCTGATAATCTGCACTTGTAGCCTTTTAGACAAAATTTCAATTTATTACCATAATTTTCTCTTTTTTTCTAACATTCTGCCATGAACACTAGTCATGGAGAATAATCCCACTGTATTAGGCAACTGTAAAGTCTTCACCTCAGTTTGCAACTCGACTTTCTGAACTTGTAAAATAACAGGACTGATGCAGCTGGAAGGCTATGGTACATACCAGGGCCTAACACACTTCAAATGCTTTAAAGTATCATGGAAACATGGAGGTAGACAAAAATAATTATTCACAAGAAGAAGATTACTTCTCCTAAAATATAAAAACTAATAAATTATAAATGTTGATTCTATGATATTCCTTTTCTGCCACAACTTACTTTTACAAATCAATTCACCTAATTGACTGAATGCTATAATCCAACTAGTTTTGTCTTTTTAAGTTTGGCTGTCACATGCACGGAACTCCCTCTAGGCTGACTGTAAGGTCACTTTATTTCCCACTGAAACACACATTAAACATCTGCATTTAAAAAAAGTCTCCCCTCTGCATCTAGTAACACTTCAGACTTGCTTTGCGACCCTGCTAATACCCTGTTCTCCACGCTTCTCACATCTAAAGCATGAGAATCTTATGCTTAAGGAAAATATTTGGGTAAGCACATCACAGTACCTTGAAAGTATGGTGAATCGCTGGGTTGACTTATCAATTGATCTTCATCTGTTCAGATTTTGGAAGCTTTTCCTAACTTGTACCTGATTAATTCTGCAAGCAAAGAAAAAGAGTACAGCAATAAGACATCTGAAACCTTAACTGCATTTCCTAACTATAATTGTATCTATTTAAAAACTAATACAAAGCATTTTATCAATTTTACAAATATATTTTCTGCAATGGGTTTCAAATTGAAAGGTAAGCAGGGAGCTGTTATGGTCTCTTCTGTAGAGAGCAGCTCTTTAAATGGCAGCCTGACCTTACCAGAAAGGCATGCATTGGATGAAACCTCAATCTTCGGCCAGTTACTGCACTTACATCGACTATTACTGACCAGATTCCCAAGCAGACGTGTCTGTATCACAAGCAAGAAACATGAGGATGCTGGATTTCCTGCAGAGGATTTTTCTGGAATACAGCACGACTCCAACAACAGGGGCTCTCGGGACGCAGACGTGGACATTTTTACCCCCGTGCCATAGAACGCGGGTAGCTAAAAACGATCCCTCACGTAATCATCACCAGTGACTGTCACCGTACCACTGATGAAGAATTTAACAAAAAACAGAGACATGTACACACTGAGGCCTCCCCACAAAAGGAACTTTTACCATCTCAAGCTCAGGTTTTTGAGATCCTTTCGCTCAATGCTTATAAACTTGTTGTCTGTATAAACTAAACTTAAGGCCGGTTTGCTGTGATTTAGCACGGATCAATGCCTAAAGGGTTAAAGCTAAACTGAAGCCCTGTTAAAAAAAATTCAACCATTCTTGTGCACAGGTTATATTTAAGATCAATTAATTGATTTTTATAAGTGCCTTGAAATTAAATTGGTGATTTTTTTTTTGTCATTACTAAAAAGCCATGAAGATACATATAAATAAGCCAACCTAGCACTGGGACCAGATGACACTTCAGAGGAAAACGACTTTTTTCCTCTCCAAGGACTAAAGTCCAGACAAGAGGAATGCAGTCCATGAGGGCATCCAAGCCATCCCATGGGCTGTAGGGCTCTGTCCCAGTCTGGGGGCAGAACAATGCTTTTCCCAGGTTCTGCTGCTCCTCTGGGAAGCTGTCTGCAAACCCAGTTCATAAAAAACAGTCTTTAAAGTCTTTTTTATGCACTGAGGATAAACCCCTTTTTTTCCCTTTTCCGTTAAACTGCAGTTTAGCAGCTGACAGTACCTTGACTGAGGTCACCTACAGATGTATTTACTATCTCTGAGATTGACTCTGCTCAGTGACATACTTGATCCTAAGAAGCATATCCTAGATTAATTATTTTCTAGTTACTTCATAAAATCCAAATTTTTGTGTTAGCAAGGCCAGTATTATTTTTCTCTCTCCTCTGCAGTTACTGTTCTGCTTTGTCCTTAATAAGAATGATCATTAACAAATTTCTACTCTAGTACAAGTCTCAGAAAACACTGTATTTCCTTGTTACACATGCAAATTTCACAGAATACTACAGTATAAAACTTTCTCTTCAACTCTTGCTGCTGCTGACTGGGAAAATGCAATGCAGAGTTTGCTAAAAATCCTTTTTGTCCTTTGTTAGTTTTGGACAAGAGACTGAATTCATCCAGACCAACCCCTTCCCAGAAGATCATTCAGTGTTTTGCCTCAAAGTCCCAGTCCCTTCAAACCTATGACCTCCCTGCAGTGGAAGTAACTCACTCCTCCACCTCTACTTCAATTTCTTTAGGGGATATGAGAGCTCTGCATGCAAAACACTCTTTCTTTTATCCTGATATAAGTGTTATTTGTTAGACAAAAGGCAAGTTCTGCTGCTGCATGCAAAAATGAAAACGAGGAACTATAAACCAGAAGATGTCTCCAAAGACATAAAAATCCAAGAACAGAGTGGTAACAGGTAAGTACAAGAAATGGACCAGACGAGGGTGAAGAAAGGATCAGCAAAAATGTTATTCCTCTATATCTGAGAGATCAGAACATACTATGTCACCACCTGTGAATTTTGCTGTAGGGATTACATCTGCAGCCCAGTTTGAAGAAAGTTAAAAGAGTAAGTTTCAAAAGAGTGAAGTGACAGCTTAACGACCCTTTAAAGAGAACTCTTTCTCTGGATAATGGGTGGCAAAGAACAGGAATGATTCTTGTTGAGAATTTACAGCAGGTCAATTACAACCACAACTGTCAGCAGAGAGTAATGCAAGGAGGAGATGGGATGATTGAGAACAAGCCAGGAGGAGCTCTCTGTCCAGAAGGTACCCTTGGTACCTTGGAAAACGGAGACCTAATTGAAAGGTGGAAAGATGACAAAAAAAGCCAAAGCAGCAATCCAGAAAAAGGAAAGAGGGCCTGCGTTTCCAAACCAGCGAAGCATTATGCCACTTCCCTTGCCTGACTATCAAAGACACTTGGCTGCAACTGCTATTTAACACTTTGAGGAGTTACCAACAGGCAAGACAGGAAACCACAGCCTGGCAGAGCAAAAGCTATACCCCAGTCAAAACTGTATCAACACAGGAGTATCCAACATAGGCGCAGTTACAGTGACTAACGTGTATTATCCTTTTAAGGGGAAACATATTTGCATGAAAATTGTAATTGCAAATCAACTCATCAAAATAAAAGAATGTCATAGGACATCCCTAACTTTTGAAAGCTCCAAACTCCGTTAACTCTTTTTCTTTCCATCTGTTGGAAATATGCACCAAAGAATGTGCCTACATTTCGAAACATTTTTCCCCTTCTGTTATCTACTAAATATCCAAATTTAAGATAAAATACAAAGGCTACATTTACGTAAACAAATATTTGGACACATTAGGGATAATCACCCCAGTACTGGGTTTCATAGACATTTTGTAAGTACAGGGATAACTTTATAATGTCTTATTCTGCCCCTTGGAAAAGTGGGAGCAGGAGGAGTGTGTTGAGAGAACCGGACTGGGCAGCAGCAGGCCAGGGGCTGCTTTTATGGCCAGCTGGTAAATCAAGGGTAAATCACAGCAGTTCTCAGGTTAATCTCGTCTGTGCTGGAGACTGATTCAGGACAACCAACTACAGAATCTCAGGGGGTCAAAGATGACCCCCAGTTGCATAATTGGCTCTCTCAGTCCCTCTGGGAGACACAATTCTTTACATCATCACAGACTGAAAAATAACCACCAGCTACATGCTTCAATCAGAGATTAGATACGAAACTTCTGTAGGCACCAGTTACAAAATTGCAGCTTCTCAACATTTCATATATTTCCTACATATACCAATAGGGAGTATTTCTCAGAAATACCTAAATATTTAGTATTGCTTGTGCAAAAACACATGGAATAAAATATTTGGTTCAAAATATAATAATGATACAAGTTATTCTGAAACTATTTCAAACATGAATATAGCTATCTTCATAGATAATGAGAAGGGTCAAACAAATAACTAATATCTTAGTTACAATATAATTAATATCTTAATCAATGGAGAAGCAACAACACTTTTTGGATAATTCTAAATAAATTGATAAAAATTGCAAAATAATTATGCACACCACTGTGCACTTGAGGGGTCTTAATTTTGACTACTGTAATTTTCCTTTATCTAATTAACAACAGGAAAAGATCAGCTTTCATTAACTTCCTCAACAAAGCATGCCATCACTAATTTTATTTTTATCTTCCAACCCTTTCTCTTTTCACTTAGAAGTCTTCTTTATCAGTGAGATGAACAAAGTCCTATGAAACCTTTGCATATTGCACTTCAACAGTTTAAGTACAACCACACAAAGCATAGAATAGAAAGGTAAAAAACCATACCTGGTTTCAGAAATAATGAAAGATTTTCTATAAGCGAGTATCTTGTCTTATATTTCAAAATACCTACATCTTGCAGTATGATATATATGTCACTATTTGAAAGTTCAATCCATAAAACATGTTAGCTTACTGCAGCAAACTAAGATAAATAAAGACAGTTGAAATTATATTTATGCATTTCTTTAAAAATGGTACTTATATACATCTGTAGAGAAGAAAAAGATATGTTCTGCATTTTATGCCATGGGAATATTTCATACCAATCACAACTTGTATTACATCAGAAACACAAACAAAAAAAGCCTGGTAGTAAGCAGTAAGATACTGGACATCAAGACTTTCCATTTTTAAAATAAATAATATTCTGATTGGATCATTTAAAAGAGTGCATGAGGTAAAACAGTAACACAGAAAAGAATATAAAAATGTATAATATAAACATAGCTTACAAGACAGAAAGGCATAGCTAATCAAGACAATTGAGAGTACATGATTAATATGATTTGCAAAATTTATTACTGAGCTTCTCTGTTAAAGGTAATATTATTCAAACTACACTGTCACAGTTATTGCAGATTAAGGATTTCAAATTACCTCCTCGTGTATATCATTATTTTGAGTGGCTGCATTTTATCTGTCTAATTTTAAATTACTGTAGGCAGATGAAAGTCATCTTAAAATCTGACTCATAATTCAGGTACCATACCACTAACCTTAACAGAGATGCTGGTTCTTACACAGGTACACCACTATTTTCAATGTAAACAAAGGACACTGGCATGCACCCCAGGCTAAGGATGTCAGCATTTTTCAAACACCTTTCTGACTGTTCCATTTTATGGTGATGCAATATGACCTACATTTTCAACGGCCAAAGAGAGACAGAGAGATAGAAAGGGAGGAGACAGAGAAAAGAAAGACAGACAGACCTTTGCTGTCCTTATCCTCCACCAACTACAGCTTTAACTGTCCCTCATGGGGATGGTAATGGGCAAGAAAAAAAGCAGAATAACCTTATCGTAAATTCTGAATGAGAAGATAAAGATAGGCTAGGATAAGAAACAGCAAAATTTTTTTCCTTCAATCCTGTGAACAAGTACATAGTGACACCCTCAACAGGAAAGAACAGCAGAATCAATAATTTTATAATCAGTTCCCAGAACAAAGCTGTCTGCAATAGGGATGCTTATTTTACCACCGTGTATTTTCTCTTTACGCTCCTACCACTTCGTTTCTATGTATTCCCTATACATCTCAAAATGAAACACAAAATAATCCATATCATTATCATCATTTTTACAGACAGAGAAATTGAGGAAGGAGGAGTGATTTGCCCACGGTTACATACCAGGCCCAAGGCAGGCTTGGGAACAGAAAGCATCACTCTTCATTATCTCTGTCCTGTGCAATCTATTAGGGACTGTGATACCTGTCATCCTAATATATAATCTTGACATAATACCAGAATTATCTCTATCTTGTATTTCTTGCACATGAACTTCACAAAGAAATCTGTGCTAAATTACTGCTAACCCTCAGAAAGCTTTCCCTCACAGATGATGGTCCACATTTCTCAAACTGGCTCTGAAAATGCACTTGACTGTGAATTGTTCAACTCGGCTCTGAAATGTCAATGGTATTTTTCATCATAAACACATAAAAATATAGACCTAATTAAAGCTTTGGTTGGTTGGTTGTGTGTTTGATTTTGTTTTTGGGTTTGTTTTTTGTTCATTCTTCTGCAACTGAAGCACTTTTCCTTTCTAAAAACAGTAGTTTTCCACAACTAAAACTAGCATGCTAAGAAATTAAAAAGCTTTTTGCTAGGACTATATTAAGCAAAAATCAAGATCTTGTGATTTTCAGTTACTCTTCTTCAGTGCAAAAGATGTCCCGCAGAAAATCTGCAAAGCAGTTAGAGGATCAGAGTCCCTTTACTAATGGTGGTAGTTAATATAACATGCAAAATAACAGTAAGCAATTTCCTTGTCATTAAAACTGAAGCCAAAACATAATCTTAAGTATACCTCTGTAAATCCAGAATTACTCCAGCTCTTTCCAGAGTTTCTTGCGATTTGCATATAGGTAAACAAGACTGTCATTTGGCACTGTGTTTGAAACCAGAGATCAGCAACATGTATGGATTAATCCTGGGTTTGAACGGTATTTATGATAACAGTAGCTTTCTTATCAAGCAGCATTCACCTCATGAAGTGCAATCAGCCCTGCACAGCAAGTGGTGAGAAGCTGTTGCTCATTTGCTTGAGTGCTGCTGCCTTTTCTAAAACAGTAACTTTACATCAGACTGTTCAGAAGTGAGGAGTTGGGGAGGCAAACAGCATCCATACGAAGAAAGGGAGAGAAAATCTTAAAGCCTGTTCTCCTGTAAAGAGAAGAGATAGAGTGGAGAATCAGGAGACTAAATGATAACATGTATGAAGGAAGGGAATAACCTTTGGAAATTGAGAGAGGACTGACACTGCAAAGGGAGGACGCGTGGGCAGGAAGGTGGTGGAAGACACAAGTTCTTAAGCAAAAAGAGAACTGTTTCTCCTTCAACACTTGCCCATGAGGCTGTGGGAAAATCCCCATCCAATTAAATAAAATTACAGTCACACATATCTCCACTCCTATTATCCCTAGCTGAACCTTAGTCAATCTATTCTACTCCTTGAAATTGAATTTAGTGGGAAACTGGTATTTCTTCCAATATAAACAAACTTATTTCTGTTAATATAGGACAGGAGTTCTGCTGATACAAAAGATATTTCTTCAGTATTGTCAGCATTACAACAGCTCTCTTTGTGAATGTTTCACTGCAACATTTTCTCTTAGTTTTTTCTTTCCCCCCCCCTTCTTCTGTCGCAGTTCAGAAGGGGAAAAAAGCTGAGGTGACACTTTTATTGCTGTCCCAACACCATAAAAATTCCAGCTAGAGAAGCCAAGCAGTGCAGGGATTTGCAGGGTTCAAGCCCAGCATCCATCCCAGAACGACTGTTCCCTTCGCCTACCAGTGACTGCCATCTAGAGTCAGAGCGCGCCGGCTCACACCAGCAGGGTGGGAACAAGCACAGAAATGGTTCAGCAATGAGAGAAATGCCAATTCCAGTCAAAAAACCCCAAGAACTCACATTCTAGAAAGTTACTACTAGCTTAAAAGATTAAATGATTTAGGTTTCTCTTCTTAACATGCAATGTTATGAACTCATGACTAATAAGCATTTGGCCCATGTCTCCCTGCCTTTCTCTGAAAGCTGGAATTTTGTTATAAACACTTAAGTTGTACATGTGGGAAAACTGCATACAAAATAACACTATACTGCTCTTCAAGTAAATCCTGATTTTCAGATTGTTTGCTAAGAAATATGCTGGGCCATGCTAAGAAACTGAATACAGAATCTCATCATTAGCTGAAGATGCAACAGTGACATTTCAAAGACTTACCTGTGTTAAAATGCTGACAAGGCTTTAACAGTCATGACATTAGTGATATTAATGAGATGAAAAATGCCTTTTTAGTTGCATGAAACTTCATTTAAAAACCTTACCATTTTCATTTAAAGAAATATATTCATACTGACCCAAATATACGAGTGTCTTAAATGTCTACAAAAGCCCACCCGAGCCAACAGCTCTTCTCACACACTGTAAACTTTGAATCATATTTATATAATTAATTCACAGCTGCTTATTATACTATGTAAAAATAATATCTTTTTCTAACTACTACTTATGTAGCTATTAATAAAGCACCTAATACTCCTGCATTAATCAACCAACTGCTAGATACTCTTTACCTGAATAAAAAGAAGAATTTTTTTGTTATCATTTACCTGGAGAATATAATAATTTGCATTTTAAAATATTCCCAGTAGCACTTACCTCCTCTGCAAAGCATAAGCAGATATGAAGTCACAGCCATGTAAGTAAGTGTTAGCATACTCTTTAGCTATTAAAATAATTTATTAGCTATGACTAATAATGCCTTGTGAAGAAATCAGTTCTCGTTTCCTCACTCTGCTGCTCATGGACAAGAAGACTGGTAATGAAGCATTATAAAAACACAAGATTTCTTCTCACGTTTGTTGTTGCATTAGATACACAACCTCCAGGTCCCACAGTATCCATCCTCTTACTGCTAGTTCCACTAAGAAATTAATTTTTCCTAAGGGGAAACATATTCACAGATAAAATGAAATTAAATGGGATTACAAAGCTTGCTGTTGAACACGGCTACGTATGAACCTTATGCCAAGCTGTAGTTACTGAAATCAACAGTTTCCTCCTGGTGCATGGATGCAGCCAGCTGGAACAATTGCTCATTCTGATCCACACTCAGGGCGTGTTTTTCCCCACAAGGAACTCCACGAATCCCCACAGTTTTTCCAAGCAGAATAACAATTCTGTAACTGGCCTGAATGCAACATTACAGCAGAGAAGAATATTTAAACAGAAGGATGACAGGGATTCATTATAGCATTGTCCTAGAGGACAACATGCAAGAAGCACTCCCCCCAAAAAAACCAAACCTGTTGAAAAACACCACCTTTCCCTGACAACTACCACCGCCTCTCTTAGAGATCCAACAGATTTCAGTTGAAAGAGAACTGATAAACAGGTTACAGGAGTGGAAAGAAGGTTTCAGCATGTATCATGTACCCTGATCCTATTAAAATCTGTCCAAAGTGGAGTTACAGATCTGTTAACTAAAGGAGAGATCGAAGGAACTACCAAAGGTCAGACAGCCCATCCCTCAGCCCCAGGGCATGATAATTAAACGACCTGGTGGGAACAATACAGGTAATCAAACCTGTTCTTAAAGACCTGGGGCAATGGATGCACCACTGTCCCTACAATGGTGATTATTCCAACCTTTCAATACTTCCACTAGGAAACTGTGTTTGTCCATGATCAGTCTTCATTGCTGCAACATGATCTGTTTCTTTCCCCACCTGACACAATGCCCTTCACCAGATCTGTGTTCTCACCCTCTCAGTCCCCTCTTGTTTAACTTAAGGAATTGCATGCTTGTGGCACACACTGTTTATACATAATGGTTTTTTAGATATTTAAGCAACTGCACTGGCATCTTCACACTTAGTCTTTCCTAATTTCATTCAATTATGTCCTCCACGTGTGCAGTTAATTAATACTTTATTTCAAACCTAAACCAGACCAAGGAGACTTATTTTCACAAATTCAGCATCCTTAACATTTTCACATAGAGTTTTTTGTGTCCAAGAAGGTTTAGGAAGTTCAGCTAGAAGACAGTAGGCACTCCTTTGCTATGCAGTGATTTTACTTATAAGTAAACCAAAGTATAGATGATATTCCTATCGCTTTAAAAATTCAAGTCATGCTTCTGACTTAATAAACTTCATTATGGTGTGAGCACAAATATAAAAAGGAGGTTGGCCCCATTGTCCTGCAGCAAAACTATGCCCTTTCCCACTGAAATCAGAGATGGTGCACAAAGAAGAGCTGTGAAGAACCAGAAACACAGAAAAATACTCATCAAATGTCAAGAAAAATAAAAAGTCAAAAATTGATCTGAAAGCTTCAAAGTAAATCTCCAAAATTATGACCACATAAGAGCAAAGTTTTTCTTTCATATATCCTCCAGTATTTTATTTATGTGCATAAACTCTCAATAGCTACATTTTCTCTTTTCGAAGTATTTCTACTTCTAACACAAATTTTACTCTTAAGATTTAAATTTTCTGATAAAAACAGACAACTATATCACATTTCAGCATTCCTCTCGAGGAAGACACTTGCCTGGGAAGATCTTTGACTTGATATCAGTGATCATGGAATTTCCAATTACTCCTTCCTCCTTTCTCAACAAAAAGGATAACGGAGCGTAGCCAAGTCTGGGCCCTGCTGACAGCTGGATTAGCAGAAATCATTCCTTTAACTACACTGACACATAGTTAAGGTAATATTTTCCTACATCTATAGCTTCATCCAGAAGAATTACATTTTGTCATGAATTGCTGTAAAACATTCCTCAACCACTGCACACAGTGCTGTGCCCTACCCACACCTCCCAGGAGCTGCCCTGTGCTAGGGCTGCCCATTACTTATTTTGCCCAAGCCATGACAGTATTGCAGCTGCTTAAAAGACACCACCTGCACAAAAGCCATCAGAGAACAACTGCTTATTTAAAGTCAACTTTACTTGCCCAGTGACTTTAAGAGGCCTCTGCAAGGGAGCAACACGTTCTCATAGCATCCATCTCAAAAGATACAGAACAGCAATTACACTCACTGAACATTAACTGAAAGAGGAGAAAATACAGGTTGCAATATGGCTGTCTTGGAGGTGAAACTCTCATGCCAAATTTAGTAGGCCAGTCCTAGAAAGATATGATGAGGAACAGACTCTGTGAAGAGGCAATTACAAATCAATATTTGATAAGAATAATTCCAGCCATTGGGAAACTCGTTACCTGTATTACCATCATATTACAAGGCTATGCCAACATTTGAGAGGACAAGTAAATTTTAAAATCCCTTCAAGAGCCTGCAAGACAAGGACAGACTTCTTTAATGTAAACATTTGAAAACAACAGATCTTGAGCTATTTCCTTCCATTTGTTTGATGATATGAACTACAGTTACAGTCAGTCTCTCATGCAAGTCTTCCACATAACAACAGGAAAGAAAAGCTCCACCAGAAAATTTGACTGTAACTATCACACTATTGCAACACAAGCACAGTAGCTGCAGCTCAAGTGCCATTTGGGTACTTTCAAAATTAACTTTCAAACTAATGACACTTTTTTAAAAAAAGTCCTGTATGTTTTATTTTAATCTACACGTGTACAGTTTTATTTCAGGATATTTTATTGTTCAACACCATCCTAACTTTATATATAAATACATACACACAAACATACCAAAAACCACAAGCAGATCTCAAAAATGAACAAAAAAACACCAACTCATAACTGCCAAAGTGACACTGGAATGAAACTGAAGTGAAAATATTTACCATGAACCACAAAATCACAGGTGCATACTTGCAGTTATTATTAGCGTGGCTTTGTTTTACTCTCATCTCCTACAAGCCACTCTTTATTCATCAAAGTTATAAAATCCAATTTATCTGCCTTGCCTCTTTTATTACTTCAATTCTCTCCATCCATAACAAAAATTTAAATTTTTATTAAAATAAAAGTGAAAGGCAGAGGACCAAAAGGAATTCTGGTTTTCAAACATTCTGCACTAACGTTTTGCAAAAAAAAAAACAAACCCAAATCCCAACAAGCCACCCTGAAAGGTGTTTATGTCACCTCTACTGAAGCATTATTATACAAAAAGTTACCTTGTAACCTAGTTAAAATGCTATTATAAAATAGATACATTGTTACATATCTTTGTAACTACTGTTAAGAGAAATAACACTTGGGGCTCAGTGTTTTGGGCACACATATAATCACTTTCACATCTCAATTGAAAATTTACATGTATATATAAATACATACGTACATACACTTCATGGATAATGTATTTTGTGCCTAATCCCCCTTTTTCACAATGTTTGACATTAATGTATCTATTTACTTTTTGCAATTTACCAAAACATTTTTTTTTTACAAAGCAGATTATTTTAATACACAATTTGTTTGGGGTGTTGTTTTTTCTGTTTCTTATACTTCCCAAACTCAAATTCTATCCCTCCTTGCAAATAAAGTACGGAAATCACCAGAGATTTGAGATCTTGAAGAGAACCTGACCTGCAATGCAAAAAATCATCTTGATTGTTCTTCTCCTGCACTTCTGAAATTACAAGTTTGCTTTAATGGATTATTCCCTTAAACACCTCAGTCCTCAGTCATCGAGTACCTCCTGTGTTGGGCTACACTGCTGTGTTCAGTCTGTCTTTCTCACAGCAACACCACCTCATACTAGTCAACAGTCTGGCGATTACAAAATTCACTCTGATGGAAAGAATTACGGGCATTAATCCCCTCAGGAAGGAGGATAGCTGGGTTGAAGTCTCCCACACATGTGGTGAGCAGTCTAGCGGATAACAGCTCTGCTAATGATGAAAAGGGAACCAGAACCATCGCCACCTCCTGGGTTTTGAAAGCAAAGATTGACCTTTGCTCCCTTTTTGAAAGAAAGGGCTTATGATCCTAATTTCAAGAGAGCGTGAATCCAAAATGCTCCCTAGAGAAAGGTGCTTAGCCCTGGATAGAGGCAGGATTTAAGTATGTTCCTACTTCAGCTACTGCATAGAAAATGTGCAGATTCATCATCTCCTTCAAGCTGCTCTGGCTGCTATAATTTTAACAAAACACCAGTAGGTAGTAAATCATTTGGCCCCCTCCACCTTGATGGAATCACGACCCAACTGGCCTCAGCCAGACCAACTTTGCCTTTAGTACAATAAACTTGAGACAGGTAAGGAAATGACAAAACCTAGACCTGCCGCTTCTGGATCCGAGAGCCTCTGCTGGAAATGCCCAGTTCCCCTCCCATCATCAATTTCTTGAAACATTTGTTTAAACCATCCGCTTTGAGAGCAACTGAAACAATATTTGAGAAGCAACATTTGGCCCCCTGGCAAAAGAAAAAGAAACTGAGGAGAGTGTGCCTTCTTCCTAAGCAGGGAACAACTTCTCTTTGGGGTTTTACCCTGCTTCCAGTCACTATTGGTAGGATAATAGTGGTGAGAAACAAAGTGTTTTCATAGAATCACAGAGTATCTTGAGTTGGAAGGGACCCGTAAGATCACTGAATGCAACTCCTGGCCCTGCACAGGCCAGCCCTATGAATCGCCATGTGCCTGAGAGCCCAGTTTCCCTGGGGAGCCTATACCAGTGCTTCAACTAGTGCCACCCATATTCAATGCAACATATGACATACTAAAACCTAAACCTGAGCAGACGTCGCTAAAAGCGTGCAATCATGCCTCCAATTATTTCTATTTCACTGCTCAGGCTTGTACCTCGTTCAGAAATCAGGGGGTGAGAACCTGTGTCAGTGTATCATGTTTTATGGGAACTGTAAATTGTAGCTGTGCTTAAACACTACCCACTGACAGAGTTTCTCTATTACAAGAAAATAAACCATAAAATAATCCAATGCAAAATATAAACCCAAATTAAAACAAGAAACAGATGTGTATTTACAGAGACCTGATACTCTTTCCTCATCTGCTGAGATAGAAACCTTCCTTTCAACATCTCTCCATGACATGTCCAAGCTCAAATCCTTGTTAAATTTCTATGTCTTCTTTTACAGATTTGGATTGTTTTCAAAAAATTTAAAAAAAAAAAAAACAGAAAAAAAAGAAAACAAACGTAACCAACTAATTTTATTAAACTTTGAAAAGCTGACTCAGAAGCTGCGCAATAGCTCTGATTCAGCTTTCTTAGCCGAGTCAAAGCATCTGGGCACGTGATTCAGAAAACACCGCTCTTTCCAAAGGAGGAAATGCCTGTTTTCCCTTGTAATCTTTGTACAAAATCTCTTTGGGAGCACTAACAATTCTTTATTTAAACGTGATACAAGTTAAATATGATACTCACAACTCTCTTATTGTGCATCCAGTGTTTCAAACCACAGTTAAATACAAACATTTACCATTTGGCCCAATGCCAGCAAAGACAAATTTTCATCTTAGTCAGTGGTAAAATCTCATTCAACATCCATCTCTTCCACTGAAAACTCTGGCACAACACTGATCACTACCAAAGCCATGAACTGAAGGACTAGGGAAGGAAAAAATAAAAATACTCTCTTTTTCATTAGAAAAAAATAAAATAAAGCCACCCTGAAAATATCCTGCCAACAAACTAAGAGGCTACTAGACAACTCTCTAATCCTGCCAAAAACAATTCCAAAAGAATAAACATCTGATTTCTTGCAAGCACATGAAACGGAATTACAGAACAGCATGAAATGCTACCCTAAAATTCCCTGAGTCATTTTAAATCACAGAATGCAGACAACATGTGGGATCTTGGAGGCACCACACAGGCAGCTGAAGTCTACAGTGTTAATGATTTTTAGATTAAAAGAAAATTCTAACCAGCTAATCTGTCTTGCAGTAGTTTCAAGCCACTGAGTTTCAAAATGCACCTGTTAAAACATTCCTGACTTTCTCACTAAGTGGGAATCTACCAAGTGCTTGGGAAGAGGGGACCGATGACCCATTGTACCACTTCTGCTAATTCCACTCCTCAATTAGAGCCCCTTGCGGCACACACACGAGTCACACTTCCCTTTGCATCCCTGCACCTGCAGGCTCTGGTTTCCTCACTGAATACCTGCCTTTCCAGTGCCATGCAATTTCAACTCGAGTTTGACAAGCTTTAATAAATTCGTCACAGATCATCTTAAAATGTACAATAATTGATCTTCAAGCTTCATAAATATTCACTAGGATCCAGATATGAAATGTAGAAAGCTGTTACATAATTCCTGTGAAGAGATCTGAAAGAGGACAATACCAGAATGCCACCTGTATAATTGAGATTAACTAAGGCACAGAGCCTTTATTTAGGATGAAGTTATTTAAAAGGACCACACAGCACTGGGGTTTTTTTATAAGATAAGCTTTTGTCTCCCTTCCTGAGAAAAATAGTAGTAATGAAATGTCTTCCTAATGAGCAAAATATTTCCAGGACTTATATTTTGCAAAGTACTGTCAAAAATTCTGGAATTTTACGTGTTTCTTTCACTTACAAAGTAAAAGACAACAAATATAACCAACCCTGTAGCCCACAATTTGTGGTTACACTATTATCTGATAACAGCCTGGTTTTTAAAGTACAGGATTAACAGTACGTTTAATCAATCCTGGTAACACAGGCAGTAGACAGCAAAATTGATTATTGTTCAGATAATAAAATGTTGCATTTTTAAATTATTGGTATTGTCATTACAGTCACAACAAGTATTTTAACCCTCCCTTCTCGTTCTGTTGTAATTCTACGGAAATGTGCTGGCTCTGCAGAAAGACAAGGGTCCATGTCAGGAAAGCTTTTTACAAGGCTAAGAACCAAGTCACTACTTTTTTTTTGTCTCAATCACTGGGTTAAAAAATTTCAGGTTTATCTGCCAAGAGTGACTATTTTAATATCTGCAGAATTAGACAGCCAGTGTCTAAGAATTCTTACAGAACGAGATGACAAGCTCTTGGAAGACTGATGCTGGTTTCAGTAAATGCTGCGGCTAAAGAAGGCTGCAAAGAAAATAAAACACTAACATAATTTAAAACAAAAAATCCCCAGGGTGACACCGGTAGGTTAGTTTGATATCAGTCTTGCACAAAATCATGGTATATAATCAACAGAAAAATAAAGGATGGTGGTAAAAAGCAATGCTAAACATAGGCTTACAGAAAATAGGTCTCGCTAAATAAATTTGGTATGGCTTTCTGACAAGAATATAGGTTGGACTGGATAAAAATACCTTGTAGTTTCTGACCTACTATACTTAGATCTCTGTAAGATTTAGTGCCACACAACAGTCTGATTTAGAAGTTATTCAACATGAAGAAAACCTGGAATCTAAAACCACCTCATAAATTATTAGGGAGGCTTAGGAAAAATATTTTAAATCTACCTCGTCAATAGTTAAAGCTGTTTTCTTAGCTCTTAAAAATCATAGCTCATTATAGCCTGGAATACTATAAAAAGCTTCTTCCCGTTTAACTTTTTCTGCAGTTGGGGGAAAAAAAAAAATATATATATATATATACACACAGTTAAAGAAAAAGGGAGGAGGTATAAAGTCACTTTAAACTTTGACTCTCAAGATTGCTTTTCAGGAAAGAAAACTTCAGCTTTAACAGATTTCCTCAATAAAAAAAATCCCTGTATACTTAAAAGCCATATTTTCAGAAAAAAAAAAAAAGCTAATGAAAAATCAGAGCCAGTTCTACACACGTGTAACATCTTGCAGTACTAAACTTACCTAGTTTACATTTCTTGCATCCACAGTCACCTGGAAACATTACAGAGGATCATTTAACACTTCTGACAAGGACAGATGTGCAACAAATTATTATGTATAAGCTGCTTCAGGGTCTTACCATATGGCACACATAAAGGAATTCAAGGAAAGAGGGAAAACGGCATCACATTTAGCGTGGTTGAAAGCACACACAGGTACTTATTCCAAAAGAGCTGGCACAGAGTCAGGTGCTATACCCTGTGCAAGACATTTCTTCCTATTGCATGAATCTCCACTACTGATGCTTTAAGGAAGGTCCAACGCTCCTCAGTGTTTCTGCTGGTCAGTTGAAGGATTATATAAAAGACTGTAGCTGACAGAATCTGCACAGAATACTGGTGAAGGACAAATAAATAAGAGTAGGTCAACCCTGCTCCAGAGATCTACATCATGCATCACACTGAATTAATGGCAAAACCACGACTGTATACAGCCCAGTGCAACACACCATACACATGAAACAAGGGTTGTTTCCTATTTACAAGATAAGGAATCCTACTTGGAAATGGAGCAAATCAAAAAGAAATACTCCAAAGACATTGTGAATTCTCAAATGCATACAGAAACCCAGCAAGCTGGAACTGGCTTCCTGGGCAAAAACATCTCATGGATATTTAATATGGCAAAACACAGCAGGAAGGAGAACTATTGCATCGATACGTAGCCTTAGTGAGATTCTTGATGATGTATTTACCAAGTTCTGCTTCCCATTCCAAATGAGAAAAGTTAATGAACATCGATGACGCCTGAAAGCCCTGTCTCAAAAAGAAAAATAATGGCTTTGTTCTCAAAATTGTTCTTATGAGCCTAAGACCCAGAACAGAGAATTTCATAGAAGCTTGTAATTAGTAACACATATGAAGACAAGAATGGCACAAAAGTCATTAAATACTATTAACTAATCATATGGACCGCTGTATTCTAAATTAATTACCCAAAGACTATCTATTTGTCATTGTGGAGAGTTTAATAAGACTATCTGACCAACAGTGGGATGATGAACAAAAAGTGAGAAAAGATTTTATTGGATTAAATGACAGAATATCACACAGAAGTTTTAAGATGATTAAATAAATAACTGTGGATTTTCACCTACAATAGCCTTCAGTTCTGGCCAACTCCTCTCTGTAGTAAAAACAGAGAGGACTCAGAAAATGGAAAGAGCTCAGAGGGGGGCAATAAAAATACTAAGTTTTGATAAAACTGGATGCTTCAAGATGCTTAAGACTTCCAGGAGGAAATCAGTACGTAAAGAAGAAAAGGCAGCAACTGTATAAAATTTGCAGAGAGAAGTCCAGCAAGGCCTTCTTCTCAGCCTTTGGCAAAATACTAGGGCTGCATCAAAGTGACCAAAGCCTTAAGAAAACCAGTTTTTAGTTCAAATCAATGATATTAAATGGCAACAAAGTCAAAGTTCATAATAGTGAGCATTTTTAATAGTACTTACTTAGCTCATGAATGCATGGCCCGTTCTTTGGCCCAAACTTTGCATGACTGGCTAGAGAGTTGGGTTTTCACATTAAATTACATCACATACAAATCACATAAAAATACATAAAAATTTCAGGAACAGAAATCACTTATACAAGTTTGCTATGTTGGAAACTCTTTATTCCTAAAAGTTCAGGCAGAATTTTAATGACCACTCCTAGTAATGCTTTCCCAGTAGCACCTTTCAAAGAACCCGACCAGTTGCCCATTGAAGACAAAGGACTGACTTGAAACAATCTACGGATCCTTAAATAGCTGTTAAATGCCACTATCCAGAACAAAAAAAGAGCCTCTTAATCACTCATAGCTCCAAAACCAGGAACTGCACAGATCACAGGACACATTAACTTTGTTCTTTTCTCACCCCGATTTCCACCACGACCCTAAGACTGTCAGTAAAAACCGCTGAACAGAACAAGACCATGAGCTACTTAACTGTCCAAACCAAAATGAAGGGGGAATACCAAGGTGTCAAGCTCTGGAAAGGTCTCACATGCAATGATCTACACAACACTAACACTATCAGCCTTAGCGCTGCCCAAGTGTCCAAGTCTGTGGACAAAAGCCTTAAATCAACACATGGTCGCACCTCAATATCTCTTTTCTCCAGACACGCCATTTTTTTCAGCGCCAACTTAGTTTTGTCAGGGCAAGAGGAAACAACTATTGTTCCTATCTGCTGGTGACAGTCAAACTCGCCAGGACACCTATAACAATGATATATGATTCTATATGATTTTTAGCGCGCCCCACGCCCTGCTGCTTGTCCTCCCAGCACCGAGTGGGGATGAGCCCAAGGGTGGCCCGGTGAGGCCAGCCCGGCTCCCTCACACCTCAGCCATGGGCACGTCCTCACCAGGGAGCAGACACCGAGGGGCCCGAACTCCTGCTCCCTCCAGCCACAGGGACTAGACAGCCACCACAGCGGGTCCCACCACCCTCCTGTCCATGGCGCTGAGCACCACGTGGGACGGTCCACCTGCTCCCCGTGCCATCACCACGGCGCCGAGCAACACCGCGGAACCGTCCCCCCGCACCTCTGTGGCATCACCACCGCCAGCGAAGGTCGGGCGGCAACGCCGCAGCCATGCGGGAGCCCCGTGCAGGGAGGACGGGACCACCGATGGCGATGGTGATGGCACCCCAGGGAAGACACCGCAAGCCGGGAGCGTGGCGTAAAGGCGGCCGGGCCGCCCCCCACCTCGGCGGCCTCGATGGCGCGGCACCATGTGCCGGGGGCATGGCGGGGCGGCCGGGCGGGGGGCGGCGGGGCCGGTGCGGGTGGCGGGGGCGGGGAGGTGGAGCCTGGCTGCGGGACCGCCGCTTCCCTCCCCCGTCGGGCGCTCACCTGGCGGGGCCGCCCCTCGCCAGGGGGCCGGTTCCACGCGGGGCGCGGGGCTCGCCCGCCCGCCCTCCCCGGGCCGCGCGTCCGCCGCCCGCCGGCTCAGGCCCCAGCAGCCGCCGCCTCCCCCTCCATGGCCGCCGCTCTCGCCGGCTGCATTGTGGGAAGCTGACCTCACTCGCTGCTGCCGCCGCCCCGCCGGCTCCGGCACTCTCCGCCATGGGGGCCGTGACCGACGGTGAGACCTCCCTCCCTCTCTCTCTCTCTCTCTCCATCCTCCCTCCTTCCTCCCGCCCCGCGGCCGCGCCCCCCCCCCCGGGGGCGGGGG
>JAWWES010000024.1:6830961-6875461 GCA_035583135.1 Lophotriccus pileatus
CCGCGACCCCCGCCCGGGCTCCCCCCCCCCGCCCCTGGGGGAGCAGCCGCCCGCGGGCCCCGAGCGCGGCCCGGGCCGCTCACCCCGCGCACGGGCCTCCATCCCGGCCGCGCTCCCTGCATCCCGCAGCGCCCCGGGTTCAGCAGATCCGCCCGCTCCGGCCCCGGGAACCGTTCCCTGAAAGGCTGGCAGAGCCCCGCGCGCGGCGCTGGGATGCGGCTGCCATGCCGTGAGAGGATCTAACGGGAGTTTCTCCACAGATGAAGTTATCCGCAAGCGGCTGCTGATCGATGGCGATGGAGCTGGCGACGACAGGCGGATCAATTTGTTGGTGAAGAGTTTCATTAAGTGGTGTAATTCCGGATCTCAAGAGGAAGGGTATTTGTTTTGTGTTGTTTTGGTTTGGGTTTTTAAGTCTTGGAACTGCTTGGCTTGCGCTGCAGTGGAAAACAGGGCTTGATCCATTTTGAAAAGACCCGTGTTGAAATGTGTCCGTCTGCTTTTGCTATGGCTCTGTGGTGTTTCTAGGACAAAAGCCGAGCACTGTGCTGGGAGATGAGGGCTAGAGACGGGTCAGAAATCACTGAAGGCTGCGGGCTGTATCATGAAATCTGCCAGCACCGCTCGAATGCCCTCAGGATTCCCCTGCCGCGGCGTGATCCGTCCGGGAGTCCCGCTATTATAACAGGATCATGACTCGAATATTTTAGTTGGCAGCCTTGCGTTTGTTCTGTAAGGGAAGAGTAATACTGCTGGTATTTCTGCTGCCGTGATTCTCTTTAAAAAAACCCAACAAAACAAAACAAAAAACAATCAAGCCAAAATAATAAGGGATGAGTGACAACATGCTGTGGGGTCCCTATTAGTACTGGATATAAATTCCCAGAGGCCACAATATTACACTTGTGTGTACAGAGAAGCACTGCAGTATTAAAATACTAATTTTGGCGGTCACAGAGCCAATCCTAGCTGCGAAATTTATAAGCCCTGGATCAAACTGCTCATTACTTTAAAACTCACTTTACACCGATAAGGACATCATGGTGGAATTAATGGGTACAATGTTTCTAGCTGCACTTTCAAGAAGTTATACATTGAATCTTTAAAGTATTTTATTTATTGAATATTTGTTATTTCCCTGTTACTTATGCTACATGAAGTTTTGTTTTCTTGTTCTGTAAAGTTAGAGTATTTTTACGCTCATGGGAATAAATATCTTGTCTGTTTCAGTTATAGCCAGTACCAACGAATGCTGAGTACTCTGTCACAGTGTGAATTTTCAATGGGAAAAACTCTTCTGGTGTATGACATGAACCTGAGAGAAATGGAAAATTATGAAAAAATCTATAAGGATATAGGTAAATATGAGAAAATTTTACTGTTTCTGTCTGATGGTTTCTCTTTTATGAATGAGCTCAAGCCAGTTCTGGTAAACAAAATATATATATCTGATTAGTGATTTCTAGGTTTATTTGTTTTTTTTCTTACTAGATGGCACTCACACATGTGCTGTGAGCATCTTATCAGTATATAAAATACATACAAAGCAAGAGCTTTTTTGACCTACTATAATGTATGTAGTTTTGCAGCTGATGGAATTAACAGGCCACTGTGTCACAAACAGCTCTTTATCTTTTATAATTTAGCAGAATGGCTTATTTACATGTATTTTTTTGAGTTCAATATAACTCTGTATACTTTTTTCTCTTTTAAAGAAAATAGTATAGCTGCAGCCCATGAGAAGATTTCTGAATGCAAAAAGCAAATCCTGCAAGCAAAAAGGATTCGAAAAAATCGCCAGGGTAAGGACCAACGTCTGTATTTAGGCTGGTGGGCTTCATTTTTTTGTTATCTTTTTAAATACATTGTATTGGAAAACATTCAAAATTTTTTAAAGTGGGAGGGATAGGGATACTATATTTAAGGTGCTGGGTTTCACAGCCTCTGCTGATAGGTTTTTGGTGGATGAGGTAGTCAGGGTTGAAGTAGGCGATCTCAATGTCATGCAACAAACCTAAAAGAAAAGTTCAGGGAGATGTTTTCAGGCCAAAGAAAAAAATCGCAGAAGCATCCTGTCAGATTTCAGGTGATTTGAGGAAAACTAAAGAACATTAATAATAGTGAGGCAAGAGTTGAATAGAGTTACACCCCACACTGAGGTGTGTAAGGGAAGGCATTGTCTGCGTGTACACAGAGACAGCAGTGCCAGGTACTCACCAGCAACTCTGTGTGTGTCCTGACTGAATACCTGTTACAAGAGGTATATTTTTTTCTCTGCTCTTAAAAGTATATGCTGATAATTTCAGTTGAAACTTGAAGCATTCTGAAAGATTTGCAACTGTGAAGAAGGAAGAATTGTTTTTTTCTAGATAAATGAAATGCAAAAAGTTCAGAAGTATCACACGGAAGGTTTTAAATACAGCGGTTAGATCAATTTTATTGATAATTTTAGACTCAACTGGAAATTAAAATAACCTCAACTAGCAGAAATGTAGAGTCCTTACATCTTCACAAACATAGGTCTGAAGTTGTTGCTTTTTGATATGTTCTGTCCAGTCTACAGCACAGATTTTTCCGTGTGAATGAGGTAGTTGGCATATGTAGAGTCTTACTATTAGGAAATGGCTGTGTTAGTTGCCTAAATAACCATAATATCATTCTTACGTTAAATGTAATAATTAAAAAAAAAAAAATCCATGCAGCATTTTATACTTTTTTCTAAAAATCTTAAATGTTCCTGTGTAACATCAGCACCATTTGCTGCACATATACATTAGATTGTATCTAAACCCAGTGCTTATGAATCATACACAAAAAGACCAAGTGTGCAGCAATGCAGAGCTTGTGTTTTCTGGCCTCATGCTTTTTGAATCACTAGCACTAGGTAAGTTTGAGTGAGTAGACAGTGGTTTATAATTGTATCTGTAGGTTATTTCAAATCTCCTTTGGTGTAAACTACTTTGAAATATTATAGCATGGTATAAATCATATACGTTTATAGATATATATATATATATTTGCAGGTACTTTTTAAAGATATGAGATATTACATACAGATTTGAGAAATGTTAAAACAGTTTTTCAAGAAGGATAAAGAACCTGTCATTCTGTGGTACCTGAGTTTTGGTTCTTGAATCAATACTTTCAGAATTATTTTGATTAACTATTTAAATGTCTTTCAGAATATGATGCATTGGCCAAAGTCATCCAGCACCACCCAGACAGACATGAAACACTGAAGTAAGTATAAAGTTACATTAAATTACAATAAGCCAGCAAGTTAGAAGTCAGCAGATTTGACATTACCTTGGTTTCAGTTTGACCTCTCCTCACTTCTATATAGTTTCTTTTGACACAGGAAAAACTCATGTTTTGGTGCCCTTATCAGCTTTCTTTAATTAATGTCCATCTCTCCTCAATGTCACAAGCACTGCTAATAGTTTTGTAGTTGAGACTTTTCCATTGTTAAGGTGAATAAGTGAACTTGGATGTAAATGCACATCTGATGTCAGTTTACCAGGGATGAGCTTCTCAGAAAAGAAGGATAGTGAGAAGTGCTGGAACATGCACCAGCAAGGAATTCAGTGGTCACTCAAAATGCATAACACACAAGCAAGCAAGGTGGAATGAGAGAAAGCAGGAAAAAGCTCTTAGGGTTTTTGTTTTAGTGTTTTCCTTGTAGTAGTTGTTCCTGCATGCCTGGTTATAAATTGCTCTGTTGTACCTCAGCATAACCTGCCCTGGCATGCAGGTTGGACCTACCTGTTGTCCAACTCATCTTGCACATAACTTACAGTGCTGCTTGTCTCATTCTGGATTTGGATCACTATCAGTGCTTTTGAGGCAGTTGTAGGGAGATAATCTTGCTAACTTTATCAAGCCACAGAAACATTCCAAGACCTACTGCATCTATGAGTTTGCTCTTCTTGAGTTCATTAAAGGTGTAGCATGGGGTTACTGTTCTCATTTAAGAGCAGCTTGTGCCTGTCCTATTGCCCACTTTCAATGAAATTGCCAAGGGAGGCTGTCAGTTCACTTTCTATGGCCTTTCATAGCAAAAGGAAGAGTTTTGATTATACTATTACCCTAATAATAGCATTTTTATAGCTATAAGACATTGACAATATTTTGCACATTTCTTTCCTGTGTATTGTTTTCTGTGCCTTGATTTCATGACCACAACTTCAATTATTACAGGCAATTTTCATGAGGCTTGACTACTACTTACTTCATTAGTCATCATGTGACTAATTTATCAAGTGAGGCTTTAATAAAGAATTACCAAAAGTGAAGTCTTTCTGATAAGCCAGTTAAGAATGGAAAAAAATAAATAAGGATGAAATGATAGAAGTTCCTGTCCCTGGAAGTGTTCACAGCTGGGTTGGATGGGGCTCCGAGCAACCTGGTCTAGTGAAAAGTGTCCCTGCCCACAGCAGGGGTGTTGGAACGAGATGATCTTTAAAGTCCCTTCCAACGCACACCATTCTACAATTCTATGATAAATGATACTCTTTGATCTTGGAGGAATGCCAGGCTGTTTATGTTTGGAGGGGCTGCTCTAAGTTTACTTAAGCTTCTTAAGCTAAGCTTGAAAAGGTGGTAAGCTACAGCTAGTTAGAATGCAGTACATAGGGAAGTATACAGAAAATTATACAGTGAACCAAAGGCCCCCCTTAAATCAGAATAGAGGAAGCCTCACTAACAATGTCACCTTTTTTCATGGAACTCTCAATCACTGAAAACACTTGAGGAAACTTCTTATGAGGAGAAGCATCATGGTTTATGTCAAGAGCTACATTTATAGCTTTTGCAGGTCATATGGCACAATAGGGCAAAGTTCAGAAAAATACTTTATGCTTTTAAGTGACTGTTTCTTGGAACAACTAGTCATACAGCACAAGAAAAGCTGTTAGCAGCTTAGTCACAAGTAATGCACAGGAGCCACTTCAGAAAGTGACAGGCACTGAACTACTAAATGGCAGTCCCCACAATGTAATTAGATGCAGTATTAGAAGGGCTGTTCAGAAGGCCAAGAAATGACACTGAGTCTTAGAAAAGGTGATACAAAAAGGAGAAGGCTAGGCAAAAATTCTCTGGAGCAGAAAATAAAAGGAGTAAAATTCCAGATGTAGCTTGGATGTTAGTAGAAAAAAAATTACATGTCCTCTCACAGTCTGCTCACGGCTGACAACATGGTGTAAACAGAGAGATTTGGCCAAATGGAAATCTTGTAGCAACTAAATACTGATAAAATCATGGTATGAGACTATGAGCTGTTAGCCTGTTTCCGTTAAAGAAAGGGATGATGTCAACGCAACCCTCTCTCAGGCATTCCCTTGGAGCTACCAAAGCATACTGGCTCAGAAAAAGACAACACCCTCAGGTAGCACTAAAACAGACCTTTTTCCCATCCATAGTGAGGTTCTTAGGACTGGAGGCATTTTTGTGGTTCCCTACCCAGGGTTAGTGGTAGCAGCTGTCAGTGCTTCAGAAAAAAAAGGTTGATTTCCTTGCTGACCCCTCTATGGCTCTGTCTGCTGATAAATCAGGGATGATCAGCCTCAGTCCCCTTCACCTTTAAAGCAGCAGTTTGTTCACATTGCATGGAGCATAAATTGTGGTAGACATCAGAGAAAAAGTAGAAGGACCAAACTGGAGGTTTGCATGTAAGAGTTGATGTTCCATTCTCATTTGAAAGGTAGTGTACACTGGGATGGGTACCTGATAGTCTTTGACTTGCCTCAAAAATGACTGTGGGGGTCTATGGTGAATTAAAATGAGAACAGAAAAGTTTTCACACAGAGGGCATTGGAACAGGGTCCTCAGGGCACTCAAGGAGTGTTTGAACAGCACTCAGGCACACGGTGAGATTGTTGTGGCTGTCCTGTGCAGGGTCAGGAGTTGGACTTGATATTCCTTGTGGGTCCCTTCCAACTCAGGATATTCTCTGATTCTATGAATCCGCTTCTTTAACGTCCACTGTCAAATAAATAATATGTTATAGCAGGACTAGACTGTTACAGTCCAAATGCCCAGTGCACAACTGTATTCCAGCTTGGAGGCCTGTTTTTTGTAAGAATCCTGAAATTACAAGTTTAGAACATAATTTAACATTTACATGAAGTGGACTTACCTCTACATTATTTCAATTGTTTTGTTTATATATGCTGTTTATTTAATTGTTCTCTTTCCTCTACCTGGTCCAAATCTGTTTTGCAAGAATTTTACAGAACTTTTTAAAAACACTATGGCAATTTCCTTGCAGGCAGCTGGAAGCTTTGGGAAAAGAACTGCAAAATCTTTCTCACATTAAAGAAAATGTTGAAGATAAGGTAGGTCTTTCACAGAGACTGTTATATAATAATTTATTAGGAATACAACAGAGAATCTGCTATTGGTTGTTTGGCTCTCTATTTCCTACAATACGTATTTTATCATTCCAGTTGGAGCTTAGAAGAAAGCAGTTCCATGTTCTCCTGAGCACTATCCATGAACTTCAGCAAACCCTGGAGAGTAAGTGTTGTTCTTAGGTAATAGATATAACTGGGTTGGGTTTCAGTGGATCAAAAGGATTCACAGCTTCCAGCAGCGGGATAGCTCTGTGCAATTGAGGTTGGTGACCTCTTGCATCGGCAGCATTTTTTTCCGCAGTAGTAGTCCAGAGCCTGAGACTGCTCAGAATCCTTTTTCTTCTACAAGCTACCCACTGTGTCATTTCCTGAGTAGCTTCAGGTTAATCTGTAGGCAGCAGAATTCTTTAAAATATGGGGATGGAGAATAGCAATTTCAGGTTAGTTAGTGTTTTGTTTTGTTTTTAACAGAGAAGGTATTTCTTACAGTAAATTGTTCTTGTGCTTATTTCCAAACATATTTGTATGATTCCTATTTTGATAGTTTTGAAAATATCACTACCATCATGGTATCATTTCAGGCTTTACTAAAAAACAAAATTGAAATACAGGAAAGGTATGTCTGACCTACTCAGTGAGTTTGTGATAGAGTAGGGACTAAAGCTGTCATACACAAGAGCGAAATTCAGGAGTTGGTCACTTTTGTCATACAAATAATTAATATTTTCAAATCACCACTAACTTTTCATGCTTTAATCTGGAAATACTGTTTTAAATATTGTTTGCTGGATATTTGTCATGTCTTTTCAAAGACAGAACAATTGGTACAGCCTTTGAGCATGACCTGATTAAATGCATAGATGGCTGTAAGAGCAGACTTTCATTCTCTAAGGCCATTTAGATCTTCTTAAGCAGAATGAACTGTTAATCCTAGGTGAACTTTAGCAGAAGGTTATTGTTATTTTTTGTTTGTTTGTTTGAACATAGCACTTTATATAATGAGATACTCAGCTACACATTCAAGGCAATCAAAATAAAATATTTAAGTGGGACACAGCTCTGCAATGTAGTCTGTAAATATGACCAAGTACGTTTGACTAACAGTAATACTGAATTTTAGATGATGAAAAACTTTCAGAAGCTGAAGAATCCCAAGAAACTCAAATGGAAGCAGAGGCCAAGCAGTAGATGTAATATGAAGACTGAAGAAAATCCAAGTATCTTCATGTTATGTTGAAACCAACAGTAAAGGAGGTGGAGCTGACAATGGTTTTCTAGTGCTTCTGTGAATTTTTATACAAAAACATTTGTTTTGCTTATGCTTCAGGGGAAAACAGTTGCAGATCTGTGCAGACAAGCACTTTGTGTTAATCCACAAACTTTGTAATTTGGGAAATTTTGGTTTACAAAAGATGAAGCTTCTACACAGTGCTTGTGAACTACGGTGGTTGCAAAACATTGCCAATAAAAGGTGTTTTCACAGATTTTACTGGTTTTAGTAGGCATTGAGCTTAATAATAAGGGCTTCTTTTCTTACTTGACATCAGACTGAGGGCAGTGCTTCTTTGCATGAGTTCCAGCTTCTGTATCAGCCTAGATGGGACCTAAATCTGAACTAAGCAGGGTCTTTGTTTTTCAAAGTAGCTGTCGTTTTAGAACTTACTAGTTTCATATGAAATAAATTACTTCTATAGAATGAATACTTGTTAAGTGTTATAAAACAACAAAAATCATCCTGTACTAGCTTTAATTTTTTCCTCAAACTGATGCAAAGATCTGCAGTGATCCGAGCCTTGCTCTGCTTTGTTTGTTGTACCACAGCAAAAGTCATGTTTTGAAATGGCACTTTTAAAACTGTCATTTAAAAGCTTTGTTCTTGAAGAACCAGGAATCTAATCCTGATACCATTTATAATCTGCTTCTGGATTTTACTTGTCAATTGACTATTACAAAATACATCATAATTTCTGAAACAGATGGTGGAACCCTTCCTGCCTCACAAAAATACCCTGAAGCAGCAGAGCAGTAACCATGATGATAAAGAATTAGAGATACTTGTGTTATTAATAGGGGTGGTGGAATCTATCCACCAGGATCATCCTGCAGTCTGTTGGGAGGTAGGAAATACAGGTTTCAACCTTCCCAATAAGAGAAGAGAATGAAGTATGCTCCATGCTTGTGTAAGGCAGGGAGGAAGGAAGAAGGGGCAGTAGATGATGTCACTATCTGTTAGCCTTGTTCTAAAAACACCTGTTACATTGAGCCTTCCAGTGGTTTGGGTAAAGGAAAACATTTTGGATCTCACTCAGACAGAGCCATAAGCATATATGGTTCAAGTAAAATAATGATGTTATACAGAATAGAGCTGCCTTCTTACTGGTGAAGCTGAGGGGGATTTCCAGGATTGAGACTTGAGACTTCTGTAGTCCAGTTGCCATATAATTCCCACTCTCAGTGGCTGTGGATCTGTGTGCATTGGGCTGAACAGACATATCTGAGCTTGTTTTGCTCACATTCCAAGTTTGCTAACGGCAAGCCAGCTGAACAAGAAGTCACACAACTTCAGTAGCACAGTGCAGCCCTGAACTAATAAGCTGTCAAAAGTCTTCTAGTTCACAGCTGGTCAGCTCAGAACACAGGGGAAGATCAGGTTTGCCTGATAGAGCCTGTGCAGACACGCAGTGCTTCTCATGCACTACAGATTTGGCAGGTTAGGGTGGTAGTTAAGCAAACAAAAAAGATTTAATATGAAAATACACCGTCAAAAAGTATTTAGTGTACTGTGTTTTTCCCCTCCTAACAACAGTGAATAGTAAATATTTTGTAAAGCAGCAATACTAAATTATTGCCAAATCAGGGAGGAGTCACGAACATATGAATTATGAAGATCATAAATGTCTCAAGACACTTCTAAAGCATATTAACATTTTTTGTGTTTGAGATGCCCTTCATAAGCTACCTGGACTAAATTTTGGTGCAGAGGTGGATGACTGTTTTTAGGTTTAACACCTAAAAACAGTCTCCACAGCAGTGTCATCATGAAAATCTCAAGTTTTTCCATTAATTGTTTTACACATTTCTTTGGAAATTACTTGCATCACATAAGTATCTTATCTCAGAACTTGCACTGCTCTGTGTAAAACCTGACTATAAACATGCCAACATCCAGGTCTGTCCCTCTGGTAAGGAATACATAAGCAAAACCAAAAGTTGCACACAAGAGAAGCAATACAAATGCATAGCAGAGGAATATATTCTAGTCTGAATTACAGTGATGCAATCTTGAAGAGAAATTACTGCCCTAGAAATTCAAGTTGCCCTAGTGCAGTGTGGCAGCAAGAGGGTGATGTCACCAAGGCCACCTTGGAGAGCAACCAAAGAAAAAAAGCAACATCAATTCATTGCAAATGCGGGCTCAGTGGGACATCCAAAATATTTGCTCCTAATATTTTCAGTATTTATGTATCTAACCTCTTAGATTTGTACAAAAAAAAAAAAGAAACCAAACCAAATGGAATTCTAATTATCAACAATATTTAACCTGCTTTGCTACTAAACCTCAGATTCCAGCTTCGAATCTGCCCTGCATATGTTGGAAATGTTTATCTGCATTTCCTTTAATGCAGAAGTTTCCAGAAGTTTTCTGTGATGCTGCTTAACTGCACTGACTCTAAATATGCATGTATAAAAACATGTACATGAACTCAGAATGTCCACGATGAGACTACTTAAATAAGAAATCATTCCTGGTTTTATGATTTGCCTTGTCCCTATGTGAGCTGAAGGATTAGTATATGACTAAATGCTCAATCTCTTGCCACATGGGTACGAAAATACAAGCAGAAAGATAGTTGCTGAAGTGATAAACTGACATTTGCAATGCCAGGACTTATTCTTCTGTCCTGTCTAAATGAAAGCACCAGGGGGAGATTGGAACATTGGACAGAATTGGTAACTTGGGTGTAATTTTTAAAGATAGATTTAGCAAGCTCCATGAAAGGAGGGAAGAAGGAGGAGAAAGAAGGTCACGGTGACACATTGCCAAGTGATGGGATATCTCTGAAACCACGTTAATTTGAAGAAAGCTGCTGTCAGGACAGAAAATTGCAAAAAATATATCCCAAAGATTTATGAGCTAGAAATTATGAATTATTTTACATACTTGTCATGTAAGTTTTCCAGCTGTCACAGCTGGTTGGTACCGTTCTTTCCCTCACTCCTTTACTCAAGTCTCGGGTGGGTCTCTTTTTTTCGGGAGTTTAAAAAAAAGAAAAGAAACTCAGAAATTCAGGCAAATACTGTTAGTTCTGCTCTGGAAAAAAAAAACCCTGTGTGTTTTTTTCTTTCTAGAGTACACACATTAGGGACACACTATAGAGCCACTTTACAGATCTATGTGCAACAGACCCTGTGGAAAGCAAGTTGGCAGTGGAGAAGCCCTCCACCTTTTGTGTTTGATCCCGACTCTCAGACACGTTTTTGGGTTACCACAGCCTTATTTCCCAAGTCTGTTTTAACAAAGGGTATTACCAGTGTCACAAGAGTCCCTCCACTCTTAGCCCAGGGCCGGTGTGTTGCTGGGCACTGTGTAAAGGCAGAACAGAAAGGCTGTTCCTGTCCCTGTGTACGTCCCTCCCAGCAGTGCCACGGCAGCCAGGAGGCAGACCTGGGCTTGGAGCAGCTTGCCCTGGTGCCCACCCTGACCTGGCCTGGCCTGGCCTGATTCACCTTCCTGCTGGCAGCAGGAAAGAATCCAGCAGGAGCTGCCTGGCAAGGCTGTGTGAGGCTGCTCAGTGACGTGCTGAAGGCATCTGGGGAAAGGGACATCCCAGAGGGGGTCAGCATCCTCATGCCAAGGAGCTTCCCAGATGTTCAAGAGTGATCCTAAAGCCAGAGGTGCAGCCTATGGTCTGTCCAAGATAGCAGGGTCCAGAAGGGAAGGATGAGGGGCCTTAGACCGCTATGCCAGGTGAAATGATGGGGGAATGTTTCATGGAAGAACGAACTAAAGACCTTTCGTGGCCAGAGGCAGAGCACTGGTTGTGTTGGGCAGCTGCTGGTGTTGCTGTCTGAATGGCAGGAGCTGGTGTTAATTGAGGGACCCGCGAGGGACGAACTTGGGAACAAAGTAATTTTTCTACATTTGTTACATCTGTATTTGAGTAGTTTTTTGGGGGAGACCACACGTTTTGATGGCATAAGCCACAGCACCTCCTGGAAGCTGCCAAACACCACCCATGGGATGGTCTAAGCAGGCTTAGTAACTGCCCTAAAACTGGTCCCCACCGTGGTCCATCAGGGGTTCGTACCGGAGCGCGGCAGAGCAGGGTGAGCTGGGGAGTACTTGTTTGACACCCCACAGGCACAAATCGAATTCCAAATGCCCTAATGGTGCGAAACCGCCCGGAGAAACCCCGGCTCCCGTTGTTATCTCGCCTCCCGCTCTCGGCCCCGGCTCCCGCCCGCGGATCCCGCTCCCGATGGAGCCGCGAGGGGGCGGCAGAGGCCGGGCTGGCCGGGAATCGCGGATCCCACCGAGCGCATCCCCAGCGCTTCCCGGCCTCGCCAGCCCTTTCCAGAGCTTTGCTTTTTCTTTTAGTTCCTGTTTCCCACGCGCGGAGAGTCCCACCAGTGTAAGACTTGTTTCAGGATCATTCTATACCGGGATGCTCAGAATTTGCAGCATCACAGTGAGAAAGTTGGAAAAAGTTTGCTAAAAGCGTTACACGGTGTGAGAATTCCTAAAATAGTCAACAGCCCAAACACATGCTTTTAAATGGCTCTCACATTAAAGGAAAAATAAATGGAAAACTAACAACCTTTCTTATGCTTTGCCAGTTTGCCTGC
The DNA here is from genome assembly GCA_035583135.1 of Lophotriccus pileatus. Taxonomy (NCBI): domain Eukaryota; kingdom Metazoa; phylum Chordata; class Aves; order Passeriformes; family Tyrannidae; genus Lophotriccus; species Lophotriccus pileatus. Next base: position 6,843,159 of record JAWWES010000024.1, read on the forward strand.
AAGGAAAATGTTACCACCAAGAGAATTTAAAATTATGGTTTATCTCCAAGAAGAGAAAGATTGGCTCTTCTCAACAAAAAGCAAAAGTGCATGCTGGAAATAACAGCATGTGCTGCATGTAACAAATAAGCCCCACTAACAGCCCATTTGGAATAAAAAACAACATATAATTTATGATCTGGCAGGGCAATTTGACTGTAGCCGCCTTCCCAGTGACTCTTCAATAAAGCATTACTACAGTCAAATTTCCTTATATGAACCTAAGTGAAATTCACCTTTACATTGAACTTGCTGCACCAAAATCCCCTTGTGTTAGCTCCTTTTCCAAACTATATATTTTCCCTAAAGCACTGTATTGTTGCTAAGCAAATCCCAAACCACACTAAGCTTCAAAGCTGAAACCAAAAGCCCCTGGTTGATTACCAAGCATAAGAGACAAGTTTAGACACAACACACGGAAACAACCATCACTGTCCAGTGCAACTTCTCCCAGCTGCACTCAGGAAACAAAACCTAGTGGAAATTCACAGGTGGAGATGTTCTAACTTATTTAAGAGGAAACATGAAAAAAAAAAAATATGTCTTGGTTTCTTTCTTAGTGCCTGTTAACGTCAGTATTTTCTGAGTCATTCTGCATGAATTTGCAGAAGGCGTTTGGATCAATTCTCTTTTGCTCTGTTATTCTGACTGCTGGAAATTGGAAGGGCCATGAAGCACTGGGTCCACCCCCCCTGCCATCCATGTCATTGGTGGCCCCAGTACCCAGCAAAGCACAAAACTACAAGTGGGAGCATCTCCTGTAGTGGGAGCATCCACTACCTGCCTACACACCCGTGAATGCCCCAGTGCCAGGAGACAGGTTATGCTGGAGCTTGTCCCTGGGGTGGCTGCTACGTGGGGGTTATTTTTCAAAGTATGTGGAGCTGTGTGACATCTCTGCCCTTCTGACATATCAGCGTGTCACGTTATTGAGGCAACTTGAAAAGTGATTTAAGGAAAACTGATGGTCCTGATGATAGAAACCTTCTTTGGGAGAGCTGTGCCTCGGTCAAATAAAATGTGAGCATCAAAACTATTTGCTGGTATGTAACAGCAGCAGGATTCACTGAAGGAATTCTTGCATCTCAGGACTCAGCCTGTCAGGGGCACACATTCATTGAGTTTCTTTTATGGAAAAACTGTTTCTTCCCAGCACTTCTTGGCACGTTGACGAAGAGAACAAAATCCCCAGGACCAACCCTTCCCAGCCCCACAAAACCCAACAAAGCAAAGGAAAGCTTTCTTCCTTGTATGAGCTCTGGTAATGCCTCTTGGTCCTTTTGCTTCTGCACACAGGGCAGAAGGTGGCAGTGAGGGGGCACAGGAGCTGGGCTGGCCACATGGGCAGAGCTCTTTAGGACCTGCCTGGGTGTAAAGGCAGTGCTGAAGAGCTGGGGGAGCAGAGTGGCATATTTTGGGGTGTGTTTGGGTTTGACTTTTCAGTACTACTCATTCAGGAGGATGGCGTAAGAGACAGCAAATCCCTCTTTGAATAGACAGATTACATTTTTATTTAGCTTGTGAGATGTTCTCTGCCTTTCTCTCCTTTACTGCCTAGCCCTTCAAACCTGCCAGCTGCTGCACTAAGCACACCAAGAGATGGCAAAGGATCTCAAGGCACATGGGGAAAAACCCTTGTGTAATCTCTTTGCTCCAATACAGTAAATAGCCAGCATATTTACTGAATGAAGAGATGTAAAAAGGGGATTTGTGCTCCACTGCATCATCTTTCAAGATAGGTAGAGACATTCCCTAAGCTTGATAGGACTAAACCCAGACACCACCCCTACAATGCATCAACCAACACTGGTATGCCTATACCATCCTACACCAAACAATGTAATAGACAATTAAGGAAAACTGTTCACCTCTATTTCAGGCCTCTCACATGATGCTGATTTGCTAGACAGCATATAAAGGCTGCAGCTAGCACCCAATAAGCAAGTTTTAAGAAGGAAATCACACTGCTCCTGCAAGCTGGGTAAGGGCCTGTGCTGAAAATGATGTAGGGAGGTCACAAAGCCACTCAGATAAAACAAAACAGAGAGAGAAAGAACGAAAACACCATAGCATGGTTAGAGAGCAAAATCCTATGGGAAGCAGGAGGGCTGTTTGGCAGCACAGCATTTCCTCAGGGCTTGGGCTGCAGGACCAGCAGCAAAGCTGCACTGTACAAGCCCAGCCTCAGCAACACAGCCAGGGACAGTGGGTACTGCCTAGAGCTGCTGCTCCCTGCTCCCACGGGCCTGGGCTTCACCAGTGTTTACTTGGCCTGTGGATGCTTTTTAATCCAATGTCATGGGCTTTTCAAGTGTGCCAATTCCCGCCGTAGCCTGCTGCCAACTGATAGATGGTTTATGCCACTAACAGTGCCTGAGGATGAGAATTGCTAAAAAGGAGTGGGAATATTTACTTTCTCCTGCTAATGCAAGTAGCAGGCAGGGGATTTCAAAAGCCTTGTAACCTGCATGTAGTCAGCTGCAGCCCAAGCCTGGCTGGGGGCAAACAGAAACTGCGGGACACAGCTCCATGGGGACAAATAGCTAGAACATAACGAATCCTCAGGACAGAGGGCTCAAAGACAGGCTGTAGCATCAAACCACTCTGTGCCTGCAGGGAGTGACCACGGAAGGGCTGAGAGCCAGCGGGCTTATTGTCTTGGAGGAGTGGAAAGAAGAGAAAGGAACCAAAAAAAAAAAGGGGGGGGGGGAAGGAAAAGCAAAGCCAACTGTGTGCTGATTGTTCTTTCCTCATTCCCATTCTCTAGGACTAAACCTATAGCCTCTGTATGTGCATGTAAACAGACATATGTGCACGTTTGCACACACACACCCCTACACACACTGCAACTGAAAACCTTGCAGACTGCTGCTTACACCGTACAAAAGCACTTCTGGAAGACTAAACTGATTAAATCAACACACATATCTCAGTGACTCCCATTTTTCCCAGCCGTAGCTCAAAGTCTCATACCTATTGCTAGCACGGCTTCCCAAGCCAGCCCAGAGCCCCCTCCACTGCTCCCACTCACGATACAAACACAGAGCCACAGAGAAAGAGTAAATACTCGTTATTATTTGTCTCGACACCCTAGTGAAGTACTGGAAAGTTCAGCTACCTTGCTGTTTCACATCGTCCTGTTACCACCCATGGTCAAACACCCTCCCCTTGTTTGCATTACGATGGCTCATCTCTCAGGGGAGCTGCTGGGGAAGAGACTGGGCACACGGAGCAGAGAGCAGCGATTTCACCGAGAAATAACAGTAACCAACCAAAATGTACTGATTACATGGATACGTCAGTGCAAATGAGACAAGAAAGATTCCCAGTTGTGTTATCTCCAAATTGCTCCCTGCCTGTCGCTGTGCCTGTGATTAGCCGTGTCAGCCGCAGCAGGCTGGGTTCAGCACCCCGTCCTTCTCCTGCTCATTAATTTCAGCAGCAATTCCCAGTGAGCGAAACAGCAGCAGGCTCTGTTTGTTTGCTAAAATGCTGTAGAGCTCTGTGTATGGCGTGCTAAAGCCAGAAAGACACTGAATTTGCCTGTTCCTGGGGCTCCATAGCAGAGTAGCTCCTGGTGTGCACACCAGGTCCCTCACACACTGTGTGGATGCTGCACACCCACCCTGTCCCCTCCTGCACAACAGGTACCTGCTTCTCTTTGCCTTTTCTTAGCTCACAAGTAAAAGTAAGGTACTTAAACTGACCGTATAGGATCCTTCAATCATCTTGGCTGCAAAGAATCTTTGGAGGTCTCTAGTCCAAACTCCTGCTCAAAGCAGGGCCAGCTTCAGATTTACAGGAGGTTGCTCTAAGCCTGAACTTGGGTGTTTGAGTGTCCCCAGGGATGAAGGTCCTGCTGCCTCTATGGGTCTGGGTTCCAGTGCTGGACCATTCCCACTGGGAAATTTTTTTAACCCCCAAAGTTAGAGCACAATCCTGCTACTGCTCATTTCGGCAAAGCATTGAAAAGGTTAAAAAGCTCCTTTACTGATGGTGCTCTGATTTTTTTTTTTTTGGCAGCAAAATAGAAGATGAAGAGGCAGATCTTCACAAGAACTGAGCTCTTGGACAGCATTATTATCTCCCTACCATCCACACAGCCACCCCAGCTTTCCAGCAGCCAAGGGGAGACACCAATCTCGGCATTTATCATGTCAGATCCTACTCTCCCATCAGTCTGGGTGTCTGAAAATGTCACCCTGATGCTTTTCTTTCTGGAAGCAGTTTTTTCTGCAGTCACCTGCTGAACACTCACCCTGTGCATTGCACCAGCACAGCATGTTCCTCCCTCCAGCAGACCTACAGGATGACCATGTCCTTTCCAATAATGTTTTATTTGAGAATCTTGAAGAAAAATAATTACTCATGCTCCCTATCAGAAAGGCAAACAATTAGAGTGGTGAATGATATTGTGGCAGTGCTGGTAATTAAGGAACTGCCAGCATTTTAATTATAAACTAACATCTTCAGTGGTTGACGATCCAGCTGTACAGCAGACCCATTAAAAGCAAGATTGCCAGTTCCAGAGTTATAGACCAGCAATTAAAGTTTCAGGGATGTTTTCTGTTACTTCTTGCTTATTAAGATGTTTTTTGCCTGTTAAAAGTTCTGGTAAAAACTTTCAGAAAGTCCTTACGTGAATGAGTAGTCAGCCTTTCTTTCACCCTCAATGATTCCTCTGTCACAGCATGGGGTAGGGACATCCTGAGGCCAGCAAGTGTCTCATCAGGCTTTCTCCCATCGACTCAGTGCTGCTTTAACATTTTCCCCTTCAGATCATTAGTCCAGCTATTGCCCAGTCTGACTGAGGAGCTTTGCTGAACCCTGTTTAGAAGGTACCCCAAGTACCAGTGGGGATTTATTTAGTATTATTTAAACAATAAGGTTTCATTAAGCATAAAGAGGTTAAGAACTCAGCAGCTGGCAATATCAAAAAATATTAAAAACAAGATGAAGCAAACCTCCCTACCCTGCAGCAGCCACTGCACATCCCAGGACTGCGATGGAAATACCCCTGGTAAGTGGTGCTATTATGTCAAGCTGCTCCCAGCCAAGCCCAGACTGTAAAAGAGGATAACAGAAAGAGCAAAGTCTGATCGCAGGAAATTTCCACAGACCGTGTCTGTTCAGCTGGCACCGAAGTGAGCATCCAGACATGCCTTTGCTGGCTCGGGTTTTGCTGGCTGGTCTCAGGACATACAGGCTGCAGCAGGAAAAACACAGGGCAGCTGATGTTACCTGCCTGCAAGGTAGGATTGTGCAGCCCCCTCTGATCTCTCTAGACCCAGGATTATAAACTGTGCTGCCTGGCTGACACAGCCAGCCTTGCCCTCACTACAGGGGGGACAAAACCCCAGCCGGGGGGGCAGGGCATGCCCCTTCCTCACCTCCCTGCCTTTTCCAGCACAGGTCTCCAGTGAGGATCAACATACAGGCTTTTCCCTTATTCCTTGCCTAGGGATACCCAGGGATGCTCAGACTTCACACTGGACTCACTGCCTGGAAAATCACCCACACTGGCATGCATTTCTGAGAACATATTTCTGTCCTCCAGGCCTGGCTTAGGGAAAGGTCCCCACAGAGCTCAGCAGAAGCAACACTTGGGAATAAAAACCTGCTGAACGAGATGTGCTGAGTCTTAATTACACAGAGCTGGTATTCCCAGCAACACTGACACATGCACTGGCAGATAAGAGGTGAAGCCTGTCAGGTGGTGAGCTTGCCACAGTACTGCCCAGAGCAGGGGACCCTCGGAGAGATGAAACCCCTGCTCCCACCCACAGCCTGCTGCTCTGGAGCATCACACACCCCAGTGACCTGCCACGTCAGCTGGGGGACAAGAGAAGAGCCGTGAATAGCAGGCAAGGGCAAGGCATCAACCCCAGCTACGAGAGCTGCTGAGCAGCAGGTTCACTCAGCCAGCTCATTCCCACTCCTCCAGCCCCTGCAGCTCTGCTTCCTTCGCTGGCTGCTGCCTCCCTGCCTGGGTGTGCCTGGCCTCCCCAAGCACTGCATCCCTTCCCTCCTGGCAGCCCTTAAACCACAGGAACAAAAGCTGTATTGTTTGCAGCAGTGCCTCAGCCTCCAGAGGCACATGGGGAAGATGTTTTTCCACAGGGACCTGTGGTTTCAGAAGGGAAATGCAACCTGTCCCTGGAAGATTCTCTGAAGAGTGACAGCAACCTTGGTGGAACGACCTTTATAAAGAGAGGATAAAATACATGCATTCTAGACAAAAAGAAGATGTCACAGAAATAGTTCAGTATCATCAACAGTAAATGCTTTGCTCCTGCATAAAGATTCTAGGTAGTTCTGTCACATGCACAGAAAAGAGGGATGCTGCAAATCCTATGGATATAAACCCCTATTTCTTAACGTCCTACACCGTGAGGAAGTTAAGACCAAGCACAGGACACTTAATAGTAATGAAATCCCACCCTTTACCCTTTGGAGTGAGTGTATTCTCTGCTAGTACTGAATGTCACTGCAGCAAAGCTTGAAGTAAGATCTGCACTGTAAAACTTCATTATAAGGTTTTAATAATATGAAAACTAAATTCCATGGCAAATGTTAGGGCTGGCTGGTGTTCTGAGATGTATTTATGCAAAATCTGCTGCCATTTCAAATTAACATATCTCATAACTAACTCTGGAATGAGAAGTGATCAGCTGAGTGATGAACAAGCCCCAGTTTCTGTCCTTGCTCATGCCCTGCCTCAAGGCTAATCCTCCCTCCTTCAGCACAGCTCCTTCAAAGCTTGTGGAAAAGGTGTCAAATCATGGTTCATAAGGTTTCAGCAGGAAACTAAAGTATTTTTTATAGTTTAAATGTCACTAGTGCCTGCTAAGAGCTTGTATTTGAAGTGCATCTGGTACCTGCATTTTTCTGTGGAAGGGAGATGGACTTCTTTCTCTCCTGCAGGAGTCCAGCTCCAAGCCCTGGGGTTCTCTTTGTCTGTGGACACCAGATAACCTCACATGTGTTGTCCCCGTGCTGCTCTCAGTGCTGACAGCAGTGACTCGCTTGTGTCTGGGCTAAACTGGGGGATCTGTGAGGTAACAGGTGCTGTGGCAGACCCTCTTCAGTATTTGAGCTCTCCAGCATAGAAGATGGTGCTTAATAGACTGAAGTTTAGAAAATATTTCAAAAAGTTTGAAACAGGTTCTTCCTATTTTTTTTTTCTAGCTGGAAAAAAACCCTCTTGAACCCTGAAGTTACATCTTAAGAAGACTGATGGCAAACCCTGAATTCTTTCACATGTTCTGCACATACATTTAAGCATCACAAGGTTCTCATCTACTATAACTTTCAACTTTTGTTGAATCCTCCTATTTCATGTTTTTAAAATAAAAATAATTAAGAACAACCTTGTGAAAGGACTTATTTTCCTCTCTGATTGCGTCTCTGCTGTCTGCATAGGGCTGCTTTGCAAACTTGCCCTTGGCCAACTTCTTTCCACTTACATCCCAGCTATGTTTGGAGCAGAGCTCCTCTAGCATCACTTCCCAGTCCTCAGTTGGTCACAGGTCTAATCCTGCTGTGGTCTAACAGATTCCTGTGCTTGCTGGGAAGTGACCCACAGTCCTGAACGTGGAAAAAAAAGAGCAAAGAACAGGAGAAAGATTGCTGTTCTTTGCTCACACTGTCTAATTATAGGTGGCACTTTTAAACACAGGCACAATGTTAATGCCAGGGAAGCACATTTCTGTCCTGTATCTTCCCTTACTTATTCTGCACCCTTCTTAGAATACAGGAGAGAGCAACTCCTACATGCAATTTATATATATCTGTAGATATGTGTGAGAAATTTTTAATAAAAAGAGGATGACGGTTGCCACAGGAAATTATGAATACATGCATATATACACTCACTCAAACATGCACCCTGAGCCTTTGAGACCTTTCAATTTCTTGAAGGAAATACATTTTAAAGAAGTGTGATGCCCTCTGTTAGCTCTCACTTGAACCAAGACCTCAGCAGCAAAGAAGGGGGTGAATATGCACCCAAGCCCTCCTCAAGAATTCTGATACAAGAGAACATGTTGTTTTGTGACGTGGGCATGTGAATAAGTTGTTTCTGAATCAGCCCTAGCTCAGCTACTCAACTAAACGTGCATTTACCATCCTGTTACTGCAAGGTAGGGCATTTGGAGGGGTAACTACTTCATATGACCACTGTCATCAGCTTTCCTCTGCAGCAGGGAAGGGTGGGGTTTTACATCTTCCTCACCCTTTACATAGCTCCCAAAGCAATGAGGGACCTTCACCTGAGATCCCACCACTGACAAAATATCTTGAGCCTTAATTTTCCTCTAAAACTCCTATAATTTGCAACATAAATAATCAGTTAAGTGTAGGATGGTTCAATCAGTCTGGCTCTGGGAAAACAAGAAGTAATAAGAGCTTTGTGCAAGCTGCAGAGTAGTGTCTTTATTAAAAAACTATATCAAAGCCCGTGCCTGGCCCGGTCTGTTCGTGTTACCTCTCTTGTTTTGAATGTGCTCATACACTGAAGAATCCTGATGGATTGGAGCCATAGGAGGTAAACCAGCAGATTGAAGAGGTGAGATGTATTTCTTTGATAATGGGGCTGATGCTGTTCAAAGCTCCCATAAAAATTCAGCATGAAGAGCATCCTAAGCTCAGGGGTTTTATAGCATTCCTGATCATTCAACCTTTAAGCAGATACAAAGAAATTTTTTCTCTGCCTTTCTCTGAATATATCCATCTCCTCAGGAGCAAAGGAAAGGCTTCTATGGAGAACTTGATAAAATTCCTGAGACAGCTCATTAATTCCAGTCACTTCAGCAGTGACTTCCCCACCACTTGTGGCACTCAAAGAAGTTATAGATTGCCTTAGTAATAACAAATCCTATTCATTAACGATGTCCCTGCACTTGCATATTAATATTATCTGGCCTTGTTAAATATAGAAACCTATTCTCTTTAATCTGTTTTTAACAGGCATTTTTTTCCTAGGGGTAGCCACAAAATAATTGATAGCGATAGTTATGCCACCTCCAAAAAACTTGTGAAATTCCCTTAATGGCCTCTTATGGCTGCTGGGGAGCTGGGACAGGCCAGTTACCTCTGTAGGTATTGTGATTTTACCCCCTTTTTGACGGGAAATTTAAAAACTTTTGCACTGTACGACCCCTACTCCACTTCATGGAGACATAATTTAATCAGCAGAACTTTTATGTCTTAGAGAGATAAAATGTGTGATTCTAAACAGGATCCAGTGGTGAGAAAAGGAAATAATAATCACAAACAGTGCAAGTGGTGGGTGTGAAGGACCTTGCAAAATCCCTTATCCTCTCTACAGCTCCAACACAACCAAGCACCTCTGATCACAGAATCATAGAATGGTTTGCGTCTAAAGGGACCTTTAAACTCACCTAATTTCAACCCCCCTGTCATGGTTCCATTAGACCACGTTGCTCAAAGTCTCATCCAACCTAGCCTTGAACACTGCCAGGCTTGCTGCATCCTCAACTAACTCAAGATACCCTCAAGTAACTCAAAAGCAGAAAGACTTGGCAGCAGTAGGTAACTTGTTGCCAAAGAAATCTTTATTCTACAGGGTAAAGAGAGTTGTGTTCATTTATTTGTTTAAAATGAGAGCTGGTTGAAACCTCTCAACTGTGTCCTGTTAAATAAGGTTTTTCATGTAGACAGAAATTTTGAAGGACCTTGGGGAGAGGAAGTATATTGAAGAAAATGTTGCTTTCTTGGCAACAGAAAACTTAAAGCTTTGGAGAATTCTGTGAAAATGATGCCTCTTGTGTTGTTAACTGCCTAAGGAACAGTATTTTACCCTGAAATAGGAAATGGGATTTTCTGGTTTTTTTATCAGCTTCCAAGATAAGGAAGAATCAGATAATTACAGAAATATTGAATCTTAGATTAGATATAAGGAAAAAGTTCTTTACTGTGAGGGTGTTGAGATACTGGAACAGGTTCCCCAGAGAAGCTGTGGGTGACCAAATAGTTAACTCTTCAGGCAAAGTGGACAAAAAAACCTGTCCCTAATTTGATCTAATTTGGTCATTCTGATGAGGCTGCAGGAAAAGAACTGGAAACAGAAGAATTACAGGGTAAATCTCAGATATCAAGTGGCAGCCAAAACCTCCCTCTGATACTGGCAATGCACCATAAACCAAGAGCAGTTCAAACCCACAGCTTCTGCTAGTCTCCCGATTTGTTGGTGTCGCAGCATTTTCAATATTCATTGTAATGAGGAGCTCCTGATGAACTCTTGCTGCTGTTTATAGCACAAACTCAGGTATAGCTCATTTTCCAAGAGTAACTTTGGGAAAATATCAGTATCAGTTGCAGCTTTTTGACAACTTATAATTATGGTTGAAAGTGCAATCGAGCGATTTCAGACAGCAGAGCAAGTAATTTCCCAGAGTTATCCACTGGGGCAGAACCCTCCCCATCTGAACATCCATGGAGAAGAGAGCATTCCCACTGTTCAAGTTCCTGCAGAGTATGCACGTGAGGGGAAAATGCACTTTTTTGCCTTTAAGAAGATAAAGCTTTTCAATTTTTCTCTCCTTTGCAGTCTCCAGTGATTTTCTGTATGCTAAAAATACACCAAAAATCCCAGTGTTCCTGCACAGCACAACTGTGACTGTGAGGCTGGGTCCAGGAGTCCCCAGGTGCCCACTGCTGAGTGCCAGAGCACCCATGGTGAGCATTGCCCTTCAGCATTTAATTCGGCACTGTTAGGGACTTTCACCTTTTTTATACTGACACAACACACAGCACAACCCTGACAGCAGTCCTTTTCCTGCTCTTTTGGGGATTCATTTGCCTCCCCATCCTCAGTACCTGTGCTGGCTGCTTGATTCACTCCATTCAAACTCTTATGGACAGTGAACCAGGTCTTCTGCATTTTCAGGACCTGGCCCCTTGTGGGCCTGCACAGACAGCTGTGGGACAGCAGAGCTAGACTCAGCATCACTTAAATCATTCAAATCATTTAAATCAGTGCTGACTTCAGTGCCGGTACGACTGAACCTACAGCCAACAGATTTCACCGCTGTGTTGATTCAAGACTGACATAAATGCAATCAGAACTGTGATTCATCACTTTTAGAAGGCACTTTGCTGTGTTTTTCAAGAATCATGACACTCTCACAGTTGATTTTTACCAAGAAATCAATTACCTACGAGCTATTACATTTATCAGAACAGGTTTCCAGCAATGTAAATCATCATCACCTCGCTGAAGACAGTAGTAAGCACCAAGCCCACCTGCATGAGTCAGGCAAGCAGCCTATCTCCTATTAGGATGGATGGCAATATATGAGCCTTGTACAGCTGACAGACATTTATGGAGGATAATTATGGAGCCTGCAAGAATATCAGTTACTTTGACAGGTTGATGTTTTCTTTTTAATTAGATACACAGGCACAGAGGTGATTGCAAATAATTCAGTTGTGCCTATCCCAGGATAGGTCCCCAGATGTACTTTATTCTGTGCCAAAGAGCAACCTGTCAAGTGTGGGGAAGCTCTTCAAGCAAAAACAGCGCTGGGAACACCATCTGTGAAGAAAAACTGAGCCCAGCTGCCTTGTTTGCCAGAAACCACCCAGTTTATGGTGGAGTGTAGCCTGACCCGAACCCACCCGTAGCTGGAAGCAAGGTGGATGTAGCACAAAGCAGTTGGTGCCACAGGGTTTGGGTGTACGTGGCTGCAGCAGGGAAAGGAGGAGAAACATTTGGTGGGAGCAGCAGCCACGCCTTCAGTTATTTAAACCAGAACAGACAGCAAAATTATTTGATCTTGCCAAGCTGGGGGACACCTGTCAGCCCCTGGCAGGGCTGGAGCAGGCTGCCAGGCACAGCAGCCAGCAGGCAGCCAGTGGGCACTGCCGTGTCTCCAAGGGGACAGCATCCCAGATCCCTGGCTGGGGCAGAGCACCGTGGGCACCCCAGCTCTGCAGGAGCCACCACTTGCCATGCCATGGTGCTCCTGCCTCAGGACTGCTTTGAACAGCAGACTGATTACTGCCTCTAACATATTATTTTCAGAGTGCAATTAAAAACATCGAGAGATAAATGCTCTTTTACTTTTGACCTCAGATATGAATACCTCAAAGAACTACCTTGTCATTACATGGAATATGTGATTCCAACCATGCATATTTTTAACAGCCACCTAGCACTGGCGGTATGGTTTGCTTTGTCAGCCTTTCAAGGTCGCTGAGGAGACGATCGAACTGAAGCTGCAGGTGTCAATGTACATGAAATGATGGTATCTCTATATGTGACACAAGGCCTTCTATACAGGAATATGTCTAATGTTAACTCCTTATTTAAAAATCCTTTCCACAGACCCATCTTATTTTCCTACCCTTCATACCCATCAGATGTATTTCACAGAAAGTTCAATCCATTTCCTAGAAAGGTGGTCAGTGAAGCAACTTCCACTCCAGACACTACAGTTGTGTTACCGTGACCAACCATCTTTCCCATGCCCCACCATCCCCAGGAATTTCTTCCATGCTCTCTGCAGTGAACGCCACTGTGTAAAAGAGAGCAGCTCGCTCTGAATTGGTGTTTAATCCCTTGTTTCTAGGAGTAGGCTGCAAATTTGGCTGCACTTCCAGACTGGATGCTGACTCAGTGAGTTTTCCCAGTGTCCGGTAGCAATCCTGTTGGCAAACACCATCCCCTGCACAGACACCACGAGTGCACCTACGTGTGTGAGTGCAAAACCTACACAAACTTCAGTTTCCCTTTTTTAACCTAAATAAGGGTAAGGAAGCATGGCATGGAAGATTCAGGCTTTTGCTGGGATTTAAGGAAAGACAAAACTCTCCTCATCCCCCTGTCCGCCTCCAGCAGTCTCAACAAGAAACGGAGCTAATTTGTTTAGCATCAGCCATCCACTCTCAGAAAGAGAATATTCTTTCAAGGCATACAATTGCTACACGTGGTACTCATAAACAATGCCATGTTTAGCAATTTGTGGTATTAAACATTGAAAGGAATTTTCTCTGATGGAGTTTGACAACATTGTCCAGAAAAAAAATAATAATTTCTGTAAGCTGCAAATAGTCTTTAATGGAAACAGATTTAAATACAAACTAAAGTTCCTTCACACTGTGCTGTAAATCACAAGGGAAACATAATTCATTTGCAGCAGTTTTCAACAAGAAAACTTGGCAGTCTTTCAGCAAGTTTCATAATTGCTCTATTTTAAACTTCAGCTTGAAAACGCTCAAGATAGCTTTTAGTTTTATTGAAAGGTTAATTTCACACCTACAGAAAAATATCAGCTTTCCATTAGATCTAACGGAGTGTTAAATGCGAAAATTACAGTCCCTTCCTATGAATGTGCAAAGTTTGTTGCATTTTTAACCCATCCTGCTTTCCCATTCTTTCCCAGTGGAGTCAAGGAACTGTGCTGGCTCTGTGGGCTCGCTGGACATGGGACTGCCTGCAGAAAAAACACTGACAGCATGTATTCCCACTTCTTCCCTGGATGAGAGCTCCAGGATATCCTTGGCCACAGTAACTTGGGTGCCAGCTGTGCAGGGTGAGGGGCTGTGGCAGCCCACACCCGAAAAACACCCAGCACAGAGGGCAAAAAGGGACATATCCTGGCACTAATTCTTCACACATTTATGCCAATGTGTCTCAAAAAGCACCATTGCATCTCTGGGCTCATCTTGTTAGGACAGTGGAAACAAGGGGTAGGTAAACAAGAAGTTTTCTCATTTCCCTTCCCATTTCATCAGCTGAGTTTTCAATTGAACTTGAACTGAAATTTCCATTGAATGGAGTGTGACATGCTATAGGGGACCAGCCCATGCTCTTCTCCATGACCCCTCCCACTGGAGGAGTCAAATTAGGGTGCAGAATTAGGGGGAAAAAACAAATAAACAAACAACAAGAACAAAACAACCCCACAAAAACACTTCTGGTGATCTACACACTCGGTGCAGCATCCCATGCCACCAAGGTACCTTGTGTCCATCAGTCATTCAGGGTTGGGGAGTGTTCCCCTGGAGCCACTCCTGAACAGCCAGAGCAGTCCCAAGAGGACACTTCTTAGCATCTAGGGCTATATATCTTGCTGTAATTATTTTGTGACACAGCCTGAACTTCAACCTCCCATTTCCTACATAAGGGCTTGAAAAAGTCCCTGCAAACAAGATACTTTCCTGGTTTGTGTTTGGCAACCTCTACTTCCCCAAAACCAGCACTTCCCCCTGCTTCTCAGATCATTGCTTCCCAGCAATTAAACACAGGGAACACTTGTAGCAGTAGTTTCAGTTACCTCCAAGGGATACTGACACTTTATGGCTCCCAGAACCATCATTCCTCGAAGCAACAAGTGCATGTGTGAGCGTGAGCGTGCCAGAGGGGGTGGATGGAGACAAATAGGAGAGAGTTTCTGCAGCCATATGCACAAGGAATGCCATTAGGAAAAAAAACATAGTTTTTGCCTTCAAGAAAACTATGACTCAGTCACTACTTTATGGGGGAAAAAAGTCACACTGAATTTCATTTAGGTATTTTAAGTTCAGTCTCACTGGAAATTATTTGTCAAGGGAAGAGGAAAAGGGAGGAGATTAATTTATGCCAATGAATCCCAGTACCATGGCTCTGTGAAAGGCGTATTTATCACGGCACAGTGCTTCCTGGAGTGTGAAGCACGACCCTGTCGTTGCTAAGGGCTCCTGCCTGAGGAAGGAGGGGCAGAGGGATCACTCCCGGGGCTCAGGGGAGGTGCAGAGCTGCTGTGTCCCCCCACCCAAGGAGGTGCAGTGCATGGCCACTGACACACTGGGGTGCTGAGCCTCAGCTCAGCTGGGATCTCAGCACTTGTGTGGGCTGCCACATCCCAAGTTCCCTGGGAGCAATTTAATCACTACTTGCAGACAAAGGATTAATGCAAACAGAAGAAACATGTTTATCGATTGAGAGTTATAACCCTGCCTGTGGTAGGTCAGGGAGCTGCAGGAGAGGCTGTGCAGCACAGCCCAGACAAGACCCTCAACACACCTTCTCCGCCAAAGCACCTTCTCCATCTCATTCAGGAAGATCTCTTGGGGTTGTGGCAGGTTTGACAAACAATGGGAAATTGTGTTGCAAGCTTTAGATCCACAGCCCTTAAAAAACAACTGAGAGCACCCTATGCTCCAGAGCTCTGGTCTCAAAGCCAGTCAAATGCTCCTCCCTGCAACAGCAAAGCAAAGTCATCATGGCAGAGAAAGCCAGGCCTGCAAATAGCTCAGTCTGGACTCCTCACCAGGCAGGGAGATGCAGAAAACAGCTTGGAAAGGCAACCTTCAGCCAGGTGTGGAGGCTGGGAGCAGGCAGTGCTTTCTAAGCTGAACTCCAGGAGAGGTGGAACCTTGCCTTTGTAAAGGCTGGTGTATCTGGGAAGGGAGGCACAGCCCTGATAAGGAACTGCCAGGCAAGACAGCAGTAAAATAACTGGGTTTCTTTAGCTGCTTGCATTCTTTTTAAAATAGATTTATAATTTCTCCCCACAATTATGAGAATGAATAACTTGGGTGTCTTTGATTCACTTGTCTAGAAACAGCAAGAAAAATGTAGCTTATGAAAGAAGCTGCTGTTTTTTTAAAAGTAAGGCTTCCTTTTAACATTTGCAAGTTATCAGCATTGCCAGGATCCTGGCAGCGGGTGAGCCGTCCTGCAGGAGATGGATGGGCAATTGCCGAACAAAAGCTCCTGCAATTTGGCTGAGTTACTGGAAAGTTGAAAAAAAAAAAAGTTCAGTCATCAGTGAGAGCACCTCCAGGCATCCCTCTGAATGTCCCAGGTGAGCACCACCTCTCATCACAGAGGCAGGTAACCTTTATATTACTCTCTGGTATTCAGTCTCTGGCCTTTAGAATCGCTGCTCTTCCGATCTTCCCCATGTAAATCATCACACTTCCCCTTTTTATGATATTCTAATTAAGAAAACTGTGATAACAGTAACTAATTATGTCCATAACACATTTTGAAGTGCTCTCTGCGCCTGTCAACACTCAGAATGAGAGTCTAAACTTTGGCAAGGGTCCCAGAGCCTAAAAAGGTTCTGGAGCAAGATGCCACTAACCTCCTGTCATTAATCTTAGATAAAGAAGTTCCCATGAACAACCAGCAATTTGTTTGCCATCAGTCTCTGGGATCCTTGTTCAGCTTTTCTGATACAGCTCAGTTATACCCTTCTAATCACTTGCTCTCAAGCATACAGCCACTGTAATTTTATTATTCCATTTTCCTGAATAAGAGATACCCATTTGGAAGGATTGGGTCATAAAACGGACTAAATACTAAAAAGTATTTCATCTCTTGGGAAATTCTGAACTACAACAGTGCTTTAGAACAAACTACTATTAGATTAGAACAATTGAAAAGCTGCCCCAAATACACACAAATGTGCCAGGTTTTGTCACCTCAGTGTTTCAGCTGCAACATCTGTCTCCCTGCTCACAGAGCTGCTCAGTGCAGTACACGTGCACCAGAGGAAGCACAGTCTGGGGAGCCCTTCTTGCTGTGGTCAGAAGGGAGAGCTTCCAAGAACTCCAAGAGAAGCTAAGATCGGAGTTTCCTAGGTTGGGGGAATCCAATTGCATTTTAGGATCATGAGACACCTATTTAACAGCTTGAGAAAACAAACAAACACACATTTCTAAATTTCAGAAGCTCCAGCATTAGCAGGGACTCTCAGACCTGTTTTGCCCGGCATTACCAGAGAGGTGGTGACCAACACACCTGATGGGAGGCTCCTCGAGCTACTGCTGTTACCAACCAGCCTCCTCCATCTCCAATTCCTCCTTCTCTTTCCTCCAGCAGCAAAAGGCTGGAGCTGTGACTTCAGCCTCCCCCTGCCCCAGTCCTAAATGGGACATCTGCCCCTGCTTCCCACTGCTTCCCTCCCTCACCCCACTGCCGGCAGCTGGAGCCTGCAGGCATCTCTGCCTCCACAGGGGATTTTTGTATTTAGAACAATGGCAAACAGTCCTGACTGTAAAATAGGGGGTTCAAGTTCCTCTATAGCATCTTTGACCAACGTGTTTACACCATACTCCCTCTTGATTTAATTCCTGAGGAAAAAAAAAATCTCTTAACTGCTGGATTTCGTTTTGCTGAAAGAGATGTAAACCATTCCAATGCCACAGCCCTGGGCTGTACCTGCAACATCAAAAGGAATCTCTGCATCTTGACAGATAACGGGTAAAATCTGCAGGTATCTGCCTCTCTAGATGGTAGGGAGTGCCTGGCAGGGGAGTTTTAATATTTTAGCCATGTCAGGCCCATGAATTGCAGCTTTTTGCAGTGAGTAAATTGATTATGTAGATTCACGTGGTCTATAGGATACGTGATGTGCACAGAAGGTGACATAAATACATATTACAGTGCCAACAGCTTGTTTTATTTCAGTGCCTGACAGGTTACAACTGACATTGAAGAGAATAGTGATGAGCAGCCACTTTGCAAGCCTTCCCTGTAAAATGCAATTGCATCTGACAGTGGAATTGGTGGGACAGACCTCCAGAGTTTCCAGCTAAACTGTTGTGTGAGGGACTGGAGCAGCTCTGCACTCTGGAGTCAGGGAGTAGCTGGTAAAGTGCTTTGTACTCTCCTGCACTCCCTGCAATTAGAGATGAGTTATTGGTCATTTCTTTTGGATAAACTTGTCTGTGCAACAGAGTCCTACCTCCCATTTAGAGAGCAAAATGTATTAAAAGGACTGGGTAATGAGCACATCGACCATGCTAATTTTACTTACACTATCAGAGTAAAAAACCACACAGCTGTTTCCAAGCACATGGGTGTAATTCAGTGCCTGATAAAGAGAGAGTGTGAATCAGAACTCTAAGGGCAGTATCTGGGTTGATCAGGGCAGCCCAGTCAGGGGCTGCAGGTGCTCCTCACATCTTCCATAAGAACACTTGCAGAAGAAACAATCCCCTATCCTTCAGCGACACAGGATACACCATGAAGAGCTGCAAATTCACACCCCAAACAGCCTGGTTGGCCATGCCTGGATGGGGCTCATCCAAACAGCTCAGCCATTCCATTAAGCTGTTCTGTGATTGCACACTGAAATCTCTGCCTGTGGGCTGTGTAAAGTAGAGACAACACTGGAGTGCAGACTGACCAACACAGGTTTGCAAAGCAGCAGTGAAAAAATGTTAGTGAGTGCAAAAATCATAGAATCATTCAGGTTGAAAAAACCTAAGATCATCTAGTCCAACCATTAACTCAACACTGCCAGGCCCACAACTAAACCATGCCCCTGAGAGCCATATCTACACCTCTTTTAAATACCCCCTGGGATGGTGAGTCCACCAATTCTCTGGGCAGCCTGTTCCAACACTTGAACCCTTTCACTGATGGAATATTTTCTAATATCTAATCTAAACCTCCTCTGGCACAACTTGAGGCTATTTCCTCTTATCCTATCCCTTGTTACCTGGGGGAAGAGACTGACCCCCATCTGGCTACCACCTCCTTTCAGGTAGTTTTAGAGAGCAATAATGTCTCCCCTGAGCCTCCTTGTCTCTGGGCTGATCAAGGAGTAGTTATTTCCTGTCGATGCTACTTTGCACACATGATTTTCTGCCGTGGAAGCTTTTTGATTCTTTTATTCTATTCCACTGCAAAAATGAAATTTATATAATGATTAAAGGAAGCTAAAAAAAACCCAAAAAGAAACCAAACCCAAACTAAACACCAACCCCCCCCAAAAAAACAAAAAAAGCCCCAAACCTCAGAACATTTGTTTCACAGACAGAAATTGTCTTAATTTTAGTGCTCTCTGCTTCTTCTGAGGAGATAGAAGTTTGCAGAATTTGACAACTCTGGGAATTATCACTTAATGGAAAAGCAAAAGGTTTGTGGATAAGTCATTTTTGGGAGTTTTAACCATACAATGGGATGCAACACAGCATCTGCTCCTTTGGCAAACTATTCCCTCACATTTGTTTTGGGATATCAACAGCTTTATTCATTATTAAGGATTACTCACATGCCAAGGAAAGATTGGCATTTCTGAGAGATGCTCACAAAATTTCTGTGAGTTTTAGCACATGCCTCCTTGTTCAAAGTTTACACCAGAAATATGGCACCCACCATCCTCTTGTCCTTAAAAATATTTCTCTCGTTCATCAGCGCATGGTTTAGATCAAAACCAGAAGGCAGGAACAATTCCAGTCAATGATCTGTGAGCAGTCCCTTGTCTGAAGGATACACATCCAGAACCGATGAGTTGTTGATCACTTAGACAAAAAAAGAAAACAAAACAACAACCCTGAAAATGCTTTGGAAATTAACTGCTTATTGAGAAAGAAATCTAATTTGCAGCTCATCACCTGACTCTGTCGGGTCCACATTGATTGCTGCTACCACCTTGCTGATGGATTGCACTTCTCCCTGAGACTGCAGTGCTGCTCTGAGGATCCTGCTCCCTGCCCAGGGCCAGGGCATGCACAGAGTGAAGCTGTTCCTCCCAGCTTTCTGCACACAGGTTATACAACAGGCAGAAAGGTCATCAAACCCTAGATAAAACTAGACCTGGCCGTGGTCTGCGATGACCTGTACATGAAATATCGGTATTTCCTGACAGAGGTGCCCCCCAGAGCAAAGCCCAACTCCTCTGTATGCAAACCCCTGCCTGATGGCTCTACAGGGTTGGGCAGGCACAGTGAGGTGTTGCCCAGCCACCATCCCCATGCCTACCAGAAGACAGGACAGCACCACTCTGCATAGGAAAACTTGGCCCAAACCCCAGAAGAATGGAAGATGTAACCCAGGATGAGTTCCATAAAAGCCAGAACTGATTCAGAAAAGGCAATGAGAGACCCTTCATGAGCAAAGAACAGTGCTGACCCCTTTCACACAGGGTCTCAGAAGGTGCCATCTGCCATAACCCCATCCCAAGAATCCTTTTTAAGCCACAGTTTCACATATATTTGAATATTTGTGTGCTCTACTTCACTACCCTTGTAAGAGAAGCCAGGTAGCTGATAACCTCCACCTATAAAATCTATCTGCTGATTGCAGCATTCCCATGGATTCTGTGGTACATCTACTGAGTGGCCACAGCTCCCAGCTCAGCAAATTGAGCCAACTTGCATCAGCTGTGCATTAATGTGCTCATCTGTGCACTGCAGCAGCTGCTGTACAGCCAATTGAGATGTCTCTGCCTCTGGCACAGGGCAAAAGAAACCCTGCAAAGCCACTCTTTGTGAGTTAGAGCCTGAGTGCACACTTATATCAGGCCCTAAGTTAAGTCACCAGAGGCAAGGGTAATCTCCCCCTGCACACATCTAGTCGTATTCTCTCCCTCTACTTACAGCGATGCTCTGTTTGCATCCTTCAACCCCAGGATGTACCTTTGGCCAGGTGTCACCATTTATCAAGCACAGCACACTCTCTCCTTCATTGGGTCAATCACAAGAGTTAGTATTTATAGGCTTTTGTCAGCCTTAGACATCTAAAGTATCTTTCCATGACTATGTATGGAACCAAAGTCCTCCCCAGTTTGGATCAGAGCCAGTCATAGCACGGCTTCCTCATCAGACAGGATTAAAGTCTGTGTTCAACCCTGCAGGCAACACTGCCAAGAGCTGAGACCCAGGGGAGAGTAGGAAAGATACAGGTGCTGTTGAGGCTGTAGAGGAATTGTCTGCATTGATGAGTACCTACTACTTTGCCTACCTACTACTTCTTTACATAAAGTTGCATTTACACAGAGAAGGCCCCTTTCTGGAGCAGTTACAGTATTTGCACACAGACTTTATTTGGACAGTTACTCCAGCATTACAACACAGGCAGAAAATGCAAGACACACCAGGAGTGCCAGGTGTATGAGGACCCTAAGACTAAAGATGCCCTACTGCAAATCCTGCCCCAAACTAACTCCAAAATCATCTTGGGGAACACAAGACCCTATAAACCATCATGTCTAAAGTTACAGTGCTTTCTGCATTTTCTATTAAATGTCTTGAATGAGTTGTTTGAAAATACAACATTGCAAAGCTGAGGTTATTCATATTTATATTAGGAATCATTTACCCTTCAGAGCAAGCTGTGTTACAAAATAAAGGAAAAAGTCATATAAGGCAGTGGTTGTGCATCTGTCATGCATGAGACACAGATTTCTGCAATGATTAGCCTGGGTAAAGGTTATTTAATTTAGTGAGATATGTTGTACTCAAGTGTTTAAATTAGAAACCTGCTCTGAGCTGAGGATCTTTGATTAGACAAAGAGGAGAACGGTAATCACTTGGAGCGCTGCACAGAAGGGGCGAGCAGCCACTCAGAATCCCTAATTTGTAACTTATTTATGCACTGCAGAGCCCACACACCCTAATGGTTTAGATATTCTGCTTCATGCCAAATGACTAAATGCTCACACTAATCCTCGTGTGAGCAGTCACTCACAGTCAGGTCATTTATCTTTCAAAATAGCAACAGAGAAACCTTGTCCTCTCTGGTTGAAGGTCTCTTGAGACACAGGCATCTCAAGGTGGCTCCATTTCAACATGCATCATTTGAGAATCTGCTGTGGGCAAGTTCAAACAGACAGCAAAGCTGTAAAGGTGTTTCTCCACATGCAAACTAGGATCATTATTGCACACTGTGGGAGTACCAACACATCACTGTGCACAGTGGTCACTGGAGAGCTGCTTCTAGAAAGATTGTAAGGACCCAACGACAGACCTCTGTATCATACAATGGTTTGGGTTGGAAGGGAGCTTAAAAATCATCTCATTTCAACCCCCCTACCATGGACAGGGACATCTTCCAGCAGACCAGGTTGCTCAAAGCCCTGTCCAACCTGGCCTTGAACACTTGGAGAGATGGGACATCCACAGCTTCTCTGGGCAACCTTAGCCACGGCCTCACCACCCTCACAGGAAAGAATTTCTTCCTAATATCCAATCTAAATCTGCTCTCTTTCAAGTCAAAGCCATTCCTCCTTGTCCTGTCACTGTGTTTTGTAAGATTATATAGAGTATGTGTGGAAAGCCTGAGCCAGTGAGCTACCTACACACATACATCAGAAACAAGGCAGCATCCCCCCTCCAGGCACTGGCCTCTTCCAAGAACAGTAACAGGAGCCTGGGGCTCCTGACTTGTCTTCAAATCTAGATCTTTCCCTGGGGCTGAATTGCAGATGCTGGAGCTGAGAGCTTCTGTCCTCAGGTTGCAGCACCAGGCAATCAAAGCTGCTTGCTGCAGGACCAGAGCCCTTGTAGCGGGGGTGAGGTACTTGGGCAGCCAGTACAGGAGCATCATGGCATGCAGCACCCTCCAGGGATTTAAAAGGAACACTCTGGAAGGGAATAGTATCACCATTCAAAGTGTGGGCACCTCTGTCCTGTGCACTTGAGAGCAGATTCCCACCAGCCTGCTCCCATATTCCAAAGACGATTGCTCACAGTCTTATCACAGAGAGAGAAGAGAAATTAAAAGCTGCAAGCACCTTCCTCTGAGGCTGCACAGATACTGCTGTCATGTTTATGGCAATTTTTAGTGGCATCAGCACACACCATGCTCAGCAGCCCAGTTGAAATCTGTTGTGTCTGGGATAGGCAGACAGATCTTTGCCTGCTGTCTTTGCTGGTACATTAGCACATCTCATATTAATTCACATTAATTCACCAAATTAAGAGCCCTGCAGTAAAGCAAACTTGTTGGGGGAAAAAAAAGGCTTGTTAAATATTCCACACAATTTTGTTTTGGATCCTTCAAACAACAGCATCCCTACCCTGCAGTGCTGCAGGTGTTCCTGGAACAGAGTCTGGGTGGTGGAAGTCACAGAATAGTTTAGGTTGGCAGAGACCTCTATCCTCATTGAATCCAAATGCTAACTCAGCATTGCCATATCCACCACTGAACCACAGCCCCAAGTGCCACATTCACACACTTTTTAAATACTTTCAGGGATGGCAACTCCACCACTGCCCTGGACAGCCTGTTCCAATGCCTGACCACCCTTTTAGTGAAAAAACTTTTCCTAAACTTCAAACTAAACCTTCCCTGGTGCAACTTGAGGCCATTTCCTCTTGTCCTGTCACCAGGAAAAGAGACTGCCCCCCACCTGGCTACAGCCTCCTATCAGGGAGTTGTAGAGGGCAAGAAGGTTCCCCTTGAGCTTCATTTTCTCCAGCCTGAACACCCCCAGCTCCCTCAGCTGCTCCTCATCACAGTTGTGCTCCAGACCCTTCCCTAGCTCCGTTCCCTTCCCTGGACATGTTCCAGCCCCTCAGTGTCTTTCTTGTAGCACTGGGCCCAAAACTGACAACAGGATTTGAGGTGAGGCCTCACCAGTGCCAGGTACAGGGGACAATCACTGCTCTGGTCCTGCTGGCCATAATGACCGTCCCTACGGAGGCTCCCCTAGAGCAACTATCACAAATGGGACTGTGCCCTCCTTGAAATCAGGATCACACAGAGCATCTCCAGGACATCTGTTCTTGTGAATACCCTTTGTATCTTTGAACTTTCATTTCTAGACAGGCTTCTTCAAGTCCCAGCCTTCCTCAGTTCCCCAAGGAACCATTAACTAATGAATAATTGAAACACCTGATTTTGGAGTAGTGTCTCAGAGCTCACACCACGTGAGACCCGGCATTTGGCTCCCACCACATGCACCTGTTGGAGGGAGGTCCCTGGAGAAAGAGCTGATGACTTTTCCATGGTAATTACCTCCAGCAAGACATATTTACAACACAGCAGTGTGTTACAGGCAAAATGGCAAAGCAGCAAGGCTCTGCTGTCATCACAGCCCCCCTTCCTCTGCCCTCTCCCTATAAACTCATGGGCTGTGTTAAAGAAGAGGAGTTTCTGAGCAATCAGATTGAAAAAAAAAATTTTAAAAAAAAAGTGATATGAGCCAGGAAAGTCACAAACCTTCATGAAATATTTGTCACCCTTTATAGAATCTAAACTAGTACTCAAATCACAGATATTAAAAAAAAAATGAAAAAGAGAAGTTTTTTCAAAGGTCTTCCACCACAAACACTTGTCACACCTGCCTGTGGTGGAGTGACAGACAGCCCCTTTCTCCTCAACATCAACACCAGAGACATGAGAAATGACAAATGTGAGACAGGGGTTAAGAGAGAGCCCTGGGGGAGGGAGACCTCAGTACCTGCACGCTGGGGAAAAGCTTTGACAAGAACAGGAGCAGCAGGAAGGAACCAGGATGGCTCCTGGCAGGGGAAGGCACTGTCACATCAGCAGGAATGAGCGGCAGTGACCAGCAGAATGCTTGCCTACTCCATTTAGCAGCATTTTAATGCCAAAGGGCTTTTAACAAAACCCCTCTTCAAGACACTTAAAGCCGCTAGGATGTCACAGGACGAGAAGGAGATCCTTTAATGCATTAATAAATAGAAGGATAAAAAACCCAAAACCCACAAGGCTAGGAATAAGCCCTAGTTTTTCAACAGAGAAGGAACCTGCCCA
Source organism: Lophotriccus pileatus (assembly GCA_035583135.1). Classification (NCBI taxonomy): domain Eukaryota; kingdom Metazoa; phylum Chordata; class Aves; order Passeriformes; family Tyrannidae; genus Lophotriccus; species Lophotriccus pileatus. Next base: position 6,867,661 of record JAWWES010000024.1, read on the forward strand.
GGGATCTGTACTGCTCACTGTAGTCATAAGTGGCCTAAAAATTGATTTAAAAGCAAGATGAAGTTTTTAGGCAAGTCAGAATAGTGAAAAGTAGAGGGGATTTTACAAATATATATGTACAGAGAGAGATATTTTACATATAACTTATATATTAGTGGGTATATATGGTACATACTACATATATAATATATTATAGTTTGTTTATAGAGAAGAATAACAGAACATGCTGAGTTGGAAGGGACTCCCAAGCATCACTGAGCCCAACTCCTAGCCCTGTACAGGACCAACCTCAAGAGTCACACCATGTGCCTGGGAGTATATATGTTATTTTTAACACATATATACACACACAGGTCTATATAAGCTAATGACCACTCCCTCTGCTATCATTTTTCCCAGGATACCAGGTTCCAGCCACCCTGACAGGGCAGATGTGGAGGGAGGCACCCAGCAATACCTAACACAGCACTGCAGGATACAGGGCTCCACGACAGCACAGGCACCTTAGCAGCAAGTTAAATACATTCCTCCAGAGCAAACCAAGTGCCTGGGCTCCCCTACGGTCCCAGAAGTCAAACCCTCCTGTTCTCCCCTGCGGCATCACACTGAGCCATGCAACATCAGCTCACCTCCACCCCAGCCACGAGGGGACAGTCACTGTCCGAGAGCAACACGACAGTTCCCAAAGAGCCCACAAGGGCAGTGTGTGTGTTTTTGAGTCGCTATTGAGACCCGAGACGTTGCAGCAATTGGTACCATGGAGTTTAAAAACATTGGATGTTTCAATTTATTTGCTTATTAGCTAAAGTTCAGACTCCCCTGCATTACTTTAACAAACTGACTGAGCACTTCAGTTGATCTTAAAGTACCTATTGGCCCTTGTTAGTTGCTAGTACTCATTAGGATACACACATCTAGCCAGGAATCTTGTTATAAAATAATTATCAACAGCAGAATGCTCCCAGGTCTGCAGCAGAGCACACAGATCAAGTGGCTTCCAGTTCAAGGGGACAGTTCTGGCTTTCTTAAGCTTTCAGTGCTTACAAAAAGAAGAAGCAGTACCTTTTCTTGGCTACTGAGTAGCAAGCTTTGTGCTCAAGACACAACTGAATTAGGTCAAGGACACCAACAACCCCCCCCAGCTCAGAGTAATACCAGCATTTGTTTTCTGATATATTAACACATCTCTAGTGTGAGGAGACATTTCACATACCTATAAGGCAGCACAAAACAGCTCTCTATCTGCTTAGCCTGAGAAGTCCAGCACCATGACCTCTCTCCCAGGAACTCTGCAGCAAAAAGAGTTGTTTTCCTTTTATCAGAGTGTCTGAGCTGATTTGAAATATCCAGCAGCTGAGAGCTCCGGGCTAAATGCCTAAAGCAGAGCTGCAAAACATTTTTCTGGGCTGGAAAAAAGGAAAGAACCAGAGTCAAAATGTTTTTTGTGAAGGCTCTGGCTATAACAGGTTAAGGGTGGCAGCAGGTACATCCAGAGCATGGCTGTCACCCAAAAAAGCTAAAAGCCAGTTTCCTCAGGAGTACTTTTCCCCATCCAACATCATAAGAAAAATGGTCACTTCAGATTTCAAAAGTCTGCAGACTCAGCCTTGACTTCTGTCAAATCCAGAGCCCACTGTTCTGTTCTATCAGTGGTCTCTTTATTCCCTCAGATGAATTGAATGCCCCCAGACCTTGCATTAATCAGCACAAACCTGCCTTCCCCACCACATCTCCAAGGTGCTGCCTGCCTGTCCCAGACATGCCATCCACACCCCAGACCCCAAACACCCACCCCAGCACTGTCACTCCTCAACCAGAGTCACATACTGGACACAACACAGCCTGGGATCTTCTGGATGAATTCAGATCCATGTGGAAGAGCTTTAACCCAGCCCTTAACCCAGGGTAAGAAGTCTGAGACTCTTCTGCAGTCTCAAGGGCTGGATAAACACTGGAGAAGAATTAAGCGTTTCTCTTTAATTTTATATGCTTACCCACTCTTTCCCCCACGTACACTTGAGCACTCCCAGCATTGCTTGGCCTCGGGATGCATTCAGCAGAAGGCTTTAGGTGCTCATTAATTAATGTTTAATTTGTGTGGTCCTCTGCTTACAATTCTTATGCAAATCGTTATCAAATTGTGTTCTGTTTTCAGCTGAGCCAAATCTAAGCCCTAAAAAGCTAAAAGAGGAAAGACAATTTGAGGAGTGTATGTGCAGGTAATAAAGCTTTTCTTGTCCTCAGAGGCTCTGCAGTAACCTTGGGTCATGTGTACTACAAGCATAAATTTATAGGAGAGATAAAGAGCGCTGTAATGGTTGAGACTTGCAGAATGTGCAAGTTAAGAGATGCTGTTGGAAAGAAACTACTGATAAACACTCACTGATGTGTTGGTTATTAATGTGAATTTTTTATATAAACTCTTCTTTCTCTAGAAATATGACAAATTTTTACCAGAGGAGAAAATAAGAGCTTTTTCCATATAATTTAATCATTGTGTATGTTGCCTGGTATTAACACAGCATTTGACAAAGCCACGTCTAGTATGATCCGTTTTTAATTTGTGCTCTTTATTACAGTTTGTTGTAGCTGCCTAATTAAAATTTGTCAGGGAAGTAATCAGCCTTATTTCCGCAGTGAGATCAGTTTAATAAGAAGGTAATTTTGCAATTTGTTTTCATTTATTAATTAGGCAAACCCGTATAAAATCCACATAATGGCATATAAACCCAGGGAAGGTGTGACACCAGCTGCTGTTCCCAAGGAAAAAAGGATGGACATTCTGCCCCCCCATGTAGTTTTTGCCCCTGCCAGCTTCAGAGAAGCAAACTGTCATATAATGCTTACCCTGGATGTCTCTGCTGGTGCATGTTTTCTACCAACAAACCCCAAAAAGCATTATGTGGGGGTAGAGGCAGAACAACTGAATCAAGAGAAATTCACCAGCAAATGTGAGAAATGGATCCACATCTGTACACAGGCTTCCTCAGCAGTCCCATGTGTCAAAGCAGAGGTGTCAAAGTAAACAAACTTCATACTCCTGGGAAAGCTAATCAAAGAAATAGTGGGAAGGCTGTCTGGGCCAGTGCTGGAGGAGGAGGAGGGGTCTCAGGGTTGGGTTGTAGACCTCTCTGCTTGCCCTCACTGTAACTTGGGCCACTCCTTGTGCTGGCCAACTTCATTGTCCAAACTCAAGCAGAGACCCGGCATACACCAATTTATTCAGTCAGAGTTGTCTAACCTTAGGTGCCTTTCCAGAGAGCTCATGTTTCACTTTGTAATGTTAATGCTTGACAAGGGTCCCAGTAATAACATGTAGCAAGGCAAGACTCACCAAAGATCACCTATGGTGATGTTTGTTCTTTGCTCTGGTAGTGCAGGGGTGGCCAGAGGCCAACAAGCTGCTGTGTGCCGAAGGTTACAGGAGTGGAAGACTCCTGGTATCCTGTATGTCATTTATTGATCACCTCAGGACAAGCAGGGTTTTGATTTTGCTCACTGATGAGCTGCTGCATCCATTTGGGCTGCTGGTTTTTCTGGAGGGTTAGAAACATGCCCACTTGAGGAGCTGCTTCCCTCCACCCAAGAGGTCATGCCCTCTCACTTACTTCAGTATCAGCTTCCCAGGAGAATGTTTGTGTTTCTCTACACATCAAAATCCAGCAGACAGCAACCAGGAAAACAGTATCATGGCAAGGGGAATAAAAGGAAGAGGAAATCACAAACGGAAATGGGTCCCTTTGGTTCCAGGGGTCACACTGCAGGTGTCAGAAATGTGAAGGTGCCACCCACCCCTGCAAGGGGCTGCAGCTTGTGCTGCTGTCAAGTGAGGAACCATCACCTGAGGGACATCTTGGGCACTGGGGTCCCTCCCTGACAAGAGGCCCTTGGTGCTCCAGGTCCTCTTTGAGACTCAGTGTCTCTCTGGCAAGCCATTACGCATTCATTCGCTTTAACCCCAGTTTGCATTTTGGCCCAGAGGAACCAAGCACCACCTGTGATCCTCTGCAGGTCTTCTCCAAATCGGCCTTTCTGGAACCTTTGAATGGGAGGAATGATCATCGAGGCAATACACCAGATGTGTCCAACCAGCCTCTGCTATGGACACCTGGCACTGGGCTTAGGCTGATCCCATGAGTTTCCTTATGTTTATTTTGGGGCATCATGGTTTCAGCTCCTCTGTATGTGCAGGGTGCTGGGATTGACTCTTCTTGTGGCTATGCATAGCATAAACTTCTACAATAACAATGAATAAAAGATCAGTCCCATGGCTCCAAATCTATCTAAGTTTAATGGCTGTTTTGCACAATTGGGGATTAGAGAGACAGCCTGATTTATCTGGCAGCTGAAAATCATTTGCTGTTTACCTTTGCTGGATGAGCCTCAGATACAGGGCTATAAACACACTGGGGTAAGGGAACAGCAGACAAGCAAGGTGAGGAAAGGAGACACAGCTTCACTGAAAACCTTGTAAACCACTGACAGTAAAAGTCAATGCAGGATTAAAAGCTATCAGTTCAGAAAGCCATAAACCACCATCTCTTCTACATCTATCTTCCCTGACTGAGCTTGAAAAAAAGAGATTTTATTTTTTACGGGAGGCATTTCAGAGTGCTCCTTTGAGGCTCACAAACTATCACACCTTGGAGAGAACGTAATTCTGGGACAAAGCTTTTCATCTGCTCTGTTTGAGCATCCTAAGGGGACACACCACATAACATCTTTCTGAGTCATTCCAACACTCCTGAAGAAGGTTTTCCTACCATACAGCCACAATTAACTGCTTCCTTGGCAGGCTATGATGTAAACTTCTCTTTGCAAAGAGATCTGCTGCAATAACCACTGGAGGGGTTTAGCTGCTGAGAAGCTTTTGTGGGCTAGGACATTTGGCAGTCCTGGGATGGGGTGTGCATCACACACAGGCTTGCAAGGTGCATGCAAGTTGTATTATACATGAGAAAAAGTAACATAACACTTACTTTGAGGGAGGAAGAGACATAAAATACGTCCCAGACTGCAAGGTTCCCTCAGCATTTGGACTCTGGTGCCCCAGACATGACGTCTTACTGAAGGTTTGGTAACAGCAAGACGGTTGAAGAGTGTATTTCTCTTTATGAGAAATTGTACATACAGTGCATGTGGTCCTGGGCTCCCAGCAGAAAGTTCAACACGTAAAACCCTGCCCCGACTCACTCGCTCAAAGTCAGTGGACTGGGCTGTGAGAGCTCTCCTGAAACCTGTGAGAGCTCCTTGGAGATTAGACCAAAGCCAGATTTTCAAAACATTTCAAGTCCAGGAGGCCAAAGAGTTAAAGCCAGATACAAAGTAAGAAGTCATGGGGAGAAGCTGTAGGTGTGCTAATTGAAATGTGAGAATGAATATGCCTTCCTGAGCTGATATTTGGAAATTGAATCTGAAGATCTGAGGCTGAAACTGTTTCTGACCCCCATTTCTCCTCTGGAAGTCATCTAGAAGCTCATGTAACTGCAGAGATGATTTAGACTTTTCAGAACGGAACTTTAAGCTTAGATCCAAAGTCTGCAGACCTTCCCAGGGTGGCAATTCACACCTCAACACTGTCACTGCACAAATCCCAACCCCAAGCCCATGGAGGTCAGGTTTTGCTACTCTTCGTACCATCTTCACTTCTGGGGGTATCGGATATATTGATACGATGTTCCCACTTGCTGAGGCAGAGGAGTCTGCAGATTTCATTAAATCAGTTGCTGCTCAACTCCTTAGCACTTCTGTGGGCACTGCTATGAGAAATCAATGATGAACTCCCATTACTTCCAACAGCAGTAAGCTAGCAACAAAATAAAGCATAACAATAGCCTTTCAAGAAAGTTTTCAGCCAGCTCCCTGAGGATGCAGCCAGACATGCTCTCTGCACCAGATCAGCTTCAAAGCTGATCACTGAGAGTGCTCAGAGCAGTCACAAATAGTCTGAGATAATGAAAGAGCATCTTCCACAGCTGAGCTGCAAACTTCTGCTTACTCCTAACTGTAAGGTGCTGGGGCTCTTCTAGGTCTGTCCTGCTGCTTTTGAGCATCAGGTGGGACTTTGAAGGACTGATGCAGATCAAGCCTTGCACATCCCATTCACTTTGTTCAGAAACTGTTGCAGAAACCATCACAGTGCCTCTTGGCTTCTGCATGAGGAGCTCAGTGTAGGCTGGCATCCAGTTCCAGCTCTGCTACATAAGCTCAGCAAGGCACTTGGTTTTTCTGTGCCTCTGTTTCCTTCCCTAACATTTGAATATCTTTGTTATTGAGTTGTCCAGGAATTGCTTCTCACTTTGAATTTTCACTGTGCTTAGCACAAGGGGCTTTTGATCCAAGCCAAGGACTCAGGATGTTGCTCACAACATACTGCATTGGAATAAAAAGGGTTGCATACGGTGAGATGACAGAGTGAATTGGTCTGATAAAAGGCTTTTAAGTCATTAATTCAAGTAGTGCAAAATTTAGGAACATTTCAGCAATAAGAGAAACTGTGTTAGGACCCTGGCAATTTCAAAGAACTCTTTCCTAATTGGCTTCATGATATTGTACATTTCAGTCTTTTTTTTGTAACAGAGTGATATTAGGAAATTGATGCCTTCAGAGTCACCAGTAGCTCCCAAATAATCTTTTCAGGGCTGGGCTGTGTTTTCTTTGCTTTAATTATAGGAAAGCTGCCTAGAGACTCAAGTTCAATCTATCTTTCTACCCCAGAAAAGGAGCATCAGCTGATAATTTAAGCTTTCACTGATCCTCTAACTGGCCAAAACCCAAGAGGATTGGGGGAGACACTGAGCAACACCAGGGACACATTATCAACATGAAATTGTGATACCAGCATGGATCATGCTACCAGATTAAGTGCCCATTTTGATCTGGGATGCTTGGTCAAGGTGGGTCCTCAGAGGACACATTCCCACAAGGGATGGTCTCCAAGAGAGGTTTGCCCTCCTCATCCAACTCTGTGTTCCCATATCCCATCACCGGGAAGTGTGATGGGCACCCCATGGGAGCAGTCATCCTCACAGCATGGGGCCACCAGTCCTTCAGAGGGGATGTGTGGGAAGGACACCTCCATTTGCCACAGGTTTGATGCTGCCTATTCTTGAAACTCACCATCACAGCAAGGAGCTTTGCTAATACGAGGTTTTATTTGTAGGAGGACCAGTTGTGAATGTTTAGCCTCCGGATCAGGCCACATCCTAGCTGAGCTCCAAACCCAGCACCTTACCTGCATTTCTTCCTTCAGCCCCATCCCAAACTGCACAGACACAGACCTGCCCTCTCCAAACAACTACTGTTGCAACGTGTGTCTTTCATTTGCATCAAAATCCATTACAAAATATCCTCTTAGCTTCTGGAAACACTAAGAGCCTTTTTATGTCAAGGAGTTAAATCTCGTTACTCAGCTGGCATTAATTTCCCTCTTTTAACACCAAAGGGTTTGATCCCTTCCTGTTAAAAATTCATGCACCAAAGCTAAATCATTCTTGTCTTCTCCTTTCCAGCCAAGGAAGAAGAAAAAATTAAAAGGGCTGCAATGTTTTGCTGGCTCACTCATCTTTGGAGAGGCTTGTTACATCCTTAAAGAGGCTCTTCTGTTCCTGGGGCATGAGACTTTTTTATGGCCCAAAAGGATGTCACAGTGAGCTAAATGTTGTCTCTGAGACAGGACCTTGTAGGTAGGAATCAACCCAAAGATTAGGATGACAAGCATTTAATACTGAGGCTCTGGTCCTAAACCAAGCCCATGGCTGGGTAGCCAATACCACTCAGCTCCAGTACAAACAATTCATTG
>JAWWES010000024.1:6875561-7009338 GCA_035583135.1 Lophotriccus pileatus
TACTGAGGCTCTGGTCCTAAACCAAGCCCATGGCTGGGTAGCCAATACCACTCAGCTCCAGTACAAACAATTCATTGCTTCACCATCCCTGGTCTGGACCACTTCTTATGTGGTTTCTGCTTTTCACAGTTTCACAAAACAGCAGACTCAACTGTCTGGCATGTTTGAGCCATCCCTTTGGTCATACAAACAAGGTGCTGCCAAAGATGCATTGCAAAAGCTGGACTTGAAATTCTTCTACTGTGATCTCTCATTTAAGAGGTCAGCTGGAGAAGGAAAAAAAGAAATAAATAAAGGCTCCCTTCAACAAGGTTACTGGTGGGGTGGAAACCCCCCAGGCTAAAGTCAGTGTGTGCCTAAGGCTGTAAAAGGTTTTGTGGCCACTGCCAGTTGCGAAACCCATCCCTGGTAACCCCCTGCTCAGGGCTGAAGCACCCTGGGCTAACTGGGAGAGCCTGGGGGAGCTGGGCAGCCCTGCCCCAAGGGAGATGGAGCTGCACATTTTTGCCGTTGTCTCCCCATCATCTCCCCACAATAGTGTGGGAGAGGATGGAAAGGTCTGGGAGAGCATGGGATGCCTTTCCCTGGCACTAAACTGGGCTGGGGGCTGCACCAGGTGTTAACTGGGAGCCAGGCATCACAATCCCCCAAGGCACCAACGCAGCAGACACAGAGCCCTGAGCACCAACTTTTCACTCCATGGACCATTTCTACAGAGGAGTAAGTTCAGCCAGGTTTGGACCAGACTTTATTCCATTTAAAAGGGACCAGCACAAGGTATCCAGGCACACACTGGTATCTGTGTGGAATTCACTCGTGCCTTCCTTATGAAGTGCCAAGATATTTCTCCTTTTAAAGCACAGATCATTTTGTGGTTTTCACGTTTTTGATCTCCTGCAGGAGGTCAGACATTAGAGTGAGCATGACTAATGTCATCATGAAATCTTCAAAATCAATTTTGTTCTCTGGCTCCTCATCCAAGTCAGAAATTATCTCCTGGTATTTTGGTTTGTTTTCTTGGCCCTATGTAGGATTTTAAATGAAAAAAAAAAAAAAAGGATAAAGTTACTTTTTTATTGTATCATTAAAAAAAGAGACATCTATCTATGTAAATATTTAATGCATTTTTCTATCTTCCCATTCATGTTTTTATATGAACATTTACAGTAGTTTTACTGAAGGTATACCAAAGAACTCAAACAGAAGTATTATTGCAATCAGGCAGGAGAACAACCAGTCCTCAAAGTTTTCACCAGAATCCAGAATATATTTTTTAAAAGACACCTAATCATGACTGAAAATCTGATTGTGATGATGATGTAGCTGGTAACTGCTAGAAAAAAAGGGAGTCCTGTGCCTTGATAAAACTGGGGGGAGGAAACAACCAATCAACAAACCTCCTAAAATTAATATTTAAATATATACAAATATATACTGTGAAGGTCTCTGAAACTGTTGCTTTTACAGGCATAACTTCAGCAGCTACTATTCCCTGTCCTGTTGAGCATCACTGTTGGAATGGATTATTAAAATTATGAAATTATATATCATCTTTGTAATTCATATTTCCTTATAAAAAACCTTGCTAGAGTTCTAGGATTGATTTTTAGCTTAGTAAACTCCAAAACATCTCACAATCCCAAGTATGATTTGCTATTGATATTTTCAATTCTTTTTCTTTAAGGAGCCTAGTGACAATTCTCTGTCCCCAATGAGTCATGTGATTTTGTTCTTTTTGCAAACAAAGGTATTGTCAAGAATGTCTTTAGTACTAAACACCTTTGTCATTTACTTAGTTGAGCTCTTTTTATTAGTCCTACCTAGCTTTTCCTACCACTTGATGAAAATGGCTTTTGTTTGTTTCTTTTTGGTTGGTGGGCTTTTTTTGTTTGTTTGGGGTTTTTTGTTTGTTTTTTTGTTTTGTTTTGGTGTTTAGTTTTTTTTCCTTTTAATTTAGGGAGGGGAGAGAAATTCACAGCCATAACCATATTTTTTTGCAATTGCCCTATTTTATTTCAACAAGTGCAAGCAGACATTCACCGTGGTTTATTGCCATCCTCCTCCTTCAGCCCTGTGTTGGACACAGGCTCAACAAAAAAGCAACTAATTCACTGAATGTTTGTTCCAAATCCCTAAAGTCTCACTTGAGATTATCCCATGGGCTGATGTTTGCCCAGCTGCAGGACAGAGCCCGAGGTGCCATCCCTGCCCGAGGTGCCTGCCCAGTGCTGTCCCAGTCCACCCACTCTCCCAAACCCTCTCACCTGTATGAAGTGCCAAAACTGGGTTTGCAGCAAGCTCTTGGTTTCAGCTCTGCTGAGCTTGCCCTCGGTGTCAGCATTATTGTTATACACCAAAGCCACTGTAGCAAAAGCTTTTTCAAGGTCTGAGCCTTTTCCTAGAGCTGAAGGCAGGAAAAGTTATCAGTCTACCCAAAAAAGCGGCATTTGAGACGTAATTGAAAGCTATCTGTTAGAACCATCCTGGGTAGGTGGAAATCTGTGTAGTTTCACTAAAGTTAATGAGACTGAAAGTGTTTATACCCACAAAGGACCCGGCCCAGATTTTATTTGGAGTGGGCCAGCAACATGGCTCATGTCCTACAGAATCACACCCTGAAGGAAGCTTTCCTTCGGAGCTAGGACAGTAACACAGGGCAAGGTGTGAGACTCTTCTGGTCTACCCTGACCCTGGGCACCCAGCAAGGGCCTGCCATGCCACGGGGACAGGTCATGACAGGTGCATTTGGACTCCCAGGGTCCTGTATCACGGAAAACATGACCCATCTGGGAAGCCTGGCTGCACAGAAATGTCCGTGTCTGAGCACCAGTGCTGCATTTCAGCATTATGGTGCACCTGGGACTTAGGCTGGATTCATTGCCCCCGCTCCTGAGACGCATCCTAAAGACTTGTACACTCACATCCCTCAGTTGCTATCAGGCACCACAGACAATTTGCGTTGTGATTTTTAATGAAAAGGCAGGAGAGAAGTGATCAATCCAGGAGCACATTGCACAGGGACACGAGACCCTCTTGTCTTGCCCCAGCTGAGGGTCTGCACAGCCTCTGCAGCTCTGTGACGTTACCAGAATTTTCTGCACGTAGGCTGTGGAAGACCTGAACCCCCAAGGGGTGATAAATGGGTCCCCTTACCTTTTATTGATGCCAGCTGCTTGGCTATGGGTATGCTGCCAGCAAGAGAGAAGAGAGGCACAGTTATCACCTGGTGAATTGTGTGAGGTACACAGTTTCTCCATGAGTGAGCTCACTCATTTCTGTTTCATTTAGTCCCCCCAGGAACTCTGGGCTTCCCAAGGGATACTAGCTTTCCTTCACAGTGGAAAGGAAAGTGGCCTCTACAAGCAGCACAGAACATCACACAGCTGCTAATCCCTCACCTAAGCAAGTTGCCTGGAGTTGTTACTAAAGCTGCTTATTAATTAATTTTAAGAGAAGGACCTTTTAATATACTTCCTATAATTTCTTCAGAACATGAAAGAGACCCAGGAAGTTTCTGTTTTAAGCCCACCCCCAGGAAAGTGCAGAGGGGTCCATCATCCCCTCCTCATCAGTGCTCTCAGTTTGGAGCAGACACATGGCTTTTATTCCCAGCAGGACTCACATCTGTGAGAAGCACACCCTTGATTTCTGTTAAAACCTAAAGCCTGCTTACCTTTCACTAAAGTGCTGAAACTAATTACAGAGCAGCCAGCACAGAGCAGAGAGGTTTGGCTTGTGATAGAGACAAACACATCCAGATAATGAGTTTCAAGACAAATGGCAGATCACCAAGATGACAGAACAAAGCAATGACTTACCACTTGGGCATGCCTGCAGCAGACAAGGGGCTTTTTTTGGTGGAAGCAGGAGCTGGCTGATTGACTGAGTACTGCTCCGTGCTGGGAATGCTTGCTCTGCAGCCACACATCTCAAGGCCAGGGTGTTTATGATCTCCAAGCAACTCAACTAACAGCAAACAGGTGGATTCAAGCTCTGCCCCGTGGAAGCAACCTGCCTGCAGCCATGGCTGGCAATAATGTAATCACTACCTGGCTAAATACACCAGTCTACAGCAGCCCCTGCTGGGCTGGCAAGTAGTGTGGCTGGTATTTTACATGAGAATTTGACAGAAACAAACCAAACTAATGGAGCCTGCATCCTCTTAGACCTGTAGGGATGTAACTTTGCATCAAGACTAACTAAGACACTGAATCCATTCAGCTATACACATTATAATTTTAATGAGAAACTTTCCTGGCGTGGGCTAATGTAACTTGTCCCAGGCTATGAAGCAAGTTGTTCCTATAACCAGAGTCAGAAACCAAGTGTTTTCCATTTCCTGACCCAAAGTTTATCCTAGGTGAGCACACTCCTGCTCTAATACGTTCTATTCCATTGTCACAGTGCAAAGAGGAGATCCACTCTGCTTCCAAACTGCTTCCAAAGCAGCATCCAGCACAGGGCCTCTGCAGATAGTGCCTGCTTCCAAAAGCAGCACAGAGCCATATGGCAGAGCAGTCGCACATTAGAGGAACTGGAAGGGCTCTGATGAACTTTGTTATTTATTGGCATGGATATCGCTATTAGAAAACACACAGCTTGTCACGCTGCCTATCTCTGTGCATGGGCTCCTTTCTGCAGATCCTCTGCCTAGAGGTGTCTAGACAGGATAACTTCAGCCTGGAAGATCAAGCAGCCGTTTTAATCCCAGGGTGGTCTTCTAACAGGTAGTGACTTCAACTACCTCATCCAGCTTGTCATTCCTGGTGAAAGAATACAATACTGATGTTAAAACTATCCAGGATGCGACTTTATGTAACAGGACACACAAAGGAGACTGCAACAGATGGCCTAGAGAATTAAAATGTTTTCCTCATTTAGTAGAAGCTAAATTACTGAAGGCTAATGAATAAGGATGTTCACCACCTTACTGTTCCTGGATTTTAATTATCTTAAAAAGCATGGGAAAAGAGAACCTTTAATTTTCCATCTAAGAGTGTCATTACTCAAACAATTCAGAGCCTTTTGCTGAGAGGTTTAAGCTGTCTTAGATCTCTAGTGAATTCTTTAGGACTGGCTCATGAATAAAACAGAGCCTGTAATTGCAATGACGCAGCCAAAACACATATAATCAATGCTCATTATCCCATCAATTAACACACTAAAATTAAACAAGAATTCAGGCTTAGTAATCTGCCATCAGCTAAAAAAAAAAGAAAAAGGAGTCTTGATATCATGTTGAAGTGATAATTCCCTTTCACATCTGTTGAACCATACAACAAGGCATGAAAAGCCTTACATCCTGATTAATCCATGGAATGGGAATGTTTGGTCTTAGCATCCAAGGTAAAAAATGAGAGTGAGAAACAGATTCAGTTTCATGTTTATCAGCGACAGGCAGTGCTGTGAGAGGGCTGGCAAACCCAGCCCTCTGTGTTTTGGGCTCTTTTCACTGTAGATCAGATTTCAGCTCACAGTTGTTTTAATCTCACCGACTTCTGAGAGCCTGAGCTCTAGAACAGGTGATTTGCTTTGCTGGGGTAGTAACAAGTTCAAACAAGCCTGGGGTTCATTATCCCTCTAGAATACACTAATTAGTGTATGCAGAAGTGTTTTTGCCTGACAGATAAAGGGTAGCATGAGGATAACCCTTGCCTTTGCAGATGATTAGCTTTGAAGACAGTGAGATTTTGGCTGTGTGTTGCTCGAGTATTCTGGTCAGCAAGGTGTGCAGGGAGCCAGGCCATCTGCTCTGTAGCTATTTTGATACACACTATTTATGTTTGAAATATCCAGGTGCTTCTATCGGTCAATTTTTAGCATGTTTCACACGTTAACAATCTTGTCTGCACAAAATACGCAACCTGCCACTTCAAACTGCAAAATCTTTACAGGCAGTTCACTTAAAATAATTGCCATTGCAAAAAGCCGCAGCCTCTGTTTTACTTTTGGTATTTTCCCAGAGTTTTCCCATTCTTTTTCAAGTGCTTCTTGCATTTCAAGATGACTTATGTTGTGAAGGGTGTATGTGACGGAGCCCTGGCTCCCTTAGAGATGACCCTGGGCAGGGGCAGGCGTGGGCATGCCCGAAGGAGGCGGGCAGAGCCGAGGGACACAGGCACAAGGGAATACCTGAAACAGGAGATGCATTCACTGTCATTGGCCACTCAGAGTTCATTTCCTCAGCAAATCCTTCAGTAGCTGCAGGAGAAGCACTGCTAACTTGGACCCCGGGAGGCAATAGCTTGATCTCTTCATGCAGAGAAGCTGTGGATGCTCCATCCCTGGAAGCATTCAAGGCCACATTGGAAGGGGCTTTGAGCAAGCTGGTCTAGTGAAAGGTGTCGCTGCTTAGGAAGGATGGAACTAGGTGATCTTTGAGGTCCCTTCCAACCCAAACCATATTATGATTCTATGTGGCCAAAATATGGCCTTTTAGATCTTACATGGTACATGTAATTTTTTCCCAAGAGCCAAGACTGAAAAGGCCCCCTCTCCATCTTAGCCCAAAGCAGGACTGGCTTCCACAGGCCAGTACTATTTTCCTCTTGCTCCATTCCTTTGAAATGGATTACTTAACATGGAAAAAGCTAGTAGATGCAGCAGGCCTGATGTGCTCACTGTGACTGGTCTCTCCACATCAGCCACAAGCTGTGGTGCCCCCATGGGCAAGCAGGCTCAGCCCTGCTGGGCTCCTTCTCCTCCTCTTCTACACAGTGACATGCAAAGAGGAGACAAACTCAGCATTGCAGCTCAAGTAGTCCAAGGAACTGAGAACTGTGCTGCTGCAACACACAGGCTGCTTTGGCAAGTATTAATTAGCCATAGGCCATGTACCCCCGCGGTCACAGAACTGGCTCCTGCTCACCTGTAGCCGGTTTTCCTGCACCAACATACTGCTAAGCACCCTGAAACCTGAATTCCTGCATTTATTCCAGGAGATACGGAATGGGAAGGATCAATAAAATAATGGAGTGAGTGTTTCCCACTCATTTGTCTTTCTGTTACCATGGGGTGTATGCTGCTCCCATCTGTGCTGGGATAGTGCCCCTTGGCCATCACTGGTTTTTAAAAGTATCTCTTCAGAGTCAATATGATTTCATTCAAGGGTGAAATCTGCACCAGTATTTATCTGCTGGGAGCTGTTTGCTGAGTGGTGCCTGGTGCTGGAGGTGTGACCAATCTCCCCCAGGTAACACAAGTGCTGCCACATGGGGTACAGTCAGTGGGTCTGTGAGGGGCGAGGAGGGAGAACCCAGATGAGAGCCACAGATGGATCAGCCCATGTCCCCTGTCACACACACAAGAGATAGCTCAGCTCAGCCTGGAAATTCAGCTCCGGGGTCATGAATGACTGAAATAATTATGAATCCCATTGCTGAGACAGAGCAGGTAAAACGCCATTTAAGAAAAAAGCTATTAGAGCTAGTCTGTCTGCAGGGAAACATGTTTTGTCACTTCAAGTCCAAGCATTTTTCAGACGTGGTACAGCATTTTGGCCAAAATATTCTTGTGCCTTATATGGGGGCTGTGGGGGTCCCCTGTGAGGAGGCACACAGCTCCCTCAGTTTCTTTGACAATCTAACGGATAAGGGAGGAGCCAAACTATGCTGGTATCATATTAATTTTCAGAGAAACGCCTGAAAATAATATTACCAAATACTTTTTCCTCTGAGAAATGTTTTATTATAGGACATTTAAACTTTAGAAAAGCAACTATACTCCTAAAAACCTAAGATCTTATTAAGGAAGGACACAATAATAAAAATGTGAGAACAGAAACCAGTAGCTAAATGCAACAAATGGGATGCCTCTCTGCTTAACAATTAAAATTTCATATCAAAATGCTATGATCTTCATACTAAGGATATATGGCACTGATAAGTGACGGGGTAATCAGCACCAGATATTAATAGCAAAATACAGATTATTGCTGATGTTAGAAAATTCAAAAAAAGCTCCTAAATTTAGCAGAAGGAGGGAATAAAAAGAAATCCTAAAAAAGAATAGTTAAATCAGGTAGAGCACATCTAAGAGAGCACACAGCTAAGTAGCCCAGCTATTCACAAAGATTTTTGACTCAAATATATCTTAAAACTAGTAGACAGAGGACTAAATGTTTGTGACGTGATATGGCATGAAATGAGAAGAATTTTTTCAGAAAAGGATAACACAGTACGTGCAGTTTTTACTCCGTAGTTCTTTATCTGTCATATTAACTATGAAACTGGAGATATTGTCAGGAGCAGACTACAGGGAGGTGCAATGTGCGTTGATGACACTGCCTCTTTCATCAGTACATCACAATTTCAGCCAAGAATGATTCAGGGCTACAGCCTGAACTGCTCATTCAATTTGAGAGCATATAAAGATTGGAAATAATCAACGTAATCAGGTCAGGCAATTGCAATATGAATTCATGCAACAGGAACATAAACTTTGTCCAAGTCCTGGCCATCACCGAGGCTCTGTTATGGGCAGCTCAATGGCCACAGTGAAGGAGATCTGATCAGTCATCAGGAAAAATATCACACACAAAAACACCCAATCCCATCAAGTCAGAGCAGAGCCTCGTGGGCTGGGTTTGCATCTGAACTCGTCCTTGTCTCCTCAATGTGCTGGGCAGGCAGTGAAGCAGCTGCAGAGCCACTGGTACCCAGAGTCACCCTCCCTGCCCTCTCCAGCATCCGCCCATGGGCATGATGCTGCAGCAAAGTGCATCCCCTCCCCAGTCAAGAGCAATAGGGAAACCCCAAAGCAGCAGGTGAATGTGCCTCTTCCTTGGCCTTGGCCTCTGAGGCACCTGGAGAGAAAGTCCTGTGCTCCTGCCTCCCCAGCTGTGCTCACAGAAGTACCTGCCTCTCCTCCACTCTCCTCCAAGCTTTGCACTTGATAATGCAAACATGCTCCCATCTTGGGAAGTTGAGAAATGGGCTCTAAAGAGAAACACATTGGAAAACAGGAGGGACAGCACAGAAGATCAAGGAACATGGTTTTTTTCCAGGCTGACCTAGTTATTTAACTAACTGGCAGAGATACTCACTAATGATGAAGTGGGAAAGCAATCAGGCTGCCAGCAGCAGTTTCACAGAGGATGCTCGAGTTTGCTTAGCTATTTGTCTGAAACCCAGGTAACATCAAATACAGTCTTTTTCATCTGCTGCTCAAGCCTTGCTATACAGTCACTATCTCCAGTTCAAATAAACTTCCAATTTCTCAACAACTGCAAAAGGATGTGATAAGACTTGAATCCAGAGGAACACGGAGGAAACATTCAGATACATTTTCTTACATAACACAGACAAGTTTTTGTTTTCACTTTTGCTGCTGCCATACTATATTAATCCAAGGAGCTATAGATGAAGAGACTTTTCTTCTCTTCCAATTCAGAGTGAAGACTACAGTCCCCAAAGGGTAACAACCAGCTCAACTGTTCTGCATGGCAGCAAGGAGCCAATGTACCTGCGAAGATCTGGCCGACTGGGTAAAGCAAATGGCAAGTCTTTCATGAAAACATGTTGACTTTTGTCAACTTTTCCCCCAGCTCTGCCCCTCATGAGAAAAACTTAGATCTGAAGTTACACAAATAGTACCCAAAATAAGACATAATCTTAATTCTGTTCCATCCTGTTCCCAGTCTTGTATTAGAAACTACCTGTTTCTAGTGGAGAGGCTTAGATAAACCAGCTTGGTATATTTCTGATCAACTAATACAAAGGGAATTCAAAAGACTGACAACAAAAAAGAGAGTGGAAGCAGAAGGCATGAAGAGCACACATCCCATCTAACCCCTTGCCACACACACATTTCACTTTCTCCTGACTTACCTGTATCTAAATTTTTTACAAACTTAAAAAAACCCTCCACCCACCCACCCAAAAAACCCCAAACAAACAAAAAAAACCTCACCCCAAACCAAAACCACAAAGAAAAGAACTGAAAGTCAAAATAAATTTTTTTGGTTTACCCAGAAAATTGTATTTTGCTGTCATTGGAAATATGAGGACATGTAATATTACAGTTTGTGTTCTTTACAACTCAAACATGGCTTTCCAGCAACCCACAGAACTGGGATGGTTAGCACTGTACTGGGCTAGTCCTACTGACAGGGGGAAAGAGGTAAAGAGGCAGGCAGTTATTAAACTGCAGACTTTTAATTTTTTTTAGAACTTGTGATACTGACCTTTAATAACAGGTGTCTATAGAAGTGTTGTACTCCACTGTACATTGAAACAGTCTTCATAAAAGTGTTGGAAAACAGTAAGAATATGACCAATAAGGTCAGGCACGGGAATAGTTATTTTTCTTTAATAGCTATCTTCGTCATTTAGCAGTGACATTTCAATATTAACATACTCTGAAAACATGCATTGTATGCAATAACTTTATTAGGGTCAAATAGATATCACAATATAGATTCATCCACCGAGTAGCCATAAATCGGTTACAACAATCATAGAAGAGACTAAGCTGTTTTAAGCTAAGATGCTTTCAACATTACAGCTCATACAATAAGATTATATACTGATACACTTTGATCTAGAAATGCAGATGATCAGTTTTGATTAGTATATTGTGCTTCAGGCTTTCATTCGTGTCAACACGTCCCATATGCCATAGTGAGGGAGGGTTGAATTTCCCAGGGAGGAATCAAACAGGCTACAAGTTTGGCTCTGGCTATTTTAGGATGAGTTCCTCTGAGCCTGGGTTATTTGGTCAATCCAGTTACATTCTCCAGTAGCACCAAGCTAGCGCTCAGAGCAGCGACCTAACAGAGGGATATCTAACGATCTCGAAACAGCACGGACAGAAAGGTTTTCTTCTCTTATAAGAGGGCATAAAGAAATATTTATGCTTTGTAAGGTCACAACAATACGTGCGGTTTTCATGTTGCTGTATCAAGCAACAGGGTATTTTCACGTGGTTTTGTATACTGATATCTGCACCTCTGTTATCTTAGTTAAATAAATACCTTTGTAAACATATAACACAGTTACTTGGTCCTTATTCTCCACAGCTCACGTTAAAAGATTCACAAAACATCCATAGAAATAGTGATTTATAGAATGAATACTTAGCTGAGTTAAATGGAATAAACATTGGTCAGGTACCATATATACTACTGAATGCCATTTCAAGGAAAAACAGTTTAGTTACAAAGCATTCAGAACTTGGGTAAGCCATATATTCAACTCTGCAAAATATATAAAAGATGCATACTTCTTTTAAACAGACATTTAACAAAATGCAGTGGCAGAAGTCGAGAAGTTCCATTTACACAGTCCAGACATTTGGTAGTATGAAACTGCTTATCCATGCACTAAATTACGGATGGATGTCTCAGTTAACTGAAATAATAGTAAAATCTTCTGAAACAAAAAGGTATAACCGAAACAAATGCTCTGAAGAGTCACAGACAGGCAGTTTTGAAAATTTAGGTGCAATGTTACATGCATGGATATACAGAATAATCTGTAGAAATCATAGTAAAACACTTCCGTTTTTCACCAAAATGCAGAAGGAAATTCAATTATATTATGCATATTAAATACTACAGACTTGAGGCTACAAAATGCTTCTACCATCTCGACACATACAAAACTACCATAAAGTTATCTCTACAGTACGTACTACAACACTGACTCCAGGTCACCACCTGTGAGGAGCACATCCCCTGTATCTGGCTAGTCAGGGAAAAAAAGGCCAACTCCAGCCCACCAGCCACCTCCCATCTGCCACAGGAGGTGGGCTTAGACCTTCAATAGAGACCAATCACCGTGTTGTAGTATTAATTTATGTAGAACCCTTAAAAACCTGGTGCCACTGAAACTTGAGACCTGTTAAACTCTCTACACGTGAGGGATGCAAGTGCTTGCGCTGCGTGAACGCTAAATTTGATTAGCAAAGGAGGTTGGCCCGCTCTGGCCGTAGCTCTGGGACTGGCCATATTCACCCACCTGGCCATAGGAGCCTGGCTGGTTGTAGCCACCAGCTGGCCCGTAGCTGTCTTGGTTGTAGCCACCTTGGTTGTAGCCACTGGGCTGCTTCTCCATGGTGTCCGCAGCGTGCCGCTGGCCTGAGGAATGCCAGCCCGTCTCCTTAAACACAAACCAAATGTTGCCTGCCCAGAGGATAAAGTTCAAGTAGCCAAAGACCTGGGTGGGAAGAAAAGGAGCTCATCACCAGCAGCCACAGTCTCACAGCCCAACCTAACATTATGGACCCTGCACAGTCCTGGGAGAAGTCGAAGCTGCTCCCAGTCTGTCTTTCTCAAGGACAAGTGAAAATGGCATCAAGCTGTGCTAGAGGAGGTTCAAAGCTGGTATTAGAAAAAAATCTCTTCACTGAAACAGTTGTCAAACACAGAACAGGCTGTCCAGCGAAGTGGTGGGGTCACCATCCCTGGAAGTATGTGTAGATGTGGCACTTGGGGACATGGTTTAGTGCTGGACTTAGCAGTGCTGGGTTAATGATTAGACTTGATCTTAGAGACTTTTTCCAACCTAAATGATTCTAGGATTCTCCCAAAATCTGATGGAAAATTTTTTCAGTTTTGGAGCAAATCCCCAAATTTGCCTCCTTTAGCTAGCTGCAGTTCACAATGTGCCTGCTTTCCTCTTTGTTTCCAAAAAACAAAGGTAGAGTTTTTAGGCCAAAATATTTTTTTGTTTGAAAACATAATCTAGTTTGAAGAAACTGTGGAAAGATAAAATTGAAAGAAACTAATTAAAAAGAGAGATTTAATTGGTCATCTGGCCTGGAGGGGTTTTGTGTTTGTTTTGTTTTTTTTTTTTTTGGTTGGTTGGTGGGGTTTTTTTGTGTTGTTTTTTTGTTTGGTTTGCTTTTTGGGTTTTGTTTGGGTTTTTTTTTTAAACATTATGAAGACCAATTTTGTGGGTTTTTTGAGGATTTTTTTCTCCCCATCCCAACCCTGCACACTCATCCCGCTGCCGCTCCACGGCAGAGCTGTGGTGAGTCACAGCCTGCCTTTCCCCGCAGCGAGACTGTGCTTCCAATTAAATCATGTCAGCTAACTGGTTTGCACCAGCCGATTTAGGTCAATACACGGGTAAAAGATGAAAATACATCGCAAGGTAAGGGTGAAGAGCAGCAGTCAAAGTCACTTACAACCGAAGTGTTGAGGCTTGACATAACAGGGCTGCGAACAGGCAAGCATTTGTTGGACTGCTGTTTGCAGGCAGACATCAGCAACAGCACCTCGTCCGGGTCGGTCGCAATCTTTACATCTGACAGTCCTTTAGCCCAAGCAGATGAGCTCACTAGCCACAAGAACGAGAAGACCACTGTCACAATGAAATCCTAAAAGACAAATTAGTTAGAAGCATTATACTGGTGTGTCCATTGGGAGGAAAAAAAGATATTAAAAGTCACCAGAAAACCGAAAGCTTGTGTCAGAGGGGAGAGAGGAATCAAGAGCTGATTACTTAGTGGAAGGTTGCGTTACTGTCATCACCCATAGAGCTAATTTTCAGAAATGCCTGACATGCCTAATGGGGCACAGCCCTTTGGCTGACATTTGTATCTCTAACCTTGAGGCCATATTCCCACAAATACATGTCTGGTTCCCAGGATGCTGAGCGACCTTGAAAATGTGGCTGTTCACAGCACCTGTATGATGAATTGTAATCAATTACAAAATATACATACCTGTAAAGAAGCTGGGCCCCGAGGGCTGGGCCTTGCCCCGGGTGCTCCTATAGACAGTCAGGGTGGGTTTCCAATGGGAAGTGTTTCCATCTCAGGGAGAACCTGAAACTGGCTAATCCTCAGCTACCAGATGAGGAGTTTTCTCACCAGCCACAGGTAAGGCCAAATGTCTCTGCTGCACAAGCCATGCAGCCACTAATTATCACGAGTGAGCAAATAAACAGCAAGACTTGCCAAGCAGAGACTCTTCAGTTCATCTCTGGCCTGGTAAAGCATTTGTTCCTAATTCCCATCCATGTGAAAAGAGGGGAGAAGGTGTGGCAGTCCCTCCAGGATCCAGCACCTCTGAGCAGCTCTGCTCTGCTCCACTCTGCTCACTTTCCCCTCGGAAGACTCTCAAGAGCATGCATAGGCATAAACTTCTCCTTGTCTTAGCCAGAACAAGTGGCCAAGTGACACTGTTGTTGTGTGGGTTTGGGGGGAAAGGAGGGAGGAGGTGTGATTTTTCAAGCTTTCTTGTGTCTTGCTAAAACAGAAGAGCCTTTCTGCTGTCATATTTCATCCCATCTGTCAGCCCACAACAGATGGCAGAGGTGCCAAAGTCTAACATACCACTAACTGCATCGCTGCGTCTTGATATCCCACTTCCCATGGGGCTGCTTCCCCTTCCCCCTGGCAAAGTAAAGGTGTACATGGAAGGAAGGGAAAACGCTCGTTAAGAACACAGTGTTTTGGGTCACTATCCAAAGAAATAAATAATCCCTAGGAAACATCATCCTCATCTTCTACAAGCACACCTGACGTTTGGGAAGGAGCTCTCCAGGGCACTGTAGGGATGGAGGACGCGAGTCTCCGTCGTGAGGGAAGAGGCACCAGTCAATAAACGCGCTGCACAAGCAAGCCACGAACAAAGGATGTCTCCACTCACACAGATGGGATCAAATTAACTGTGCTTGGATGCTTTCCCAAAGGATACATCCTTCTCTTTTAACAAATTGTTTTCTGCAGGCCTGTGTCTGCCACCGAGCTTTGAGTTCCTCTGACCTCCTTCATGCTGCCCAAATGGGCTCTCTTGAAGAGCGTGAAGCCCAGGAGCTGACAACTATCTTAACACCCAAAGAGACTCTGCATCAGCTGAGGCATATAGCCCAGAATAATTTTTCTTCTCAGGGAGATTTCCAGCAAAAGAAATTATTGTATCTCATGTGTCTTAGCAGTTACTGAATGAGAAACGGACTCCTAGAGGCAACAGTTCAATTGCAAATGCTTCCTAAAAATTCCAGCTGGTAGAAACACCAGATATTTGCTGAGCTGTGGATTGTGATGGGAGGTGCTCTTTATGTGCTGTGAGGCTTGACATGCTATCGACTCAGATGCCAAGCCCAGAACCAAGTAGGTTCTGACTGACACAATGGGGATACCACAGAGTTTTGGGGACTACATTTTCTAGATGACAAGCAACCCTCTCCCAATGTCACCATACTCAGAGCTTTTGCAAGCTAAATCCAGCTCAGCAATCAGTGCACTGGCAATGCCAATAAAGTAAACACACAACAGCAGGTAGAAATTTGAATCAAACTGAGACAAACTGACTAAAACTAATGCAATACTGGAGGTTAAACTTCCTAAAAAGAGATAAGTTTTAAAAGCAAGCCAAGTTCTTCAAGCAGGTGAAAACAGCAGGAGTTCAGACCTGCTGTTGAACTCATAGACACTGACCCCATATTGGTGAGGTGTTTGCACAACTCGTGGCACAGATGACTACATCTGCAAGAGCCTCTCACTCTAACTCCTGGCAGCCCATGTCCTGGGCACCAAGTCCTTCTAGGAATATCCCATGGCACTGTGCAGTTGAGGGGCTGGTCCTACAGGCATTAAGTATTTCATGTTATTTCTCAGGTCTTGTCTTCTCCATCACACCCCAAGCTCCAGCCTTTTGCTGACTTCCTCTGTTCCCCTGTGCCAGGGCATTCACAGAAGCCTAATCCTGCCTACTCTGACTAGTGTAAACTTGCATCTTCCTATTTATTTTGAATCTTTGCTAACCTTCAGCTTTGGCTGGAACTTAAACCTCTAGTTTTGAAGTGGGTTTGGATTTCTGGCTGAACATTTTCACAGCTCTGGGTGGAACAGAGTTACAAGATAATGACATGCTGAAAATAAAAGTGAATTTCAAGCTAAGCTGTTCTGTGGCTTAATGTCTATCTGGGGAATTTCTCCTTGGTAATTAAGGCCAGAGTGCCTGCATACTAAAACAAATCTTGCATTTCAATGTTTAATATCCCTATAGCATGGGTGAGTCTTTTTTTCCTTTGGAACAAAGTAATTTTTGTAGTTGCTCTCTTGAAACGGTGTCTACAGATCTCTTCAGTGTGTGTATTGTTATACGATTACACTACACTCCTAATTGCAAAGTTTCTCTCTCAGATCTCAGCTGAGATACTTTGCTCTGCCTACAGGTGCCTTTGGGAAGGAGGCAAAATAGGAATGTGTAGGAAAAAGCAAAAAACAAAATTTAAAATACAGTGAATATCCAAGGAGGGAGTTTTTAAGATCCTGAACTATGTGCAACAACAACAAAAAAATTCTTGTTGCCTTTTTCCAGTTGAAACTTCTTATTATTGAGTTTGCCAAAAATGCCTACTTGGAACAATGTAATATATTTTACGTTTTAGAATAGAACTGTGCACGCCTTTTCACAGTAACTGAAACATTCCTCCTTGCTATCGAGTCACTGGCTTTTGCAAAATGTCCCTCTCTGGAGGAGGCAGTCACTTAGAGTCACTTAAGCCTCCTGAATGCAATTTTGGATTCCCCAGTGTCAAGCACAACCTCACCCAGACAAAAACATCTGCAGAAGCCGCTTGTTCTCTTGGAAAGGGGATGTGTTTCATCTGCTCTGAGCTGGGTGGTGGCTTCAGCAGCCCCTGCAGGCTGTGACACACATGTCCCTGTGTGCACTCTGTGCCCTGCTCTGCCTCCCAGCCAAGTCTGGCAGGATGATCTTGGCCTGTTATGCCTGAAAACCGGCAAAGCCTCAGCTCTGGCCTGGCTGGGGTGTGTGTGGCATCCCTCCTCCCCTGCCAACTCACAGCTGCTGGCTCGTAACTGCCTTCCATGCAGGGCTCGTGCTACAAAGTCTCTCCATTCAAGAAAACCCTCTTGCACAGTTACAGCATCTGATGGAGCAACTCCTCAAATGCCAGAGTCCATAAGCCCCCCCAGCCAGTGCCTGTCCAGTGCTGCCAGTAGGTTTCATGGCCAGCCATGCAGGAACAGAGGGAGATTTCTTTACCCCAGCAGGGGCAAACCACTCAGAGGAATTGCTTTCACAGTCACAACCAACCTAAAAATTCAGGAACTACCCCAGCCAGAGCCACAGCCCCGGTCCCAGCCCGGGAAAGCGGCCAACAGCAGATTGCTGCAGGCAGCAAACGCCTTCCTACAGTGGCATTTTAGCTCTTTTCTGGTTTGAATGAGGTCCCAACACAGATTTTCTGCCGAATGAAGTTCTGAAAGAATTACATGCTGCTTGCAATAGTGTAGGGCCTTGCTTCTGGCAGCGAAGTGCAAGGTCCTTTGGGAGGCACCAGCATGTACAGCAAGGTCACCCTGGCTTGTGTTTCAAAAAGGAGATGACAACAGCAGGCTGAAACAGCTCTTTGAAATGCAAAGAATTATACAGATTCTTCCTAATTTAATTTTGTAACTGCAAAGTATTCAGTCTTTGTTTTCACAGATGGCTCCTTATTCTTTTTCGATCTATTTTCTAGAAAGCTGGGCAAAGGTGAGGAAATATAACATGTTTAATCAAAGAGATCTCCAAAGAGCAAACCAGGGTGTACTTAACTCACTTGATCTGTAACATACGTAAAGAACCAAATGCCTTTCTGCTTAATGTGATTATTCACAGGACTCCAGATGCAAAGGAAAGATCTCATCTTCTTAACATGTAAGCATCTTTATGCACCATAAGAATGAGATTATCAAGTAATCACTATAAAAATGAAGTATCTCTTTTCAGGGCTATATCAGTCATCTTTCTTGGCTAAATAATTTTATGCTTTTATATTAATTGATTGGGATATTAATAAAGTGATTTACACTTACATTTATACCTGACTGCATGTGTTTTTTCATGGCCAACCTGTAACTTCCCAAAGACAAACCTGAAGGCACATAGGGTTGTCAGAATGGGAATTTTAAATAGAGCACATATGGGGTAAAGAAACTATGGAAAAAGTAAGAAGTCTCAGTGATGGGGACTACTGATACACATTGACTGTGACTATTCTTTATTTTCTGAGAGATATATGGAAGCATCCTATCCCTGATGCCCTAAAACTTCAGCAGGGGACTGTTGGGTTGGTTACTCTCTGCTTGCAAGCAGCTCCAAAGTTTAGAGATATGAAGCAGAACAACAAAACAGGTGTTTGGGGTGGCAGTCCCAGGGTGCAGCTCCTCTCTGCTCTCATCACGAACCAGCAATGCCTCCCCCAGGCACATGGTGTTATGTGAGTGGAAACCAGCTTAGGTTGGTCTGAGAGATGAGGATATAGGGAAAATCAGTGGGATTTTGTACATCCCACTCATTAAAATCTAAGTCACCATCTCCAATTAATTTCTTTAAAATGTTTCTGCCTCTTGAGCACTAATCAGTCATTTAAGAAGCTGCCTTGCACTTGTTGTAACCACCGAGGTGAGTCCCCAGCTCCTCGCAGTACACGCGCATTATGAGGGAGTTTGCAATGGAATTAAAATCACAGCTGTGGTTTGCAGACCTCAGAAACACGTTGCACATATCTATTAGGTATTTAATCCCTGGTAACCTGTTTCTTGTTCCTTTAGAAACTGGGAATTCAGGGTTCTCTCCGGGGTTTGTCTGTCTGTGTGAACCTCCCTACATGATCTCTTACGGAGCCAGTGAGGGAAGCAGAGGGTGCACACGGCAAGGGCTTGCTGCTGCCAGCCCCGTGGGAAGGGGTAACTCCCACCTCCATCATGGATGAGTAACACAACCAAGGCCCTGTGGGACCAAAAGGACGACTTTTATCCCCAAAACCCAACAGGCAAAGTCAGCAAAAGAAGTGGTTCACTGCGTAGTGAATAAAACAGGCCAGTGTCATTCAAACAGCCAGGGAAGGAGTTAACTGCTTCTCCCACTGGAAATATTCCTTTGCCAGGATGTTTCATTTCACACTGAACGCTATAATGTTTTTCCACAGTTAAAGTGATGCTTTGCTGAGATATCAGCAGGTGCAGTTCGTTTCCCTGTATCTGTATAAACAAGGTAAACTTGAAACACTTGTGACTGAAATTTTCCCTGCAAGTTTCTCATGACTTAGCGGTCATTAAATTCCTTATAATCTTATCTTTTGCACCCAGTCAGGCTGCTGCAATTTGATAATGCACTGATGGTGCTCTGACTGCCTGTGCAAGGGCTTTTGAAAAAATATTAAAAAATTTCAAATGAAAGGGCTTTTTTTCCTCTCTCCACTTTTTCTGTCTTACTCATTTTTCAAATCCTGAAAATTTTTTAGAAGGAAAGGCAGCTCTGAGAGGGTGCTGCTTAAAGGCAGATGTCATTCCAGACTGAGGAAATATCAAGCCAAGAGGAAGTACAAGGCTTAAAGCAGGACTGCTTTTAACTATGAAATTGTGATGAGGCACTGGAGCAGAAGCAAGGATGGACAAAACTATCATCTTCTAACTCTTCGCTAAGAGGCAAAACACTGGCAGTCTGGAAACAGTGCCTGATGCACAGATCCTGCCTGGTGATGAAAGGGAACGAGGGCTGCCCTGCCTCCTGCACCAACACGTGCCGGGGACTGGCTGCTGGACTCAGGAGTGCACAAGCAGCACAGATTTCTGCAGCACTTTTCTTTGGAAGGAACAACCTCAAGGATGAGACATACTCACACATCTGATCTGATACACGTCAGTTCTGTGCAGCATCTGCCTGGAGCTGGAGGATACATCGCCTGCCTCCTTCGCACAACGCGTGACATCCCTTAGGTGAGCACTGCAGCCATAAGAAGCTGGTTTTCACTCTGAGTTTTCCTTGACCCCTGAATTCCTCTTGGCTACAGCTGCCAGCTTTTTCTCTGCCTGGGGCTCTTCATTTTGTCTACAACTCCACTGCACAGAGGGACTCACACCCTGTTCCCAGTCAGGCTGTGGTGCTGCAATCATTGCACTGGGCAGTCTCCAGGGAGACCAGCAAGGATGTGCTCCAGGCAAAAATGGTTCTTTCTTCTAAAAATACCAAATACAACAGAGCTGGCAGTGCAAAGAAGATGCTGGAGTGTGTGGCTGGAGCAGATGGGACTCCCCTCCTGTCAGGCATAAGCTGACAATAACCCTCAGCCGCTTCCCAACACCATTGACCGACAGGAACTGCTTTTGCTGTAGAACGAACTCAGAAGCATCTTTGTGTTCTGAACAAATAAGGTCATTTAGGCTTGGTTTAAGGATGGGGAAATTGCAAACAGAGGCTTTGGTAACAGACAGTGGTTAAATTTAACCTGTAGATTCAATTATAATCCATTACACAGAACAAATCAAATCAATGCGACGTTAACGCTGCAGCGGATTGTGCTGTGCATCCTGTGACAATCATCACTGCAGCAGCTGTTTTGGGAAAGTTCTGGACACAGGGAGATGGCCACACCGTGATCTGACATATACCATTGCTTCTCTTTCCCTTTTCTTACTGTGACAGAGGATAATGTGGTTGGTAAAAAGAAAGAATTATCTGCCACAAGAAAATTAAGATGGCAGAACTTTGCAACTTACTCTTTGATGGGACAGTTTGAAATGAGACATTACTTGATGCCAGCTGAATCAAGCAGAAGCAAGGCACTTCATTTATTTACTCTTTCGGTAGGTACCCCTTTATCTTGCCTCTTCTTACCCTTCTCTCTGAAGATTTTACCACCTTTCCTCGTCATTTTCTAGGAGAGGAAAGGTCCCAACAACCCCCAAATGAAGAGGATTAATTTCCTTTGACATGCCAGGAGAATTTTTTTGTAACAATTCACCAGTTTTAAATTATGCAAACTTCAAGAAAACAGCTCCTTGCAGCAGGAAAATCTTTCTCTCAAAACCCCACGATGCAAAGTCTACCTTCCTACAGTTTAATCTTTTGCTGACTGTTACTCTAGTTATTTCCTCTAATAGGTTCAGCTTTGCTTCACTGGTGATTTATTTTTCATCCTGTTATACTTTTCTGATATTCTTTATTGGTGGCTTTTAGTCACTTAAGGCACAAGTCTCAGCCAAGTGTCTGGTTTCTGTTAGTCAAAAACTTTCGATTTTTCTGAAATCCAGGACTAACTGTTTCCTGACACCGGTCCATGATAAACTCCCCAAATTCCTTTGGAATCACTCTCTTCACATCAAGACTTCAGAGAAGTATTTTCTCTCCCTTAGTGTAACCCTGTCCTTGCAGTCACAGGGGAGAGGGTTGTCCATGGAAGGGAGACTGTGATGCAACCCACAGATGAAGAGACCTGACCCAACTTCAGTGCAGGTGAGGGTCAGCACACAGCCCTCAGCAGCCCAGCAAAACCATGGGGTGTACCCTGGGCCACGATACACTGACAGGTAACAGACACCTGGAACAAAACAGCCCTCACTGGCTTTACAGTCTCAACTTAGGAGAAAATAAATGCACAGCAGCACTTGCTTTTTATCACAAGCCTTCAAAAATCAGTAAAAGAAAAAATAAAGGCATGAACAGCCACAGCTTGATGGGTGCAGACGATGATAACTGCAAGGCTCACAAACGAGCACAGAGACACAAACATGCTGGGAGTTCAGTGTCATACTGGAAAAACAGCCACATAATTCTCCAAAGCAAAATAATTTGGCTGAACTTGGCAGTAATTAGCAATAAGCAATCTCTCTAGATAGGCTTTGATCAGGGCATGTTTTAATCTGTCTGCCAGGACATGCCCAAGATCTACTCTTCTCTTTTTTCCCCACCTATGAAGCTCTGCTGTCACAGACATAGGGCTCAGACCCTGATCCTGCAATCACTCAGATAGACGTTCATTATTTGCGTGAACGTCATCACTGCAGGCAGTGGGAGATCAGAGGGAATTGCATAAGCACATACAGGATTAGGACTAAACTCCACCTGCATATAGTCTCTGTTACCCTTTGGGTTAAAACTCTAAGTCACCATTAAGATAAAAAAAGCAGGTGAATGCAGAGATGCTTTGGACATTGGGCCACCTGGGTCTCCCAGACCGCGCCACAGCCTCTACCATCAAAAAAGCAAGAGGTAAGACCTGTGTCTGAAAACCCTGCAAATGCACACTTACAATTAGAGGCCCTCTGTTGTTTTCACGGTACTTGTTCTGGAAGAAGATATAAACCACGGTGGCAGCCAGCGAGTAGAGGAAGGCGAAGACTGCAATGGTGACGAAGAACTCCGCCGAAGACGAGAAGTCCCCTATCAAGGCGAGTGTTTCTTTGCGCTTGCCTTCACAAGTGGGAGCCTCGAAATTTACTTGATGCAACCTGGAAAACAACCCAAAGAGCAGCAGGTGAAGCACAGAAAATGGAAACTGTTATCTGAATAAAGATAAATACATTTGCTCTGTCTCCATCTCATTCCTGATGCGCGTTGATCCCCGTGAATAACTGGCCCTCTGAGTAGCCTTGTGGGCTGTGCTCTTCAGAGCTGCTGGTACATGTGAGGGTACACGTGAGTGTCGAGGTGAGACTGAGCACCTGAACACATCTTTTAAACAATCCCAGGGAAAAGTTGATGTTCCAGTGGTTTGGTACAACCCTCCCCGTCCTCTCCGGGGTTTTGCCATGGCAACAACTGAAAAAAGGATAAAATGAGAAACAATTTGATTCTCGAATTCTTACAATTAAGGCAGCAGAAAACAGGTCTTATCCTCTATACTAAGCCCATAAGATACCCATGTTTGGACGTTCACAGATTCCTTGTGTAAAATTGCCTAGTACAGAGCTACCTGTGGCTGTCAGCCCATAGGGCTAAGCCACATAGTGCTTCTACATTAAAGGCTTTTGAAATCAAGCTGCAGCAAAAATACACAGCTTGGATTCAAAGAAAAAGTCTGCATGCCCTGGTTTAAGCAATGTAAACCCTAATCTTATGCACTGATTTGCAATCAGTGACCGAGCTAATAGATTCATAGTTCTGTACAAAAGCTCCTGCCAGAGTCTTATTTTACTGTAATAATTTTAATTTCTGATTCAGAAAAAGAAAGGAGATCCACGGAGGGTGCATTTTGGCAGGTCCTATTGGATGGCCCAGATTAACATCAGCGGGGACAAGGGACCTGACAAAGGATCACACTTTTCTGAGGGGATGAAATCAGCAGCAATTACAGAACTGATGATCTGGTGCTGAGAAAGGATTAGGCCTTTGGGGAGACATTCCTCTGCTCAGTGGCAATTAATGTGTGCAACAGCAAACCAATGGCAGCAGCAGCCATGAATATATACCTAAATAAAAAGTTAGGTCCCCAGAGGAAAACAAAGTGCCCACAGCAGAAATGACAGAAGATGGATTATTGGACATTGGAGGACTGCATGACTTTTTTTGCTTTTGCTGGTCCAACCTAAGTGTGCCCAAACATGTAGGCAGAACTTCTTCATCAGTGGCTGATACATAGCGCCTGCTATTTGCCTCAGGCATTTACTTCCCTGAGCTTCTGTCATTGTTGTAGTGGTGGGATGAAAACAAGAAACAAGTCTGCCCAGATTGTGGAGATGAGCAGTGGCTGAGCTGCATTCCCTGCACAAACCCAGCACAGCCTGATGAAAACTGAGCACATGAGAGAGACCCGACTGCTCACGATCAGTTTCCCGACTTGTTTTCTAAGCTTCCTGGCATCACTGCACATACACTTTCTGTCAGGGCTTATTGTTCTTTTCTAAAATTCAGGGAAAAAAAGGGAAAGAAGATTTCCCACTGCCTGTCGAGCCAATTTTGCAGCCTGGAGAGAAAGTGGCTTTGTTTTAACCATCACCACGATAATGGAAAGATTTGCATGGTCTAAAAATAAAGCTTTCTCTACTTCCCTCATGCACAGCTGCTTGAGTGCTGTATTGAAACAGAATGAAACCAGGAACCTCTTTCAAAACCCCTTGAAAACAGCCTTTATGAAGCTCTGGATCAGTAGGAAACGTGGCTCCATCCCTCTTTCCCCAGAGGAATGCAATGCTGTGCAGCCAGAGGCTGTCCTCACAGTCCTTGTCAAGGCAGCTTTCACACCCCACCCAGACCATGGGGCTGCAGTCTAGGGTAGGAAGGACACCTGCAATGGTGAGCCAAACCAGAGGTGGGGACCACCCTGTGCTCTCATCTGCAGAACAAAGATCTCCCTGTCAGCCCAGACTTGGCAACTCAACACTTAAGTTTGGGTGGGTTTCCTTCGTTTGGCTGTTGTTGTTGGTCCAAACCTCCAAATGCTTAATCATCCTTTTCTGGTTCTGACATTTGCTGTGTTTGAAGGGCCACACTCAGGTACCACAGCTGCTGTTAAAGGGTCCTGCTGCAGGATGCAGGATCTGCTTTTCCAGCTGAGTGCAGCAAAAGCCAGGCTTGGCTGCAATGGGGGGAGTTCTATGGTTTTATGTATGCTACTACCTCCCCTCACATCACTTGCACAAGCACTAGGAAACTGGGCTGAGCTACATTAAATACAATCCAAGTGCCCTGGGAGGAAAAAAAAAACTGAGGCAATTCTGCTTGCATTTTATTGTGTAAAACATGTCTTTATGGTATTTTTTTTTCCTGTCCTCCCCTGGAGCCCTGAAACAGCACACCAGGCAATACATGGTGTTCAAACCCTTGTGCATATCAAAGAGGAAATAACTTCAGGAATGCTTCTATCAAGATTTAGGCTGGGAGTTGCTGCCTATCTATCCATGTCCCTCTGACTGTCCACAGTCACCACAGCCCCCTCCAGTCTCATCATCAATGAACACCAGCCTTTACAGAACACAGTAAAGTAACTGAGACCATTTTCCTTTTCTATCCCTGTTTTGCTGACTTTACCTTAGTTCTGAATCGTAAGTCAGAAAAAAATGTTAATATATGAACATCACACTCATATCTTCCCAGCAGTGCCTTTGTGGCCAGGCATCTGTCAGGGATATGAGATCACAGAAACCTTCTTCCATCAAGCTATTTTTATTCACTTCCTTTTCTTTCTAGATTTCCCTATCCTCTAACAGAGTGTGCAGTAATTGGTGTCTCCTGTGGCCACCTGACCTCTGCCCAAACAACAGAGATCTCTGTTGTGCAAAGGGCCCCAAAATAGACCATGATTCAGAGCTGTGAAGAGGAGATGTGGCAGGGAAGAGAGGTGAGGGAGCCAAGCCCTGGGGTGGTTAGGGTGGATGCTGACCTTACAGGATACATCTGAAAAGTTTTTTTAAAGCAGGGGAGGATCAGTGACAGAAAATCCAGTTTCACTAATAGAAACCTCTTTGATCTGGAATGGCACCTTGGAGAGAAAGCTCTGACTTTTTCCACTGATGTTGCCGAGTCAGCCTTTCTGGGGGCAGGATGGTTTGGCGATGACTCACAAAAAATTAATTACCTGTACCTCTGCCTCCCACTTTTGATGTAATTCTACCTGTTGTGCCTCTTACTTCCTCTGACTTATTCTTCTTTCATCTTCTCTTATCTCTCATGGTTTACACCCCACCTTTTCCTTCAAGTCATGCTTGGCCAGTGTCTTCCTCCTGCTGCTTTTCTGATTTCCAGCACCACCCCTGCATTCCACCTTTGCCTCTCCATTTCCATAACAAAACCAGGAGCCCCAAGAGTGACCCTTTGCAATCACATCCTCTGCACTTTGTTAACATCTGACAACACTGTTGGGCTGCATCAGCAGAAGTGATTTTTCACTGATTATTGGAAAATGCAAATAAGGAACACAACAGTAATAAATTTACTTAATTAAGGAAACAAGTAATGAAAAACCTTCACCCTGTAAGTTCCTCCTGTGTTTTTTGCTTTGTAGTGCCTTAAGTATTGCTATTTACTCAAAAATAAAGCTGCTGACTTAGGAATGTGACCTTGCACTCCACACTCAGCAGAGCAGCACTAAGGTCATCCTCACTGCCCATTGCTACTGGCATCAATCCCTTCACTAATGTCAGCTGCCACTGCCAAGCCATCCAGGCCTGAATTCCCTCAAATTCACTTCAGTCTGAAGCAAGTCCACCAAACGCAGTCAAGTTTCACTGATGAAGTCACAGTAATTAAGGGCTTCTGAGGTTTCTTCTACCATTTGGCAAACTTGCCGTTGCCGTGGGAAATACGATGACAAGACAGCTGTATTGTCTAGCTTGACAAGATCAAAAGAGGGCAGGGATGTTTTACAGTGAAAAAAAGGATTTTTACATTGTTCCACAATAGCAAAGAGCAGTTACATTTTCAGACACTAATTACCCCTGCTCTGAAAACAATACATGAAGCCAGACACACTGAACAAAGCTACAGCTGTTACGTGTGCGTGTGGGAGCAGAAGCTCTGCTCTCTCCACGTAAATGAAAAGTTGCCTTTCCTTCCTGAACTTCCCCAGTACAATATTCAAGCCACAGCTTGCTTTTAATCATAGCCCCTCATTTTTTCAAGCAGCCTAGTTCCCCTGATGATCCTGGAGCACAAAAATGGTCAGAGCCAACCGCCTTAAAGACACTCCCTGTCCCAGGTCCCCCCTCCACTGGCAGATACAGAAGAGCCTAAGCAGGGGAGTAAGTACCCAATGATCTAATCTTGTCTGACTCACCAACCTCCCCCTTCAGCAATGCACCCAGGGCTTAGACTTGAAGCCAACAGAACATGCAATTAACAGCAAGTATATGCTCAAGTGGTATTGATGAACCAGAACAGATACCCACTCTTGGGCTTTGATCAGTGTGTGGATTAATAAATAACATAAAGTTCTGCCTCCAAAAATCCTCAATGAGGATTAGTGTTTCTCCATTCCTTTACTAGGACCTGGTGAAAAACAGGCAGAAAAAGCTCTCTGTTTTGGCAGGTTGTCCTATTTTCTGAAAATAGCATCTTGTAATCCACCCCCCAACCCGTCTACAACATGCTGGAACAAAATCTGCAACACCCACACACATGCTTGCAAAAACCTAGAGATCCATTATCGTTTCATTGGGCTTTATTTCCCCCTCACTTGTTTCTGGCAGTCAAACTGTCAATTGTCTTTACTGTCTGCAAAGCCCCGAGAGAAATGTATCGCTGGAAACGAGTTATTGCAGGTGATGCTCATGGAGGGGTTTCTTGGGAAATGTTTATCTTGGCTGATAATCTCCAAAATGAGGGAAAAATGAAATTTCAAAAGACAGCAGTGAAATGCTGACATGCACAGGGCCCCTTAGCAAGTCAAACTGTTCTGTTGTGGCACAAAACGTGACAAGGGTTTACACCTTCCTTTCTCTAGGATAGGAGTAAAGGCATTTCTTCTAGTTAGCCCTGTAAACACTGGAATTCCCTCATTTCAGAGGACTGTGCTGATGTGCTTTTACGCCACTGCCTCCAGCCAGTCAGTCCCTGGCAAATGACCCTTTCTGAGGTGTCATATATGGATTTTTTGAAGGTTTAGTGAAAGAACACAAATAAACAGGAGCCTTTCCTCTCACAGCAGAGCTCATCATCCCTGTAAAACTTCTCTAGAGATATTACCTGCCTTAGGAAAAATACTTTAAAAGTAATCTTTAATACTCAGGTGAAAGTAGAAATCTGTCCGAAAAGGAAAGGTCTTTTTTTTAACGTAAACTGAGGTCCACCGACTCTTCCAACACTCTTCAGTGCCTGCTCCCAGGGAGGAAGTAGCCCACACAGTGCTCCTCACTGCAAAGAACACCTCCTGCAGTGCTGGGCATCCCTGGATGCTCACTGCTAAATCCTGGCTACCTTCAAGGCTGCCCATACAGCAAGGAACAGGTTTCCTTCCAGCCTTTGGGAAGATGGATGGAGTGAGCTCTGCAGCTTTCTCCTCTTCCTCCTCCCCTCAGATCTGCTCTCTGAGGACAGACTCCTAAGGGGGGGAGCCCTGCAGCGATGAACCCGTGTCACAAGCTCTCATACACACCACAAACTCTTGCAGAGGGAGCCACTGCTAAGCAGCTGCCCTCAATCCATATTTTCTTCAAATTATCAACATTATCCAGCAATTCCCATAGGACCTGAATTTTTGCACCCAGGCATCCTGGGAGCTGTTAAAGTTAGTCTGAGGCAGCCAGCCTGTTAATACCACATTTGAACAGCTTGAAGTTATTTATCCCAGCACTGCCTGAAGATGCCACATGCATTTGAAACAGTGAGGTGCTTATCCATCCTTTCTAACTGCCCCAGCAATTTTCCATACCTCACTCTATCAGCAACGCCCCTCCAGACTCTGCAGCACCCAAAGGTGCCTTCAGTATCCTCTTCTCCTCAGTATTCTTCCCTTTCACAGCAGAAGCACATGAGTTTCTACCACATACCTGCCCTTATGAAATCAATTCAGTTTTCTCTGGAGATCAAAAACAAAATTAAATTTCTCCAGCTGACTCAGCAATCCAAACCTGGCCGTTTGTTTACTTGCTTTCTAGAGGAAGAAAGAATACAGCTGGCTGATCAAAGAGTATCTGAAAATATTTCACTTTCAACTTCTGTCCGCTTGATGAATCCTCTCCATTTATTAGGAAAAAAAAAATATCCCCAAAAAGCCCACATCACTCTAGAATTATTCAACACTAACAGTAGTTTCACACAAATACATACTTCATCTTGCAAACATTTATTCCTAACTCCTATCCTGGACATTTGAATAACCTAAAGATCTCCCCTTTGTCACAGCTGACTTCAGTGGCTTACACTCACCCAAATCCACTTCCACAGCAGCATCACCAGAAAACCCCCAGAAGATGCTGCTGGGAAGTTGACCAGGAAAGTTGTAGCAACTTACTCGCTCTTCTGGTTTATGTCCAGTCTAAAGAATAGAAAATATTTCCCCTCTTCATATTTCCAATTTCTTAGCTTGCCAGGTTCCCAGCCCTCACCTGCACACAGCTGTGGGGCAGATGTTTGGCCAGTACTGGTTTCCCAGGACAAGGTGCCAGGCACAGCTGCTGTCCCAGCACACCACTGTGTGCTGCACCGGGACAGGGGGCAATTCCCCCAGTGCAGGCAGCTCGGAGCAGGCACACTCCCATGCCTATCCAGGGCTGGGCACCATGCACATCCTCTCCTCCATCCCTCTCCACCTCACATCTCTTCTCCTGCTGACACAGACCCTCCAAGGTGCTCAAGCCTCCAGGAAGTGAAGCCACAAAACCC
The DNA here is from genome assembly GCA_035583135.1 of Lophotriccus pileatus. NCBI lineage: Eukaryota > Metazoa > Chordata > Aves > Passeriformes > Tyrannidae > Lophotriccus > Lophotriccus pileatus. Next base: position 6,904,564 of record JAWWES010000024.1, read on the forward strand.
TTTTGACATAGGAGTCTAAAGACAATGGAAGAAGGGCAACCCTGGTAGACACCAGTGCCACATCCACAGCTTTAGATTCCTCCTGCAGGACCTGCAGCCAGCGATTGAGTTCCCAAAGCTCTTGGAAAACAGCCTGTGCAGCGGCTTTGTTGCACTCCCAGGTGAAAAAGCGTCCCGGACGGGCGCCAGCCGTAGCACTGCACCTCCCCAGACTGTGCACGTAGCAGCACTGCAAACCCTAGTACTCCATCGTAGCACCAGAAGAGGAAAAAAAAAAAAGGGCTCATTATAGAACACATGCCGCCGGGAGCACTCGGGAAGCTGAGTGGGTGATCCCAACCCCACTTCCAAACCTACATCCAAGGCCCAGATTTATCTCCCAAGATATTTTCACAGCTCTTCTCAGGAACACATGCTTTTACTTGCTGTGCAAGCAGAGCACAGCGCTCAGAGACATGCTCCACCAGTCTTTACAACCCAAATACTTTCCCAGATTGGGCACCTACATTCTTTGTGGTGCAGACTGGTGGCGTTATGCTTTGATTTCCCCTGGTTGAGGTATATTCTTGGGGTGAACTGCTTCCTAGTCCCTGGAAAGTTTAGCTACTATCTCTGAAGGGAGGTAACCCTTAATTATCCTAAAAAAAGTCATCATGTTCATGGAATAAGGCAAATTAGGAAGCCTGAAAACACCACAGGCGTGCCTTTGCATTACCACATACACAACTGTCCAATGTTACCTGGTCCCACCAAGAGATTCTGGCTGAACATACAGTTCTGATGTCCCTCTTGCTGCCCTCTCCTCTGGACAGATACAAGAATCAGCTTCCAAACTAACAAGCCCCTGTGAGAGCTGAACAAAAGCTTCCATATGGAGGAAGATCTACAGAAATCTAAACACCTACAGATAAAACACAAGCAATAGAAATCATAATGCAAAGGACCAAAGATAATTTCTGAGTAGTGGGTGTATCAAACCCCTGGGCAGTGTTTTTGCATGGAATGATGTGAGACTGCTGATCCCCCATTCCTGCACCCCAACACGCTCTGCTGTTGCTTGGATCAGTTCACAGCACTCACACCACCTGCAATACACCTTGCCTTCCACAATCAAACGGGCTATGAACTCCTTGTAACAGTATTCTGAATTCTTGGGCATCACCTGGTGTTCAGCCAGAATCATCTGAGAGCATAAATCCTTTGCCCTGTGAGAAGCAATGTTCACATTCAATTTGATCCAGGTCTATACACCACGAAAGCAGCAATTTCACCTCCGAGACCAGCTGAGATAAATGGAACAGCAATTACAGAAGATGCAGCGACATTTAACCTTTGTATTTTAACATTACTTTGCGTTTTAACTGGAATTTTCTCAAGTATATTGTCCTAACGTGCTCTGTAGAGTTTTAGGTCATGACTCCAATAAAACTCCCAGTCACAATATTCACATTGGAGGGACATGTCAAATCCTTTTCTCAGGGAGCTGGTGTGTTCCAGAGCAGGCTAAGGAGCCCATGGGGCAGGAGCCAAGGAGACCTGCAGGTCTGCCAAGGGACCTGTGGACAAACTGCCAGCACCTTCACACTCTGAACAGCCCAGGAAGCGTGAATCCAGAGAGGACAGACACTGAGTGGGGCTATGATGGATGGGGTTGGATGCCCATCCTCTCCAGAGTCTATCGAACAAGAAATATTGCATTAAACTCTTGGTAAATAAATTCACATAGAATCCAGGTGTGAGAGGGGATCAAACAAACCCCCCACATGTCCCATTGCCTACGGTCCTGGTGAAACCTTCAGGGCTGCTGCACAGCAAATGCACATTTGGGAGCAGGGAAAAGGGGAAGGACATGTTTGATTGTTCCCTAGCTGGGTCACTACACGCCATCTGGGGTATGGGATCAAATGCCAAACAAAATAAAGCTGAAAGGTTTCTGCTTTGGTTGCTTCTGTACTGACAGCATGAAAACGTGCAAAAAAGAAATTTGCAAGGGAAGTTGTCTAAAGTATGACTTTTAGGAAAAGCCTTTGTGGCAGGCACAGATAAAACACCATCACTGCACAATACCGCAGAGACTATTCATGAATATATATTAAAAATTCAGATTGTGAAAAAGCTGCATATATTAACAAATCCAAAAGTGACTTCCACTTTAAGAACAAATTTGGCCTAAAGAATTAATGAAGAATTTTTCTGGCACTAAAAGAGTGCTAAGCATAAAATATAGCCTCTGTGAAGAAAAATCAGCCAGTCTGGATAAACTGGACCATCCAAATTCATCAAGAATCAAATGGCTTTGAGTGCCAGGAGAAAAGCTCTATAATTTAACAAAGATTTAAGAAAATGTTCTCCCTTATCTGCAGCAGACACCATCTCCAGAAGGTTGCTACCACTTTTGCCCCCAGCTCTGTGTCCATGAGCTCTGTGTCCACACAGTGTTTGCAAATGGACATCCATAGCAGAAGGCAAGAACTAACCATTCTGAAGGGCTACAAAAAAAGACAAGTCTCCTCTATTTTACACGTATCAACAGCCAGACCTCCTCCTCTGACCTATTCAAGCACTGCCTGAGCAAAGGCTTTGCCACCCTTGGGCTGTGGCTTCTTGGCTGTGTACAAACCAGTTTGGCCCAGAAACAAAGCCATTCAGACCAGCTATCAAATTGTGGGGGCAGAGTTTGATGTCTTCCTTCAACAGCACAGTGCTGAGGAGCAAACACCCAGGGTCAGCCTCAAAGAAAAGCTGGACGTGGCTCTATTGGATTTCTGGTGGTTTTCTATAGATCTCAAAGGGTCAAGTGACTGGAAGTACCTCCCGATCCCTCACTTGTGGGAAAAGGGTACTTGCATTTATCCACGGTTCAAACAAAAGTGCAAATTGGCAGTAGTGACCATTCTTCGGCCAAGTTGCCAATCCTGAAGATTTCTACAAAGTGGGTTTTGTAGACTGTAATTGGGGTCAGGAAGAGGCACTCAAAACCAGAAAAGTCACAAAGTCATCCTTATTTTTATCTGTTTTAATCAAACCAGCAAGGATTTCATCAAACTCTGACAACAGGAATTAAACTGTACATTGTGCTCATGGACAGCTGCTATCGCAGACCACAGCTGCCAAGAAAAAAAAGCACATTTTCTTCCATTCTACTGTACTCTTGGTTTGAAGACAGTATCCCCAGAGTCATGAAGACCCTCAGACATTGGAGAACACTGATTTGCAGGTTTTAATTACTTCAGCAGTCTGCAGTCATGCACAAGTAAGCAAAAATCCTATAATGGTGTTCACTCTCTAATAAGTAGAACCAGTTACAAAAATGTGAAATATACTTTCCTAAACTATGTTCACTCAAAGCTGAAAAGAAATGGATTTATTCTGCAGACCTGGATCACCTTTTCCCCAGCCCAGGAGACAATGTAAGAGCAAACAGCTCTAAGCCAAGAGCTCATTGATCAGGGTGCTCAGCTTGGCTTTGCGAGCTCCACATTCAGGTTGCTCATGGACTTGTTTCAGTACAGAGACTTGAGCAAGGTCTTTGATGCCTTCACTGCCAGGGAAGTGCTGGGGCCATACTTTAAATAGCTCAGAAGGTTCTTGCGTTCATGTCACGACGGAATAAAATCTTTTAGCTGGGTTTTGGTTGGGGAAAAAAAAAAGATTTTCAAAAAATGGAGCTGCAATTTTCTGGCCAGTCCTACAAATTACCAGACTGTACAAATCACAACCGACGGGGGAAAAAAATAAATCTGTATTTCCTAGTTAAAAATACTTCTTAATGCTTCAGCTTGCATCTTCAGGCCACGTTAAATATGAAGATAATTTCATGAAGGTGTCATGATTAGAGATATCTGTGTCCTGAAGGATTTCCTGAATTTTGCTCAGCAGGATGCAATGTTAGCTTCCTCATCCACATAATTTCCAGTTTCCACTAGCAGGAGTTAAAACCTGGAAGCCCTGGAAGGTCAGGCCAATTATTCTTTAAGAGGCCAAAATTAGGTAAGAGAAAGCACTGATGAGATCAGGGGATCTGATGAAACTCCAGATGAAACTTATGAAAGACAATTAAAGCCACGACCAAGCTCTCGGTGTCCTACAGAGCTAGTTTGTATAATCAGGGTATTGGTGAAAACCTCCAGCTTCACTGATGTATTACTGAACACTTTTCCTCTGCAGTTCACCTGTTAACCCCATGTCTGCAGTGCTAGACAAGGTGGTCACAGTTTGGCAAGAAAAAGGACTAAATTGATGTAGCTTTCATGGACAAACCTACTGCAGATCCAGAAGGAACCACTGTTGACACACAGCTTGTGCTCTTCACTGCTGAATTCCACCCCATCATCCCTGCAACTCCTGCCTGCGCAAAAGCACAGCTTCTCAAAAGCACCAAGTCTTGTTCAGAGTTCCAGGATGGAGGTTTCTCCCTTCATTAAGCAGGAATGGGTCACACAGAGTATAACCAGCCCCTCTCACCTTCCTGGGAGCTCTGCCAAATTCACCCGGGACCTGGGGCATCTCCATTTTGGCACAGAGCACACCTGAAGCCAGAGCAACTCCTGCTGGCTTGCTTTCGCTTCCATCTATACACAAAAGGTTTACAAGACCCCAGTTTGCTTTTCTAGAAGGGGCATCTTCTGTGAGATGAGCACATCCAAAATAAAACACAAGCCTTAAGGAGTTCAGCTGAATCAGTGACTTTATTCCTTCCTATCTCTCGCCCTCCCACGACATCTGGGAAGACAGCCTGCCATAGTTGACTGAAAGTCAGTGCTGCAGGCAACTACTTAGTTTAGAAACTATCCATTTATCCTGGTCTCCCAGCCATAATAAACATCTATAATCTTTCAGCCAAAATGTTTTTCACTAAATTCTGAAGCAAGATTTACTACAAATGGATGATTAAAAAAAATAGAAGGCTAGCACATTCTGAGACAGCAATGTGCTAACATTAACACAGGCCTTTTCCAAAGAAAGATATATGCAAAGCTCAGAAAGTTAGATGCTTTCTCCTTAATTATAATTTGTAACTTCTAAGTAGCCAATTTAGATCTGGCTGTCATATTTCAAATGGAAGACTAGCCTACCCATCGCATGCAGATGAAGTGAACACTTTAAAGAGTGCTCAATGGGAATGTCTTTATTCAAATGAGATGCTTAAAGTGAATGAAAAGCTCCCATAAAACACAATTTCCTTTTCTTTCAAAAGCAAGGATTACTTTAAGAGATAGCTTTACTAGAACACTGAAAAGATATTAATAGGTGATTTAGAACAAAATGGAAAACATTTGTTTTGCTCACTTCCGTGATACAAAGATGTGCTGGGCTTAAGAACCTCCAAAAGCTAAAGACAAAGAGATTTTAGTCCAGGACCTCCTCAAGACTTTAAAGACAGCACAGTTATGGGATTGTATTGAGATGATGACACTCTTCCCACTGTCCTGCAGGTCCATCCAGCACAGCACCCCCACTCTGGGGATTCACACGAGCCATGGACCTGGTCAGCATCACTCACAGGCAGGGTCTGGGCACAGCATTCCTCCCCTGGCCAGGACAGGAGATAACCACAAAGCAGCAAAGAATACCTCTCAAAGCACATCATCATGAGAGCACTTCTGCTGTGCAAAGGTTCATTTTAATCAGCAGTTGAAGAAGCCCAAACCTTTCAGTGCAACTCTGTCAGTTACAGGTAAAACATCATATTTGTGAGACGAATAATTATGTAGTAAAAGCTCTCTGGTACAGACTCAGTAAGTCAAGCAACCCAAAAAATTAGATTTTAGGAGAACTGGTGAAAAAGCACCTTAAAACAATGAATACCAGCAACAAATATGTGCAGAGTAGGTATGCTATTCCATCATTTGCTATCAAAGCAACACCAAGGAATAGCAAAGTACAAGATAAAAATGTTGCTGGGATCAGAGAAAATAATAAACAAACAGGACCTTTACCAGGCCTCTTATTACAGGAAAAAAAAATAGCTTCAGGGCACTTGGATGAGTGACAAATCCAATCTGAAAGGGTGATGGACTGCAAGAGGAACAAACAATTCCAAGATGCTGATTTCCTCCCTCTCACCCCTCAAAGAATCATTACTGGGGTGAGGGTCAAGCTGATGAATATCCTAATGTGTGCCAAATTCGCAACAGATCCTGTACCAAACAAAGATCCTGATGCTGACAAAAACTGTTAGTGTGGAATCAGAAGTTTTTTTCATATTTGAACTTGTAAAGCCTCTGAAATGCATATACAGGTATCCAGAACAATGGCTGATTTGTGCTTTAAAGAATAAGAAAGAAATTGTTCATCATAAAACTAGAACCAGGCAGAAAAGAGAGAAAACTTTGGGTGAGTATTTGTATCATCCTTACAAGTATCAGGCCTGGGCATGGAAGAGTCTGGCAGGATCCATAGAAAAGTGTGGCAGAGGTCCAAGAGACACCACTGGAGGGTATTAGGGTTTGGACTACAGGTTTATTTCCACATTACAGGGTGACTACAGGGTCATGGATGTGGGCTGCAGGAAGCTTAAATGAATTAGTTTAGTTGTGGATGGAAAAGCATCCACCTCGTCTACTGTTCCAGAAGAGATGGTGGAGCCAGATTTGGGGTCAATTACCCAGCAGTGACATTGGAGAGACTCTTCTGTGGTTACCACACCCCAGCAGCACAAGCCCAGAGCTCTGTCTAATAGTATTAATTATTTCTCTTGAATTAATTTATATTGCTTGCTGAAGACTTTTGAAATCTGTAGGCTGGAGATTCAAAAAAAATCTCAGTAAGAGGGTATGAAGATGCTGCTTTGTTTCAGGAGCATCTGGAGCTACCTGCTGTGGAGTGCAATGCTTCTTCAGTACATTCAAGACTGGCCTGGGGCTATGTGAATCACTGGTTTGAAGTCACCTTGGCATTCAGTATGTTTTAGTCACACATCCCCAGACCCCTCTAGAACTGCTTTTGCCCTCTTGCATCTTCCTTTTCTTTATCTTAGGCGATGGGCCCCAGAAGAACATGGTCACAAGTGCAGTGCCCCCTCCGTTCAGTCTGCAAAACTCCGTCCCCACTGATCTTGCTTTACTGGGAACATTTTCAGGCTCCTTCAATCTCATTTCCAAAACATCCAAGGTTTCTTGCTTTGCCAAGCTGCCCTGTTGAGCCTTACCACTTTGTTTACTTGCTTAAAGCTCTTGACACTTGTCATCTACTCAATAAGGTCTAGTAGTTCATCTTCTAGGAGAAGAAAACAAAGCCTCAAACTCACAGCAACAGGAATGAAAGCAGCTGGTAGCACAGCTGCATGGCTTTCTTCATTTCAAATCATGCTGGAAGGAGCAGCTCATAAAAAACAGTGCTCAGGTATTCAGCCCGTCACTGCTGACAGCCACAACAGCAGTGGGGTGTCAGGTGCTCAGCAGCATCCCTTCCTTCCACCCACACCTCCTCCAGCTGACAGCCAATAATCAGGACTCTGAAGGCATTTGGAAGGAAAATGCCATGTGAAGATGGACTTATTCAGATCTGAATGCAAGACAACCGGTGGGAAACTCATCCTGTCTACACAATGCCTACATGCCCATGCAGGGATATGAGCCTCAGGAGCACAGTTTTGATGAGGGAGCCTGAACTTGAAACACGTCTGTATTTTCCAAGGGTATTCGCTCCTCTACTGTGAGACACTACCTTTCCCAATTAATCTCATTTCTGGTTTTTAGAGCATCCCACCTCCACTCTGTGGAGGCAGCACTGGAGAAAAACAGAAAGATCAAATACCTGAGGAAGCCACAGGAATATTTAGACAAAACAATAAGATGACACGAAGTTCCACAGGTAGCATTGGGCCAGATTTTCCAGGCACATCTGCTGCCCCATCTAGCCTGCACATCTCTGGACACTTTTTGCATACAAAAATCCCAAATTGCACAAAACCAGAGTATCTTTATGCTTCTCCCAAAACAGCAGCTGGATAAGTGTCATCTCCCTTCTCACTGCACATTTCAGGTGTATTTATACCATGTATAAAACACCTCACTGTATATGCCATAGACCCCATCTGTGCATGCTGAGTTCAAGGGCCATCTACAGCCTCAGCTGGATCCCTCCTGCAGATAAGCCCTATTTTGCGTCATCTTTGCAACATGCTGGAATGTAACAATTACCCATCAATTATTCCAGTTTTCTAATAAGCAAGACTGTGGGAAATTGCAGATCCAGCCACTTGCTTTTAGGAGAGATGGTCAACCCGCCTGGTAGAACACCAGGAGATACTTGATGGCTACTTCTCTCCCTTTTATTAACTTTTAACATAAAATACTATTTTATAATCATGCAAACTAAAAGCACTTCACTGTAGGGTGTATTTGTAATGAATGTTGGAGAAATGACCTATTTGGAAGCGAATCAAATTACAAATTCACATAACTCAATTTTCAGGATCTCTGTTAGGCATGCCAAGCAGAAATGAAAGAAAATGTAGACAAGTTCAAGACAAAAATAAACATTTGTAATACCAGGAAATGTGACTTTTTTGAGTAATAAATATGTGTCAAACACGAACAACATTTCAAGGAATCAAATTCAGTTCCCACTGTTTGGAATTTGCTATATTTTAGAACATGTTAAAGAAATAGATGCTTTCAAGTCTGGTCTGTGCATAGCAATCATAAGCAAAACAGCATGTGATTTCCCAAGGAATCATAATAATTTCAGAGTCATAGTGTACTAGACTTGAGATTGGATTATGCATTCTCTTCTTAATCATCTCAATTCCTTGAAGAAATCACTTATATAGAAGAGATCAGTTTCTACAGTGGACTTGACATCTCTTAAAACAGAAGACTGTTGATGTTCTTTTGAAGCAGGACTTTAAACAGCATGAACATTTTATATATATATATTTAAATGGACTACTGCTTTCAGATGTACTTAAACAACATAGAAATTGTTTTCTTAAATCACCAGGTTTAAAGCAGTCAGGCACCAAAAGCTGCAGACAAGCAATTAGTAAAATTTTCAAAGCATTTCAAAATTATGGTTCAAACTGGTTTTGGTTTTCTTGCTTCCCCCTTCCCACAGAATAGCTATTTCAGACCCTTGCTATTCCAGTGGATGGGAATCCTCCCTCATTTCCAGCTTAGTTAATGGCTGCACTACAGTTAATGGATATTTTATCCCCATATTTTTCCTTGGGCTGATGTGTTTTGTTTTTCCTTGCCCTCCATTTTCCACTCCCTGAGCTGTCCTGGCCTTCACAGGGCTCTGCATGCTCTCTTCTGCTTCGCTGAGCCCCCATTTCCCAGAGGTTCCCACAGCCCCACCCAGACCAGGTGTGGCCAAGTTCATTCCTCCTGCACACCCAGAGCCTCAACGACACTGTGAGGAAAATTCAGGAACCCCAGATTGGTGTTTAATCAAAAGCTGCTACAAATGATGGGACACCCCACTGCAGCCGGGTGTCACCCCAGCCCCCGAGCGCCTCCCTGCCAACGCACCGCGCGAGCCAGCCGGGGTTACCTGAAGGGGTAGGCAAAGGCTATGTCAATGCTGAGGTCACTCTCTGACTTGTTTGCACAGTCCACACTGAGTCGCAGCTCTCCAGAGTACCCACCGCATGTTGCAAACGCAAAGATTGCAAAAAGCTGTCAAAAACAAACAACATTTTTATTTTATTTCATGGCAGCAACCCCCACAAGCAGATCCATGCAGCAGCTCTTGCTGCAGCACCAGCCCCCTCAGGTCAGGTTATCCATCGCTCCCTGCATCCAAAGCACTGTCACACAATACTCCTGCACCCCTCCCAAAAGCAGATGCAAAGAACCATGAAAAGTGAAGCTCTGTTGCCACGCAGACAGAAGCACCACCATTTGTCCACTGCAGGCATCTCAGCCCTCCCCTCCTGTCTTAAACCCCCTTTGGGATTCACAACCCAGGCAGCTACTTAAATCATCCCACAGACAGGAGAGACTGGACAAGAAGAGAAGGATGAATATTGACTGAGCATAATGAGTCAGTCTTAACCAAAACAAAAACACTTGCAGAAGTATTTACAAGGAACAACCAGAGTAGAAATAGCAGACCAAGAAGTGGCTGCCATCCCACTGCATGGCAAAACACAGAATTGTGTTGCCCCTCTTCCAGTTGATGTATGATTTAGCAAAAAAACATTTTTTATTTTATTATTCCTACTAAATCACTACCATAACCCAAGATGGATATAGAGGTGCATGAAACTGACAGCAAAGCAGAAAAACAATTTCCGAACTTCGGAAAAAAATCAGGCAAACTGGAAAGGAACAAAGAGCTTGGGTGGGTCTGATGCAAATCCATACTACATCTTAATCTTCTAGAATTAAAAAAGTGAAGGAGGGAGTGTGCAGGCCAGAGACACATCAGCATTTATATCAAGGGTTCAAACAGAGAAACTGGAAGCAGGCACAAGTGTCTTAAAACATCATTGACACAGGCTTCCCTGGAAGACCCCAAGCAGAAGCGGGGACAGTTCATTTATGCAGCTGTAATTTAAATTAAAGGACAAGTTAAATTTTGTTGATTGCAGCACTGTAGCTCTGAAGTAACTCCATCAGCTTTAACAGAGTTACTCTCAGATCTACAGAGGGGCAGATATGGGAAATGACAAGCAAATGCCCGATTCCAGCCACAATTAAATAAGCTGAACATCAGCAACCGTGAGGAGACAAACAGTGCACACATCTGGGAAAGAAAACATGTTTTTGGACACTGAAAAATTATGCTGCAAGTAGATGTAATGGCAAAATAAAGAACTGAAAAACATAATAAATAGAAAAAACCAGATCTATTCTTGCTGCACAGGGCTTTGCAAAACACACCATTAATCTTAGTTCTTCCAATTCACAGCACAAGCCCCAGGTTTCAGCTGCTAAAGCAGTTTTGCCTGTGCACCTTTTCCCCAGAGACTGCCAGATTATAGGGGTGGCTCCTTATAGGGGTGGCTCCTATCATGGGGAGACCCTCCCCAGCTGCAGGGTGATGTGCTGAGCACGACAGAGCACACAGCACAACAGGAGAACAATGCAAGTTCCCCTCCACTACTCACTTCCAATGTGATCAGGGCATATCACATATGGAGGATAGATTTGCAAAGGTATTTAGGTACCCAATGAGGAGGAAAGCTGATAAAAACTTTGATTGAATCAATTCTTCCTCCTGAGCTCGCTGAAAAAAAGGAACTTTACTATGAATTGACTTGTTAAGTATGTGCCACTATAACATAAACAGTGTTCCTTCATCCTAAATGAGATGATCCCTCTGTACAAAAAAAAGAGTTTCTGCCCTTACATGTAGCACAGCACTGAAAATCAACATTAATCACCTCAGGTTAATTTGTGAGGTGATGTAAGAAAATATATTAAGGAGAACAGGAGAGAAAACTGACCTGTTTTCTGGCCTAATTAACAGAGTTGCAAATACAAATGTTTTGCAGGTACATAGAGAGGCACAAAGATTAACAATGATATATAAAGCAGGAACTGAAAGCCTATGGGTTGAGACCAACCTGCCATAAAGGAAGAGCCATCAGCTCTCAGCTACAGCTCTCAGCAAAGGGACAAGCAGAGGAAAGAGACGCAATTGAAATGCATTGGGAATCAGCATAATGAGTGTCACCATGTTTTATCACCAAGGGCATAGAGTCAAGCCCAAAAGCAAAGCTCAGGCTATTCCTTCCCAGAAAGTATCTCCTCCAGAGTTCCCAGTTTTTCCTCTCTCCTACTGAGAGCATCTCTGACAGCAGACTCAGGCACCTGGAGTCTCTGGCCCTCAGATGGTTCAGATCTAGCCTTTACTCACCCTCTAGCCCCATGTTCAGCTCTTAAACAGGAGCTTTTCGGACGCCTTCACTTGTTCAGCAAACCCTCCAGGCACAACCACCAGCTTCCACCCTTGCTCAGTACACACTCTGCTCCACTCACCCAGCCAGCACCCACAAGGCAGGTGGGAAAGCAAAAAGAACACAGCTGGAGACTTTTATACCAAACTTCAGCAATGCCTCAGCCAAATCAAGCTTGGCTCCTTGCCATGGCTGGATCAGAGGCTGCTGATGGATGGGATCATCCAGCTGCCAGTAATGCCCAGCCAGTCCCCACAGCTGCATGCTGAGGCCCCAAAGCACCTTTTGGAAGCCTATTTACATTTTGCATCAAGGGAGAATGGAGTGAGGGCTGTAAATCAGTGGTATTTCCTTGGGGTATCTTGGCCAAGCAGTGGTGTAATTCTCCTTCTCCTGCCTCTGCATTTTCCTTCCGCCCCCCACCCCGCCCCAGGTTGTGCTGCTTGATGTTGTTAGAGGAGTGCCTAGTGCAATAAGCCAAGATTTACTTGCTGTTTTTTGTGCACACAGTAATTCTGTGGCAGTTTCAGGGATGCTGTAAACACCACTGTATTTTATTATAGCAGGATTTGTGTAAATGGCAGTTGTAAACCCCATAATGGGAGCTTTATGGGCCAGATTCAATAAAACCTCCATCTGTGAGATAATTTTATTGAACCTGGCCTCTCTGAAATTGAAAAGTTTATGGAGAAAAGGAAAGTGTTTCCCTATGTTCCTATTTACTCTTTGCCTATAAATCCACACTCAGCACCACTCCTATCAGCAGCGTGCCTGCACACTGCTTCTCCCCTTCACATGAGATAAATCTCCCCCGCACGCAGTTACCTCTGGTTATCGCATGGCTGCTGCCTCCCACAGCTCAGCCCCGACAGCCACTTCTGTGCTGGCTTCCCTGGAGCAGCTGTGGAGAAACACGGTGTCCTCGAGGCAAAAATCCTTGATGCCATGGCTGTGCCAGGCTACTCCTGCCCGCTGGCAGGGGAGCAAGGGGTAACATGCTAAGCAAGCATCCCACTCGTTAGGTGTACACGGTAGAAGCAGTTACCAACACGCCCAATGTGGCCAATAGACTGATGGGAAAGAGAGAGAGAGGGACATTTTTTGTGCTTCCCAGCACAGACTGGAGCAACGCACGTCTCCCAGGTACAGTCCACCCTGGCTGGAAGGTCACCCTTCCTCAGACACATCTGTGACAGGGCAATGAGTTTCTGTATAGAGATTAGCATCCCATCCCCTGTTGCTGTTACAGTGATATTCCCTCTGTGACTTTCAGCCTTGGCCTGGACTTTGGTATATTTTTGTCAGGAACGCAGGTAAATCCCATAGTCTAACTTAAACCAACAGGAATTACATTTTTTTTCAATACCGTGCAACAATAAACAACCTTCCCTGTCAAATCAGATGAACATGTTTTGAAGTTCAGTTGGCTCCTTAACACTTGAAGAAAAAAACAACAATATAATACCCAGCAAAGCACATGCTTCTCACGCCACAGCAGGCCAGGGAAAGGTTCATCAGGGGATTTATGGGATCAGCTCCCTTCTTCCAATGCCTGGCTTCAACACAATGGCAATGGATCCTCTAATTAGGTATTTAGGTGTTGTTATTTATCCAGACTCAAGGCTGGTCCCCTTGTTTTCCAACCCAGCCATCCCTGGTGTCCAGGGACTCAGGGTGTGCGATGCCCTAAGGGAGCAAACGTCCCAGCTGTGCATGAGATGGTTGCATCTCAGCACGCAACCCTGGACATCACTCATCCCACTGTGGAAGGGAAAAATGGGAAAATTTTCCATCGCTTCTCCGCGTTTGGCTTTCCGACAATTCCCCTCAATGCCTGCTGAGCGACAGGCTCACTCTGCGCACCAGGAGAAGGCAGAATGACTCCCGACAAGGTGAGTTAAAAGGCTTATGTAGCACGTGTTAGAGCTAAAACATCCCGGTAGGAAGATAACGCTGTCATTTAAAATTGATGAAACTTCTATATAAACCACTCGCTTTTTCTGGGAGCACGTCTGCCCTGTGCCACAGCCTTTGGCAGCTTCCTGGCAGATGAGATGGAGCCGTGCTGAAGGCGCATCCCAAATCTATCCCACTGTAAAGGGGAGAACCCTGCTCTGCCTGAGGGCTCCTCGGTGAGTCCTCCAGGATGGCAAGATCTTAAAAAAAAAGAAGTGTCAGTCTTCCCTGGAGCTGTGGTGGCCAAAAACAAGCTGTGAGGGGCATAGTTCACTATGTGGGTTGGTCTCCAACGCTTTCCCTTGTGGTTGAGGGAGGAAAATGGGAATGAACCTGCTGGACGCTTTCCCAGAGAGGTGCCCCCCCCCCAGCCCCCTACTCCTGCCCTAGCACTGGAAAGCCAAGGGGAACTCCTGACAGCTTCAAAGAGCAACCTGAAATATTCAAAACACCCACTCTATTATTAGTCATTTTACATGTTCAGAGTGTTTTAAAAAAAGACCTATTTTCCTGGCATCACTTCTGGATGCAAGACTTCCCTTTCTCCATATTGCCATAATAAAGAGACTGCAAAACCTTTGCCAAGTGTTCTCCTGCTTTACACTTCCTGGTGCTCACTGCGGCCAAGGGCGCGCGTGGAGCGCGGAGGGAGCGCGCCGCTCCGAGGGCTCTGGAGACGTCCTCCCGCAGCCGGCATCGCTCACCCAGCAGCGCCTCGTTAAACTGAGATTATTTATTTATAGGGCAGACCAGTAATTGAACATTATTATTAAGGCTGTAAAGGGAAGGTTCGAAGGCACTAAATGACTGTACGGGAAACATTTACTGCAGAGCTGATGGCCCGAAATATGTCACCAGCGAAGGATTAGGAAGCACTCTCTCCTCTGGGTCTCTGCCTGTTTCTTTTTTAAAGTCTGGCATTTTTCCTGCACGGATCTGAGCTGCAGACTTCCTGGAATCACTTCTCCTACATAGAAGCCTTTGTGCACTGGAGATTATCAGATTATTGACTCTGGGATTCCTAATTATATCAACTTGACTGGTTGATGAATTGGAGGTGGATGGCATCGCAGCCGACGCAGTGCTGGGGGGGAGGCGATGACTAGCAGGAGTCATTTTCCTCCAACAGTTATACAGGGAGAAAGCTGAAATATATTCTACTCCTGCTGAGAAATAAACCCTAAAGCAATACTTCACTAATTGCTGGGATTTAGTGTGTCCCCCCCTCATAAACAAACAGCAGCATTGCTAAGAACACTCCTGTGCCTGTCCAGACCTGGTCTGTGTGGAGGGAAAAGCCCAGGGATGAGGGAGCAACTCAGAGTTCGGGCACGAAGAACCACATATGCAACTGCCACCCACCTGGAGGAGACCAACCTGCTTTACAACTTCCTCATGTGGCTGTGGGGTTTTTGCTGGGGCATTTGCAGCAGTAGCCTCTGTTTGGCATTTTAGGGCACCTGCAGAGGGCAGCCCTTGATGCTGCTCCCTGGATGGAAAGACCTGACCCCACGGCAGGCAGGAACCCCGCAGCATCCTCTGTTTAAAGCACAGCATTTCACTTAATGCTTAGCATTTTTAAAAGGAAAAAAACCAAAATACTTAATTTGATTTTTAATGGAAAGATTTATGGAAATGAAATCGGGGTATTTTTAGTGAGTAAAGATCATGTTATAATAATTTGGTTCCACAATACTTTAATCCCAAGGAGACAGATTTCTCTCTTTTTCTTTGAAGAAAACCTTTATCTTTTTTATTCATCTTCCATTGATTATTCTAAAAATCCTATTTAGCTCCACAACATAATGGTATGGTAGTCTTTCCTCATTATATTTTAATAGAATAAAACCCAACTGTATATGAGAGGATTAGATAGCCATTCGTTGGGGCAAAGAACATTGTTCCTCCAGATGGCCAGACAGAATCTGTGTAATGCCTTTCCTATTTATTAAGTTCAAAATGTAATGCAAGCTGATGAGATGTGTTTCATCTACTATTTAATGGGTCAGCCACACAGTTGAAAGCTAATGCTAAGGTTGGCAGCATGCATGGAAGAGTTAACAGCCAGAAAATAGAGACACATTTAGAGCATCTCTTCTTGGACTCAGTGGAATGAAAAGTCGTCAGAGACAAAGGTACTTACGGAGGCAGAGATGCAGAGCTCTCCCAGCCCCTCTAACCATTAGTCAAAGGTTCGAGGTAAACATTTACAAGGGCCTGAAGGTTATTTTAATTTGTTGTATAAATTGCTTTCTGCACAAGGACATTGACAGATTGGCAACAAGTCTTCCCCGAAACAAGAGACATGGATACGTACTGCAGACAGGTTCAGGAGTACCTGGGGTCATTACTGGGTGTACGTGGCCTCATTTGGGATATATCACAGTTGTATCTACAGCCTGCAGCCCTTTTCCCTCCAACTGCAGAACAGCCTAGAAGTTATGGCTCTTCCTCTCCACAACTCCCCCTTTGTGTCCCCTTCTTTTAAGGACGTGGGAGCACAAGTTGGACAGACATGTTTAGAAATGCACATATAATCCCTGAATGAGTCATGCTGTGACATATGCCACTGCAGCAGAGACATGTGCTCCTTTTTGGGCCTGAGAGCTTTTCCAGTCCTAGACTGGCAGCAAAAAATTACAACCATGGTGGTGTCTATGAGGATCCACATTGTGACAATGCCTATAGAGCATCACAAGTGCCCAGAGTCCAGGAGAGCAGCCCCTCCTGGGCAGTGTCCCCTTCCTCTCGACCATGCCACCTGCCCCCCCACATGCCCACATCGTCTCATGAGCTGCTTTGCATCAACCACGTGTGACCACCATAGGCAAAACCAAGGAAAGCCACGGTGAGGTAAAGGAGAGGTTTTCTAACAGGTCATGTTAATTCTTATTTTATTAACAGGTAACGTTCAACAACCCAGCAAACAGTCAGGTTAATCCATAAATGTAACTCTGTTCCTGCTCCCTCCTGAAAACACAGGTTTTGTGCAGACTTTACAGGGTGATTATATGGGATTTATTGTGTAACAAGTGTAAACATCTAATTATAAAATAAGGTTGGATGGCTGCTCGTTTCCTTGTTCACTGGTGGGTTTACAAGCATATGGGTTTAAAACGGCCAATGATGTAACATAAATGCATACAGAGCATGACCCAAGTTATTACTAAGTAGGATTTACTCCCTCTAATAATCACAGGGATTTACATTATGGCTGAGTGACATCCACACACGGGAAGCATTCTGTGAAGAGAAAGTGCCCCCAAACTTACTGTCACTAAGCTCCTGATGGTCGATAAAGCCACAGGGGCTCAGTGACAACCAAGACTAACCATACCCCGTCCACTGCAGCACTGGGTGGCAGAGGACCACAAACCCAGCTTGCAAAGGCAGTGTTGTACAAAGTGCACATACTATCAGCCCTGGGCTGGGGCTGGGATAAGGCACCTCTCCTAGCTGGAGAGACCAGCCCCATCCCCAGCTATCCCAGCATCACCACCAGGGTCGAGTCCCCTGGCAAAACTCTCTGATGGCTGCTGGGACTACTTCCTCACCTAATTTGTGTCTTTTTTCTTTCCATTAGCTTTAGCTCCTTTCCCAGCACTACTTGGTAGACCAGGGCTCCAGAGGGGAATTTTCCTGCTCTGGTGACAGATGCACAGAGCGGAACTGAGAGGCTGGAACACTCCTCTGACCAGAAAATGCTCCGACAGCTGGGTCCCCACAGTGTGGCACAGCGTGGGGGCTGCAACCAAACCCTCCCTGGGTCAGCACCCACAGAAAATGATTATTACAGGAAAGGCTCCTGCCCTTCAATCACACTGTATTATTTATGACCTAATGATTGCCCATTGACTAGCTGGGATTATACGTTCTTGAAGATGTTTCTTGGTGAATGAAAGGGCATTAACCTCATTATTATCACGTCTGTGCTCATCAGAGGCCATTAGTAGCTTCCTCTCAGCTCCCTGGGCTGCTGTGCAGCTCTCTGGTGTCATCTGCTGCCTCTTCACCCGACGCCCCACATGCTTGCACCGGCTCTGTCTCCTTTCTCAAACAGATTTAAGGAAATGGGTGAAAATTATTTAGCTTGGGAAGGAATCCATAAAGCCCTTGGGATTAGTAATCCGACACAACAGCTTTTCCCCCGTGAGGATTTGAGAGTGCTTTCAAATTGCTAAGCACTAGAGCCTCCAATCCCTTCTCACACACCCAGCAGCCCTATTTCAGTTCATGTCTGGCCCTGTTTTCCTTTTTTTTCAGTCCCACAGTGCCTGTACGAGCAGGACCACTGGGAACAAGGCTTTGCTCTTGGAAAAGCACATCTGGTTTTCTAGGCAGTATGTGTGCCAAGCCCCCCAGGGACCACCCAGCCCTGGCCACTGAGGTCCATTAGGAGTGTTCCTCAGTAGCCTGACCTTCACAGATATTCCCTTCTTGCTCCAGACTCAGCCTCACCATGATACCTTTTATGCTGGAAGATGGTTTGAGCGCTCCATACCAGAGTACCCCATGCCTGTGGGACCCAAACATGGGCCACACTGCCTCATCTCAAACAAGTTTTTGGATGGAAAATTCCATGGGAGACAACTTTGACCTCGACACCCACCTCTGTGCAAAAGGCTGGAATAAGAACTTGCTCCTGGCTAAATATCAGCCCACATGGTAAAAATAATTTATTTTTTAATAATTAAGATGATGGGCTATAAATGAACATTTGCTTTGCTGAGCTCTGGGAATTCACAGGGAACATTTTGAACACGAAACATTTTTAAAATTAAAACCTCCCTCTCCTCTTCTTTTCCACCACTCCTATTATACTTTGTCCCCAGAGATGGCAGTGCTCTCCTTCCCACACTTAATCATAAAAAGCAACACCTAAACACAAACATATTTAGGAAATGCTAATAACAGTGTCCTTAAATTGAAACAAAAATGTTCTCTATCTCACTAGCTTCTGACACACTTCATCTGGACACCTTAAGTTGTCCTCTTTCCTCTACACTCTTCCCCTTACTGTGCTGCTCCACACCTCTTGCCTCTTTTTCTTTCCATGTTCGTTCCCATTCCCTGAAATCTGTACCCATACCTGCTTCTAAACACAAAAAGAAAAAAAAAACTTTCCAAAAATCTCGCCTGAATGTTCTCCATTTCCTTCATGGTTCAAAATACTTAATTCTGAGACAACCAGTCATCCTTCCCTTTCGCTCAACTGTTAGCAGCTGCTGCACATCTTCTGTGCCACTTCCCAACCTACTTCAATCCTCCCAGACCCCAGGAAAAAAAAGCAGGCACTTGCATAAAACCACTAATGCATCAGTATGTTTTTGGCTGTTGCAGTCTTTACATCTGCACTGCTGGAGATGATTATCCAGCTTTCTTTTTTTTTTTTTTTAAATCAGTAGATTCAAGCCTGTGGAATAAAGCCAGGACCACTAAAATTAGAAGGAAAGAAAACACAAGCAGAATGGAAAAAGCAATTGAACATGGTATAAACTCAGAATCAGGTGAAAGCTAATTATGGCCATGCTCACTGAAAAGATAAGGACACAGCAAGGGAGATAGACTTATTAATTATTTGTGTTATGGTAGCACTTAGAAGCCCCAATCCTTTATCTGGGACTAGCTGTGCTATACACGGCAAACACTCAAATATATCTTTGGGTAAATGTACGGGGGTTTATGAAAAATGTGCAAATGCTCTCTTCTTTCACCTTCAGCAGTTTCTGGTTTGTTAATGCTGTTAAAGGAACCTGAGTCCACCATCAGTCTCATTCTGAGCAGCTCACAGGATGGTTTCATGGGTCAAAGTACAAATAATTCGGCATGAGGGCAGCCTCTGCCCATAGCTGGATTGGGCAAACCCCAGAAAACCCCCCAAAGTGGGCATGAGCTACATCCACCACCCATCCCCATCCCCTGGCATGGGGGACAGAGTACTCACTGTTGCCAACAGGGATGTTTCATCCTCATTGACTCCGTGCAAGTTTGATCGCTTTTCTAATTAAGATACATTTTATGGTAATCTACCAAGTCCCTTTGACTAAATCACTCACTTAATCTGTTGTTAGTGCCCATATGTTTACAGCTTTACAGCCTGCTGCAGCATATTTGCTTTGCCACGGCGCCGGGGAATTTCGGTGACAGATGAGCTGCTGCGCAGCCGTTCAGGTGGCGCAGGGCTCCTCCACCCAGACAGCCTGGGCACGGATGGACGGACAGACAGACAGCCCTCGCACCCCCCAGCAGTCTGGAGAGGAGAGGGAAGGCACGGCACTGCAGATGCTCCATGCTGTTCACCTGTCTCTTCCTCTGTCACTACAGAAGGGCTTAGCACATCTTTCTCATTTTCTTTTCTTTCTTCGCCTTTTTTTTTTTTCTCCTCCAAAATAAGAGGTTGTACATGACAGCTGTAGAGTTTCACAGTATTGCCACATCTCTGGCCCCAGATCTCATGTACCAAGGAGTTTCACTGCAGGTTCAAGGGCTCTGAGCAGTCCTTTGGCCACACTGGCAAACTAAGGCAGAGCCAGACCCTCCATCTGCACTGAACACTGAATTAAATAAGGGCTGAGCGAGCTCCACAGTTCTGCTCCCACAGCCCCTGTGCCACCACATGCACTGCTGAGGAGCTGGATCTCTCCTGGGCTCTGCAGCAGCCCTGCCTCCTGTGTACGGACACGCGTGTGCTGTGCTGGCAGGCAGCAGTTTCATCTTTTCATCTTAAACCAGCCTGCCCACACCAGCTCTGGATGAAGGAACAGGGATGTGCTGAACAGGGATGTGGCTCTTGCCTGTCCCCAACCCATGACTCTCCTCCCACATGCCTGCACCCTGTACCTGCATGGTCAAAGCTCAGAAGGGATCCCAAGACGCCGGTTCTGCTCAGACTAGCTGGGCTGAGTCCCCAGCCCAACATGCACAAACGTGCTGAATTCACTAAGGTATGACTGTTTGAAACAATTTATGCTCAGCTTGCCAAGGGAAAGAGAGCCCAAAAGCCAAATCTGGAAAAACCAAATTCCAGGTCAAATTGCCATCTGCCATCCTAAGTACAGGGAAGTATTCCCTGGAAGAAATGGTCATATAATTGTACCAGAACTCTTAATCAAGAGTGACGTGAAGAATAAAATATCACCTGCCATCACCAGCAATGACAGGCAGCTGCTATCCAATATCAACACAAATACCTTTCCCCCTGTAGAGCGCCTATCGATCTGAACCGGATTAACAGAGGTGAGGAAAATACTCATTAAGTCTTCCAAGGACTTGGCTAAAAAAAGAGTATCTGGCATTCAAGAGGAGCCAGATATTTAAGAAATCAATTCCTTTAAGTGTTTAAGGAATTTCTCTAGGAACTGTTTGAGCTGCTAGAGGAGCAGCCAAGAAGACAGGTCTCAAAGGAAATGAAGCTCCCAGAATCCAGACACCCCTAAAACAGTGCTTCAAACCACTTTCAAACCCTGATGCACCTGCTAGAAGGGGACGGTGACTCCCTCATCCCACTGGCACAAATCCCATGTTTTCAGTTATGAGGCTTGTGAAGCCCAACGATGTGAACCTGCAGCTGCACTGAGCCCTGGTTTGCACATCAGCCTGAAGTCATCTTGCAGAGTGGATATCATACTCCTGGGGAAGTGGTGGAGGCTGCTCCAAGGTCTGAAAGGCAAGTGGTGATTGAAGGTACTGGCCCGGGGAGCAGCTGCCCCCAGACCTGCTACCACCAAGTAGCTGGAGATGAAGGAGCACTGCACAGGATGGGCAAAAGGCCACAGATGGAAAACCATTAACACTGAAGACTTCTGTATGAACGTGAGGCTTGTCTGTCGCCCTGAGTGTGTCTCACCATACCCTGTAGAGACAGCATGTAGGGCTGAAGGGATCATTTCTCCTCAGCCAAAAGCCAAGGGAAAGTCTTGAAAGCAATGGACTTAACCGCATTTTCACTTAGCGCCTCACAATCCCTTGGCTGTTGGTGACCTGCCCTCAGGGACAGGGGTGAGACTTGCCCCTGCCTGCAATCAGATGAGCCATCCCAGGCCACCTTTCCTGCTTCAAAGCTATTAGGATGAGGTCAACTGCCTTCCTTAATAAACCACAACCTGGCTTCAGGGCAGTCTGGCACCCCTGCTATGATGAGTTATGTGCCACAAAAAACCCCAGGCCTTTGGTTTTGTGGGATTGGAGCAGGAATTGTGCTCTTCAGTTCACACTACCCAGCCCTGTCCCCTCCAGGGTCCCCCAAACGTGGTCTTTGACCATCACCCTGTTCACCTGGAGGACTCTGCACTGAGGGAGGACACTGCACTGAGCCACCTACCAGGGCTTAGCAAAGTCAGAAATGCTCAACGCTGTCCTCAGGCAAGCAGGAGTATGCTTAGAAAGTGAGATGTGCACTGCTCAGACACCCATGCCCTCCACACCTGAGGAGTTAAATGACTGTGAAAAAGGCAATTATTGTTTTGTGCCATGTTCTCTAACACTGGCACACAGCACATTTTATGTACCGTGTTTTCTGACACTGTGCTGAGCACATGCATTCAAGCTACGCAGCTGGTCTAAATATATATGGTCCTTACGAAACAGCAATCATGCAAACACCAGAAAGCCACTGCACCAAGTGCCTACCAACTACATTTTCAGGAACCAAGTGCATGGGCTCGCCTGTGGAATGCCCAGTTGGCTCCCTGTGGGATGCTGTGCACTGGCACTGGCTCACCCCAGCCAGAGCACAGACCCAGCAGAGCTCATGAGCCCACTGCCGAGGGGCACACCACCAAATATTCCCATCAGCTGCTCTTCAGGCAGGTGAGGAGGCAACTAATACATTAAAAAAAAAAAAAGGCAATTAAACTAGCCCAAATGCATCTTAAAATGACTAAGCAGTTATTGTCAATCTGAAATTTCCCTCTGGTAGAGTTTAGCTTGGGCTGGCAGATACAACATCCTCACCTTCTTCTCCTGTGGGTTTAATAAACTCAGTTACAGACTTCTAATATCTTATTCAAGTACACTTCACATACTTATTAGTGTACCCTTGTATCATGAGAGTAGCAGATTATTCCGGGTCTAATCTGTTGATTTTCTGTGCAGATACATACTCAAGCATGTTCTCACAGCAGCTCCAGCTTATGCTACAGCTGGAGTTCTTAAAGACTTCTGAAAAACCAAAGCCATCGACTCCCATGGACGTGATTCAAGTATGAAAGAATTAAAGTGCCAATAAATTAATCAATATAATGCTGCAAATTCAGGTATTATGCAGTCTGAAAGTATTACAGCTATCTATCTTTCTTTCCTCAGCCTACTATTGCAGTCACTGACTTGTGCTGCCTGGAAAGCTCACCAGGAGCTGTGACGGGGAGAGATAAATAACTGCACCTCGCTGTTATTCACAGGTAACAAAGAGGTCTCCAAGTTAGCCAAGAGGGCTGAGAAATGAGGCTGCTGAGCTGTACAAAGCAAAGGCAGGGCACCGAAAGTCAGAGCAACAGTGTATTGACCTGTATTAATGATGTTACACTCTGAAAAGCAAACTATTTTCTTAATTAACGATTTTCGTTATTTCATTAACACATTTTGATGAGAAGCATGTTGCTGCCAACTTGTCATACTTTAGATTGATCTTTCTAAGGTAATAGGCAGTCAGATTTCATACTTCAGCTTGATCAATATTAAATAGCTCTTACTGATTTTTTTTTTGTATCAAATATTGCTGCATTATTTTGGAGGCACCTTTGATTTAAAATGCCCGAAGGAACATGATAAATCAGAATTTCTTTTCCCTTTAATCATCACTGTCCACTGTCTGCTGTAAAATGAAGTGCAAAACAAGTTTTCAAAGCAGGCATCCCCCTCTGGAAAGCAAAATACAAATTGAAAATATTTCAACGTATCTAAAAACCACGGAACAGTTTGGCTCAGCATAAGACTACAAAGAAAAGAAGCTTAAAAACAATTTTGTGGGCTTCACGATTCCTGAAAAACCCCACTTTTCACCCACCCAATACAGTTACACAATTAAATAGAGATGCATATAACTTACCGGAGCAAATATCACCATACACATTTACAAAAGGATCTATAATCCAACTTGCGTCTCCTGAAATAAAGCAAGGTTTGTCTCATACTAAAAATAAAGGCTCCCAAAAGCTTCTCACAGGAGAGAGAGAGAGAGGGAGGGAGGGAGAGAGAGGGAGCAAGCGAGCACCAGCTCCTTGCCTCGCTTTTTATGAAGCAAATAAGGAGAGCAAGAAAATCAATGCTGAGAGAAAGTGAGATGATATACCAATCAGGCACCAGCCTCAGCCTTGTTTGCAGAGGGATGGCAAAATGCTCATATTATTAGACACTGAATACATACAGCCTAAGTAGAGAAAGCAAATATTTTCCCCTCGGTGAGGGGCTGATTGCTTTGCTGTGGTGCAGGCACCACCACGGTGGGCTGGGAGGGGCAGCCCCTTCCCACCCACTGCTAATGCAGCATCACTTCAATCCTTGTACATGCTCCATAGGAAAGAAACAGTTCAGAATTCTAGGCTAAAGTTGAACTAAGCTTGAAGATCCTCCAAAACGCTGCCACTTGCAGACTGTCACTGGAGCAGTGCTGCTCCGCTGTGGGGCTTGGGGGCTGTTTGGACTCTCTGTTACATTTTGAGATGCCTTTCACTGCACCTCAGGCAGCCACCCTGCAGCTGCAGCAAGAAGCCCGTCCAGAAAGGGGAAAAGACCTCCTAGGTCTCCCACACTTTCATTTGTGCTGAGCTCTGCCTGTGCTCACACAGGACCTTCAAAGCATCCTCATGGAATTTGAGCTTTCATCCCTTTTTGTGTATCAGAGAAAAGCTTTGGAAAACTCATGGGTTCCTTTGTGCCAAAAGGGAAAATTTTTGTGCTATTAACCCCCCCAAACAAAACTTTTCCTGTGCTCCACATATGCTGGAAGAAGGAAGAGGTAGCAGGGGATAAGCTCATTGCCTCTGACACGCAGGTACCTGTTCGCACACGGGACGTGTCCGTGGCAAACACACACCACTTCTTTGGGAAGGTGTCACATTTGCTCTCCCCAGCAGCTACACACAGACACAAACCTCACACACTGTCACAGAAAACCTCCTCATGAGAGGGGTTTCAAGCCAGTCTCGTGGTCTCAGCTCTGTGTTCAGGACATCAGCACATTAAGGGCAGGAACGGATTCACAGATCCCTCTCAGCAGAGGCTTACTGTTGACCCAACACCTCTTGGTGTAACTGAGATTAAACCACACTCTGTGACGTTTACTGATCATTGTTTTGCCCTCTCTTCTACACATGGCATCAAATATTTTCAAATACATGTGAGTTAATGGCTGAGACATAAGGTAATATTTGGAGACAGAAGTTACATGCTGGTATACAGAAACACCTGCAGGGTGACAGCAGTTCTCCGCGCAGCAAAATTGGAATACAATTGCTTCTCCCCAGCAGTTTGGGATCTATGTTGGACAAGAAGTGCAGGAATTCACAGGGAAAATCCTGAAGACAAAACCAAGGAGGTTGAATTAATCTGATAATTCAGTTTATCTGTTGGGGGCTGGCACTTACAGCACAATCCAGGCAGAGGAGGTTCTGACAGCTCTTTATGAGCACAGTACTTCAGGCCCCTTTCCCACAAGCAGGAGCCACACTGCCAGGCTGACAGATGTCACTGCTGACGATGTGGCTCTGTGTTTCCAACAGATACAGCCTGATGCTGGCTGATGCTGTAACGAGGAGACACTGCGATGCTCAGAGAGCTCTCCAGGATGAAGCACTGCTCTGTGCGTGGTGCATTTTAACATACATGAAAACATTTACCAGCTACCTACACACTGCCTGAGTCCCATCCATGAAGATTAAACTGCACAGTGACTTTGGTCTGCAGAGCTGGGCAGCATTTGCCTCCCCCTACACCGTGAGCAGCCCTTTGATGCCTTATCACTGCAGGAGCTGCACTCTGCAGTCACGCTCAAGCTGCACATGGGCAAAGATGACCAACGACTACACAGAACTTACCACCCACTGCGTCAGCACAAGGGGTGATGCTGGTTCTCCCACAGCCCTGGGAACTCTTCTCCAGCCTGCGTGTGCCTGGGTTGCTCCCACACATTGGCGGAGGATGGCAGGAGGATGCTCAGCCTGCCTCAGCTCCCCAGATGATACATATCATTGCTCCTGGCCTTCTTCAATACATTCAGCTCTCCAGCTGGCACTCAAATGCGCTGTATCTCATGGTGACCAGCCTCTTGTTCCAAGGTGTGACAGTAAGTGAAATGCAAACACCTCTCATATCATTTTCCAGTGAGATAATTTTATTTTCCCTTCCCACAGCTAACAACTGCTGTTACTTACAGTCACTGAAGTCTTCTGAAAACTTTTAAAAACATACATTAAAACAGTTTTGCAGAACTGAGAGCTGCCATTTCTCAGTCCTCTAAAATATGTGTCCACTTGGTCACCTGTGTGGGATGTTTGGGTGCAGGATGCAGCTTTAGCCAGAGCATGATGGGTCACAACAGACAATGACCTGTCCTGTCATACACCTCTTTCAAACAGTGCTGCAACACGGACTCTATGGCATACAGAAAACAAAGCCTGCTTTTTTTTTTCCCCAAGTCAGTGATACACCATGAATGCTGTGGATCTGGTCTAATATTGCTGAAAGTGGACGTGTTGGTGTTTGCTGACAAGGCAAAACACTTGTCGGGCTGCGGCAGACCCTGCAGCACTGCAGGCTGGTCCTTTCCTCAGCTTTATTACATGCCTTTTCAAAAATTCATCTGAAGTACTGGATGGGGCACTCGGCATCACCAAGCACAGAAAGAGCTGCTGCCAGTGCTATGCCAAATCTGCTGCATCAGAGCTTTCCACTTTTGATTTTTGAGTCGGGAGTTTCAAAGGAAACTAAAAAATTTCTTGCGATTTAAGCCCCAAACTACTTCACATACTACTGAAAAACAGTACACATCCAGCAGATTTCCATCAGCCTTGCTACATGACTCTGGGTCTCAAGAGATTTAATCATTGCTCCTGTGAGGTTCATGGTCAATGCAGCTAAAAGGGATGCAGGGACACCAGTAACAAGGGAGGGCTGCAGCCTGGGGAGAGACTTCTCCCCAGGTACAGCAGGACTCAGGGGAGGCATCTGCAGGAGGACAGAACCACTAAGGTTAGAAAAGACCTCTCAGATCACTGAGTCCAACTGTTAACACAGCCCTGCCAAGTCCATAACTAAACCATGTCTCTAAGCAGCACATATACATGCCTGTTGAACACTTCCAGGGACAGTGATTACACCACTTCCCTGGGCAGTCTATTCCAATGCTTGACCACCCTTTCAGTGAAGGAACTCTTCCTAATATCTGGCATCCTGTCACAATTTGCTGTTTCTTCTCACCATCCCCAGCCCAACACAGAGTACCCAGAGCCCACACAGCAGAAGCCCAAAGGCACTGGTTACACTCGGACCCTCTCATTGCTCTGTTCCTTTACTCTTAAGTAAAGAGTGCTTGCTTATGTTACCCCAGGAGCACTGTTCATGCCTGCCTGTGTATGCAGATTTACAGATGCCTACAAAATCATGCAGTGCATGATGAAGTTTCATTAGTCTAGTCATGGAGGATCTGAACTGGAGATTTTCCACATCATGGTCCTCAATTCTGCCCAAGGCTGGATTGCACCCACTTTTACCCTGGCCAGGCGAAGGCAGGAGCAGCAGCACTTGGGGCCATGCTACTACATCTGTGCCCACTCCACACTTGGAGGAGCTAATTAATAATATCAAAGCCTCCATCCCACCTGTGCTGCAGAGAAAGCATCAATTAAGGCAGCAGCAGTGTGTGAGCAGGCTGGAGCCTGGCAGAGGGGCTGGAGGCCCAGCCGGGAGAGGAGAATCAGCCAACCTGGAGCTGCTGCTGCGAACAACCCACCAGTACAGGAAATATTAAGACGGGCTGCCTGTTTGCCAAGATAGATTTTCACATTTCCCTCTCAATCTTTATTTAAATTTGGGAAGACAGAAAATTAACGAAGTCTGACATATATAACTGGAAACCATTTGTTTTTCTTGTGGAAATGGAACGTTTCCTAATGAACCTCCCCTCCCCCTGTGCTGCTCGGCTCCGGATGCAAATATTGCTGCGAGTTTATCAATCTGCAGCTTGTTTCACGCCGTTTGCAATGCTAATGAGTAAACCAATTTTGACATATTATGTAAGCCAGTTTCTGAAACAGAGATTCTTGGCAGGCCAAATGTAAACACAGACACCCTCTTGCATCCAATTTAAATGAGCATGTTGCTGAAAGCACTAAGGGCTTGATTCTGTTGACTTATTCCTGATTTACTCCAGTGAAAAAGAGAAAAAAAAAAAAAAAAGAAGAAAAAAGACAAAAAAATACCCCTTCAATTCAATTACTAGCGCAGCAGCAATTTGCAAAATGGATCTAATTTTATAACAAGGAAATGTGCTGGAATAAGCTAATGCAGGGTGGTGACTCGGGCACTGTGTGAGCATCAGCACAGCACACGCCCAGGAGCACACATACCATTCCAGATGGAGCTAATGGGGGAGATGACAGCTCTCCTCTCCCTCATTCTCCCAAGCCAAAAGTAGGTCCAGGTAGTGACCCATGGGAGGGACCAGCCCCAGAAGGTGACTCCTTTCAGCTTCCTGTCCTTCCACCACGGCCTTGCCAAAGAATGTTGCCTAACTGGACAGCAGACAAAGTCCAAGCACAGCACCAGCTGTTCTGAGCCACATGCTACCCCTGCTGCAGTTACACTGAGAACCCAGAGCATGAGGGGATATTTGTTTTAGCACACACTAAAAGTTTGCACCTCACCAGAGGCGTCCAGACCCTGTGAACCACTGTCTACCTTTTCCACCTGGCCCAAGCCTGGCCACTGGCTCCACCACAGAGACAGCTGGACACCCTGATTAATGGATTATATCCAGTTTTTACAGACCCTGATCTTAGCACCAGAACAACATGCTGGAGAGCACATGCAGTCTGCAACAACCAGCAGCACACCTTCAATGCCACAGGGATGAGCTGAAGGTCACAGACTCAGAGGCAGAGGTAGAAGAAAAGAGAAGGGATGCGTTGTTAAAAGCCCCTTAAAAAAGAAGGCTCTACTAGAGAGATGAACAGGATTTTATTAAAGTGAGGAAGGGATGAAATCAAATCTTTCATTTGCACTTTTCCCAGTACCATCTGGACCATTTGCATCTGCCAAAAGCACAGTGCATTCCTGTTGACAAGTGGAAGCAAACGGCATAGAGGCATACCTGGAGGTGGCCTTTGCCCTGATATCACCTCTGGGCATCTCCAGAGTGCTTTAAAACTAACACACAAGTGTGAAGGTGAACTGTGATGATCCTGCCATGACAGAGAAAAAGGAATAAGAGTCATGCTCTGCTGTGAGGTCAGGTGAGCTGCCGCAGAACACATTTATTGCACGTGTCAGGGATCCCACCAGGCATCAGACTGCAAAACACCACCTCACACTCAATTCTCATCACGAAAAGGATATCATTCATCATATCTGGATCTTTTACATTATAAGGTAAAAGAGAGCAAGAGTAAGAATACTTTTAATCTCGAAGCAAATATCCCACCCTGAGCTTTCAGTAGTGAGAGCACACCTGAGAGCACTTCCCTTTGTGCTGTGCAGCACTTTCAAGCTACGATCATAAGCAGCCAAAATGCTACTTGCTGGCTCATCAAGTTTCACCTTGTAAGTTTAGCAACTGCGTATTTCCAAAGTAATTCAAGTTTTTATGGCATAAGAGAAAACTTACTGCTGTCTAGACACAGAAAAAAAAATGCTTGAAAAGGAGGGCAGCAGACAAGGAAGCATCACTTGGGATGTGGACAACAGGGACATGAGATGTCTGTACAGTCCCAGCACACCAGAACACATCCCAAGCACTGCCAGGCTGGAAGGAGAAGCAAAAAAGTGCCCCACAGACCTGATGGACCTCACAGGTTCTTGTCCAAGTCCAGCTCTTTGCCAGCCAACAAACCCCCATCACACTGCCAACCCAGCAGAGTCCAAGGTGTGAGCAAAGCCCAGAGTCAGATCACAACAACCCATCAGAGAGGTGACGCCAGGAAGCAACCAGTGCACAGACTGAGGCACCACAGCACCTCTCTCCCTCCTGCTTATCTACACCTGGCACATTACAGTAACGAGGCAGGCAAACGAGGGCTTAATTTCTAACACCTCATTTTTACTGTAATTTTAAATGATTTGGAATAACTCCTGTGGTTAGAAGTCCAGCTGTTAGTCAGGATTAGTCAATATGGAAAGCCCTCACTGTCCATTCAAGAATCCCCTGGATTTCTCATATTCAGAAATTGTGTTACTGCCACCCCCTTATTCCTAGCACTTTCTGCCTGTTTTTCAACATTAAGTCCCATTTCTGCATGTCTTAAATAGCAGATACTAAAAACATATAAAAGAATAATCTGAAGGCCAAATGGACACAGACTGGATGATGAAAACAGCATGAAATAAAAGAGAATCAGATTATATCCTCTTGTAATTTTTAAAGCTATTTAACAGGAAGAATGAAAAAACATAATTACTGTCAACTGTAAGTTTTCAGCTACGCAGCCAGCAGTGTGCTGTTATTAAACTACTGTATAATTGCCTCTTTTACTCTGCTTCCCACAGAAGTTGTGTTATTTCACTCATAGTTAAACTCATAATATTGGCTTCATAACTAATCCTGTCAATCGAAATCCCCGGGGGCTGGTGCAAGGATAAAAATAGCAAGGAGTTGTTTCTGCTCTCAGCTTTCCTGCAGAGCCCATTTTTGCAAGTACTGGGGCTGTGGCTCAGCGGTGCCACAGACCTGTGCAGACCACAGACCCACCACTGGCACGTGAACGTTGCTGCTCCAGCCCCAGCACAGGGAGGGGACGGACGGGTCCTTCCAGCAGGTCATTCAGTCTCTTGCTCTGCGTCTGCCAAGGCAAGATATATCCTGTCCTTCTCCCCCTCCTGACCCAAGCGGCTCTTGAAATATCTGATGCTGGATGGTTGAACCCCACGTCCAAGCCCAGCCATGACTCCCCTATCCTGGGGCTTTGGGCCAGCACTGAAGTTCAGCTGAGACCCACAAAGCCTGTGGATGCATAACAAGCACAGGTTTGTTCCTTCCCCAAACACCAAGCACTGGAATGGCCTCTCACACACAACCCCCCACCCAATCACATGTTCAAGCACTAAAGATACCACTGAGATGTCAGTTGGACTCAACATTCTATAGGGTCTTTCACAGACTAAGTTATATGATTCTATGAGATTAGTACAATTTATCTGTGCACTTATACAAGACCACATAAAGCATCAGATTTTACCCTTTTACCCTCCAAGTTTTTAAGCTCTGTCTGAACCCATACTTGCTCTCTATGTGTGGTATTGATGTCCCTTGCTAACTCACAGCATGGTCATTCCCTGGAGATGGCATTGGGTTTGCTGCAGAAGACCCAGGCAGGGTCTCCTGCTGGAGCTTCACATGCCAGCACGTCCTCCCTTCCCCGTGGGATACTCCTCTCACCCAGGACAATGTGCACAGGGGGGTTAAACTCACTACTCAGCTCATGTTGGGAATGAGGTGATAGGGCTGGAAAGGGTGAGGGAAGATGGATTTGACCTCACACCCAGACCTACAATCCCTATCTCTGTCTCTCTGGAGACAACAACCCTGTGCTGGGGTTGCTCTCTGGTGGGCACGCAAAGAAACTGCTGAGAGCTGGCGAGGAACAGACAGGAAACAACACTGCCCAAAAGTGGTGTCCCAGAGCAAGGGCCCTGGGTGCCCATGCCAGGAGGGAGCCAGTGCTGAGCTCTGAATGCATCTGGACCAGCTCTGGAGCCACCACACTCACCTCAAGGAGCCCCTCAGTATGCAGGGACTGGCACACACAGACAATGGCACAAAGCACACCAGCACACTTGCTGCACCACAGGGTTCATGAGGCAATCACAGGAGACTGGTTCATCCGAGGTGTTTTTCCTGCTGGCAAAGCCACCACCCTGCCTACTACAGCCAGAGACAGGTGGTACAGCACAGCAGTACCACAATCTTCACTCAGAGCTGCACCTGGAGCCATCCTTGGGATGGATGGCAGCAACGTCCATCAACCCAGGAGTGAGAAAGGCAGAGCAGCAGTTTAAAAATATGAAAAAATAATAAAAATTGCTCACCCTTTCTTCCACCCCACAGCAAGGACAGACCAGCCCCAGCACAACACTTTGCAGCCACACAGAAAGTACTGCTTCCCACACAAGCCTGAGACACCCTGACCAGCAATCCAGAGTGCTGGTGTCCACTGTGAGAA
Source organism: Lophotriccus pileatus (assembly GCA_035583135.1). Lineage (NCBI taxonomy): Eukaryota > Metazoa > Chordata > Aves > Passeriformes > Tyrannidae > Lophotriccus > Lophotriccus pileatus. The sequence goes on from JAWWES010000024.1 coordinate 6,936,739, forward strand.
CATGACTGTGCCCAGAACAACCCTCTGAGAACACACATCTTCCCTGAGCTGCATTACTCTGTCCTCTCTCCCGTCACTGTCATTTACTTCATTGTTTGAGACAAAAAGATGGAAAATAATTTCTGGCATTGCCACAGTGCTACTAGGCAAACCAAGACAGATCCCACCATGTCCAACCTGAAGAGTCCTGGTGTTCCCAGGGGCTGAAGGACTGCCTTAGCCGACACAGCTCTCAGCAGCCCTTAGATATAAAATAAACACAGTCCAACACAGTGTCAGATTTCTCACCCATGGTGTTTGTGCAAATGAACCCTCAGGCGGACAGATCCCCTCACCCAGAAAGCTCCAGAGGCCCAGAGAAACTGTGTTATGGACAAAGTCACCCCAGTGATGGCTCTGCCAATGAGCTGCCAGGCCCTGGACAGCAAGCAGAGCTCACAGCCTCCTCAACTGAGCCAGCCAGAGAGGATGGAGGAGGGAAGCACCAGAATATCAGGGCTGAAGGGAGCCCACAAGCACAACAGAGAATTACCCCTGTGTCCAAGGACAATATTAGAGAAGGAGAATAAAGAGCAAAAAAGGAAAACTGAAGCTGTCAGGCACAGGAACAGCAAAATCTCCTATAGGAGCAAGTACTGGTGATGAGGCAGAGGAGCTCAGCAGAAGCAGGAGCCAGCCTGCCTCAGTGGAGGTGATAGCACATGCCCCTCTCTTTGGATGCTCAGCCAGGTCCTCAAGGAGAACCTGGCAAAGCACTCGCTCTTATAAACACAGGGCACACAAGGCATCAGAATGAACATCCTTGGGCTCTGATTCTTCAAAGTTTCAAAACCCAACAGGGCTCCCGATCTTCCTCCATCTTCCTAGACTCTAGTGCTTGTGGTGTGTCCATCTAAACTTCTCAACTCTTCACCCTCAAGGAAGAGGAACTAGAGTCCCAGGTTGTCCTGTGCTCCTCCTGAAGTGGCTCAATGTGTTTTGAGAACTTCCCATCTAACAGCAGCAGATCCTTCAGGAAGAATCTGGAAGAGGAGAGCACAGGCTGTATAAGCACTGGGTAAATCAAGGCCAGTCCAACTTCCCGTTTGCACAGTGATCCAAGCATGCAAGAAAATGCATGCAGGGTCTCACTAGTCCCCAGATTAAAGTACTACGGATAAAAGGATGAAAATGTATTTCAATTGACTCATTGGTCGGGGAAAACAAAAAGAAAGTACATTACTGCTTCTATAAGGTCTAATTATCAGTGGATTTTAGATGCAAGAGCAAAGCATTCATCTTGCTACCTACATAGTTCAATCAAAGAGGCCATCAACTTTTCTAGATGGAAGTAATTAAGGAATTTAAGGGCTATTGTGTTTGCAGTGGAGATGGGAGCCTTTCCTTTGGCATTCCTCATGCTTCCAGCCACATCCAACCCACCAAAAGCTTTCAGCCAGCTGTTAGCCCAAGGCTTGTTCCCAGAAGTGGGGCACCCTGCTGCTCAGGCAACCAAACCCCACAGCCCCAGCTCCCTCAGATGTGCAACCCCCACTGCACAACTACATCCATCATGGGAGCAAACCACAGCTGCTTCTGGCGAGGTTGCACCACACAACAGACGTGCCAGGGTGCAGCAGAGAGGACACCTCTGTATGTGAGCACCTCATAACACACTTTGAACCTGTAATGGATGGATTTCTAGTCCCACCCAAAGGAGAACGTGGTCCTACGTAACAAGACCAGACACCCCTGAAGAAACTCCACATGGAGAACAAAGCTGAAGGAAAGTAAGGGCTGGGCCAGAGATTACACCTCTCCAACTGATGTCCCTGCAAATGCAGTATTAAGAAGGTGGCTATGCCACTGTGCTGGGTATCTCTTTAGTTCTGTCTGAGACATGCTGACCACTGAGTGTCATCAGGGTATCTCGTATTGTCCCAATGCTCAGAAAAAACAGTCATGTCCCTAACAGTGAGTAACATGCCTGATGCAAACTCTAGGCAATGTCTTACCTCAATCACCAGCAGTAGGGGTCTTCCAAACTTCAGCTTCAGGAAGGGCAGGGGGTGAGGTACTGTATTTCCCCTGTGAACGAAGGGGAATGGTGCATTTTTTAAGTTTCACGTTTGGCAGCCTCACAAGTGCTTCAGGCCGACCTTCCTTGTGGATCACAGAAGACTGTCCTCGTCCAACCACCAGAGGGTTTCTATGCGAATCTGTCCTTGGGCTTTTGCACATTTTGAGCATGCAAGATTCAAGTATTTGTTATTATTTCTTGAAATGAGGAACCCCCAGGAGCAGCACTTAGTAGGTCTGCATGGAAGACAACATTCTCGCAGACCAGTCATTTCCAGCAAAGCATTCCACAAAAGTCCGGGTGTTCAGTACGTGCTTGTTGGGAATTTATGCAAATCTATTCTGCAAATAATCTTGACAAATAATGCTACGAGTGATTTTGAGCTGAGGCTGTCTGAGATCGAAGGTGTTAGTTAGGTTATCAGACACAGTGGGTGGCATGTTAATGAGTTCACTTTTTAACTTGTGGGTATAAGTGAGAGGCTTGATCTACAACTGAAAGAAAAAACTGAAAGAAAAATTGAATTTAGAGCACAACAGCTATTGCTGAACAGATTTGCATGTGAGCACTTGTTTTATCGCAATGCCTACATAAATATGTATGGAGCAACTGTTTTGGAGTAGCCCTGTGTATGGACAAGCCTGTAAAATTAGTTTTCTGATCTCAATATTAAAATTGGCCCTCGGCAAGTAATATAAGGTAACAGTCTCTCACAAAATCACTGTTTCCATTAATTTTACTGGCATCACCTTTGTTTATCTGTGTGAGAAGGAAGCATCAAATAGGCCTGGAAGCCAGAAAAATAAATTCAGAGCTATTTTCAAGAGGTCTGCCAGTCTCACAGTTAAGAAAATGCACCATGAGATAGAAGAACAAATGTAAGTCCCATTTCTGCCAGGGTCTAATTTTTCTCCGTAGAAAATCAGGATGTATTTCTTGCACCAGACACAAAGCATTTTCTCTTACAAAAGTACCTTCCCTATTCCTTAAAGCCATTAGAAATGTCATTCACATCACTCTGTGGATGCGAACTGAGCTATTCCCAACAGCCACTCAAAAAATACATAATCACCATAATTACTGGTGGCAACTAATTAACATTCAGCTTCCTCTCTACAGCAGCTACAGCTGGACAACCCATTTATTTCAACCTAAAAACTAATGCTCTCCTAATTATTTCCGTCACGCTAAGCAGCCCACCTGTGTCCATCTTCACGGGCGTCTCCGTCTGGCGCAGCGCGAGGGCAGAGCCCGGCGAGCACCTCCATGTGCACCGTGTGTGCTCAGCCTGCAGCAGCCTTGCTAACAACTGCCCTGTGCAAACACAGGGACCTGCTCCCACTAATTATACAGCTGCTGGCTCTATTAGCCTGCTCGAGGAAGGAAAAAAAAAAAAGGAAAAAGAAAACAGAAGAAGAAAGAAAAAAAGGCAAAGGAGTTGCCTACATGAAACACCCCCCGCTTGGCAGCATCGCTGGGGAAAAACCCCGCAGCCACCCCGAGGTGCTTAGTGCTCTGGCTTTGACCTCATGGGAGAGGGCAGAGGATAAGCAAGCCCATAAATCACACGTGCCTCTAGTTTGATGCTGGGGGCTATTTTCCAGAAGGGAATGGGGTCAGGGTGGGCACACCAGTGGGTGGTCCCACACCTTGGCACATCCTGGTGCTGGTGTCATGGCTGGGGCAAACTCTCTGCTGCCACCTTTGTTCCCCCTCCTCAGCCTGCAACTTTGTTGCAGCAACAGGACCAAAACTGCTCAACCTAAATATTATTTTAAAAATAAAGCCAGCTAAGGATGAGATTGATAAAGCAGTCTGCTTTTATGAACTGCCCAATATCAGACACTCACTCTGAATAAACTGTACCTGTCAATCCCTGCTCGTTTCAGTCTACTCCTCATCCTTTCCTATAGCCCTTTCAACCCCTATGCCACTAATCAGGCAGCTTTTTAATTCTCTTTTATTCTCCAAATATACATCAGCTCTCTTGGTAGGAAAAGCAATGCCTACTGCTGCCATCTAGATGAGCTCCAACTCATTAGCTCTGTTTCTTTCCAAAAAGCTCCAACTCATTAGCTCTGTTTCTTTCCAAAACTCAACTGAAAACTTAATTTCTCTTTTGCTCACGCCTCTCTCTCTTTGCTATTATCTTTCTACTTATTATTTCAGCCTGTAATGACTGTAGCACTCCTAGGAATGATGCTCTGCAAAATTATCTTGTATTTGCATTCACATTTAAGCTTTCATCATTACACCAACTACATAAATAAATGGGGATGAGAAGGGAACTGACAGTTACCGGGGGAAGCTCTGGCTGAACTTCTCCTGAACTCAGGAATTACTAATGCCTCTCTCTTTCCCTTCACCCCGACTTCCATTTGTCAGCTCTAGGGTGAACCTCTGCAGACAGTAAGAGGCCTCTGCTCAGCCTAGCCAGATCAGATCATAAAACCCACAGCAACACAGCGTTTGACCTCAGTCAAAGTTGGTTAAGACAGGCTAACAAAGTCCAAAATCTATGGGGAGAAGGAAGGAACTCAGCACAATCTTGTAGGTATCACTTGCTTCAGAGATCAAGGAGAAAAATAAAGCAGGTTGAGAGATGCCATAAGAGTTGTCACAGATGGCCTGAGTGACAAGGGGGGAAAAAAATAAAATCAGTGCATGAAGATCGGAGGGCTACTTATAAGTAGTTATGGTTTTTATGCCAACATAGGAACCGTGAGCCCCAGTTAAGCTCAGAAATTCAGTATCTGCATTAATTTTCCCCCAATTTTTCCACCCACTGAGTGGTAAAGTACCTCCAAATGGAATGGCCCAGCCTTCCCTAAACAAATTTCCAACTTCACAAAAGACAAGCTTATCTTGGCAGCTGACCTGTGAAACGTTTTAAACAAAGCTATGAGCAGATGATCAGAATTTATGAAAATGCCCCAGTTCTTGTCAATGCAAATCAAGCTAAGATAGATCAGAGAATTGAAGTCTCAGCATTTGATAAACCAAGAGCTGCCCAAGTGTTCCACTGGCTGCCCAGGAACACTTGTGTTTGAGGGACTAACTGCAAACCAGTGTATTTTCTTTGCCATTTTTACAGAAAAGAACACAGTTACCACAATGCTGCTATTCTCCAGCTACGATTGCCCAGGCAAACCTTCTGCATCTTGAACCTTTACCTCCTGGGTTTGCAGACACCAGCAGCTCACAATGCCCAGCCCAGCGTTCTACCCCGCGGCTCCCCACACCAGCCAGCTCACACCTCCCACTGCACACCAGCTCTCTCGGAAAAGGCACTCAAAGTACCAGCAAGGAAAGAGCCCTTGCAAATCCCAGAGCCCCACAGCTGGCCCGGCAGGGGAGGAGGAATGGGTGAAGGTGTCTGGCACCATGTTTGGGAGCACTGGGGCTGAGGAAGACCCACGGAGCTGCCTTTCCAATCCTCTCCACTGTGTATTCTCTGCTAATTCCACATACACTGTCTCTGAGAGTACCCTCAGTAGGGGCAGTGTGGGAGTTGTTACGTTTCATTTATTTACTTAGTTACTTCTACAAAATTTCCAGAAATGGAGATTTTTGAACCCCCACCATCCTGCCCATCAAGCTGAGACTGTCCAGCAGCTTCACAATGTATTCATCCCCCTTGTCAGGCTGCCAGCCACAATGGAATGATTTCATCTGATGTTTAAAGACGGGACTTACAGATGATAAAACAAACATCACCTTGGAACTAATGGCCCTCTCCAAAAGCCAAGCAGGCAGCAGCCTATCACTTCCAACCTCAGCTACCACTTGCCTGCTTTTCTAATTGCTTTTAGTCTCCTCTTGAGGCAATTTACTCCATATCCACCCCCTGACACTTCCTCCCTCCAAAAAGCAGTTCCCAGTGTACTGGCACAGGGCTCTGCATTTGGATCTCAAGCTTCCCCACTTATTCCCTTTCCTCCTCAGGGCTCTGCATGTGTTTGTGTCTGGGCATGTGTTTTCTCACCCTGATGAATTCATTATTTATGGGGCTGAAAGAGCAAAGCTGCTGAAATCATTTAGCTCTTCTGCATGTCTCTCAAAGGCATAACAAACATTATGGGAGAGCAAATATCAGGCTGGACTGGGTTGTTTAAGGGAAAACACAGAAATGAACTTGGGGATGCTGTGCAGCAGGTATGCCAACATGTGCCATGCTTTACTGCCTGGCATGGGGCTAAAACCCTCCTAAACCGACTCCCAAGCTCCCTGCATGATGCCCAGAGCATCCTGGACCAGCACAGGCCAGTGTGCTCCAAGGGATGCTCTGGGTGAGGCGTGTTCCCTGGATCACTGATGTGTTCAGCTTTAACAGATTTGGCGAACGGCACTAGAGGGCAGAGCTGTTTACCCTCAGCATATCTGAGACAAGGAAAAAAAATACCCAGGACTTTGAAGCAGCTTCAGAGTTCTCCACAATCCTGTCCAATATCAAAAGCCTACTAATACACAAAAGCCACTGAACATATTCCCACTTAAGAGTGACAATCACAGGCATTAAAGGATCAGGTGACAACCTGCACTTCCTTGCTCTGTCTTTACTAAGAGTGAAGACCTCCAGGTGGGGGACAGCCTCTTGCCAAGGCAGCAGCAGCACTGCCTGGGCCTTCCCTGGCTCTCTGCAGTCCAGGATGCATACAAGTAACACAGTGCTCCCCCTGCAGCAGGGAGGTAGCACAGCCTGTCCTCTTCCCATCACTGAGGTGGATAAAAAGGCTTTATTCAACAGGAAACTTTGATCACAGAGATGTGAAATTATGGATGACGCTGACACTCTGCTGACCAGGCTTGCTGCTAAGCATCTTGACAGATGAAAGATACTTCTAACCAGACAAAACCTCCCAGGTTTTAGCTTTTGTTTTGAGCAGATGACTAGAGCCCAAGGGAACTCCTGTAGGTGAGCAGGCAGGACTGTTTGAGTGCACATCCACCCCACGAACCACAAGATCTACATTCCAGAGAGCACCTCCACCTGCCACCACTACATCTGCCAGACCTCAGCTCACTGCACCTGGATCAGGAGGGGTGAGAGGGACCATAATTCCTGAACCTGACCCTCTTGTGCTGTTGCTTGCAAAGGTTTTTGGACACTTGCTAACTTTTAACACACTTTGCCGCAGTGTTCCCAGTACCAAGAGCTGCCTTGGACGAGGATGCTAGTCCTGAGAATCACACTCCAAACCACCCATAAATCCTCTTCTTATTATTTCCCCACTGTACACAGTGTGCTTTTCTTTATTATTATCAAAATCAGTCATCCTGCAGGCCTGCCTACTGTTGAGTAAGGAAGCAAAGGGGTCTTGCATACAAAAGTCACTGTTCCTTGCAGAAGCCAAGGCACTCGTTCATAAAGTACCACACTGCATCATATCCCAGCACCTGGCTCCACTGCCTACAATGGTACTTCATGAGAAAATATCTCTGGAGAGGCAAAGGAAAAGGCCTGCAAAACATAACTCAGAGCACAGTGCATTAATGGCTTAGGCAACAGCTTAGAATAACGCTGACTGTCCTGATAGCATGAAAAATAAGTCTATTAATATTTAAAGAGAAGGAAGAAAATACTGGTTTCAGGTCTTGGTCACATGTTGCCCCTTGCCACAACCACTTTATTCCACATCTCTTCCTCCCAGGCACACCCTACATCTCCTTCCTTGCAGAGAAAAGGCAATGGGTTGACTTATTTTTGTGCAGAATTTGCTTTCAATGTCATCATTGCAAAGAGGGTTGGAAGGACCCTCAGAGCAGAGGCCAGGCAGCTCTATCTTTTCTGGCAGATGTTTGTCTAACTTCTGACCCTCAGTGACTGCAACTCCATAATTTCCCAGGGCAAATCTATCAGTGCTTCTCCACCCCCTCCTTAAAATTATATATCCCTTAATATCATGTCTTCTTCCAGCCATCACAGAGAACTGCCCATTCCCTTCCTCTCTGTAGCAGAACTGAAAAATGACCTCATGTCCTTCCAGTTACCTCTTTTTTTCACAGTAAATAGCCTGAGCCCCATAACCTTGTTCTCCACAGCCTCTATTCTCAATTCATTCTTACTGTACTTTTCTTGATTCTGCTTCCCCAACTATCTCTTGCTTTGGGGTTGAAGCCCAAAATGTGATGCTTTGCCGAGGGCTAACCAGTGCAGAGCAAAACAAGAAGGATTGCCTCACCTCCCCATCACACAGCCCTCCCTCCCAGTGTGCTGTAGCCCCACACCTATCTATCTGCTTTGCAAAGAATATTTGTTGTTTCCAGTCTATGATATACCCTGTCCTCACCAAACCCTTTCCTCAGAACTCCCCTTCCTGCAGAGTCCTACCACAGGGAACTTGTGAGGCTGTTCCTACACCTCCCTAAAGGATTCTTAGACAAAATCAGATACATCCAGGTATTTTCTCAGCATCACACTCATCCCTTAAGTTACCTTAAGGAGCAGTGTAGCTCTTTCCAATCACTGCATAAAAAAATCAGACTGCACAGCACAATTTAATTATCCTAAAAAAATCTCTTGGTCTTCTATCTGACTAGTCTCACTGGCTTGCCTTGTGCATGTTTTCAGTCCTGCCCCGTAGGTCTCTTCACAGGAGTTGCGCTGCAGAGAAAGCGACAGCAAGGGCCAAGCAGGTCTGACTTACTTGAGCACATCACCTGCTCAGCTCACACCTGCCCCAGTCACTTGGTCAAAACTGCTGCTCCCTCCCTCTTCATCCCTTAAAACCAATGGCTTAATGTGACTTTGCAGCTGTGACTAATGAGGGCCTCTTAAACTTTCGTCTGGGTTGACCTGAGCTCACCTGCACTGACCCCAGGCATGCTGGGTTTGGTGATTAAGCCCATGCTCACAATCCCAAGCGTGTCTGGGTTCTTCCTCAGCCCATCAATCACTGCTCCTTCCCTCAGTACTATATGGCCTCACTGAGAGTCTGTGCACAGCACTGGCAACTTTGGGGTTGTGTAAAACCTGAGCAATATTCAGATTTGCAGTCAAAATACCTTCACTCCCTTCTGTCTACTTAAAAATCTAGCATGCAGTTATCTTCTTTAAACACAGTTGGGCAGTGGACTAAGATGGATACTGTTCCTGTTCCTCAAATAATTACTAATAAGTTACTCCTGGAAGCAGGAAAGTAGTGTACTAATATTATAGGCACTTCCTTCATCAGCTGCATGGTCATCCTCTAACTGTGCCTGGCTATCGTGTACAGTGGTGTTGGAGCTCTGTGCTGGGTTCATTAAATTACACTTTAAGTCTGCTGCAAAGTCTCATGATCAGTCTAAAAAAAAAAAACAACACTTAATTCTTTCATAGATGCTGACTCTGAATTACAGATCACTCAGGGAAAACAGCTTATGAAAATCAAAAGTGATAAAGAGTATACACATATGAGTAATAAATTCAAAAACAATATAAAAGGACTACTAAGGCGAACATAAAATATCAACACCCCTGCACGAAATGAAATTAAGCCAAAGAAGGTTTAAGCAGCATTACAAAACCATCACTATAATGTTAATGACCAAAACTGAACCTGGTTTGAGCTACCCTTCAGGTTTTTAGCATACAGCAATTCTTGACTCTAGCCCAGATATACCTGCCAAACCTTCTTGGATGCATTTACAACAACTCAGATGGTGGTTGGGCAACAAAATATCTGATTTGCACATGCAAATTCTCATGAAAATCATAAACAGACAATTAGCTCAGACAATTTTTCAGTGTGTGCTCAGAAGCTGTTTGACAATTTAATCATTTTAAGTGTGAAGCAGCCTTTTTGTTACTGCAAAACTGTGGCCTGTCACGTGGGTATAAACGAAACACATACAAATTGCTATCTGAGGAGTACGAACCATCAAAGCCAAAGGCCTGCATGGATTTAAATCAGGGCAAGGCAGACATGAATCAATTGTGGTAAATAAGAGTCTTCAAATAATTCCAAGGATGAATCTGTGTGTGTGTGTGCATTTGGTTATACATATCATCATATTAAACATGACATGTATAGAATCACAGAAGGAATCACGGGCTTGTTTGGTTTGGCAGGGACCTTAAAAATCCAACCTCTCTGCCATGGGCAGGGATGCCACTCACTAATACATGCTTATATGATATTTAGCTGGCCATCCAGGAGAATCCTGTGGAGGAAGGATGCAGGTGCCATTTCAAGCAGTGGTTGTGGAGCAGACTGTACTCATCCTCGCCTGTGCGATGCTCCCCGTGCCCATAAAAGCTGCCTCTCCCAGCACCTGTGCGTGCAGCCAGTGTTGCCTCCCGTGGCAGTGAGGAAAAGGGAACCATCCTGGGGTCTCTGATGCAGAGGATCTTAAGCAGATGCTGGATTGCTCTCCCCATGCCCCTGGGTCACTCTTTTGATCATCCCTCTGCTTTCCACCTGCAGCTCACTTTTTCTGTCTCATAGAGCTGCCAAATATCTTTAAAGAATTATCTCATCAGTTAGGGAACAAAAGAAAAAAGTATTAAAGAGTATCAGCTGTGACATGTAAAAACTGAGATTCACCTTGTAGCTGCAAATCCAGACAGTTAACAAACCCACTTTCTCCTCTTCTATCATGCAAGTATTTTTAAATTCAGGAATACCAGCTTTAATATTCTTTCACATTCCATATGAAAGAAAAAAAAGTAGTTTCATTTGTAATATAACAATTTGATTCTCTTCTCAAATATTTGCATAGTTTTAATTTTGTAGAAACCTAAAACAGAGACTGAGATCAAAGAGACTGATTTCACCAGAGATGATAGGTTTTATAGAGCTCTGCAAAGTTGTACCATCGCCTGAAGATGTTTTAATGCAGGAAAGACCTTTATGTTTCCACCCTGTCAGTTTCAGTTAAGACTAATAATAACACTCATAAACAGACTGCTGTTTCTTACCTGAACTGTGATTTTAACACCCAGTTTGTAGGCCACACCTTAGTGTTTGTACTGGGCAATTTGGGGCACAAATAGAAATGTTTCTATCAGACAGGTCACTTCCAGTGGGTGACACAAGGCCTCACATTCTGCAAATATTTCACTTTACCTCAAGAAATAAGGAGCAGGGAATAAAGAAAAATCTCCAGTCCTATGTTTATTTCAGCCAGTCATGTAATATTATCCTATTTTATTAAATTTTCTTTTAGTTGTTTCTTACTAGAGTTTGCTGGGTCCTCAGTATAAGGGTTGTCAGTGATATAATTCAAGAATATTCTGCAGTATGTGATTTCAAATATACACAGGCTTAAATGAGGCTTTGTAGACAGTGATACTAAGGGGTGTGTCAACATGATGGTGTTCAGGGAATTGGCACTGTGACTAAAACCAGTAGCATGGAAATCAAACACAAGTCAGACCCTGCCCTCACTTTTACATTCATTAAGTGCTGGAAGGTGATGGGATAAATGGGCCATTACTCATAAGGCACAAGGTTTCAGCCCTCTGAAATAGCCCCAGCACTGCAAAATTAGATGTCACTGACCCAGTGGTGAGCGATGGTCTCCTCCAGAGCCCAGTTTGCTCATCAGTCGTCTCTTCTGCAGATCCATCTCGTTCTCCCCAGGTTTCATCTCAAGCAGGTTGGCAGCTCCTGTTGCCATGAGGGTAAAACACTGCTCCATTAACTCTGGTCCCAGTTTGGGGCTCAGGGAGCTGCTGTTGGACCTGAGCTTCCTCCGGGAAGGTCAGGATGGATGCGCCACCTGGGGCACAGGTTTTGGAGGAGGTGATATGAATAAGCAAAGAGCAAAGGTTGCCTCTTGCACAGAGCTTACAGCAAGTAATAACACAACACAGTTATTTAGCAGTCTTGTCATTGCAGGCAAAGTCACAGCTGAGTCCTGATGGTGCTTTGATTGTACAGCTCAATCCTTGTGAACAGGTTGGCTGAACTAAGGATACAAATAAAGGCAGTGGGAGGCTTTTCCTCTGCAAAGAGCAGAAAACAATTTGTCCGGAAAAAATTAATCACAAAAACATGCCTCTATTTAAACAATTTTTCCCAAAATTTTGGAAGGGATTTCATTTTCCCTGGAACTCAGCATGAAAGCAGACATTACATTTGTGTTAACAAGCACCAGAAGTAAAACCAATTAAAATTTTACTGTCAGCAAGGACAGAACCAACAGGGTTGGTATAACAGCCTTCCAGATTTTCATTGATATGGTGATGAAACACAAATATTTATGAGCTGAACACTGCCTCCAACATCATTCAGAAAGAGCCCTTTTTCTGCTTCAACCAACCTGTCAGAATTACAAGAGAGGAGACTTGCAACAGATAAGCTCTTCACCCCAGCTTGCCCTGCAAGTACTTTATCACTGTGTATCTCTTCTTCATCAGTGTTTGGCAAAGGCAAATGAAAATGTGAGACAAGATAATGCTGCTCAATAAATAAAGAATGAAAAATCTGGAGATAACCTGGAGTGATGAATCAAGCTATTGCACAAAAATATGCAAAAGAATCACATGGTCCTTATTTGTATCACAGCACTGAGGCTGGTGCATTATTAAAAGGAACAGCCTTGAGCTCCTGATAGAGGAACAGAAGATCCCCTCATTCACAGCCAAGGCACAAGAAGGAACTGCTTGCCAGCATCTCACAAAGTCTGTGACCCAGCCAAGAACTGAGCCCAGATTTCTCAGTGGCAGTCCAGCATCAAGAACACATCCTTCCTATCAAAGGAAGGCTGGAAGAAATGCCCTAGCAGAGCAAATCCATACAGGAAAATTAAATCTACCTAATTAAGAAAATATTCTTCCGTGTCTGTGAAATGTATTACTACAGGTCAAAAGGAAATTTGTCTCATCTCATAAATGTCACACATGCCTCACACTGCTCTTTGCTACCTCAGCAATATGTTGGAACGTGGAGAGAAATATGGCACAGCACCAAGCAGTGACTCCAGGACATCCTCCATAGGGCAAACAGGGTCTGCCCACAGTCCACTTCAATGTCCTCTCTTCACCCTGCACAGCTCAGAAACTCTTCATTTCAAGCACCCCATTCTCCAGTTTCCAGTCTGTGTCATGTATTGGTAGTTACAAACCTTTTAGGAAAATGATTCACTTAGTATCTATCATGATACAATCTACAGTGTGTCCTCAGAAGGCTGTGGAAGAATACAGCAGCCAGAAACCAGAACTGGGCCAGCTGTGAAGTGTGAAGCAACATGTTAATTAAGAAAAAACCTTTCAAACCCTTAGGAGGAATGGAGGAAAACCATCCCCCCCCATATGCTGGGACTGTTCAATATCCAGATCTGAAACAGGTACAAGTGTTGTGTTCTTGCCTAGGGTGGTGCAGGACTCAGCTTTTGCTTCCTGCCCAGGTCATTCCCTTCTCTATATGGAAGAAGAAGGTGCAACCACTAGAAAATATAAGCAAGGGAGGGAGATTCCAGCTTGACTTAAAAGGGAAGAACAGACGGTTACTTGCTACGCTGATCAAAATAATCCTTTACAATCACTGTACAGCTTTGCCCATTTATCAGTTCGCAGTTTTGTTCTACTTACATAAATCAGAATTTGCTATCAAATATTATTTTATGTATCTATCTCGGTGACATATGAACCTGAAGACTGAAGTGTGTCACACAGTCATACCTCACCTGCGGGGTGGCTGCTCAGCTTAACACCTCCCCAGCCCACATCACCCCAGAGGTGCCAGACAGTAACAGCATGAGTCTACCTGCAAGATTCACAGCCAAGGTAAAGAGTGTAGCACTTGGGAGAAGAATAGGAGTTCTCTGCTGATCAGCAATGAGAAGGAAAATCATTTGATGTTCTACAGGAAAGCAGGGAGTGCACCTGTAAAGCCAGGGAGTTTGTCACAGTTGTTTAAACAAACACAAAACAGAAAACAGATGCTTTGCTTTAAATTCGACTGTAAGGCAGCACCATTTGTGCACTCACTGAAAAAACACATTAAAACACTTAATAATTATGGAGACTACTGAAAGGAAATTGTACACTATGATGTCAAAACAGGTAACAAGGAAAAAATATTTTCAATTATCATTCCCTTAACCTGAATTGATACATAATATCTAGGGGCAATGTTCCCAAAGTGTGATCATGAGATTACACGCAGGACTTCTGCAGTGCCAATCTTACTTCAGGGAGCATCTCCCCAGGCACTTACTGCTTTGACAGCTCAGCCACGAAAAGCTGGCAATGCAGAGAGCCATCTACCATGAAAAGCCCATGCACGTGAGGAAACGATGGCAGAGAGTTTTGCAGAGCAAACCTGTGGCTGGTGGGATGCAGACAGCATCGTGCCACCTGCCAGACCATGGGCATCCTGCACCATCCCTGCCTGCACCCCTCTTTTCCCTGTAGGGATGAGCAGCAGTGAGTGAGGAACAGCTGGAGAATGATGGACTCCTTCCTTGCAATGGACTCCAGACAGGGCTTCTGAAGTAGCTGCTTAAACTCACTTCTACCTTTTCTGACTCTCTCAGTGTGCACATAAGAGAGCTCGGCGTGAGATAATTTGCTACGCTCAGAAATGTCAGTGTTTACCTCTTGACGGTGCTGATTTCACATTGTTCCCCTGACACTGCAGACAGTGGGTAATATAATAGCTCAGAACACCAAGAAGCACTGAAAGAAAGTCTATTAAACGCAATGGAAGACTCCTAAGTGAGTTACAAAGCTGCAGTCACCGCAGAGCCCGTGAAGGGCAGAGAGTGAAGTTCATTAAAGAGCTCTCAGCAAACATTCCTTGTGTCAACCCCACTCTGCAGTTATCCTCCAGCCTCCATCTACGCTGACTGTACTGCTGGTTCCTCTCAGATGTTTCAGAAACAAGCAGCTCTTGGGACAAGGCATTGCCTGCCTGCTCTGCCCAGGACATCAGCACCCTCAAGGCTCTGAATTGGGTTGGGGTTCGAGCTAATTTAGAAGAATTTGATTTTCTCTAACCTGCCTCACAAGCAGCAGCAGCCAATTCCAGCAGCTGAGCTCAGTTTATTACAGCATTTTTCTGAGAAAACAGCATTGGATCCGGGCTGCATCAGGGAAAGACACATTTGTTCTTTTTGTACTCTCCATCCGTGAAGACAGTTCCCTCTGGGCCAGGCTTCCAGTGTGATCACTCCAAATATACACAAGTGGGGAGGAATGACTGGACACAGTTCTGCTTTCACCCACAGTCGGTCATTTGCCATCAATCCTCGCTGCTAGAGAAGGTCAGGCTTCCTCCTCACTCACCTCTGAGCTTTTGCATTAAGCCCTATGCCAAGAGTATCCTGGTACCTGCCTTTAATTATCAGGGTGGTTGAAGTTCCCCAGATAAGCACAGATTCTGTTCATATGGAATTATCCCCCATGGCACACCTCCAGTTGTGACAGGAACAAGAGGAATGAAATGAGGCTGGGAGCTGTGCACGTCCAATGTAAGGCTGAGCCTTTAAACTGCCCCATATTCCTTTCCTGGTTTGGGTTTGGTTGGTTGGTTTGTTTATTGTTCGTTTGTTTTGTGAGGGTTTCCTGGTTTTGTTGGTTTGGGTTTTTTTTTCTCTTTCATATTCTTACAGCATAGACAGCATGTGCATTGGGGATGGGGACACAAACTCTGGCAGTAGGTGAACAGGCAAGAGAATGTGGAACGGAGACTGAGGCATTTACCACCTTTCGGATATTACAGGACTAAACCAGGCAGAATTGTGGGTTTCTCAAATCTTTACAACTCCACAGCTGCTGCCAAGCACAGGAGCTTGATCCCAGCAGGGGCAACAACCCATCCCAGAGCAGAGGTGGGTGGCAAGCAAACCTTCTCACCCTCAGCATCTCACTGTCTCACTGCAGCAACACAGGCTCCATCCACACTACTTAAAATACTATTAAAATACCATTCTTACCTTGCAGTACACATAAATATGCACTAATCCAAGCATAGGAATACCTTTGGCTGTCTCTGATACAGCTATAACTGATGGCACAGCAAAAGGGGACCACTGCTCCTCATGCCAAATAACTTTTCCCTGTACTCAACTTCATTACAAGTAGGTTCTTATATGCTAAATTTATGCAAACAAATGCTATTTTGGCAAATCCTTTTGTCAGCATTTTTATGACAACAAATACATTCAGAATGTGATTACTCCAGCCCACTGTAGAAAAAAAAGCCAGCATTTCTGAGAAAATTAGAAAGATTTAGGGAAAAAATATTCTGGTCTGGAATAACTGTCAGTATCTTCATAAAATTATTCATCGGTTCCTTCACTGGTAAAATATATTGCAAAGGAAAAGAAAACACAATTAAGGAGAAGCAGATAAGTTTCTTAACTACCACCCCCCTGCAGACATACCCTCAGAGCTTGCTTGCCATTCCTACCACACCAAAGTCTGCAGGGACAACAGGGCTGGTTTCGGGCACAAGCTCGTTGTGACCGTCAGCAGTGAAGCTCTCTGGAAGCTTTCCAAGGCCCTGATTCACCATCACACACACATCTGTAGCACATTAAGCTGTGCATTTGTTATCTTGGAGCTTGGAGAATAATGTTTCCTATCTGACTAAATAAAATCACATTACTGCTTCAAAAGTCCTCCCTGTAAGGGCTCAACACCATGTTAGTGGCTCCTCAAACCTCCTTGAAAGAGCACAATCTCTTTGGCCAAGCCTCAAAAGACCAAAGCTGCCTGGTAAGTGTTGCAACCTGTTGCATCTAGGATCTGATCAGTGCAGGGATGTTTGGACGGCTTGAGAGCAGGTTATCTTTCCCCTGCAGTGGCATTTCCCAGCACCAGCCACAACCAGTGGCTTTCTGAAGTGGTCTCTAAACCACAGCTGCAGGGAGACTTGCAGCATTCCAGGGCTCTGTCCCTATTTCCCATGAGAGTGCAGAGCAGTTTGTTGCATAGATAAGGCCAGATATCTGGGTTTTGGTTTCCTTGCTTGTTTGGCTTTTTCTCCCCAAATATGCCATAACCTATTGATCTGCATAATGCAGATTACAGACTCTGCGTACATGTAAAAACAGCTACTTGCTTGGTCAAAAGTTGGCCCCAGGTCATGTATAAAAAGGCAACATCTTTCCTTAAGAGAATATTTAAAAAGGAATTGAAATAGTGCCTTTCATCAAGCTGATGATGCTGCATGAGCTGTTCAAGCTCAGAGATGTGTTACCAAAAATACATCCGGGAAACTCCCATTCAAAATAAGCTCGATTGCCAAGGTGACCCAGCTGCAACAAAGCACAGTGAAACACAAACCCAAGGAAGGAAATAACAGTTCTGCCTCTACTTCATTTTCCTGACACATGTGCCTGAAAGGCCACCTTCCAAACTAAAACCAGGACAAACTGCCAATTAAACATGGGCTTTTAGATCTTCATATTCCATCTGATTAATACAATACAGAAATGAGAGTCAATGCTTATGATTTTACCTTTATTGGGATGAAGCATTACAAACAAATATTTAAACCACATTCAGAACAGTCCAAAAGTTTACAGTGATTCCAACAAAGACCTGTGGATCTCAATAGACACACTTGGCCAGTGTGTTATTAAAAAGGTCACATAGAGTAGACAATTTTGCTCTCTTTGTCCACTGCAGAGCTCAAAAAGACATCTCTTAAGTGTTTAAACCAGGAATGCTCTTTATTGACTCTTTCTGGGAGGTATACACAGACTTGTCATATTGTCATTTTCATCCATGCACAGGCTGAGCTGCTCACACACTATTATAAACGTGTATATAATAAATGTGTTAAAAAAGTATATACATTATTGTTTCTTAAATACATATATATGTATAAATAACACCCTGAACGTCCCAGGACAAGCTTACACCAGTACATGTCTCCCCACTGGCCTCTGCACCAATAAGACTGCACAAGTAAGATGTTGTACACTTAATAAACATGGTTACACTACTGCAGGAAAAACAGCAACACATGCAAAAATGAACACAAATCTATTTTCAGCCCACCAGAATAAACAAAAAGGTATACGAAGAAGATAGACAGAGTGATTTTGATATTACCATGCCTGGGAAAGCAGGGAGATAATGAGCTGTCACAGCGAGTAACAGTTTGGCACCAGTGATGTGGCTCTGAACGGTTGCAGTTACCAAATAATAATGTTTACTTCAGCATTTCTGTCGAGATCAACTTGATGCCTCAGGCAGTTTGGAGGAGAATCACTTAGTCAACAAGCAAAATCCAAATTCAACTGGAGGAAACTAATTAAACTGAGCATAAAAGTGTCCCAAAACATTAAATAATGCCTGAAAAGACACCTTAGTACAACTGAACTGACAGGATTTTGGAAAAGTCTCTATTTCTCTGATTTTAAAACACTGTGGTCTTAGGCTGTCCAAGAAATATCTTTTATAATTAATCTCTTGCAATAAAGCCATCACATCCACTGGAGAAGGAGAGCAGCAACAATACCTTCTAAATAATCCTTTCATGTCACTCCTCTGATATAACGATGCTACACTTCTATTGACCAGTACATGTGACTGTAAAGGATGAAAAGTCACTTTAAAGAAGTCTGTAAGAACATTTTAATTGGTTTTCATTTTACAGAGTCCTGGGACTGGAACCATTTTATTCTTTGAGACGCACAAGGATCCTGACAGCAGCCTGGCTGAGTCACCCTTTGGCTCTGCAGGGGTGAACATGACCCTGAACAGTGGCTGTTGCTCATCCCAAATCACTGCTTCATACGAGCATCATCCTGGCAGGCTCCACCTGGGTGCAGGAAGGATCCTCACACCAAAAAGGGTCAGGTTTGGATCCCTAACCGGGCAAAAATTCTTCCAAGTTAAACATTGGGAAGTACAGCAGGGACAGATAAATGCAAGCATGCTATTATCTTCTTTTTAACTGATTCCCTGTGGCTCTGTAAGATGAGCCAGATCTTCACAAATGATACAAATCTTAAGCATCCTGATAGGCAGAAATGGTATTTAGTTTCTCCAGAGTATACTAGATAAGAAGCCAGTTGTACTTAACCTCTGTTACAGTCTATTCTTCCTGAAATTTCTCATCCTTTACAGATAACACACTCCAGGTGATGCGAGAGGAGAAGATCAGCTAAATTTAAGCAGCAAGAAAAAGGCATGGATGGTCTCAGAGAACATCATCCTGCCTGTGCAGCCAGGAGCCACGGCAGAGCTGGGATGCTCCCGACGCTGCAATTACCTCGACCGAGTTCTATCCCAGAAAAACCTTGGAAAACAGTAACTATGATGTGGAGCGTTTTGCCCTTGTCAGAAAACAGCAGTATTTCTGCAGCAGCCCATTTAAAGGGCAGTGGTTGAATCTGGGTCAGGCGGCAGAGCCACGGGTTTGGCCGGCGCCCGCCACCAGGTGTCACCAACTTCTTGATCAACGCAGAACTGATCTCAAAATGCGCCTTTATCAGTTTTATTTATTACTCAAGGGGGCGATTTTCACAAGTACCACCAACATAAGCAGAAAAGACGGGTACTTTCCCCTCCAAAACTGTGTGCTGTCTGTCTCCGTTCCCGTGCAGGAGCCTGTGGATAATTCCCTCGTGCTTCCAGTCGTTCCGACAGCCTGCCACCTTCCAGGAAAAGAATCCAACACGACTGTGAGGTTTAACTCTCATTATCATGAAGGATGTGGGGGCTCAAGGGCATATGCCCAGCCCAAGGGCAGTTATCCCCTCCTCCCCCCCATGTGTAAAACCAGGAATAAGACAGGAAAGTTAAAGAATACCTTGGGAAAAGGTAAGTGATAACTGTAAAGAGCATAGTTACCTATCCTGGTGTCTCAGCAAACGGTGCTGAAACAGAGGTTTCCTATGTCAACCCAAAAAGCGGGAGCAACAGAAAGAAAACTAGCTCAGATGGGGACAACCATCTTTCCAGTCTCATATCTTCATGTGCATGCATGACATTTCACAACCAGCACAGTGTAAGAACTATAGAGAAAACATGAGTTACTAACACTTCTGTATCAGTTACAAAAATACTGGAAAAAAAAAAGTTATTGCAAAAGATCATTTATCCCAGGCTCCCAGTGCAATGCCATACACAGAGCAGGGATACACAGAAGCAGCACCCAGCACCAGCTCTGGGAATGCTGCCACTATACTAAATGCCTACAGATATTGCCACACTTTGAAGATGATCAATGAGGAAATATTCTTGCAGCATCTGGACACTGCCTGAGCATGTGAAATACACTCCCGGAGGGACTCAAAACTCTCTGTTTATTCTGATTTATTCTGCCATGGATACAAATGCCTTTAACTGGGAACAGACCTTCCTTACTGGTTGATAAGCCCCAGGTCCTTCGGCCGCAGCGAACCCAGAGTGGGTGAAAAAATTTAACAGCAGCCTGAAATCTTCAGTCATATAAAAATCAGGACTTTCTGTTCCTCTTCTCTCTCCTTCTGATTATCCACTCCAATTTCAGAGCCTTGTCAAACATCTCAGAACTCATAGCATCCATCTGGCAGGTCCTCATGTCATCATAGTCTTTCAGATTATCATTATAATGTCCACTGAAGGCACCATCACTGCGGACACTACCCAAAAGGTTCAAGGTGGATGTTGTCCATATCTTCATATAAGACAGTTGCTGGAATCTGGTATTTTTTTGGTAGATTAGGTCATGCAAATACTAAACTTGAGAGACAGACACAAGACCAGAAATGTTTTACTTTGTTTTCAAGGCATCACTTTATATGGCACCCATTCCAGAAGCATTTTCACTTTGGATAGCCACCAAAGCCCCATGTCCTCTACATCAAGCTTAAGCTAAGATATTCATACCAAGGCTTCAAGAAATCCTTCAATCCTTTTCAACTGTATTTAAAAACTAGAAAATTTTCAATTCAAAGGCTGTAAGTAAAAATGCCTCCAATCTGTATTGATTTCAACCATGCTTTGTAGAATTTGCACCCAAGCTTGCCCAATAGCAATGAAAAATCTCAAGGGTATTGTATAAGGTGTCAAAAAAACTTGTAATGTGAGACAGTGGAGATTTTCACAGTCTAAAGAGCAGAGGTGATAACTGTGGTTTGAGGATGGGCGTATTAGCTGAATTCTTTTGGTGAGATCTTGGATAGTGAGTGACCTTTGTGAGTTCAGTTCATTTATAACCAGGAGTCACAAATCTCCACCCTCTCTCTGGTTCTCTGCAGAGCCACACAGATGCTGTATTCTGCACAAGGATTCTGCTGTGAAAAATGCAAAACACCATGGAAATACACAGTGAGTGGGGCAGAAATGTCCCAGGTTTGGTCCTGCTCCCACAGTGGATCAGGGCAGCAGCTTCCCCACAAGTCCAGGATCAGACCCTTTGCATGAAGAGCCCTCAGAAATGGCTGAGCCATTTTCTCAGGAAAGGGATCTCCTCCTCTGACAGTGCCTGGCTCAAACAGAGAGGGCTTGTGCTCTGCCTTGATTTTGCATCTCGTTATCCCACTCTTCACAGTGAGCAGATGTGAGGAAGCTTTTCACTTCTTGGAGCATTGCTGGGTAGAAAACTGGGTAGAAAACACTGCTCAACACCAGACAACTGCCCAAGTACATCAAAGTGCTATATCCTCTTATCTCTTAACCAATTGGTAATCTAAAAGTAATTGCAGAGCTCCTCCTCTGTTGAAGTGTTGTTTTCCTTGCTGTATGATGAAATGCAGCTAATGTTAGCAGCACCAGTAGGGGTAGAAGGTCATTCCATTGTTCAGTCAGTGATGGGGACTTGGGAACCCTGGATTAAATTCCCAGCTGAGACACCCCTTCCCTGCACAAGCAAACACCAGCTTTTCCTGCCCCTGGCTTTCATGCATGAAACAGAGGTGGTGACTGTTTCTCTAAAAGCAGAGGGGATGTTTGGCAGCGCTTACAACAAGCCACATTTCAATACAGCAAAGGATGAAGTGAATGCCTAACCCATACTGAAGGGT
This sequence comes from Lophotriccus pileatus, assembly GCA_035583135.1. Lineage (NCBI taxonomy): Eukaryota > Metazoa > Chordata > Aves > Passeriformes > Tyrannidae > Lophotriccus > Lophotriccus pileatus. The sequence goes on from JAWWES010000024.1 coordinate 6,958,694, forward strand.
TTTAATTGTCTTTTTATCAATGGTGAGGCACTGCAAGTCAAGAGCTGTGACAATATACCCTAAATCATACAGGATTACCACATTGTGTCAAACAAACATATAATTAAGCAGCTTTAATATGTTAACAGTTTGGAATCAGATTAGTGTTGTATTAGGCTAATAGAGTTGGTCCCCATTAATCCAGATCAATTGCTCAACTCTGTTTATTTAGATTTTTTTTTTCCCCAGAAATTTAAAAACATAAATCTAATTCTCAGCAGAACGTGCACATGCTGTAGGGCAGGATGAATTCATCAAGATATCCAAGCACGTGGATAAACCAAGTGCAGCTTAACTGGTTCAACTGCACAATGCAGAACTAAACACTCTAATCCCTCGTGATGAGATTTTTGTACCAGAAGAAGAGATGATGTATCTGTGCAGAGAGGTGCTGAGGCATCTCTCCACGTGTGCAAATGGCACCGAGTCCTGTGTGGCTTCACACCCCCTCAGGACCAGTATTAGAGCCCAGCACCACCTCATGTTTGCAGACACAGTCCACAGAGGGAATGCTGCTTCTGGAAACAAAATGCAGGGATGCAAGGCACAGATGCACATAAAACCTGCTGCCCAGCTTCCCCAGGCTGTGCAAGCTTTAAATACGGGGCTTTAGGGATCACACACGTCATGAGAGCAGTGCTGCAGTGTCTGCACATGTCCATCGTGGATGATCCTCAAGGCAGGGCTCACACTACAGCAGCCAGCAAGGGTCTTGATTTCCCACCCAGAGGTTGCTCTTAAGGATGACCACATTGAAGCATCCAACGGGAAAAAAGCATGAACAGTGGGGCATGGAGGGCAGCCAAGGGCCAATCCATACTGCTAATGACCTGTACAGCACTGATGAGATTTAATCCAGCCTTGTTTAACACAGCCCACTCTTGGCACATCCATACACAAACTGCAGCAGTGACACCTCGCCACATTAAGGTTTGGTTCACATTTCAAACTCAGAGGTGACACTTCAAAGTCAGATTCCTACAGCCACCCACACACGTGCTCTATACTTAATCTCTATGTGTGTGTATGCATGTGTATGAGTAAATATATAGATTTTTTTTCCCTACATATACATTTTTAAATATTCAATCTATCACAGAACGGCTTGGGTTGGAAGGGACCTTAAAGATCTTCTAGTTCCAACCCCCCTTCCATGTCACCCACTGGATGTATACATAAATGTATTCTATATTGTAGCAGGGCAATGTCAAGATTTTACTTCTTAACTTAATCTGGCTAAGGCAAAATCATACATCATAGATGCAACTTCTTTTAAGTCAATTCTATACTGCTTTAAACTCGTGAAACATGGAGCAAATTTAGATAAAATCAATGTATACTTGTCTTACACTGATCAATTGTCACATTTTTCTGCATCCCTGCAAACAATTCATTTTAACAGCCAATTTATGCTGATAAACAAGGCAATTTCTAAGAAGACAATTTCTGTTACTGTCTACATTCAAGGTAGCTCTCAGCCAGCAAGAGAGATTTGATTTACATTGCATGAGTACTAGTGAGTCACCCAAGCACCCATAAAACAGACTGCATGTGTAGAAGCTGAGTGCCCAAGTATTAATTCATCATGCTTATTCCAAGACAAATCCTGCGGTGCAGAGGGCAGGATGCTGCAGTCACCTGACAGGTGGACACCGAGCTTTTATTCATGGCAAGATGTTATTCTCAGTACAGAGCACCAGCCCCCAGTTACAAAGCATAAATCCTAGTTCACAGTGCTTATGCTACTGGGGACAAAACATTTGCTTAGAAATATTGCTGGAAAAATGTCAAGCAATGAGTTACCTGTGATGGACTGACATGGAGAGGATGGGGTTTGTGCTGAGAGTAAAATGGCAAAATACAGAATGTAAATAGGTTTGGACGGCACTGTTCCTCCCCAAGTCTGAAGATCAGCACACAACACTGAGGACAAAAACCACTTGTATCTGTTCTGTTTACCATGGAGTCATAAGCAGCAGTCAGATATTTTTCTTTGCTATCAAGCAGTTATTGATGTGTAGCTCAATAAGATGAAAATGTTTTATGGCAAAGACATTGGCAAGCATCCTTGAACCACCAGAAGACAATACTGTCCTGGAGCAATAGGGTGGAACACTTCTCTTCACACTTACTGGTATTTACAACATGCAGCAGTAAATGACACATAAAACCATGGCCACAGACACTTACCTTCAATGGCAGCTTCAGAAACATGTGAAGCTCTACCCATCACTTTCCGATGGCCAGGCATGTTTTCTCATTACGAGTAGCTACAACACTGGTACTGCACACATGGACAGTTTCTCCTGAGGGACAAGGTGTTCCTCTCCATTTGGGAATGCACCTTTGGTACAGTGCACTCACTCATCCCTTCCCTATAGCTGATACAGAAGTGCCTGTTGCTTTTGGAGGGAAACAGGAGCCATGAGGATGCACTGTGTGAATGCATACTCTCCAAAATCTGGCATCTCTCCCAAGACCACGCTGTGAATCACAGTTCTTCCCAAAAGCTTCCAGCATGACCTGTGCCCCTGCTTACCTTTCCCTTTGCAATCAGGCACCTGCACAGAGCCAAGGCTGCAGAGCTGCCTTGTCCCACTGGGACTGTGACAGTGGTGCCATCAGGCACGTCATTCTGAAGCCTCCTTTAGCTTCTGCTGAAAGGGGTAGTGGTGGGAGATATTCCTGAGAGTGCCCCCAAACGCTGTTGGAGCAGCAGAAGATCCGTCTTCCCCTCCCATCAATAAGAGATCAGCCTGACTGAGCCTCAAGAGGAATTGCCATTGATTCCCAAAATACACCACAGGTCTATACTAGTCCTTCCCTTTTCTATTAGAATTGAAACAATGCAGTAAATGATGCAGCTGGAAAGGAATTTCCCAAAGAACTACTATTGCGCATGTGTGTTTTTTCCTTAAAGCTTTGATTTGTCACACATAATTGTAGACAGGAAGGATGACATGTTCTGTAGAGAAATTTATTACATTGTCAAAATCCTTGCTCTGAAGTTTTCAAAATGAACAGTTTTGCTTGAAAAATACTGTGTTACAAAATTTATACACACATAAAAAAGACAGTATAATGCATCAAAATCAAAATACTTCAGTTGACCAGATCTGAGTTTTGGGGTGTTGGTATCTTTTTCAAGGCAAACAGACTTTCAAGATTTCAACATTTCTTCCTGACTCAAAACAGACAAAATTTTGGCAGCCTTGCCTTTTTTCAGTGAGACATGAAGGCTGTTTCACACGTGGCTTTGCCAACCAAGCATCACTGAGGAAAAAATTACCCTCGTGTGTAGAGGGAGGGCAGATTTTTCTCCTCCCATGCCCCGCACTCTGTGACAGCCCCTCAAGAGCCTGGTGGTGGCCACAGAAGGAAAAGCCCTGCTGTGGTGACCAGGGCCACTCTCTGCCCCATCCCCTCCCGGGGGAAATCGCAGTCACTGTGTTCTCCTGGCTCTCACAGGGCTGGAAGCAACCATGAGGGCCACCAAGCCTCATGCTGCTGAGGACACACATCATCATCCCTCTCATCAATCCTTAGTTTTCTTACAAAACTACTTTTGTTTCTTTTCTTCCCACCGCGTTTGCAGAGGAGCCTCGTCCCCCCAAAGGCTGCAGCTCTCTAACCTACATGGTGCCTCCAGCCACACCAAGTTGGTTCATTGGTTCAAAAAGCTGTTCTGTTCATATGTTTAAAGAGTAAGGTTATTTTTAAGTGTGCCCATTACACCTGAAAAACCAAGGCAAGCCCTCTTTTGTTTCCCTCATGTACAGCAGTTTCTCACCACAGCAGTGTTTTTCCACACCTTTCCCTGCTATCAGAAAAAAATTTAAAATCAAGCACCAGGCAAGACAGCTCTCACTGGCCACCTCTTTTGCTCTTTTTTCAATGTGTGGCCCAACCATAAATGTTGACTTTCACAAATGGTGCCTAACCTCCACAAATGCAGAATCTTGCAGCCTTTTCAGTGTGGCTGCTAACAGATATATCACCTCCATCTATTACTCAGTCTTACACTTACTATTACACTTCAGATTAATCCAGTTTGTCACACACTGAGAAGAAGACCATGTTGAGGCTGAGTTTTCCCCAGAAATTAAACTTCCAGCAGCATACAAAAGGAAGCAAGGTACAAAAACACCCAACAAGGACCCTGCTATCCGCTCCAGAGAGCCAGGCATGGGCATCCACCACATTCCAGCATCCATATGGCTCAATGCCCAAGGGGAGACCAAAAGCCTTTACAAAGGCACCACAAACTTCATGTGGTCTTCATGCTCAGCCTGGCAAACATGAGTTTGTTTTCTCATGAGCTTTTCCTTCTGCACTTGAAACATGTAGGAAATGCTGTAGTGCCTCTGCAACCAGGATGCTCCTTGCACCAGAATCATGAAACAAAGAGTTTGTATCCCACAAAGAGGTAGAGGCTGTGGCCACCATCCCCAGCCCAACCTCCCCTCTTGGGCACTTATGAATATTGTTTAAGGATAATGAGCCTTTAAATCACTGCTTTCAAGAGTCTGCAGCTTTCAAAAAAGAAGATGTGATCTTAGTTTGGTTTTATATATTGGAAGGAGAAGGAAGGAGGCTCTGATATTGCCAAAATAAAAAAAAAAATCCAACAAGATAAAAAAAAAAAAAGCTTATCAATATCAGTAGCTTGAACTAGCATTTTATTTTATTTGTATACAGTGACAACATTCAGGTGAGAATAATAACAAAGTACTAAGTGTCACAGGCTCAGAAGTAATGTTTTCTAGGTAAAAAGCACTTACAAAGACAAATCAGCATCGCAATTTCATTCATACTCAAATGTGAGGAAATGAGTTGGCACGATTGACAACTCCATCTTTTTGACATATTTGTAGTTTGCTTTAAAAAAGTAATGCAAACACGAAGTAAAAATGTTCAACATAGAGGATAAAGAAACACACGATCAATGTCTCCCACTCCCCGCAGCTGGAGGTGACACATTCCCTCAAACACGGTATTTATCTTGGCATTTCTAAATTATTCAGTGTTATTACTATTTTTTTCCTAAAGACGTGCCAAGGTATTACTTTCCAAATTACTGGCCTCTATTCTTAGTTACCTGTAATTTCCATCACCCGTGCAAGTCAGGGCAGTCATGTGGAACTAAATGCTGAAGAGTGAGAGACTGTTTGCTCATGAACCCCATGGCCTTGAGGGTGCCACAGCTCCAGGAATCCTCCAAGAACACACCGTGAGAGCTGCTGCCCATATGAAAGGAGCTGAGGTCAGAGAGAGGGCAAGGAAAGCCAAGTCGTGGGGCTGCCACTCCACAGGGATTGTCCAGGAGAAGAGGTGAGCGAGGGGTTCTGGACGCTGACTGATCGATGCCTACACTCTCCCAATCGCCCCAACGAGCAGGTTGTATGAGGAATTCACCACCTTGCTCATGGCTACGGCCTCTGCAGAATACATTGCTTAAACAAGTGACAATTGTTTGGCACTTGCAAGAAATTTGGCCAAGCCCCGTTAGAAGATGCTGTTTGGAATCATGTTGATGCGTCATCCCCTTGCCATGGTATTTTTAGAGATATGTGATTTCTAGCCCTTTCCAGGGTAGAAAAAAATCCCACTTTGGCCATGATGGGCACATGTCAAGGAAAAGCAGCCATGTAGGCACCATTGTACTATGAATATGTAGCAAGTGCTGGCTTACTTTTGCTGCAAAACAGAGGGAGCAGACACACAGAACATTTGGATCCAGATCTTCTTCCTTCAGGTACCAACTTTAAACACTTTGCAACAGCTAAAGCAGCACAAGGACTCCACATTCAGTTCTGAACTTCTCCCTAACCTTTGTGGTGGCATTAGCATAAGGCAAGGAGACATATTTTGACTCCCATCTGTGCAAATCCTCCCCGTGCTGCAGAATCAACATTCTGTCAACCAATTATTTTATGCTGTATCACAGCACCGGGGTGGGGGGGAGAGATGAGGGGGAATCATCACACCTACAATCAAAAGAGCAAGGTTTTGCAACATAGCATGTACTAAAGATGTCTGTCTTAAGTCAAACTAGCAGCCATATTTTATTCAAGAAGCATGTAAACAAATCTGGCACATTCATTATAAAAAAAATTGTGTACCTAGCATGTTCATCACATTTCAGATATTCCATTCCTCCCTCCCCACTGAGCTCCATGGAGACAAGTCAATCACAGTTAACCATCTGGTAATCCTTAGCCCAGGCTGTGCAGCTGCTACCTACCATTTTTAATCAGGGCTATGTCTTCCATTCATGCTAAATAGGAGGCATGAACAGCTGCTTGGCCAACACTTTGAAGCAAGCTCTCTCTCTCTCTCCCTCTCTTTAGTATTCCTGGCTTCTCTTCCTTTCAGCCTTACATTTTGCCCATGTTTTACGAGCATTCACTTTAAAAAAAAAAAAAAGTAATAGTGAAACAAGAGGAAAACGCTTCTGATCATTAAATCTTTAGAGGGTGTCTCTGCTCTAAACAAGGTCCTGGGGGACACAGAGTGCAATCACAGTCTCTGATTTTAGAAAGTAAAAATCAGTGTGTCCATGGAATATGTTGGTTTGGGTTTTTTTTAACCTACGGAGTGCTGCTGAAAGGTTCTCCATTGCACATTTCAGGTAAAAAAAAGCTTCAAGCATGTGAGAGGTAAGATAAATTTAAATTAAGAATATAAGGATTAATCTCTAAAATGGGTGCAGTAATTCCCGGTCTTACAGGAAAGGTTTCCTGCTGGCTTTCCTGTATCCCAGCCCCCAAGCAGAAGCCTCCCTGCCTCCAGGAGATGCAGGAAAAGGGCACATGCCAAAAGCTTGTTATCCAAAATCACCACCCAATCAGGCTGTCTCACCTCCTTTGCTCAGACCCAGAGGAGACGCTCCCCTGTGAACCACGTCTTAAGCTTCTCCCATCATCCAAAAACCTTCAGGTTTATTTTTGTAGGAAATCCAACTGTTATGGCAACCAAATCTTTTCCAGAGATCTGAATAGTATAGCATCAACACAACAGTATCCCAGCTGCAACTGCTCCAGAAAGCATCATGTATCCTGCCTGGGTGATGGGTACCAGCCCAGCTGCACGCTGGGCACACACACAGAGCCCCTCATTCTCCCCCTTGGATGCATCCAGAGCCGTGGCTGCAAACATCTTACCACAATAATGTGAAAAAAATATCAACTTTTATCCACTGCCAGCGCCAGATTTGCTGCAAAGTCGGGGAGATGGTCGTGGCAATCTGTGGTGATGCCACCTAGTAGGAATGACTGAGAGAGAATCAGAACCCAGCTCAGCAGGATTTCCACATGGATTTTGTAGGTGCAGACACCCAGGTGTTAGTTGAGCCTGTTTGTTTAGGCCAACCCCTCCAGCATAGGTGCTTCTCTAAAACACGTCTTTGCACCTGTTTTTCCTGAAATCCTCCTTCAACCACCAGATGTGTTACCTACATTGGCCTTTTAAGGAGAGTGGAATATTGGGGTATGGAAATTGCCCATACACCATGCAACAACAGCAGCCACAATTTACATTCCCAGCGGGTTACAGATAGTGTTGTAACACTGCAGAACATTGTTACTTGCTCAGCCTACCAGCAGACAAAACCAATATGAAGGTCATACTGAAAATAATAATAATAGACAAAATGCTATATCTGTTAGAAAACACTGCCTTTATTAATGACATGTCACTGGAAAGGTAAAAATCTTACACGGATTAATCAATTAGTTTCCTTTAACAGAAGATAAACAGAGGGCATTTTCAGTACTGAAGAGTGCATAATGGGTAATGCAATCATGCATCCCTCCAAGCCCACCATGAATTCAGCATTTAACTTCCAAGAGTTTGCCACAAGTAAAAAAATAGAGAAATAAGTTAGATGACAGGATGGTGTTTCATCTTATGGAGGGAAAATTCCTCCAAAACATAAACATGTCAGGGCAAATTTTAAGAAAAAATAAAGAAGTCTAGAACTGTGGTAGAAGGACCCTGTGAAAAAATAGCTCTAGGATAATGAGAGCCATCAAATCGATAAGGTTCACTTCTCTTTATGGCCTTTATGCATTCATACACAGAAAATTACTGCAAACATTCTGCTTTAATGGCATTTTAGTATTTCATCGGGGATAAAAACAGTCTTTGCTGTATCTAAATGTGCAGATTCACTTCAATTCTTACATCAATCAGACTAGATTGGAAGAATAAAATATAAACACTATGTTAGCCCTTCTGAGAAGACTTGTTTCAACCTAAAATATCCTCCTCATGAGCGATGGACCAATGCATGTACATCTCTAGACAACGATCAGGCTGAGAGCAGTGAAAATGGGGCAAGAGAGGGGTGCAAAGAAGATAATCAGCCAGTGAAAAGCATGAGGATGGATGATTCCTTGACTGGAAAAATAATGCATAATACAGCGGAACAGTATTCTGCCAAACCAACCAAACTAAACTGGAACCATGTGCTGTACATATTAAACTGGCCCTTGCTATCTTCTACTTGTAGATCAATATTCCCAGCCTGCAAATTCTGTGTATGTTCTCCGACAACCTCTGATGCAACCCCCCAGTTGTGCATCCCTTCACAGAAGCGAATAAAATTTAAATTTAGGATAGAAAACATGGTAAAAGCCAATCACAAATTTGCATACACTGACAACAGGCAGCACCAAACTAGAGGAGCATTAGAAACCATGAGACCCAATCCATTTTATGGTACTTGCTCTGATTCTGCCAGCTGCTCTACAGACAACACTCAGAACAACAATGCTCTTCCAGAAATGATGATGCGCAGAAGCTCACGCTCAGCAGCTCTTACACAAACTACCACATGCCAAAAAAGTGCAGAAAACACCTCCCATGACTGAAGCGAAGATCAAAACATCCTCAGTCACTGTAATGCTACAAAGTTGTAAAAAGCCCAGCTTTGCAGCCAAATACTCTTACAAATTATCCTAAGCAGCAATGTCCACGCTGTAGCCAGTGGTTGCTATTTTTGGCAGAAAAGCTGATTCTCTGATGACACTGCTGCTACACCACAAAGGACTGTCTTTTCTGATGAGAAACCACTTCCCTGAGCCTTCGATTTCACTGTTACAAAATAAGGCAACTGATGTTACACCCCTTCCCCAAGCCAGGGATGTCTCCTATGTTTGGGAAAAGCTCATGGCTCTTAAATCCCTCGATAGGCAAGTGAAATCAGTGAAGTACCATTAATCCTCACAGCAATTAATACAGTATGGGGCAAGCTCTGGACAGACACACATCCACCACTGAAAACACTCAGAATGGCTTCATGCCTCCACACAGGCATAAAATGTGCACATCTACCTTAGCTTTTAAAAAGTCCAGTGTGCAAACAGAAGACATGCTGGGATGCTGAGCACAAAACCCATGCAGTGAAGGGCTTGGACTTAATACTTGGACAGTTTTGGATTTAATAATTCAATCACATGGAGGTTTTTTGTCATAACACCTTCTCTTTGGGAAAAATCCCTTTTTTACAGCGCATGGTCACAATAAAGAATGCATTCTTCCTTAGTTTGACTCCTGAGTAAAAACCAACTTGGAATCTTTGTTGGTTGAGACAAAACCAAATCACAACCTGCCAGATGTGAGCTATAATAACAGTGGTGGTGATGATTTTGAGTTTGTTTTTTCCCCTCTCCACCAAGTATACTAGTTACGAAACAGAGACTGAAAGGATTGAAAGTGAATTTCAGCATCTTTAAGACAGAAAACAGAATGAACTAGAAATCTGGAAAAATAACTTGTGACTAATATGCAGATTTTATCAGCTTGCGGATCGGAAGCCACAGTTTGCTGGAAGTTGTCTCCTTTTTTTTTGCTAATTTGCCTCGGATGAAAAAGGCACTTGTGTTCTCTCTAAGTGAATGCTTTGCCTCAGTGCCTTTTGCATCATATGCTCAAGTTAGCAGTTACTATTGATAGAATGGGAAAGAATTACAACTCTTAAGATTTCATAAAAATTCTTCTTAAGCCTAAATGCTGTAGAATTTAATTTATAATTCAGATATTTGCACTCAAACATCAGTCCTGGAACCCTTCCATGTAACATAGATGGAATCTAATTTAAATAAAGGCTGCAGTGGTGTGTGCGTTCAGTCTGTGGCCTCACTGGAGCCTGCACATAGGCATGAAAGCTGGCCATGACCATAAAACAATGGAAGTGTTCAGGCTATTTCAGGCCAAATGTCCAGTGGAACACCTGAAAACCGCTAATTTGGAAGAGAACAGACACATAACTTCAGAGAAGTGTGCTCTCTGGTCGTTAGCTGAAACCCTCGGAGTATCTGTGTGAGGAGCAGAGAGAATCGGCTTAGCAAGAGGGCAGAGACTGGGGAAGCAACACCTCACAAGTGGATAACCACACTCGTCATCTCAAGCATTTCTTGAACCCACTAGCTAAGGTACGGGGAGCTGAAATCATCAATCATAGCCTGCAAAAGGGGCGAAACCTGTATCACAGCATTACTCCTGCAGGACTCTCAACCACAGGTTTCTTCTGCAAGGGTCAAACCCTTGGTTTCCTCCAGCCTTAAAAAAAAAAGAACAAACAAAACAAAAAGACACAAAAAACCCCAACCCTGGAGAGCACCTCAGAGGGTCTGTGACAGCAGGGGCACCTGACAGACCATTACCCTTACCCCAGGTGTCAGTGCAGCACTGGGAGATTGAGGGAGAAAGTTCAGGAGAATCTGGAACTAGCTCTGTTCCTGCCCTTCCTCCCCTCTGAGTTTGCAGCCACACCACAGGAGATGAGATGTACAACAGGGTAAGTGTAGATGGGGCATTACACTGCCCACTTCTCTGTGTCTCTTTCTACTGCTCTGATTTGAGAATTTTTCCAGGCTTTTCAACCACAAAATGCTACCTATGCCAAACTTCGATCCCATCAGTACAAACACAGTATATAACTGATTTCCACGTTCTTAGGCATGCAATGCACTAAAGGCACCAAAGCTAGGAAGTATATACATCTAGCCATAGGAATGCCTTTGTTACACTCTAGGACTGTTACTATGAATTAGATCTGGAAACAAAATGTCCATTTCCTAGACTTTTTTCTAAAGCGCCATGGTATGGATAGAGGCAGATACACGAGTTCGGGCAATCTCTTAGACAAAGTGACTAAAGCTATCAAAATATGTATGGCCAGGTAAGCAACGTGATACTGTCACTCAGTTAACAACACCACAAATGAGAATGTAACACAGAAAATGTTCACACTCCCTGAGGAGTGTGAACATACGTTAACTCTTTGATGCTCTTCACAGTCCGTTATCAGCTACAGAAGGCAGGCCATAATATCCAAATCACCAGCATCAAAGATTAAAGACACGATACACATCCATAATCAATTTAATTACAACAATCACCTTGCAAACAGATCAGGAGCTAACTGGATCAATAAGTGAATTTCCATCAAGTGCAACAAGCTGCACGTTCCTCAGGGTAAGTTATACCTTACTATGGCTACAGAAAGAGAGTTTGTTCTCAGCATTATTAGGACAAGATCACTTTTAAATTGGCTTGAGCTGCAGATCCCAGCACTGCCAGCCCTTTGTGTCCCAAAGGCTCACTGCAAAGGGCAGGCTCTCAGAGTGGCTGCAGAGAGCCCACGTACCCACCACAGAGGTCTTCATTATAATCAGTATTTGAAGCATAAAACATTCAACAACAGGATATTTTAACTCCTCAAACCAGTCAATTATGTTTGCTGAATTAGACTGTGTGACTGAGTTGGTAAGTGCAATGAAGGAATAAGAGTGAAACAAAAGCCCTGTTTAAAATAGGTCGCTCCTTTAGAAAATTTTGTAATTACACACTGCAAATACATTTGCATGTTCAATGAGTAGTACATGTTTCTTGCGATGAGAAAGCCTAAAAGAGCTTAATCAAAGCCTAGCTTATCAGCAAAGGCTAATTGGCTTCCATAGTGCATCATCCAGCAGAATCTAGCGTTAGTGCAAGCTTCGCCAACCATTACTTGGCAGAAAATCCCAATTTATTTTGATAACAGAGGTCTTACCTCCAGGGGTTTCCATGACCACATAATCAGGTGGTGCATCAGTGGCCCGTCCCATGCCCTCCAGTCAGCATCACCCAGTTAATCAACTCGACAGCCAGGGAAGATGGGAACTGACCATGATGCAAAGTAATTTGGAAAGGAAGAAAGGTACAGGGGTGATACATAATGAGTTGAAATCTTTTTCTTCTAAGAAAGAGTGCAAAATAGAAACTAATTAATAAACTGCCATGAGTAAAGCAACACAAAATAATGATGGACTGAAGTTTTCCCTACAGCGAGCTGTCATCTCAGTTTGTGAACTGTAAGGCTGATTTCCCCAGCGCCATGCAAAGAAATAGCCCTTTTTTCTTTTATTTAGACTTCATATTTTAGCTTCTGAGTTTTCTTTGCACTAAGTTGGGTCTGCAGGCGAGGAATAAACTTAACCCTTCTATTGCTAAGCACGAGCTGACTCTGCAAAAATGTGAAATTATTCTAGGGAACCACATCTTAGTGCTTCAAGATTTGGATTTCCACTGGGATGACACATAACAACAAATGACAACACCTACAGAAAGTCAGACCTTATGGGGGGGTGGGGGTCAAACACATTTAATGTAAAGATGAATTTATTCATATAACAATTAATCTGAAATCATCTTACATCCGTGCCACAGCTTGAAATTGTACAGTAGAAAGTATCATGAAATGTTATTGGCTTGGTGCAAAACAAAAGCAAGGAGCTAGAACCAGAATTTATTGCCATACAAAACCTTGTGTGCAGGAAATATTGCCATTTTGATTCAGTGACTAATTCAAGGGTGAAGAATCAAGTCCCACCAGGATCACCTGTAATCATCTTGTGGCTGCATGCACCAGGCCACAGCAAAATGTCATCTTCTTGGAGTCTCACACAGCTATCAAAAAGGCAACAAGACAGCTCTGTAAGCATTATACTCATCAATACAGCACTTAATTGCCGAGAACCTGAGCTAATTAGCACTGCCCCACTGACAGCACTGCATTAGGATCCAACCCATCCCCTCCATGCGGCACTGCCTGGTGTTGAGAAGGTCCCCACAGCTCATCCAGCGCCGGCCAAGTCGTATTGGGGATGACACAAGGCTCATGCCCCAGTTGTGTTTGTCATTCAAATCACTCAACTACAAAACTCAGCTACAATGGTTAAACACAAGCAAAACAATCTAATTTTGTGCTTCAGAAGATCAACCAAGAGTCCCCTCACCGTCGGTAAATCCAAGAGGCAGACCTGGGCGATTAGGACCGTGTGTTTCCTAGGTGATAAGCCTTTCATTTTTCTGGAAGACATTTGAAATAGAGCATAGGAAGATTAATCCTCCCCAGAGAAGGGAAAGTTCACTGACTAATTTCTCTTGCATTTAGATGTAATAATTAGGCATATTGATTCTTCTGCTTTGTTCCTTACCATTATAATGAAATAATTAAGACAACTTCAAGGAAATATTTGAAAGCTCATTTCACGTTGTCTCTTCAAACATGGGCCACCTAAAACTCATGTGCACACTCAAAGGGAAAAAGCAAAGGCAGATTCTCACCTTATTTATCTCTGTTATTCATCAGGCATCAACTTCAGGCAGCAAAGTGCTGCCTCAGGCTCAACTCCATTTGCTGTCTATCATGGCCATGAACAGCAACGCAAATGAGATCCATCTGGTGCGACCAGGACACACATTGCTCTGCTAAGCTCTCATAGCAGCTTGTTATCAAGGGGGAGTGGAGAGAGGCTGACCCCCTCCAAGAGTTATAAAGAAAAAAGAGGCAATATTTGTAATTCCCCTTGCAGAGTCTCGTGGTAGCATCCTTACAAAATATTATGCAAATGTTATTTCCAGTTCAAATGTTTAGGTTTAAGATTCTTGGAAGATAATGCTGAAGTGTCTAAACTGAAGAGCACTCATGATCTCCACTCTCTCAGACAGCAGCAGGACCAGGTTTTTCAAATACAAGTATGAAGTTATTCATGAAGGGCTCAATCTTTGCATCCACAGGGGCAAAATGACCACCTGAGATAAGTGGTTTGAGGTGTCCCTGATGGTCCTCAGAGATGTACAGCTTGGCTAAATGTATCAGGGCCTGAACTGTGTGCACTGTGCACATCTGCATGTATACCTGAGGAGAGCAGAAACTGGAACAATTATTAGAAGGATGAATGAAGACATTAAACATGTAAAAAAAGTTATGAGAAAAGACACTTAAATTGAAAAGGATTTTCTCATGTCTAATTCAACATTACTAATTCAACAGTTGATAAGAGTTCTCTGATCTCTCCAAGATGTCTCAGATTTAAATAATTTTCAGCCTTTTTGTATTAAATAGCCTTTCAAATATTAATCTTGGTAAAAACACAGGGAAATGCATATGGATTTTAAAACACACTTGCTTCAAATATACCACTAAGCCAAGCTGACACAAAATCATGGTCTCCTAGCCCCTGAGGAGCAAAGCCAACGACTGATAAGAAAGAGATCACTCTCCCAAAAGCATGAAGATATGCTGTCCTGGAATATGGCACCAGATGTGTTAGATGTGGATGAACATTTAGGTCCAAAGTGAGCGCTGAACTTTCCAGAAGTGAGGCATTTACTGCAGACTGTTGTCACTGGAGTATCCTGACCAAAAAGGTGAAGTCACAGCATTCTCCACCTTCTCTTCATGTAAGAGAAGCCAGACCCTGAGCACTGATGTAGCTCTGGTAGAGCACTAGCCGTTAACATTTAATAGGCGTCTCCTGTACCCAGTGGTCACCCTGACAGCAGGAAACCAATGTTTATGATTGAACACTTCAAACAGAATTCTTAGATGTGGCTACCTCTCAACAGGAGGAAACATCTGAAGAATGTGTTTTTCTGATATTTTTACTCCCTGAGAAATGAAGGGTGTTTTCTGTATGACTCACATCCATGTTTTTCACTTGCGATATTTTTAAACTGAGATCCAGCACTGATTGAAGTGCAAAAAGTATGACTTTTCTCCTGTCCTACCCCGAAGGGCCATTCAGCCAGGGACAGGTGACATTAGGAACTAGGAATGGGTCATCTCCAGGTTTACAATGTGGACAGAAAGCCTAAAAGAAATAGCTTTGGAATTTATGAATGTCAGCCATATGTGAAAGCTAAAAGGTTTAATGAAAAGGAAGTACATAGACCCATTTCCTATGAGAACGTCATGTATGTTTGAAAATAAGCAGATAAACCCACCCACAACAAGGACTCCTTTCTCTTCCCTGCAGCCAAAAGTGTCTTTACAGTGCAGCTGAGAGCTAAAATTTTTTAAAAAGCAATTAAGTATACAATTCAAGGAGATATTCTCATGACACATGATCCAATGCATATTGTTTACATGAATTTCCTCTTGCTGCACATTCCTTCTCAAATTCAGAGGCTTATATGAGGGCATCATGGAGAAATCCCTGCCTATGGTAGCTACAGCCAGACTGTGCAGGTCTTAATTGTCCAGGCCTCAAAGAGTAAAAAGATGAAGAAAAAAAATCACAACAAATAACGATAAAAGAGTTTCAGTGCTTTGAAACTGCTCCCCAGAGTCCAGCTTCTCTTTCAGCTTGGAGACGGCTGAAGGGCTCCTTGCCGGAGCAAGGCTCACCACAAAATCTTGTTGGCTGGGCTAAAATGTCTTTAACATCAGGCCAATGTAAAAGCTGCCTTTCTTTAAATACGGTTTAGTTTCTTTAAAGCATCATTCAAGAGACCTAAATGCCAGCCCCGAGCTCAGACACAACTAACTGTTCAGTGGAAAATCATGGGCAAGATTTTGCTCTGGGCAGAAGGAGTTTGATAACGGTTTTGCAAAACATTTTTTTATGCAGGGAAAAGGAAAGAAAAGGAAAGCTGAGGCAGAAGAACCACACAATCAGTCAGAGGAACAATAAAACCTGGAAACTTTGAGAAATGGAAAGAGAGGGGCTTCTGCCCAGCCAGGGGGAAGGCGGCTGCAGACAGTGTTGCTCATGGGACACACAAGCACACCAGGCTTCTCTGTACTGCCAGTTTGAATAAACAGGAGTGAATCACCAAAACATCTGAAGCAACTTCTTCTTTTAAAAGAATAACCTGCAAAGAACTGAAAACCTGGCTAATGATTAAGATCAAAAGGGGTAACATCAACACAGAAACCTATTCAGTCTACACAAAAATGTCTCCAGCTCTCCAAGCAACAGGGAATACGCTGTTTTCTTTGCAGTAGCCCAGAACTGTACAAGATACAGAGTTTAAATACATTCCCATTCAGATAAGTTATCTCTTCCCCTCCCCACCAGCAGCTTTTAAAAGATGCATCTTGAACTTACAGCACTGGAGGGTTTTTTCTTCTCAAGATTTTTAATTCACTGGCAACATAAAGACCTTTAGCAATTTACAGTGTGAAGAGCACTTTCTCTTCAGATTGCCCTGCTTTGAGTCAGTTTGTACATTATGGTTACTTCATTACTTACATTGCATTACACAGGGGCAGGCGAAGCAGCCGTGCTCCTCTCTCGCAGCAGATGTGCCCCAGGGCCAGCACGAGCCAGAGAAACAATAAATTCCCAGGGCCCCACATCAGGAGCAGAGACTGGGCTGCTTTACCCCAACTGCCCCTCTGCAGTGCTGAGCCAGATAACCCACCTCTTACCCTCCTGCTAGCCAGCCTGAAAGTGGGGTAAATTGGAGATATACTACAAAGGAGGCAGCCACATCATCAGGCTACACTAATCAAGGTGTTGCAATTGGCAAAATAAAAAGAAAAAAGAAAATACAAACCAACCAAGCAAAGAAATCAACAAAACAAAAAATCCCAGAACTGTGGGAGACATCCAAATTCTGTTGAACTATGAAAGGAACACTAGAAGGACCAGAATATATTCCTTCCTGCCTCTTGCCATGATGGCCTCAGCTATTTGTCCTCCTGTAAGTCAGAGGGACACATGCCAGACTCCTCAAACCTTGACACCGTGCTCCCTCATGTAGTTTTGGTAACAGCTGCACCAGGGGTTGAGTCATAAATTTCAGGTTTAGCAATCCTGACCAATCAATGCACAAAGCTTTTACCCTGTTACTCAGTTACTGCCTAACAAAATGGCATCTTGTCCAGAAAATCCCAAGGGTTTTCTTTAGACATGTTCAAAGCATAATGTTCCCACCATAATGTTGCCTAATTCCTGACTGCTGCTTCTGCAAGATGCCTCTTTTCCATGAGCCCTTTCTATCTCTACATGCCACACATTGGCTTTAAACATCACAGACAATACAGGTGATAAAAACCAGAATAGACTGAAAGAATCTCACTTTCCTCTTTGAAGGCACCTGTGTTTTCTTGGTAGGATAGTGAGCTGATGCAATTCCAGGAGGCCAGCCTATAGGAAATACGTGTGCACTATACGTGGCACGTTGAATCTGATTTCACTGCATACCACCATATGGAACAGAATCTCAGCGGCATCAAACGTTTACCTAAACTCCATTAATGTCTTCTGCAAGCCAATATTTATAGCATACACACCAGTAGCTGCTGTCAGAGTGTGTATAAATGTTAAACTGAACTGTTAAAGAAACATAATGACAGATGTAGAGATGCTGAAGAGTGCAATCTATTCTAATTTATGATAATTTATTTCCATCATCTGGAGCCCTATTCAGAAGAGAAAGCTGAATGCATCCCAAAGCGCATCATGGGGTGGAGTTTAAAAATCCCCAGGAAAAAAAAAAATCTCTTTTAAATGAGCAAGGGTACTCTTGCCCTGACCCCCAGGCCATGCTTAGCAATCTCTCTCTGCAGAAGCAATACAGATGTGGGGTACTCAAGTCCTGCCTCTTGGCAGCCCAGTGACACACAGGTTTTAATGCAAGTTGGGAATAGCTGGGAACTGTTTGTCCCACGAGAGATGTCTGATCATTGCTGAGTCACTACTTTTGGGGGACTAAACTGCGTAATAAACATTTATGAGCTCTGTCAGAGCCTCTCCAGCTGCATGAACAACCAACGCTGCTGTACCCATGGGTGGCCAGAACTAATGAGCACATAAACAAAGAGATGGAAAACTGTTTTTAGAAATGAGTGACCTATGCCATGGTGAGCTACAGCAGAAAGAGCTTTTCTATTGGATTCATCAGCAACGCAGTCTGTGCTGGATTGGTTCTGCCATGAGATCCAAACCCCATCTCACTCTACTGTTGCTGTTGTTCTGCTGCGAAAACCACGATGAAGAGGATGGTTAAAAAAAAGGGGGAGTAAAAAAACAGTGACAGCACTTGGTTCCCACAGTGGGGACCACCACTTGGCTGCAGAGGACCGCGGGCAAGGATCTCATTTTCATGGCATCATCCCTCCCTGGGAAGCGCCGTAACGCGCGCGGCGGCGGCAGGAGGCTTTCTGCCCCGTGGCACAGCCAGTGTCCCCCGCATATGTCGGCCCGCCGTGAAGCCAGCTCCTGCTGCCTGCCAGGGCCTCGCAATCTGGACAGGCACAGATTTCGTGCTGGAACGGGCGCCCTCTCTGCAGAGCTGCCTGCCACGAGTGACAGGCTGCCACGGCAGCAGCGGGGCCGCGCGCAGCCCATGGAGCCAACGCAGCAAAACCAGCAGGCTTAGGAGTGCTGATTCCCTGCTCAGTGGGCTGTGCTGCCTCAGTGCAGCTCTGGAAAACTACACCTTTGGTGGCGAGAAAAGGGCAAGGCATACAGTATACACATAGACTACAACACCAGCTTGCACACATTGACACAGAAGTCAGATGACAAATTTCCACCAAAACAATTTTCTAAATTTTAGACACACTGTCTTGTTCAAAAAAAAGTTGTCATATCTCAAAAAATGTTGACTCTTCTTTGCAAATCCCAGTGCTAAGGGCGTGCAACATCTACCCTGGAAGCACCACTGCTGTGCCATCAAGAAGTTTGGGTTGGCCCCTCATACTGCCCCTGCTCTGGAAATCAGATGCCACAGCCAGACTACACCAGACTATTCCAAGGGGCAGGAGGGTCCCCCTTGATGTGATCCATCATCTACTCCTCCAGAAAAAGTTAGCCTAGGCCATCACAGCAGGGTGTGAAGAGGAGAATATGACCTGATTACCATTTTTGTACAGAATATTTCTTTACAAAAATATTTTATGCTGAAATATTATAGTTTCTGGTACAAATATTTCTTCATTCATGATCTCACCAGAATGCCAGTTTTCCAAGAAAATTTAGATTAAAACTTCTTTTTCCCCTCAAGGAAATGAAATTTCTTTTCCCAAATCAGCTCTACCAATGACTCTTTTTGATCTAGCAATGACAGATTCTTCCCTGACATCTTAGGTACAGCCCAAACCGCAAAGGACAGATATTCCACATGATCCTCAATCACCTGCCCCAGCCTAGAATCCATGAGGAAACTCCCTCTGATACCTTTCCTTGCCATGAACACACTGCCTGCTTCCAGTTCTCTTCCCTCCTCCTGCCAACACTGAAGCCCAACCACAAACACCACGGGGGAAACAACCTGTGACCACGTCTTATTTGAAGACTTTTCCACACACTTAGAAACGGGCTGTGTTGGGGCTGCTTGGCCGAAGCTGCTCCGTGCCCACGTCATGCCTGGCTGCACAGAAAGGCAGCTGCTGCCAAACGCTCCCAAACCAGGCACTTGGCCGGGACCAGTCGATGGATGTGCCCAGTCAACATCATACAGCGTTGCTTCTGCTCTCTGACTGAAGAATCAAAGTTTATTAATCATTCCACTTGAAATTAAATCTGTTTTGCAATAAAATCTCCACTCTTGGCCTCAACCCTCTCAATGAGTAAATCCATCAAGGAAACTCTTCTCGCAGCACCGTTCACAGAAGCAGATTAAAAAGGAGGAGAGAATATGTTCAGAGAGAAGCTCTACTCAGCCACGCTCATGAGTAATCCCCCTGTCCACATGCCTGTGGTCACCAGTTGGAAAAGGCAGCTTGTGATGTGCTCGGTACTTGGCAGTGTGCAGCTTTTGCACTTCTATCCATCCTCAAATGCATCCTCGTGTCTGCGTGCAAGATTAGAACAAAACGCTGCTACGGCACAACCGCACACACCATGTATATCAGCTCGCCGAGATCAAAGGCACACAGCAGCAAAGAATTTAATTAAAATGTTAAAATTAAACAGGAAGGCATCCATTGTTTAATTTTTTGGCAGGCGTGCTCTTTCAAACCGGGACCTAATTCCATTCCAGCATGCTGACTGCCCTTGGAGATGGCAATCAGGAGAGCTCTGCCGGATTTATCGGCTGCTGGATTTGGCGGTGGGGGAATCCCACGCTTGCTTTGGCTTTGAGGCACAATCCCTAAAAAAGCACTTGGAGAAACAGCTCAACTTCAAAGGATAATTATTGCAATATACATATTCTGCAGTAATAAGCCAATTTCCAGTATCAAACCCAAGCCCACTGGGCTGTGCACAAGATACCTCCCTGCTGGGACTGTAGGGGGAATGATGCCCACGGGGGTGTGACCTTGCCATGTTCAACTGCTTCAAGCCAGCCCTCTCTCCATACAAAGGCTGTTTTAAATAGGGTAAAAAACTGATACAGAGCAATAGGTTTCTGTGTGCATCATGGTCTCTGCATGGGAGGAGTAGGGATAAGCAAAGATGTGTTTTAGACTCACACACAAATGGGGGACTTGTTTGGTTTTGCTTCAAGCATACCTCCAGCACACAGCCAGGGAGAAGATTTTCTGAAAATAGTTCAAGCAAGGCTCAAGTTTGCTTGTTAAATAACTGTAAGATATTTCCTGGCATCCTGAGGTATTTTGATTTGAACGTTTGAGGCAGCTATGGGCCCTAATAGGGCCCACTTCAGGGAGGCTGAACCAAGAAGCCAGTTGTTTCCTTGGTTTTTGGGAACCTAGCAAGGAAGATTTTGCTACTTCTATAGTATTATTCGGGATATCACAGAGGCTTTTCACCGAATATTATGAAGACTGTCAAATGCAGTGTCAAACATGGAGTTCCAATACAAACACCCAACATGCATGTGACAAAGGATTTGAGGTTTTTTCACTTCAAGCCAAAGATACTTTGGATTTGCATCACCTGAGAAATTACACAGGTAGGCAGAGCATTAACATCAGGAAAAGAGAGGTCTAAGAACTGACACAATAAACTTCTCTTTGAAATTCAAAAGGATACTGAAGAGGTGTTACTATAAATTACTTCCTGATATATCAATGATCTTGCCCATGTTGGGTAACATTTCTTTCTGAAATCTTCTGGGCAGAATTTCACCCTCAATACTTCAGGTTTTTGAGCACTTCTAGTGAATATTCAGTCAGGCTGTTTGCAGCAGGCTCTGATATTTCTCATAGAATAAAGATTAAGTTGACAGGTAGGGACTTTTGCAAGAGAGCCAAATCAGATTTATTTCTGACAGGGTCTGGAACTGTACACCTCTCATCTGAAAATGTATAACACTTCATTGAAATCTTCCTGCTTCAGCTTTTCTCCTGCTTCCTTAACATGCAGAAACAGGAGACTACCTCCCCACTGCACATCTTAGCTATCAGGATGCTTACTGGGCTCTTCTTATCAAAGAGGCATTTCAAATCCCCCAGCAAAAGCCCTCTGTGTAGAGTGTCATGGTTTCTGATCACTCTGAAAACATCCTAACTTTTGCCTTGTGCTGTCCCTGACAAAATGGGGGCTGGGACATCTGCACCAGGACTTACCCAGGAACACGAGCCCACAGAGCTCCCCCCAGCGTTTATACCAAGCTCCAGGCAGCACTTTCTGCTCCCCACAGCATTAGCTCAGCAGCTCCCACAGGCTCTGCCTCCAACACAGGCTTCTCCCAGATGCTAAGGCATTTTGGAAAAGGCACAGACAGAACAGCTTGCTCAAGAAACACATTTATCTACCCACCAGAACATCACAAACAAAGGATAGGTAAAACACTAAAGGCCAATGACCACATTACTTCAGCCTTTTCTGACCCATTTTCCTGGATCTTGCATGTACCCTATTGCTTAAAGGACCAAATTTGGCATTAGTGTTGTGAGACCTTTCTGCTTTGCTCTCCACACCAAGGTCTGTAACATTTGCTTCATGCCACAGATGGCTGCTCATCTGGAAAACCCCCTCTCCTGAGGGGCCACGTCAGTCTAATCCTCTGCTGATCCTTCTCCCCTAGCAGCACTATGAAAATATTCCACCACGGCAGTACCCGAGCTGTCTGACACAAGACTCCCTGTTCCGTCTCGTCACAACCAAACTCAGAGCCTGATGCACAGGAGTTCTCACCTCACTATCCATTCCAGCTCAGGTTTGAGCACTTTGCAAATGCATGCAAATACTACATGCAAAAACCTTCTGGTGCATGTGCTCGTGGATGGGCCTGCATCCCCAGGCTGCTAATGAGGCAACACCTAATATTTTTCGTTTATATAAAATGTCCTGAGAGAATACTTCCTTACTTAAATGAATGTTGTGTACCAAAGCCATTCAATGCCATAAATAGTACAGTTATAATAATTGGAATCCCCACCATTTTATGACATTTAAGCTTTTCCTTAAGAATAGGAAACACTATTAGGTTTTCTAACCAAGTGAAGTCTTCTGAATGGGAAAACACCTCTTCCAAAGACAAACCTGAGAAGTCTCTACCATGGCCAGAAGATAAAACTGCTCAAATTAAAGCAAAACCTTACAGTTTGCCTATATTCAGTATTCTTTTGCTTTTGCCAAAAAGCAAGCAAGCTGTCACCTTAGCAACTATGTCACACTTTGCAGCACATATGCCACTTTGAACAAACACCTTAAATGCAGCACCTCCACACTGTATGTTCCTTTCTATAATGTTCTTATCAGCACTCTGTAGATCCCCCCCCAGGAGTAAAATCCATGAAGACCCCTTTGGCAGCTGGTGGGCTGGACAGAAAGACAGACAGACAGCTAAGTGCTGTTTTCCACACTGCACCCCAGGACCATACTAAGACAGAAACACTTTTATTTGGTGCCCAAGGGGAAGGCTGAGCTTGCAGAGGGTGCCACCACCAGCCCTGTGCAGTGCCCAACATTACCTGCTTTCTGCCTCTCCCCTTCCCCTGTGTCAGGAGAAGGTCCTCTCCCCTGGAGCAGAGTGGAGAACCTCACCAAGCGACCAGGAGGACTCCTGCCCCCTGGGATCACATGGAGTGCCACGAATCCTGGTTAATCCAGTGACCAGAGCATCCAAATGATGAAAGGGTTTTATCAGAAGCACCTCCAAGCCTGTCCTCCCCCGACTGCAACATCTGAATCCAGAGATGTCAACATGCAGGGCTTTTACCCGGGGCTCCAATTATGCAGATGCTGATTTACAGGAGTGATGACTGAAACATCGCCCTCATAAAAATTGTCAAGGAGACTTTAACTGTGTTTGTCTAAAGGCAGAACCCTCTATCTCCACACATCTTCTTGCTAGTTTGAAAGTCAGATCATTTTTGCTCCTCTTTTCATAGAAACCTGGTTTGCATATATAATCAAATTTAGCATTAATGAGTCTCTTTCCTCATCTTCTATTCCTAATGCTTCAAACAGCCACACTTGGATAATGGCAGCCGTCGAAATGGCTTACTGGGAGACTTTACCAGTTTCACCCAGGTATTTCCACAGCAGCACTACATAACCCCAAAAAGTCCTTCCTCCTGGAACCCTGTCTCTCAACCATATGTGCTAATTCTACATAACTATTTCATATCAGGTCCCACTCTGGGCTGCTTGAGAATCATCAGGATTTAAACGAATTGTTAGGCAACCTTTTAAAATCAGCTCTTCCATGATCAAAACACAAGCCAAAATGGAAAATGGTAGCACTTTCCAGATGAAAGATATCATTTATTTGCAATGTGGTCAGGCACTGCTGACCTTTTATCTTTCCCTGTACTAGAATTTGTAGCATTTTAACCGCAACTTTGATGAGCAGTTTTCAGTTTCCAAGCAGATATGCCCACAGATAAACATGCATGTGAACAGCAAAGCAGCCATCTCTCTGCAGACTATGTAAATCCATGGGATCATAAGACAGATTTCCTGCTCTTTCACTTGTGGTTCTGGCTTTTCAGTCTTTAGAGCTTGCATCCTTCTTCCGCTACCTTGATCTAAAACCATATGGTTTATCAAAGCCAGAGATCTCAGAATCACAAGACTCCCAGAAGTTGTGACTTTCAGACCACAAGGTAAAACACCACGTAGGCACTGTTAGTGCTTCTGCTGCCTTTATCCCAGTCCCACTGGCAGAGTGACATATGGCTTTCACATCTGCCTTCAGTGAGACTACAAAAACTTTTCAGTTCCTTCCTATCACACACCACAGAGCCTGATGTCTAACGGCAAAATCCACCTCCCAGTTCTTCCTAATAAAAATAACTCGCCCAGCAGAGTTCCCTCCCTGCAGATAACCGATGCCCCGGTATGTGCTCAGAAGTTGCAAGTCCAAAGCCAAGGACTGGTGGAGCCTGTTGGCAGGGCTCAGGTCTCTTGGACACTCACATCCCACTGGTTCACTGTGACAATTTTTGCCTGAACAGAGCTGCAGTGTATTTTGCATGCATTATGCTAAGCTGCCTATAAGAAATCATCCAATTAACGACAGCTTACAGAGAAGGGTTAGTTACACGGTAATTACCTTTCTAATATTAAAATACCATAGAAATGGATTTACATTTTTTGATTAAGTGGCACATGTTTTATTGACCTGACACTACACATACAAGACCTTTGAGGCAGCAACTGGGACCAGCTTTACAAGTACCCACATCCCAAGGTAGGCATCAAAAGAACTGACAATACGTTTTTAATGTGTTTGTGTATCTTACACATCAAGATGGATGGTCCAAACACCAAATGCAGCAACTGACCCTGGCACTGTATAAGCAACATCAGCAGGCAGTAAGAATTTTTTTTTTAAGGCTTTTCTTTCAATACGAGGGTAGAGAAGACCAAACACTCAACTCTTCCACCCTGCATCCATGCAGCATTAAGCTTCAACAAGGTTACCCTACTCCATCACCTAAAATCTCCACCCATGCCAGAGTAGACAGCAGCCTTCTGGTTAAACAAAAAAAAAACAAAACATAAGTAAATGTGATGAAGAATTGCAAGCAACTATAAAATATTTCAGGCCCATAATAAATTATATAGAGCAAACTACTAATCACACATGCTTCATGCAAGCATTACCTTCCTTTTTCTTTTCCATTTATTTTCAGCATCTCAAGATATCTAGGCTTTTCTAGGGCACACTTGAAAACACGCAGCTACTTATGTCCATTCATATGCATGCAAATATAATCCAACAAAAGCACTCCATGGCCAGATGAGCAATCAGCACTAGGACAAAAGGCAAGACTTATTATCAGTCTTTCAAGATTCAGATTCCCTTTGCCTCCCAAATACGCATCTGTTTGCAAGGCGAGGGGTGCTAACCCTTTCAGAATCTATACAATCAAAGCAAGCTTGACTCTTGCCAGGCAGGCAGCAGCCTGGCCTTTTTCCTGTCTCACCAGTCAAATGATCACAGCGTGAAGGCAACGAAGCAAAGCAAGGTTAGCTCGGTCCATGTACACTACACACTGATTTTTCAAACCACCTTTGTCCAATTTCCACCAGAGATTTGCTGTCCAAATGCCCTGCAATACTTTGGAACTCTGTGGCACATCCCATGAAGATACTCATGAGCAGTGACGAACTCCAGTCATGCAATGTCTGGAATGTACTTTTTTCTGCATAAAGACAAGAATTAAAACAACTCCTCAGACACATTTGGGTTCATTGATCATCATAATGTCCACTTCCAAGTTATCAAGGAAACCCATGAGGTTTGTCCTGAAACATAAAGTGCCCTAATAAAAACAGCACTGGCTTAGACAGAGTTATTGTATGACCTTTGTGCCAAAAATATCCCTCTGCTCTGCCCAGCCCAGCCCAGCCCAGCCAGGGCTGCAAGCTGGTTGAGCAGGGAGCTCACCACGAGGTATTTTAAAACACCAACCTGTAGATGATGATCAAGGCAGTCACAGCACCTCCTGACTGGGAAAATGGTGGAGTTTCTACATCCTCGCTATTTACGGCAGAATACAGGGAAAGGCATTAAGGACACTGATGCAGCTCCTGTTACTTTACATGGAAACTGGACAAATATCAGGTTGCTTTGGGTTTGCAGGAAGAAAGTTTGTGGCAATTACAGAGGTAATTAAAAACCACAGCTCAGGGATAAAAAGTTTCCATTTTACAAAAACATATTTGTCGGTAACAACCTGATTACACATAAGATAGTTCCTATACCCACCACACTGCAAGGGCAGAGCCCTGCTTTTCACCTAATTTCCTTTTCTAGGTCTCCAGAGAGGCAGCAACTGCAAAACAAATAGACCAAAAGTGACAAACTTGCTTTGTCTGGCTCATTTTTTGCGGACCCCAATAAAAACAGTCTAAACACATCCAGAGAGTTGGAGGACTGAAATTAATCCAGGGAGACAAATGAACATATTTCTTCTCTTCCATCCTTCCTTATTCATTATTGTCAGGTGCCTGTATAAGAGAATCATTTCTCAAGTGCAGTTGTAAGAGTGTTTGTGACATTGCTACTAGTTGTAGTGCCACAGTAGATTATCACGAGAAATAAGCTTCACAAGAACACTCTTCTCATGCAAAGATCTGTGGAGTAACAGCCAGGGGAATAAAAAGAAGCAAGAACAAATACAGCTTTTAAACAGCTCTTCCCTGCCCCCAGCACATGCCATGAAGCCAGAGTTGACTCAATGCTGGAAACACCCAGAGCTGACCCAGTACAGCTGTGTGTAGTTTTCCAAGCTCAGATTTGTGATCCACAAACTTTACTGCCAAGGTAGAGTTCAAAAAATGCAACTTTTGCTTACTTGCTACAAGTCACTCATTGGAATTTTTTCTTTCTCTTAACCTTTCCTGGGCTTGAGCCAATGTTGTCTCTTAATGGCTTCTAAATGCAATTTCTTGGCTGAAAATAAGATTACAAAGTACATGGGAAATACAAATGAAAACATATTACAGTGCTGTGAATAGTCAAGAATCATTCTTATCTCAGCAGCTTCTCTCTGGGTGTTAGGTGACAGTCAAAGCAGGAGACTGAAAAGGTCAGATAAGGTCCCTGCTGCTCGAGATAGAGGTCCATGATGCCTGAGCCAGACTTCAGGCAAGCCAGCATCTGCACACCTACAGATTAATTCTTCAACAGTTACAGTTTCACACCTGAGAAACCTACAGCCACCTCAGTTGCCTCCAGACCTGCAAATGTTTGCACTCACAAAAGTTTCAACAGCATCACTGTACAAGAGGTTTATGAATAAAGACATGCTCACCCCCGAACCACCATGAGCCAACCCAAACGAGAGCACAAATTCAAGGCTGGACTGCCTGGACCAGCTGAGGACATTTTGAGCCTGCACCACCTCCACCCTACCAGCCTTTCTGAGGAACCCCCACAGCTCTGCCATCTGTGCTGCAACACCACAGAGCCTCCCCCCAGGCACGAGAGCCACCCAACGCCCAGAACTGCTGCGTCACCAGCTGGGCTATGAACTTTATTTCTCTGCAGATGCAATCTAGGACTCAAGTGGGAGGTGTTAAAGGGTGTAATTTGACTGTTCTGACCAAGTGCAACGAGGTCTGCGAGGCTGCCGGGGGACATGGAAGTGGACACAGAATTGGCTGGAGCATTTGGTCTTCTTTTAAAGTTTAAAATTATTATTAGGCTGATAAAAGGAGTTTGAGGAAGAGATGGACAGTTAGTCGAGACCAGAGATGGTAGAGAGAGGTGGAATAGCAGTTGGGAGGAATGGTAAGAAGAGAAGGAAGATGGGAACAAAAAAAGATTAATTGAACAGAGATGTAATTTGGGTAATCCAAAAAGCCTTTCAAGTCTGTTAAAAAAAAAAAAAAAAGTCTTCCATGCTCTGAAATATCATACGCTAAAATATGCTTAATTTTACTTACACATACATGTCAAAAGGAGAAAAAGTAATTTCACAGATCATCTCAAATGTTAACACACTCTGCACTCTTGTCCCACACTCCCATATTGCCAAGGACTGGCACACCTCGGCCGTGTCAGAAGAGCTCTCTTTACATACCGCGTGTGCATGTACATGTACACAGACAAGCAATGTGCCATTAAAGCAGCCAGAAGAGTTCCACATGTGGCTTCCAAACATGACAAAGGCAGCTTTTGTATTTGGCTGTTGGAAGAAGTTACAGACCCAGGAAACTGCCAAGAGAAGAGTTCCCACTCACTGTCCCGAGGATGCCAATACACCGACCGGGGCCAACAGCTTCCTTGAGGGCACAGCCCATGCCCACCAGTACAGAGCCTTTCCTGGAAGAGCTTGCTTCCCAACTTCCAGCAGACATTGCTCATCAGGCAGACAGCCAAAAGACCACACTCCCAATGACTATTTGCCATAGGAATAGCTTTGCTCCCCATTCTTCTGCCCCATGGTGAGCACTGCAGAGTGGCTGAAGCACCCTCAGATCAGCACTTGGGGCTCAGCCCCCGGATGTCCTGACTTTTCCTCGAAGCAGGAGCAGCAGCACCATGTGAGTTTGTGGAGCTCTGGGCAAGGAATGGAAGAGACCTCATCCATCCACCACCACATGCAGGTGACCTCGTTGCCGGGCCACCTCATCCCAGGCCCACGGCGCCACCACGTCTCCATCACCCATCTCCATGGGACCCAGCGCTTTGAGGAGCCCAGAGGGGAAGAGAAGCTGCTGCTGGGGAGCAGGCACAGGGTCCAGGGCGAGCAGCTGCCCCCAGCACGCCAAAACACCCCCTGGCAGGCACCCCACGGCCGGGCTGCGCGCGGCGGGTGCGAACATGTGGATAAATGCACCCGCACGGGGACGCGCCCCCCAAAATACGCGGCTTACATAATTCCCCAGCCAGTCGGCGTTAGGGGAATGTGATTAATCCTCCATGACATGTTCTGAACTTTCCGTTCAGAGAGGCTCTCTGCTCCCGCAGACCTACTGGCGATGGATGTCATTTGACCTGCAGACTTCACTACGAATGAGCATCAGAGCAACACACAGTGACATTGCTCCGCACACCAATTATCCGCCTCCTTCCCCGCTCGGCCCAGAGACAAGTTTGCTAAATGCATAATGAGGATTTTATTTTCCTCGGTTTTCTGTTTTGGTTTCTTTTTTTTTTTTTTTTTTTATCAATTCGTTTACAGCCAGCACAAGGATGAGGGGGGGCGCACCCACAAACCCAGCCCCCAACCCGCCCCGCCGGCCACAGCGCTGTAGGACGCGAGTCCCCAGCCCCGTGTCCGTCCCCAGCCCCCGCGTCCCTGTCGCCAGCCCGGCCCAGCTCCCACCTGTTCCGCGGGGCGCGCACTTTAAGGACAGCCCCCCCGGCACCCCCCACGCCCCGGGACTCACCCACTCGAGCACCCTGAGGAAGGCCAGCGGCTCCTTCACCACGCGGAAAGTGCCCGCGGAGGCGAGCTGCGGACAGAGAGAGAGAGAGGGGGGTCAGCACCGCGCCCGCTCCGCGCTCCCCCACCCCGCACCGCCCGCGGGGCTCCGCGTACCTGGTCCACCGCCTCCATGGCGCCGCAGCCCCGCGGAGCGGAGCCGAGCGGCGCGGAGCCCAGCGGAGCGGAGCCTCCCGCCCGCCAGCCGGGATGCGCGGCGCTGCCCCCGCGCAGGCCGGGCGGAGCAGCCGGGCGGGGCCCGCGCCCCCCTCACCGCCCCGCGGAGCCGCCCCGGCCCCCGCCCGCTGCCCCCGCGGAGCCGCCCCGGCCCCCGGCAGCCGCTCCGGCACTTTTTTGAATCGGCGTGGGTTTTTTTTTTCTCCTTTTAATTATTATAATTTTTTAAATCAGTATTTTTTTTTTTTTACGTAGCATCGCTTTTTAATTAGTATTAGGGGTTTTTTAATTACATATTTTTTTAAATTATTATTTCGGGGCAGAAAGGAGAAGGAAGACGCCGGGGAAAATAATACATTAAAAAAAAAAAAAAAAAAGAAGAAGAAAACAAACTACCTCCCCACCGCCCGCACAGAAACTATTCATATTTTAAGGGATGGCACCCACCGCCCCCCTGTCCTTCCGTCCCCTCTCGCCCTAACGGGACGAACTCGCCCGCCGCCCCCGCGGCCGCAGGGCTGCAGCTCTGCGCTCCCAGCCCTCGTTCCCTCCTGCTTTTCGAGCATTTCCTTGACAGCAGAACAGCGTTTTCTCTCTTGCTGTTGTCCTGGCCTCGTTTCCCGGCAGAGCCTTAATAATTCTAGTACATCCTGGGTGGCACAGCCTGGCAGGAGCGGAGGTTCCCCGTGTACATCCACGCTCACTGACAGTGTTTCCAGCTCTTTGTGACATTAAAACACTACAGTGAGGATTTTGTGATGGAGCGAGTTCCTGCCCCAGCAAAGGCTCAGGGTACAAATCCATCATCCCATTTAACAGCAAAACATCAAATAGATTTAGGCCCCGACTCTGCAAACATTTGCATATTCAAGTTAACTGCTACCCTGATAACCAGTTATGCCACCAGAAGGACACTGGTGCTCAAATAGGATTTGGGCTGTAAGTAGGTCAGAGATCTGCCTAAAAAATACCTGAAGCTTTTACGCCCTGTAAAGAATCAGCCATCTGCAAAAGTTTAATAAGTCAATTAGCTTTGCTCAAACTGAATCTCTATCTAAAAACAAACAAGAAAACCAAATAAACAAAACAACAAGCTAAATATATTCTTGGAGTAAACAAGATGCATCAGGGTGAAGGTAAATTTCTGATGTTTTCACTGTAATTTGAGGCAAACAATTTTGTGTCAAAGTCATATATCTGAAACAAACCCACTTGAAGTCTGTGATAGTGGTGGGACTGGGCTCAGATTTTTCTTTAACTTAAATAATTTCTTTTATCACATGACACCTATCTTTGAGGATAGAATTACTATTACATTTAATTTTTTGGTGTAAAAGTGTTGTATTTCATGCCCTGCTTTCTTTCTTTCTTCCCTGAGAGAAGAAATCAAGAAAGAAAAAATGGATAATCTTTCCTTACAAAATGTTACCAAGTATATTTTAATTTATTTATTTAAATAACAACCTCTAGGAAATACAAAACACTTCTCAGCAATTCCAGTAACTGCCTGCTGGTGGCTCAGTGCCGTGGGAGGCAGTCCCCTCACAGAAGCATGAGGACAGAGCATCCCTAAGCCTCCGAGAGGCTCAAGCTGGCAGGAACACACAATTATCCCTCTAACTTCCATCCAGGACTTCTCCCATTGGTGCAGAGATGCAGGGCCAGGTCACTGCGAGCCACTTGCCTTCAGCCCTCATTCCTGAAGAAGAAACTGTCATAGAATATCCTGAGTTGGAAGGGACCCACAAGTATCATTGCCTCCAAATTAGTCCAGTCCCCAAGAGCAGCAGGGTAACCATGCTCACTCCTGCAGAGATTTCCAGATCTGGTATCTGGTATTCCCACCAACAAAGCCCTCAGCTGTGGGAAGTTTCATCACTTGCTGTTTACTGTGACTCTCATGTGCTGTTTCCTTTAATAGGCTTCTTTCATGGAGAGACTTACAGCTGTGGATGTATTGAAGCAGTTCAAAAACCTCCTGAGAGATTCAAAAAAATGCTGAAACGTTTAGTGAAGGCATAACTGATCAGTAGACTGGGGAAGATGCGGAAAATATTTTTTTCCTTAATTTTATTAGTAGTGTATTCTGGAAAAAGACACATGCCCCATCTCCATTGACTGCCATGGAGAACTGGAAGTCTAATTCACTAATCCTTTATTAATTACCTCCAATTATAAGCCTGAGATAGTAGTAGCACTTAAACTTCAGTTTACAAAAATAGTCGATAGAAAAACAAAAGCAAATATTGCTGAAACCTTCACCACTTCCAGGTCGGGCCTTCTTGCAAACTGGGATGGTTTCCCCCTTGTTCTCTAGTTCAGCACACTTGTGGTTTCAGCAGATACAGCTGCTGGGTTTTTTTCCATTCCCTTTCCACCATCCAACTGTGTTTCACTTTGTTGCTCTTAAGTGTTCCATCATCCCCACCTCTGCTCCCCCTGTGGCTGGAAATCCTTGCAGAACCACGGCAGCAACCTGAGTTCACAGTCAGTGTTCAGTGCCTCTTCTCACCATTATTAACTCTTCCAGATGGCTATTAGCATTTGCTTTTTGATATGGCAGAGTGTGACTCTGGCTTTCCCAGCTGCTCTCTTTAGACATGATCCCAGTCAGCTCAGAAGTAAGAGCATCTCCCTCCCAGTTCTTGAGCCTCTTAGTACAAACCTTGCTCTGAAAATGATGTTAAAACTCCACATATTTTTGATGCCCCATAATAAAACACACTGTGAAATGTATGTTCAGATTAGTAGAAATAATACATTTGCAATTACCGGCAATACAGCAAGAAGCTGTACCCCAAGATGCTACATTATATTCACTCTTCTCACACCTGATGACTGGGCTTGATACACACGAATCACAAAAAGCCACAGAGGTGCAGTTGCAAGTATCCGTGATAAATGAAAAATAGCCTGGAGAGACCCAAAGTGTTTCATAGGGACAGAACCTCACAATGAGTGTACTCCCTAAAGACAGGAGCCTCCCACTCTTTCCTTTCCTTGGAGAGGGTCCAGCAGTGCTATAGAGGAAGCAGCAATGCCAGTCCTGCATCACTGCTGGGGGCCAAAGTCCCCCACAGGACACTAGTGGAGCTTTAGTGGAAGTCCTAATTTCGGGATTAACATTTTGTCCAACTACAAGCGGTGATTTCTTTCCTGTTTCTAGGAAGCACATGCCCTGGTTTTTCATTTGGGTAGAAGGTGGGAAGCTTCCCTGGTCAATGGCAAGTGTAAGAACTGCATCTGTGCATCAGTAGAAAAAGCCTCAATATGTGCCGTCCTCTCAATTTTACCTCGGAAAGGTTCTTCTCCCAGGGCTGTACCAAAAGATGTGTTCAACTTCTGACCTGTCTAAACCTATGGTAAATAATTTCCTACAAGCACCAGCCCAAAATTCAGGCTTTTGCTCCCACTCCCATGGACTGCAGACACATTGGATCACTGTAAGCAGCAGATCAACGCAAGCATGCCTGTGCCAGCACCTCTCTTGAGCACAAGGCTGTGGGGCAAATTGTCCCTGTGGGAATGGAGAAACAGTCGCTGCAAGACAGGGACACTAATTTCAGGGATGGTAGAGATGCTGCCCCTGTCCAGGGCTGGAGCAGCCAGAGCTGTGCCAACCTTGAGGCGCCTCTAAAGGACAGTGGGGATTTGTTTTTCCTTGGATGTCTTTGATTTAAATCTTACTGCCATCTGCTAATGGGGAAATGGTAAGGGTTGACCTCCTGTTCAGCTAGGCTGGGTGTTAACTGTGAGCCAGGTGTATCCATCCACACACAGGTGTGTGCACACTCACCTACAAAGGGTAAATAGTTCAAAATGCATCTCTCCTTGTGTGTGGCAAAGCATGAAGCCCATGGCCTGTGGGTCATCCAGGCTGCAGCAGCAAGGACCAGATGGTGGGGTCACCCAGTTTGAAGCGAGTTTGAGGCAACTGGTGATAGCACCAGTGCAAGTTTTTTTGTGAGCAGTTGGGTGTGGAAATGAGGTCTCGCACACGCGCTAGGAGGACCATATGGCACTTAGCACACCAGATTTCCCAGCTCCAGCCAGGCCTCAGTCTCACACTCTACCTGTCACTCTTCTCGAGATCCACACTGTTGAGGGTCAATTCATCCTCTCGGGGTCACCATCAAACTTGCTTGCAATACATTATCCCTGGAAAGGGAGAACTTGGTGCCATCTCTTGGATCTTTCTGTTGCTTTTAAACCTCCCAGTCATTTTGATTAGGTTACAGTGTTTTCCCCTGGGGCTGTATTCTGCACCAGGGAGTTTTTTACCTTTTTCCTGAAGCAGGAGAGTTCACTCCACTATCCCAAAGCCAATTGCCAGTTATTTCATCACTTGGCTTCATCTGTTTGATGTATCCACTCTAAAATTTAATAACAGAAGAGCAACAAAATAGGAGGCCTTGGGATAGCCAAGAATTGCTTCCCATGTGACCAGGAATGACATATGCTGAACCATGGGAGAGACCAGTCTCTGTCTCTTTGGTCTCAGCCAGCTTCTGTACCACATTTTCCAACATGCATGAGCCTTCCCCCCTCATTCTGTTTTCAAATTCTAGCTCTGCATCTCTACCTATAAATAAACCTTAATAAGCCTAATTTCCAAAGGAATCTCATTTCCCAGTTTTCCCTGGGTGCAGATGACAGGGCCAAGCACGGACATCAATACCCCCCCCCACTGTATGTTAAGGTCAATAACTGAAATGCCACTGAAATGCAGAATATTCCATCCTTGGAAGCTGAATAAGTCTGCATACAAGCATGTGCTTGTTTCAGAACAAAATAGCTTGCAAAAAAATGCACATCTCAATGTGTTGCCAGACAAACAACAAAAAGTCTTCGGGATTCAAATCAGTAGAGCAATGAGGCCATTGCTCATTATTAAGCTAAAGGTACAAAAGTATTTTTGAAAGGAGCTTTGTTGAATCAGCATTTGTTTTTCTAGCAACATGCACAATTTCTTTAAGCAGGGTTATTTTCAGCGTATGGTATGAAAATAATTATGGAGCACTTTCTAAAGGTTCAGTGATTAAGGCAAGAGCAGCCAGCTGTTTGGCTGCACAGCTGATGTTGACCAAAAGTATCATGTCTACAAGTCAAACTGTCTTAATAAGATTTCTAGATCTCACAGAAGACTCACAATTATTTCTCTTCTGATCTCTAAGAATAGCTGCAGAAATAGTCTCTGGTGTTTCTCTTTGGATTTCAGTTATGTGCCTGTGAAATGAAATTAGAAATCATATTATTGAAAGTCAAGTTTCTTCTAGTCCAAAAGGTTTGCCTGACTTGGCTGCAACCTTTGTTCCATGTACAAAGAGGGATCCTGATTTGATTTTAAAAATTAATCAGTCATTTTCCTTTTCCTTCCTAATCCTTCACTGCCAGTCTTGTCATTTTTGATCCTAGCTTCCAGAGCACATTGTCTGGCTTTAATCAAAAGCGTTCTGTAATTAGGTTCCAGCTAATTTAGCTTAGACTATTTAAAAGCAAGAAAAATAACCTCACTTCCTGGTAAAACCCAGCTAAGTTTCAAAGGAGCTGAACAGGGATAGCTTCATTTCATAAACATATTGCTGGTAACAAAATCCTTCCCTTAAAATCATGGGGATATAATTTGTCCTGGGCATTCTGAGGGTGATTTTGTACACAGGAACACAAAGAGCACAAATGAGCGTGAGAAGCACCGCTGCAGTCATATTCTGTCTCTCTCCAAAAACCTGGGTCTGGAGCTCTAGAAGGGACACTGTCAGGGCTGGGATCCTTCAAATCCGACCTACTTTTCCATTTCATCCTTTACCAAAGCAAATGTTTAAATGCTAGATTTTTTTTTTTTTCCTTAAAGAAAGAGGGGGAAATGTCAGTGCACTGGCTCCAAGGAACAGCTGCAGAAGCCTGAGCTGCTTTGGGATAACCGCAGAGGAAGGGACTTGTACCACACCCTGCATGGAGATGATGCCCTCAGCTGTCCCAACCCCATGAGGGACATATCCACACATCCATACTGGCCCAGTGCCCTCTTAGGGCACCAGAGCACCAACCAAACGCTAAACCTGCCTTGCTGCTGTTTTGCAAGAGAAAAATCTCTTCTCAGGGTAAGTAATTAGAGGGTCAGGGCCCACCTTGCCAGCTCCAGGACTGAATAAGAAATACCACAAACCCAAACTTTGCTCCTCAGTGCTGGTATAAAGCACAATGCACACCACTTACATGCTTAGGAAGGGATGAGGCAGGCATACTGCATGCACATCCCTGTATCCAAAAAGGTATCTCCCCTGTCCTTTCCTTGCTAGGGGAACATTTATTTGCCTCTTTCAGTCTGGATTAAAGCTTTGACAGCATAGTAGGTGCAAATCTCCTGAAATGCAAAGTGGAAAAACCAAATTCACCGAAATCCCCAAATTCACACCAGCACAGCCCTGCAATTTGGAATGTGTAAGACAGCTAATGAAAATGGAAAGGATGGGAAGCATCCCAAACTTCCTCTCCCTCCAGGGGATACCCACTGAACTCCATGTGCACCCACAGCCTGGAGCTGTAGAAGCTGGTGCCCCATCACTTCGAAGAGCAACAACAGCTCCTTCTCCTTAAAACTGCTACTTGCTGGTTTGAGCTCTCACACAAACCACATGAGAAAAAAATCAGTCTCTTCTCCAGCCAGAGAAAATTCAAGCTCACGTCATCCTTTCCAGAGGGTGCCCCAAGCACAGGGCTGCAGATGAGGCCAGGCTTAGAGGCAAAGCATCATCTGGTGTGCAGCCCAGGCAAGGTCACAGCAGCAAGGGGGGATGCTCCAAATCAGATCAAAATACTCAGCAGGTTTCACTGGTGGAAGCCTGGGCATGCAAGGCATTAAAGACAGTGACCCTCTTGGATGTTCCTGTAAAAGACACCTAATTAGTACTTGATGGGTGGATAGAAAAGTTTTAAGCCCAGCACCAGTTCCTGTCATCTGCAACCAGATTTCAAGAGACTTTTAGGAAATGAGCAGTTCTCTACATCCTGCTTTTGGGCATCAGAAACATAAAATGAACTAGACAAGTGTAAATTATGGGAAAACAAGAACCTACAGCTCTCAAAACAACTGCCTATAACACCGCTGAACATCAGCCCCCTGAACATCCCTGCTCTCCTTGAAGGCAATTCACACATTATCTTTGCTTTCCTCATGCTGACTGCAGTTTTCCCAACTGCTTTCTCAGGCTTTGGGGTTGAGCAAGAAATAGTGCTATAAACCTTCGGGTTTTAATAAGGTATTTTCTGGATCTAATTGGAAATTTTGCTAACAGTATGAATAGTTTGCCAGCATGTGCTGAAGTCAGATTATCAGTAGCACCTCACAACAGATTTACTGATGTCATAAAGTGAACTTTTTATAACAATAGATAATTTAAAAAGTCAACCAGAGACTTACCTTTTCAAAACAATTAATATAACAACCTTTTCTGATGCCAAATATTATCTGAATTTCCTTCCAATTCGCAATCTGTCTAAAGCTGTTGCAACAGTCTTGCTGGCTGCTGACATACTATTTATAGCACTGTTGAGAACACTGAAATCCATTCTCTCCTCCCAGGATTGTGTGGTTTTAAATTTGTCTTTCATCAAATTGGAACTAGGAGGAAAAATAATTGTTTTTGAGGTTTGTGGAGTAATTAAAAAAAAAAAGGGGGCACTTTTTACTGCCCATTTCAACAGCCTGTTGAGTTTGTTTTCCTTGCAGTGCTGTGCCTTGCAGGGCTTTCAGAGGAAGAGGTGCAGCTCCCCCAGCACAGAACCAGCTCTCCCCAGCCTGAGATGGGCTGCACTGAAGTCCAAGTCCCCACCAAAGCTTCACAAGTGCCTACAAAGGTGAAGCAGAAACCGAATCTTCACCACTGGTTAAAGCCTGGCCAGGCTCTCCTCTGCCCCAGGGACAGTGTGAAAGGGGAAAACCCCTCCTCTCGATTTGTTTCTGAGGGAGTCTTGTTAATACTCCTAAAGTCATTATTTAAGGGCTGTAAAACACAGAGAGCTAGCCACTGTGTTTTCTGCTTACCAACCAACACCCAGTTTTCATGAGGATAAATTAGCCTTCACATTTGGTTAGAAACAGCCTTTCAGAGTTGTCCAAACACCACCCATCAGTCCTTGATGCTGCAGAGAAGGTGACTATTTTTTGTTTTGAAGAACTTAGAGCCCACTCCTTTACTGGAAAGAGAAACACCAGGAGACCCTGTAGGACAGAGAACAGGCAGGGACCACTAACAAAAAACCCATGGTGGAAGGGTGTTACCAAACAGAAGAAGCAGCATGAAAACTGAAGTGGAAAAATGGGAATGGAAATATAATAAAAAGTAATTAAAACCCACAGAGATATAAGCAAAACAGGAATTAAAAAGAAAGCAGGTACAACCCATCACAAAAATCCAAAATAGCTGCAGTTGAACAGAAGGTAGAAAATGCTCTGCTGGAGTGAGAGGTTATATTGAGTTTGCTCCTCCCAGAGGCTTCGTTAAGTCAATCAGCAAGGGGTGGGAAAGGCCGGGAGGGGCTACTGGCTGGTTTTTTTTCAGTAAATGAGAGTGGTAGTTAGGGCTTTGCATTAGGCAGCAGTGGCTTATGGACAGAGCTATTCCAAAGTCTGGGGAGATCGACTGAGCATTTCCTGGTTTACTCATCTTTATAGCTGTGTGCCTCCTAAGAGAAATAATTTTCTTTTCTTGCTGAAGGTCATTTCTCTTAGAAATGTCAAAAATCTTGATTTTGAGACCTTAAAAAATATTAGCAGAAGGGAATTCTGCAGCATCTTCGTTCTTTCTGTTCTCCCTCTTGTATGTTATCACCTCTTGTCTCTTTTCCTCAAACTTTGGCTCTTGGCTACATTTCCTGCTGCAGTTTTCAGAAACATTTGAAGTCCTTCAAGGACAACTCTTCAGGTGCAGAAGGAGCTGGGGGCTATGGAAGCTCTCACAGAATCAGTCTGGGAGATGGAAAACAAAGACTTGAGTCTGTGAAATAACTTATCTGGGTGAAATGATAAGCTCAGGCTGTCTGAGAGCATTTGCTAGGCCTAAGGAAGAATGG
The DNA here is from genome assembly GCA_035583135.1 of Lophotriccus pileatus. Classification (NCBI taxonomy): domain Eukaryota; kingdom Metazoa; phylum Chordata; class Aves; order Passeriformes; family Tyrannidae; genus Lophotriccus; species Lophotriccus pileatus. The sequence goes on from JAWWES010000024.1 coordinate 6,997,503, forward strand.
TAGGCTGGAGAAGGAAACAAAAAAGTTCTTTTTCCCCCAGGCTGTTGTCAGCAAAAGGCAGTGTAGTGACATTGTGCCACTTTTCTCCAAATCTGCCCTGGCAGAAGCAACTTCTAGAGCAGCCTGATCTTTATGAAGGCCATATGGTTTATTTCAATGACCTATGAATACCAGACCTTCCCAGGGAGGCTGGAGATCTGTAGATGACCTCCATGTGTGCATATACATAGAATCGCAGAAGGATTTGGGTTGGAAGAGACCTTAAAGTACATCTAGTTCCACCCCCATGCCATGGGCAGGGACACTTTCCACTAGCCCAGGTTGCTCAAAGCCTCATCCAACCTGGCCTGGAACACTTCCAGGGATGGTGAAGTGTGTATCTATACCCACCCTTATACACTTATACACATACCTCAGTGGGTGACAGCCCAAGCACTTAAAAGGAACAGTGACTTCACTGGCAATGTCTCCCCATGGTAGTAGTGTAAGCTGTGAGGGACACATGTGACTAAAGGACTAAATCCAGCTGTTCTGTTCCTAAGGAGAGAGTTCAGCAAGTGTGAACAGAAGTACTGAGTGTGACTATTCATGTGTCAGATAAGAGCTATGAGCCAGTGGAATGATATGGCTGTGAAAAGGTTCAAGTCTCCAGTTCAGTGTCTCTGGCCAGGAACAGCAATTCCCACACACCTGCTGGTCCCTGGTCCAAGAGGATGGAAAGCAGCCCTTGGCTGGTAAGCATCCTTGCACCTCCCTGGGTAAGTACCACTGTCAGTACAGAAAAAAAATGGGCAAATCTAGGCTTCAAGGGGCAATATTTAGTACTTTCAGATGGGGAGTTTGCTACGTGGTTCTTCTCTGTCCCTTTTATCCTGAATCTGGCAGCTGCAACTGATGTGAGATCAACCCTTGTGAAACAGTGGTTGTGGGGTGAGAGTTTGGTGCTGGAGCTTTGGTTCAAACCTGCAACCAAGTCTGGCTGAATCCGTTGCTGACAATGCGGTGCCCTGGTAGGTGTTGAGATCCTCTAATGAAATGTAGTCTGTTTCATGGTTTCTCTCTGAGACTGGATCTGACAGTGCTGGTAGTGTTTAGACTGAAAGCTCAATTGTGTTTTGACAACAGCTTTTCCTGGTGTGATGGAGAGGAGCATATCCCAAAATCTGTTTTGTTTTGCCCAGGCTCGTGTCTCAGCAGTATTTAATATTCTGGGTTTGGATGCTCTATAAATAAAGCAAAAAGCTTGAGTCTCCCTGAGACAGTCTCTTTCCTCTCCTTGTTTTAACACAGGCTTCCTGGAAATCTGAAATCCAAATATGTGCCTGAGAAAACCAGAGTGTAGCATCCAGCATGCTGTGCCCCCCAGTCCTGCTGCTGCCCTGAGGGAGACCAAGGGCTCAGATTAGGGACAGGCAGTGACTGATGTGACCAGGCTCTTTTTGTCTCTGATGGATGGATGAGACACCACATGAAATGAAGAAAAATAATATTAAAACCTGAGGAATTTGTTAAAACAATTAATTTTTAATCCTAAAGTATTAAGGAGATTTTAAGCAGGGTGGGTGAGTATATGTGTGTGTACAAGTAGCTGATCCAGTACTCTTGTGCTAAAGGAAAGTATTTAAGAAAATCCATCAGGGGCAGGTAACAGATTGAAGGAGCAAAGGCCAGGACTTCCCCAGCTGAAGGGCTGATCTCCCCCATAACTGTTACTCACTGTTTGACTGTTTGATCCCTCAGGCCTGGGACCAGCTACATTTCAGAAGTAGAGATCATGGTAATTGCTGTGAAAAGGTTAATATTAAGTGCCTTATTGTGACTTATTGATTTAAAAGTAAGGTCATATCTGCAGTGACATATTAAACACACTATCAATTTAAATAATTGGATTAATTTAAAAATATCAGGTCAGGTGATTAAAATGCTTTTCAAAAAATATTGCATAACACATTTCCTTTGATGTGAAAACAGGGAGATATCTCACTTTGTCTTACAGTAAAATCTCTATTGCCACAAACAACCATGTCACTAAATGAAGAATGCAATTAAGCCATTGAATGAACAAAAATAGAATAACATTCTTTGTGTTTTTAAAGGGTATTTGCCTTTTGGTACAACTCTTACCAGTAAAGAAATTTATGTGCACATAACAACAGGAGGAAAACAGATTCTTGGGAAGATTTTCACAGCTCTCAAGCAGGACATCTAGTGCAAAATCTGCTCCATGTGAATATGAGTGCTGCAGGATTTGGGGTGGCTTAGTTGCATTTCATCTAATTCTTTTACAGCAACTCAGTTTGTTGTGAGGAAACCCATGATCACTTTTGTTTTGTAAAAGCAAAACATTAAAGTCATGGGGAAAAGCATAAATTGACGACTATTGATAAGCAATAAACATAACAGCAATATGTGTTAAAGATCATGAGTTCTTTGATTTTAATGTGTTGCTTCTCTGATATTTGAGCTTTTTTTCCTATCTTTCATAATTTAGATGAAGTATAATTCCAATTCACAAAACAACAGTTCATTCTCAATCTTCATTTGTAGAAAAATCTTTTTACCCCTTTTAGGTGAAGTAAAAAGGGCCTAAAAATAAGATTCACTTGCTGGCACAACATGAAGAATTCAGCATGAGTGAGAATCAGACCCTTACTTAAAATGTATCATAAAGAAAAACCTGCCTGTATTCCGTGGTGACAGGATAATTTTTGCCCATAATGGCCTGATTATACGCATATTTACATGTTAATCTGAGCTTGCAAGAAAAAAAAGTTCAAAGTGAAAATCAGGGAAGCCTTAATATTTTATAAATATTAATTTTTTAATTGTTTGTTTTATTGTGCAATTTGTCACAGAGGATATTTTTAGCCAAACTTCCTCTGCATTGCCATCATAATTCCTTGACATGTCTGGCTGCACGTACCAGTTACCATCTCCATTCCTCCACTGCGTGGACGGCGCCCGAGAGCAGGAGGGGGCTTTTCTCCACCTCTGGTTTTGAAATTCTTAGTGGATTTGGGATAGCAAAGAGCAAGGGGAAAATCCCAGTGTCCAGATACTGATGAAAGCATTGGGGTGAGAAAGCTGTCACGCAAAGGCTTTAAGTCAGTGATACGAGCTCCAGAAAGAAGGACTTTGAAACCATGAACTGGAGCTGGCAGGTAACTTGCGACCCTTCCCACCACCCAATCCCAGTTCAATTTGCTGCTGCAGGGGTGGGATGCGTGTCAAGAAGTCGGGGCAAGCCAAAATTCTGCCTGTGAATCACTAATTTAACCAACAGAAATTCCTTTCCTGGCTGCACACACTCTGTGTAGCGTAAGGCTCTGAAGCCATCCAGCGGCACGCGGTGCCTCGCGGGCTGTCCCGAGGGGCTGCTGGCCTGGGGGACACTGCAGCACCCACCCCGGGGCTGCTCGGTCCTTCAGGGCTGGCAGCCCGGAGCAGCTGCAGCTGGTCTCGTTCTGATCCCACACGGAGCTAAATCTGGAACAAGTCCTCCGAGATCAGTGGTGCTTCCCTCGCATAAAGCCACTGTTCGGAAGGCAGATTATCCCAGACCAGATGTCACTTTCTGCAGGCGCTGCAGTGCCTGCACGGTGTGGGTATGACTGTCTGCACCTCTCACAGCTCTTATTGGGTTCTTGCCCTTACCTTCAGGATGGGGATCCAGCAGGGCTGGCTATCACTTCTTGTTTGTCTACCTTATTCTTTCAGGAGCCGAGTTTCATTGTACATAAGCACAGGCCTGCCACCTTAAAATATGTTTTGCTAAAATAAAGCTCAGAGTCTTCACAGTCAAACTTAGGATACACAGGGATCAATAGTTTTTACAATCTTAGGATTGAAATCTTTCATTTCATCAAAACAGAGCCTGAAGTAGTTTCTCAAGCCACAACAACTCTAGGAAAATCCCTAAGTATTGTGAGGCTTGTGATTAAATCATGAGGTCTGTCAGCACTGGAGCGTGCAGAACAGCCCTTTTTAATCTCTCAGCCAAAGACAATTGTTGTTTTTCATCTCCCATCCCTAGTGCTGGTGCTGGCCACAGTCTGGCCACAGACAAAAATATTTTATCCTATTGAACAGACCCTTCAACAGCACCAAACCACCCTGAGTTCCTGGGTGCCTTCCAGGAGCATCTATCTGCCTCTCCCAGAGAATGTGAGCAAACGAGGCTCATGCTACCCAAAACTGCTATCTGGGAGATTCATCTTTTCTTCCTGAATAAAGGAAAGCCTTGCCTGGCTCTGCATGAGCGTATGAGTTCCAAAGCTGGCTGTGTTTAACTTGGAGAGAAGCAGAGATGGGGTTTATTGCTTGTATTGGAGAGTAATTTACAGACTTGGTCATGTGTTGGGAGCTATAGGAATGGAGAACAAAAATGCTTTTTTTTTAAATCTTTGCCAAGAACACCAAGTCCATACTGGATGTTTAGCAGATTTGACACTGGATTTTCTTCAGTTTCATTTACCATAGGTAATTGTGTCATTGCTGAGGGAGAAGACATAGTTCTGTAAGAACTTCTGCACAGACCACAACACACTCACTCATGCAGGAGCACTTGAATTTCCACAGAAAAAACTCTTCCTAAACCTCTGTGCAGTCAGACCCTGTCATGCACGTTACAGTAAGGAAAGCAAAAGAGAGAAGATGATCCAAACATGACTAGATATCATCAAGATTTAGAGATTGCAAGTCATTTGCACACAGTTGGTCCCACTCTAATCAGCAGCAGAGCATCTGGACATCAGTTTTTTGGAGGCTTTGAAAAGCAAAGCACCTGTATGTCAGATAACTTCCTTTCGCTTTGGTTTCAGACATAGAAAGACAGGGAAAGTAAGTGGCTAAAGAATACACCTTTTTTCATTGTATAGACTCCCTAATCACACTATTCATATGCTTTCTCTAACATATTTTATAGCTATGGCATGATAAGCTCTCTTTGGAGCTATTTTGAGCAGGTAGACTAATTTGGGGGAGAGAGAAATTGGGCAGAGGTCTGTGCTCTGCTGTATAGCTGGAGTTCAGGGCTGTGGAGAGATGACAGAGGTCTGTCTAAGCAATGGTTTTTCCCTGAAAGTTCATACCTGTTGTGCCACCTGAGAGAGGCAACTTTTTCCCGTGTTCCTCCAATGCCTGCTGTACCTTGACAATGTATAACCTCACAGGGAAAGGAGCAGGAACGTCTGACATTCTCCTTAGGCATATGTGGTATTTCACAGCAGGACTTTAATGCCTAGCCATAATATTTTTCTACAACCCAGCATGTAAGGCGAAATTCCCAGTGCTTTCAATTATTGGCTATCTGAGTGAGGAAACTGCTGCTGATAGGATTAACAGTGGTGCAGGGTAAGTGGCACACAGTGACCCGTGGGGACCTCGGAGCAGTTCCAGGTGCTGATTTCTGCACAGGAGCAGGGCTGTGCAGTGGGGGATGAGTGTCTGGGGCCCTACTCGTCCCACCAGGGTGATCTGGGCAGTTGTAGCTGCTGATTTCAGCGGGGATGGAGCATTGCATGCTGCAGGAGTGTGAGAGCAAGCCCAGAAACTGACACTGGTGGCAACAGGAGTCCCATGAGTTTTCTGGGGGCAGGGTTGGGCCTCTGATTCCCTGCGTATTTCAAGCCAGATATTGCATCTTCAAACTGCCACTGAAGGAGACAACCTACGATGTCTCTTGTGCTTATAGATGCAGCAGTATGAAATCTTATCTGATGTGATAATATGCAGCTGGTTCTGGGAGCTGTAGCAGGTCTCCCTACGTGACTGAGCAGCTTGGTTGTGCAGCGTAAATGTCAGGCTGCACCAGTCACGGCACTCCCTTGGAGTGATTCCGTACGTCACGATATGTAACTGAGAGAAACAACCCAGTTATCACTCATTCAAGGTAAAGGGTGTGATTATAGTGATCACATATAACACACAAGAGCCAACAAAAGGCAGAGCACAAGAGGGCTCACACACTTTGGGCTCTCTGGCTTTGTTTGGATGGGAGTTACCTGTGTGGTTTGTGCTTCCCAGTGCACAAGGCATGGTTTCAAGCACAGAGAAAAAAAGAATTCTTTAGATGGACTGATGCCTTTGTACTCTGGATTGAAGAAGGAGGAATGATAGTGAAAGTGTATATACCCTGAAGCATCAAAAGAAAAAGCAGCATTGATGATCACCCGAGGCAGGAGGGACAGAGAGCTCTGACCATCACCTCCCTCTGTTTGAAGCTGTGGAGCCTCAGGGTGTGGTTTGGGTATTTGGATTTTCCTTTCATTCCAAATTTAGGTGATACCTGGTGCAATGAGTTTCCAAGGGGGTGCAATGAGGGCTCTGAGATGCAGCACCTTGGAGAAGAGGCAGAAAGAAGGAAAGCTGCAGCCCACCGACTTCATCCTTCTGTGTGTAACCAGAGGAAAAGTCAGCAGAGGTAAAAAGCCTCTGTAGCCCTAAGCCCCTCATCTTCAGTCAAAACACAATCCAAAGAGGGTTTTTTTTATAGTCAAAAAGAATCAAAAATTATAGCAGAGTGTTGTAAGAAATAAAGAAAAAAAATTGATGGATGACCCACAGTCAACGATCGGCTTCCAACTGCTAATCTCACCTGTTACAGAATTTTCAACAGTCACCACCAAATAAAATAACACAAGTACGTGAGTGAAAAATGCCTTTTGAAAATCAATCATCTGGGAGGATGCCCAGAACTGGCAGCTGAGGGGCAGGGGAGCTGCCATGCGTCAGCATCTTCTTCCTAAAGCTCCCTACTGCCAAGGCGCTGCTGGCTGTCCTTAGGTAGTTGGATGCCTTAGGGCTTTAGCTGTAATTACTGGTCTACAATCTGTGTTCAGGAAAGCTGTGATTATAAAAAGTCTGTAAAGTTTTCTGTTTCCTCAGTCCTGTGTTAGGCTGTAGCAGGTAGTTCAGGCTGTTCATTTACAGGCATTCCCAGACTGCTCTTCAAGGCTCCTTTTGCACCTCTTTCTTCCATTTCCTCTTACAAAATGAAAACTTTTCATGAGTAACAGTCTGAGGTGGAATAACTCACTCCTGGTTCATCACAGGATCACCTGATCTAGTAACCTGAGAGCAGAAGAGTTTAATAAATGGGGGACTTCTTGTTACAACTCTGTGGGTAGAAATAACCTCTCAGAAGCAAAATCTGTATTCCCTCTCAACAATATTCAGCAATCAAGAGTTTGACTAGCTCTTAGTGCTTCCAAAATGGATGGCGTAATTAAATGATTTCAAGCCTGCTGTAATCAGGAATGCACAGTCAATGAATATTCAAGCTGTTCTCATTGTTAGGGGTGATAAAGAAATATCTTCTCTTTAGGTGGGTTATTTTTTATTGTCTGAAGAGTCATCCAGAAGATGGTGCCACAGTTCTGCCTGTGAAATGAATGCCAGCCCAGAAGGGAGTCCTTGCACGGAAAATAATATTTCATAGAAATTTAATAGCAAACTTATTTTCAAGGGCAGTTCAGAGCTCCAAACCTGACATTTAGTCTGTGTTAAGGCTCTTATTGAAAACTAGGGCAACGTATCTTCATCACTTTTGCTCTATGTCACTCCAGGCAAGGTCAGCCAGCACAGCAAGGAGGAAAAACCCATCCCATCTCCCCATTCCCTTCTGAAAAAGAGACAAATCTTTGGGTATTTGTTAAACTGCTCATTCTGGATAGCAGCTAGACATCAAAAATGATAAATGAGTTTGAAATAAGCCTGGCTCTCAGTTCTTTATAAGGCTTCTGTAGCAATAGGAAGTGCAGCATGAATAGTCTGTAGCTGTTAAGGAAGGACAGCATTTCTAAGGCTCTGTGTCACTGAAGAAAATGATGATGTCAAGCCTGTAGATCCTTGTAATCAGATTAAATAATCTGATTTCCATTTCACAAAGCTTTGCACTAACACAGAAGGAAAAAATGAAAACGGAGATTGGTATGAAGCAAGATCTTTGCTCCTACCAAAAGCAGGCATTTAATTTTTTCTTCCATTACAATTTTCTGTTGTCTGAGGTCTCTTCTCTGTAGCTCAAGCAATTTGTCATCTGATTAGTCTGATGAAGCATAGAGAAGTCATTTGAACTGTAAATTTTCTGCAGGCAAAATAAAATGCAAACAAGAAGAGCTTCCTGTGCCTGCCAAAGTGATGATACTCGGAATACAAATAAGAAAAAGCCATGCTGACAGCATAAGCTATTTTTATATCCTGTCATTGGCTCCCGGGCACGGCAGTTTGAACAGGACCGCATCTGTATTCCCAAACCCAAATAAACCATGTAGTCTTAAGTGAAGTTCATGTCTTACAGAATAGCTGTTTAATCACAGTGAAAGGATACATTGCAGGAAGGATGAATCATGATGTTGATTCACACTCAAGCTGTACGTTTGCTGTTTGCATCAACCCGGACAGAACAGCTCCAGAGAGGAGGGTTTCCTGCCGCTGACATGAGACGTGCAGTGCCGTGCAGGAGGAGCCAGCAGGGACTTCTGTGCTGGCAGCAGGAGCTGACGACACTTCACATCACGGTTCAGTCCTGGCATTTTTAGAAGCCTACACTGAGACCCGGCTTGTTGTGGTGGTTGGGCACGGCCACACAGGCGTGTTCAGGACATGTACCCTCTGCCACCCTGCCGTGGTGACACTCCAGCCCCCCCAGGATGGCTGGGTTCATCACCTAAGGGTTACCCCCAGGGCAGAAGCTCGCTGTAGGACAGCCCTCACTCGGATGACGGGGATGGGGAGGGGCACTTGGCTGGGAACATCCTTTCCCACAGCCTTAGCATCTCTCAGCCTCACCCTCACGTGGCTCCTCTCTGAAAAGCAGCTGTGGCCTCATTCCCTTATATAAAACCTAAGGCATTTTAGAAAACACAAACACTTTTTCAGCACTCTTATGCTGCTGAATTATTGTACAGAACTATGGCATGTACTCATTACCTGCCAGGATGCACTTAACAACTCTGGCTAATTGCAGTAACATCTTGCTCTTACACAGTCTGCCATTGCTGGACCTCAAAGCCTTTTGGGAGGGCAGTGGCATTAGCAACAGGCAGGGTTTCCCACAGCAAGTGGAGCTGAAAGGAGCACTAATAGGACTGTAGCTAACAAATGGACCGTGCAGTGACACAGAGGCCTTGATCCTGCAAGTTCTTCCAAAATAATCCTCTGGAAAATGTTATTGGAGCAATAAGAGACTTTTGTAATGCCAAGGAACTACTGCTTATGAATTTCTGGAAAGTAATCTTACTTTCTCTAGGTAATCATCGAAGGAGGATTTCTGCCAAGCCAGGAATTGTTTTACTATCCAGGCACTATTCACTCATCACACTGCAATATTAATTAAGTAATTCTCACCTCCTGAATTAGAAAATCACTCTGATCTCTATAACAATTTACTTTGTAAAGCCAGGACCTTGCCTTGGTTTGCACAGACATTCCCATAGCACTTCAGGGAACCCTTCTCTGCCTCAGCAGAACTCTGGGCAGCTTCCTTCTGAGGCTGAATTTGGCAGCCAACCATCCTGGATGAGTTAAACTGGAGGGTAATAACCAAGCCTGCCATCAAACTTATGAGTTCTTCTCTTGATCAGGAATAGTGGCTGAGGGCTTTCCTTCTCCCCTCGCCATCCCCAGCATTTGCTTGGCTGACTGCTCAGCAGCTGCTTGGGCCATGTGGTTCTCTGGCAACTGTGGGATGCTCCCACATTGAGTGGCAGCACCGGCCACGTCGCGAAGGGATGATTGATAATCTGATCAGAGCCATGACTGTGTTCCCACCCACACCCGCTGCCAGTCCCTTTCAAGAGCGAGATGCCTCACTGCCATGCTCTGCTTTTGATGAGTGAGTACAGCAAAACACACAGTGGGATGAGTCCATCAGGCTTTTTCCAGCTTTGGACAGGCCTGACTAGGACTGTATCCTGGCTTTGCCTCTGAGCAGCTGAGTATGTTCAGGGGTGCTTCCAGTGCGTTCCAAAACCTGGAGCTGTCTGGCAAACTGTCTCCCACACTGGATGCTCAGGGTGAATATCAGCCTGTATATAAAAGACTATAAAAAGCCTTGCCTGATAAGGAGATGTGTCCTGGGTGAGTGACCCAAACCTGGGGCCTCTCCAATGTCAGTGCTCTTCCAGGCCCCAGAAACCTTATTGAAAGAAGAAGAGGTGGGTAATTCCCATGCATCCTTCCATTTTGAGAAAATGGGGCTTTTTGGTAGGAAAGAAGTTAATCAATAGATTTTTTTTTTTAATTATTTTATTTTAACTTTTTATCAGCCATTTCTCTGCAGGAGGAGGTGCAATTGGGAGTTAGGCAGATCCTTGCTGGTGCTGGGGACTGGAAGATTCTGTGTTAGGAAGTCACAGAGTTGTGGTGACTTAGGCAGCAGCACGGTGAGGGCTTGTGGGAGAGCTCTGGACTGTAAATCCACTTGCTCAAATCCACCTTACTCAGGTTTGAAAGAAAGGAGGGGGGGAAATAATACCCAGATTATTAACATTGACTTTTGCCTTTTTCATTAGGACTTCACCCTGCAGGAGAAAAAAAAACGAAGGCAGAGCTAATGTCATGGATAAAATTGAAGCCCAAACCTGATTTTCATGCTCTATTTATTACAGTAGATCAGAGGTTTTGTGTGAGATCCTTGGAAATGTAAAGAACAGTGAGTTTGTTAGAGCAAAGCAGCAGTTGCATATTTTCTCCTGCCTCAACACAAAACTCAGCTGTTTTCTCAGCCTGAACCGGGTCCTTGTTCAAAAAGTGACATCAGGAATTAAGTTCCTTGATCCTGGCTGGGAATCTGACCCCAAATGCTTTACACAAGCCCAGTCAGCTGTGGCTGGGTTGGAGAGCAGCGGCTTTCCCCTGCGCTGGAGGGAGGGTGCATCTGCCTGGGTGCTGCAAGAAGCATCACCTCTTGCTCAGATGGTGCCAGCGCCATGCTCCCCAGCAGTGAGGACACTGGGGGACATCCTGGATCACCTGGAGCCCCCCCTGGCTGGGTGGGCATGCCAAGAACATCAGGCACCTGCTAGAGCCAGTGCGGGAGCTGCCTGTGGGCACTTTGCAGGCGGGCGTTGTGGCAGTGCAGGAGGGAGGCACTCAGTTCCAGAACCCTCTGAGCACCTTCCCCCCTCACCCAAACACACCCAAAAATAGGGGCCCTGTTTCCTCCCTCCAGGCAAGTGTTTTCCCCAGTGATGCTACTGGTTTTTGGCTGCTGTTTCCGATGTGTGGTAACTTACTGGTGCAGTGGTTAGGAGCGCACATCCGCTCATTTTCTCTTTCTGGGATCCAGCTGGGTGCCTCGGGGGCGTTAGAAATCCTCTAACATGAAATTAAACCGAAAATCCCAGCTCCCAGTGAGAGGGCTGTGTTTCTAGCCCAAGCTTTGTCTTTCAGGGAAAATGGCCTCACTTAGCAAGTTATCTGTGAGAGCGTGCAGGCTGTGTGCCAGGAACACTATCAGCCTGCTATGGGCTGTGTGCTGAATTACTCACTATTCAGTGACCTTTCAGCAGATTATTGGAATTATATTGAATTGCAAGGGAGGATGCTGGAGCCTCTGTTTCTTTCAGGCCTGCCCTCTGCCCTCTGATACATTTCTGAGCTGCCAGCACAAGCTATTGAATCCAAGGCAATGGGAACAGCTCTAGTTGGGTGGCTGACATGATGCCTTTGCATGTGTGTGATCCATCAGAAAAGTTGTGCTCTGAATCCAAAAGCAGCAAGACTGTCAGTATCCAACAAAAGCAAGACTTTGGGGTTTTGGTAGCAGAGGTGCAGCTTTTGCTTGTGGGATACCTCATGCTGAGGTGGGTGCAAATCAGCTGATCTTTTCTTT
>JAWWES010000024.1:7009438-7083438 GCA_035583135.1 Lophotriccus pileatus
TTTGGTAGCAGAGGTGCAGCTTTTGCTTGTGGGATACCTCATGCTGAGGTGGGTGCAAATCAGCTGATCTTTTCTTTAGGGATCTGCATTCATTTGCACGGAAGAAATAGGGTTTAGATTGATGTTTCCTTAAATGAACATAACAGAAGGTGAGGAGGAGAGAAAATAATAAGAAGATGCAATTACAGAATTGCTTTCAAAGCTCTTCACAGGTACTAGAGAAGGAAAGTACCTGAATGATGGGAAGAGTTTGAGTGTGCTGATGGTAAGGACAAATGGCCTCAGTTTGGTTGAATTTGAACTGGAGATCTCTAGCTGGAGATGGACCTGCTTTTACCCATTCTAGCAATGCCAAAGAGCCATTTCATTGTTGATGGATCAACATATTGGAGGAGGGAACACGGCTTGTGAGCCACAGCAAGTGCTGCTGGAAACTTTCTCCTGTGCAAGAGTCGTGCAGACTTTCTCATGGCTTTTTATCCGATGAAGGTTTCTTGGGTGTACTTGAAACAGAGCTGAGCTGGGATGCAGGGACTTGTTAACAGCAGAGCCTGTTCTCTGATCTACCCTCTCTGTGCAGGCAGCAATAGAAATCAGGACATCAAGCACCTCAACTCTGTGTCAATTCATTACAAGCCTCAGGATTCGTAACCCTGGACAACATTTCCGTGCCAGTAACAGCATCATTTTAGACCCATTTACTGCTGTGACAATGTTCAAGTGCTGAAATACACACTGCAGGTTTCTAAGCCTGTATTTCATGTGATGGGTAATACATCTAATAATCCCAAATTCCTTTTGTAATGGGAAAACTGTGTTTGCAAGGTTGCACTTGTGTCCCTGCCTGGGTCCCGTGCTGCGGTGAGGGTCAGCAAAAGGGGCAGCCTTGGCTGGAGCTAAAACCAATCACGTTGCCTCTCACCAAAACTGTATGATTTGTAACCCCCCTCTGCAGGACACAGGGTAGTTGTACACTCATATGTGTGGCACAGACACACACTGTAATCTTAGCTATGTTACGAAGCACTACACTAAGTAATTGCACATATGTTACACTAGAACCTCAAAAACCTGACAACACTTCCAGTGAAGAACAGCTATTATAAATAGTGGTACTTGGGGAAAAAAAAAACAAACTAGTACATATATTAACTGAACTTACTATTGCAAAGCAAGTGAACATTCCTAGGCTTCCCGTTTAGCAAGTGTAACCATTTTAGTTGGGGATGGTGCAAGTGGCCAGTACCCTTTTCGTTTGGCAAAGAGCATAATTCTGACTACGGCAGGGCAACAGGAAAACATGTAAATATTTAATCTTAAGGTACGAGCAATTTAGTTGCGTTTTCCTGCAATTTGCTGAGCTGCCACTTGATGGGGCCGAACGTCTCCTTTTGCGACAGGAGCTTCGCTCTTGCGGGGCCGGGGATGCTCTGGCGGCGTTGGGCAGAGGCCGGGGACGATGCGGGGGGGGATGGTGGTACCCAGCCTCCATCCTTTGGAACCCATCATCATACTGGGAGTCTCTCATTCCTTACCAAATCTCACTGTGCTCCCTTTGCCTCCTCCTGTGCTAATTTATGGCTGCACATATTATTTCTCTCTAAACCCTTCTGCTTTGCCCAAGGAAGAAGTGGTACCCATCCCACAGCTAACGGCTGGAACAGAGCATCTGGCTCTTTTCTACAGGTCAAATGGCTTCACAAAATGCACATGCATGGAGCTGACTTCCCTGAAGAAGCCGGGGGAATTGTTTTACTAATTTTACTTGCTGAGTATGTCTAAAAGCTTTCATGAAAGCCTTGCCAGCAGATCAAGGGAAGTTATCTTCCTCCTTCCCTCAGTTCTCCTGACGTAAAACATCCAGTTTTGGCTCCTCCAGTTCAAAAGGGATGCAGAAAAATAGTAGAGGGACTCTTGGAGAGCTGATAAGATGGCAAGGGACTGGGATATATGGTAAGGGGGAATATACTGGAACACCATAGCCTGTAGATATCTGTCCTGGGGCTGTTGCTGAAAAGAGCTGTTGTGCTCTGCTCCTTTCTGGCTAAATCAAACCTGTGGAGTTGCAGGATATCAGCTGAGCTGACCACCAGCCAGCCACTTGTACGGCCTGAGGTGTTCTAGAACTAATATAAAGAAAGCTATGAGTGTCAAGGATGAATGAGGAAAACATTCAACCCCAGGCCTTGTTCAGCTGCACGTGGGTGGCCCAGGAGAGCCACACACTCAGGGAACTGGGCTGCAGAAAAGGTAGCACAACACTTGGAATTAACTCTGTCTGAGTTGGTGGCTGAGTCTGAGGCCCAGACATACTCAATAAAAAGCTGATATTTCATTACAGATGTTCTGACCTGGAATCTCCTTGGCTAAACTAGCAAATATACAATATGTTCATGAAGAATAAACATCTGAGGACTTGAAGGAAAAAAGAAATCAGACCAGTCTCTGTGCACAGGGGGGGTGTGCAGGTTTGCACACTGTTTCAGCATTTCCATGCTCTGTAGTTACCATTCCGTGCAGCATTCATGGTCTGGCTGAGGGTGAGGACTTCAAACTTCCCACTCATTACTCGGCATCACTTTTGGAGAACATCATCCACCTGGGCCAGCATCACTGTCCTGGCACCACACTGTCGGTAAAGAAACTCCCTGATATTGTGCAAACATGCTGTGTGCTGGCAGGGAAAGGACTGTTGCTAAATTGCATCAACTCCAAATATGAGTTTAAACATAGAGCTCTTTTTATAACACCAGAACCATCTCTGTGTGATAACACAGAGAATGCAGCTCATTACCAGCCATGGGAGGAACAAGGCAGGATGGCAACAGCACTGCTGGGCCAAGGGACCATGACTTGCTAGGGATGGGTTAAACACAAGCTTTTTCCTCCCCTGTATGATCACAACTACCTGCAGCCAAGTATTTCTAAATGCTTACACCAAAGTTTATTACCTTGAACTACTCAACTGTGAATTGTGATAAAGCCTCCAAGGGATTGGTGAAAAGAGGAATTAAAGAAGTTGTCACCTCTCTAGTGTCATTCTACTCCACTCTTGTGAGACCCTCCCTGGAGTGCTGTACCCAGGTCTGGGGTCTCCAACATAGGAAGGACATGGATCTGCTGGATTGAGTCCAGAGGAGGCCACAAAGCACCTCTGTTATAAAAACAGGCTGAGAGAGCTGGGGTTGTTTGCCCTGGAGAAGAGAAGGGTCCTGGGAGACTTTATAGCACCTTCCAGTGCATAAACGGGGCTTATAAAAAAGAGGGAGAGTTTTCACATGGGCAGATAGTACATGGGCTGATAGGACAAGGGAGAACAGTTCTAAACTAAATGAGGAGAGATTTAGATTAGATGTTAGGAAGAAATTCTTTACTGTGAGGGTGGTGAGGGCACTGGAACAGGTTGCCCAGAGAAGCTCTGAACACCCCCTGTTCCTAAGGGTGTTCAAGGACAGGTTGGATGGGGCTTTAAGTAACCTGATCTACTTTCAGGTGTCCCTGCCCATGGCAGGGGGGTTAGAACAAGATGATTCTTAAGGTCTCTTCTAACCCAAACCATGATCACGTGATTCTGTGATTCTATATCTCTGTCAGTCAAATACAAAGCTGATTTGTAAACCAAGAGAAGTGAGACAGGTTTAACATGGTTGTGCGTCCACAAATTGCTTGCTGATGGTGTCCCAAGGAGAGATTACTGGTTATGGTATCTAAGAAAGGACTGGATGATGATTTCTAAAAGTTAGTTAAAGGTGAAAAACCAGCATCTATTCAGCACAGCATCAGGCTAGAGACGGTAAAGGGGCTATTTCCCATAGAGCAGCCTAAGCTTGAGCCTGTTTCCCGTATTCATAGCCTTTGCAAACAGTGTATGATAATGAAATTTAGCAAGGAAAGAAGGCTTGAGGCATTTTCACCACAGAGAAGATCTGACCACGGGAATAAATATGGGACATCATTTAGTAGAATCAAAGCACCTGATAACGCACTAAATGAGCACTTCTGCTGTAAGTCAAGGGCTTATTATTTGGAAATGATTGCTCTCCATCTATCTTTTGCTAACAGGCAAAAGAAGGTACATGAAGTATGGATGAGGGAAACAGGAACCGAGGATGTAGCAGCAGAGAGCTTCTTCTAATGCTAACACGGGTCTCACAGGGCACTGGTGAGCTCTGATCTTAAACAGAGATGTCCTGAGTGGGAGTATTGAGATGCTGGGGGTATATGAGAAAAGTCTGTAAGAGCACAGCTGCTTTCACTTAGAAAAAACGAGGCTGTGTGCAGTGCTTGAGCAAAGCACCTCACCCAGACGTAAGCAGCACAGTGCCCTTGGGACCTGCTCAGCTCCTTGCCTCAGCAGGTGCTGTGTTTGGTGACAGGCAGTGTGGCACAGCAAGGCACAGCATGGCATTTTACTTCTCTTTGTCTTACCGAGCAGAGCTCTGAGAGAAGCTGAGACCTGAGGACTTGGCTGGTTGTGGGGCTGCCTGTCTAACAGGGAGGCACCTGGCAGTCTGCCAGCACTGCAGAGGAGGGATGAGCTGGAAATTAGGATAACTGGCAACAACAAGCAGTTGTAGATTAAGTTCAAAGGAGCGATATTTGGATGATTAACTTTCTGGGACAGCAAGATTGGTGCAGCTGAAGGGGCAGAGCAAGTGCCTCCTTCATACCCTTCAACTCCATCCTCAGGTGATGGGACACTGTTGAGCCTGCAGATGTCCCTTGTGTTGGCAGCTGAGACCATCACTTTGTTCTGTGCCTCCCTCCCTTCAAATTATGGGTCTGAGAGGGGAAAGCCTCTGCAGAGGGGTGAGCAGGGCTGCCTGTTCACATCCAGCTACAAGAGCAGTGCCTGGGGGTTCCCAAAACGCAAAGCCCCTGTGATGGTGACACTGGCTCTGCTCCTTCCTCCTCACACTCCTCCTCCTCCCATTGTCTGGGTGCTGCCTCAAGGAGCAGAAGGGATGCAGGGAGCCTGAGAGTGAGGATGGTGCTGCCAGCAGAGCAGGAGAGGCTCTTATCAGTGCAATGCAGCACCCAGCCATACATATTCATTTCATCCCCAGTCATTTTGATTTTCTCTGGGTTTGAAAGAGCTAGCAGGGGGTTTCCCCTTTGCAAGAAAGACTTAATAATAAAATTTTTTCCATTTCCTCTTTCAAAATTGCCTCAGAAACAAAGGATTTTTCTAGATATTTTACATGCGCAGTGATGCGCTTAGTACCATATCCAACGCTGACCTGAAAATTGAGACATTTTTGAAAGGGAGCTGTTTCTGATCATGTTATTCCAGTGAAGGGCCACTGGGTGCCTGGTCACTGAATGTGTCCCAGGCCTCTGACTGGCTTATAATGCTTTGGTGGAAGCACACTCAGACTGAGGGAGTGTCTCTAGGTGGGAGACTTTAATGAGGGCAAATCTCAGGCACCTTCATAGCACCTTCTATCAAGGGGAACTTGGAGTGTTTCAGAGTGTTTAATGAAAAAGGCTGCATTATCATCCATGCAGAATCATTAATTATATAGAAATCTCCAAAAATTTTAGCATCCATAGAAGCTTCCATGAGCCCCCCTGCACCCCTGTCACTGACTCTGCCAGTGCTGCTGGCCTCCCTTAGTTGTTTACAGCTTTCCTTCTTCAAAATGTTCCATCAGATCCTGTGGCTCAGAAAGCTCAAGAAACTTCAGACAGAAGCACTCCACAGCAGGACTGGAAAGCAAAAGAGAAGAGCACCAAGCTTGGCCGTTTCTCCAAGTGCCTTGGCAGGGTACAGCTCTCGGGGTAGTCACTGCTACTCCTCAGGCCAAGCTAACACACAGCTGGAGAGGTTCTTTGTTGGGTGCCCTGTAAGGGCAGAAAATAGCAGCACGAGAGAGCACATTCCCAAGTGCCTGGCATGATGTGTAAACTGTGCTTTGAAAGACTAGGCACCATGATCAGGGAGATATTAGTTATGGCCAGTGCCACTAAAGCCCCCACTTGCCTGTGCCAATCTGTGGGTGGGTGCAATGCCAACCACCACAGGGCAGCCCACTGGGTGATGCCAGTGAGGGGTTTAATGTCAGCTCTTCTTTTGATGTGCCTGTGCTAATCAGCTGAATATCAAAGCCTGTATTTTGAGGCACATTTATCATCATATTGGTTATGCTGATATTTGTTAGGTACCCTGTCACCTACACTGCTGCACCATTGATTTCAACTGCAGCTGAGCATAAAATAACAGCGGAATATTTTTAGAACCTTCTATACAAGCACCATTCAAACATCTGAACGTTGTCCAACTATTTGTAGCAACGCTATGCTGAGTTTAACAAAATGAGAGGTTCATGCACTAATGCAGTGACAGCTTGCACAAACTTTCCTTCCCCCAGCCTATGGTATGCCATGCTTTCAGGGCTTTGAGAGTTTCATACAAGAATGTATTTTTTTCCTGACTATTTTAATGAAGCATCACCAAAAAAGTCAAGACAACATGAGCACATACCTGCTTCAAGCACTGCTTGAGTCTGTTGGTTAATCAATAGCATGCATATAAAAATAGCACCAGCATGACCTATTTCTCAAATTCTTTTTGGTTTGTGTTTCTTCCTGCTCCCTCATCTGTCAGGAACCACCTCCTGACACTTGTCAGAGCTTTGGAATAAGTCCCTTGTTGCTCTTGGAGAGTATAGTGCAGTGGAAGCCTACCTGTACTCAGAGATAAAAAAAAAAAAAAACTGACAAAATTTCCAAGGAAACTGTCTTGGCCAGGATAGATTCATACCTTGGTTCAGAGAAGGCAGTTTTGGTTTCAAGGCAGGGTGTTTAATTTGCCCCAGTTGAGTGAGTGCATGATCCTCTGCCTGTAGCTAGGGATGATGCCAGAGACAGGCATAGGAATGGCTCTGCATCAGAACACTGCAGAGGTGCCCTGGACATGTCTCCAGAAAAGCCAGTTCTGCTCTTCTGAATTTTTTGTAGGAGATTGCTGTCCTCATGGGAAGCATTGCTACCAAACAGTTTCTTGTGCCTGCCTGGCACAAATCCCTTTCAAAAAGACCTCTCTTTAGCTCTGACAGGGAAATGAGGAGCAGGGAACTTCTGAAGAATTGATATGATTTCCCTCTCTGAAGCAAAGCAAAATTTAAAGCAAAGTGGAAATTCTTTTACCTTAAGGAGGCTGCATTGATTTTAGACACTGTTTTGTTAGCGAAAAGTAGAGAAAAGCTGAAGCTGGAAGGTGAGAAGGTCTCTCTGTCTTACATCTGCAAACTAATTTATTTTTTTTGCTCACCAGAAAGCAGATGCAATAGGAAGGATCAGGAAATCCAGATTTGGTTCAATTATGCCCTCTGCTGCTACAGGGCTGAAACAGGGTCCAGCATCATTCAGAGTAACAGCATGAAGCTTCTGACTTGAAAGCTCTCCTTTGGCTTGGAGGCTTGAAGTGCTAATTAAAACCCTTTTCACTTAGAAGACTTTTCTGGCTCTCTTTCATTCTCTCCCCTCCACCTAAAAAGTGATGATCCTTCATTACATCAACATTATGCAAGAGGTATCACTTGACTGCTTTGCTCAGCCTGAGAGCAACTGCTGCTGCCATTCCTATTGGCAAAGAGATTCATCCAAGCCATGATGCATTAGTGAGGGGCCATCAGCAAAATTCTTGCATAATTTATTTGAAGAAGTGCAGGAGAGTAGCTGAAGATGAGAGGGGAAAATAAGTGCCAAGGCTTTCATCTAGCAGAAGGGCTCTGCTCTGACAGTCCTGACAAACTTTCAGCCAAAACCACGTTTTGAACTTTGTTCACTCAAGAAACACATTTACTCCTCTCACAGCACGACTTCTCTGTGAAATTTTAATTTATTTGGATTTTGATGTATTTATTGACGTATGCAGGTGTTCAACAAGCAGCAGTGGAGAGTTTCACAGGAAAATAGCTGTTATGCAATATCCCACATTCAGGCACCTTTGGGCTCTTCAAGACTGCAGAGCAACATATAACATTGCAAAAGCCCACACGTCAAGGGAAGGAGGGACTCCACATTTGACCTGTGATTTCTCTGCCTCTTTGGCTTTCATGTCCCAAGGCTCTCTGAACACTTGGTTCTTTATATGCTGTCATCGCTCTCCCAAGTATGTGAAGTTGTTTAACTCATTGCTGTCTTTCTCTTGACATATCTCAACACCAGCAAGTTTTCTTATGAAACATTACAGTACAAAGAGAAGACAACTCAGAAATACTGAAATACCACCCTTAAAACCCACAGGGATTTCAGAAGACAAATGGATAGACAGACATGGCGCTACAATGAGCCCCAGCCATATGAGCTGTGACATGTGAAAGACAACTGAAGGGAAAATAGGGAAGAGTCATTTAAAATACTCTGAAAAATTATGAGGATGTCTGAGATAGTGAGAGTCTCTTGGAAGGATAATAAAAGGGAAATATATGATAATAAAGGACGGAAGACAGAAGCAGTTTGCCCATTGCTGCTGGCACTGCTGAGCTGTGAGAGACGAGACGGCTGAGACATTATCCCCAGCCCATGTGATACTTTCACAAGCTGATGGCCAAGAGTGCAGGTCACAGCAGAAGTTTATGCAACACAGGGACACACAGCAGTGACTTTCAAACCCAAGGAGACTTTGGGGACTGTCACTGGTGCCTAGGAGAGACGTTCCCCCTTAACTGGATGATTGCACTTGACATGACATGGATGTGACAGCTTGGCTGAATCTTGGAATGGCTGATACAATGGGTGCAGCTGGGAACATATCTGAGAAAAAAGAGAAAAGATAATTGTGTCATCAAGTCACCTCAGTATTTTACACTTAATAAACAGCTTAGAAGGTTCCTGCTCTTACATGTTTACGGGAAATGCCTTTAGGAGAAGGGCAGATCAAATACAGCAGTAGGTGAAGAGGTCTTTTTCTAGCATTGATTTAGCAGTGTAGGAAGCCTCTTGGAGCCCAGGATGTGTTAAGGGAGTGATTTAGCTCATGAAAATTGTGTGTTTAACCAGAGAGCAGTTACAGAGAGTTGCAGATGAAGCTGGGAGCAGTCTGGCATCAGGCAGGGACCAGGCTGTGCTCTCCCCTGTCCCCTCACACACGGACACACACATTCGTGGAGCTGCCAGCACAGCTGTGTGATGCGCTCCCACTCCCCCTCCTCACTCCTCCAGGGTGTTCTGAAGGAGACAGCCCGGCTCTGCAAAACTAATAGACAATCAGGGTGGTACTGAGCGGTGTTTCTCAAAGGAGAGGAGAGAAGACACTAAAAAATAATAAAGAGCTATAACGAATTGCACCTCTCCCTCCTGTGGTTTCATGCAGCTGGTCAGACATCTCAGTGCCAGCAATAAGCTTCCCACTTCCAGTGGCTGGCAGACAGATCTGGGTGTCTGGAGTTGGGGACACAGCCACTAAGTCTGTTGGTGCTGCTTCTGGCAGGTGTCAGACACTGATGAAATCTGGGAAACCAAGTGCACAGGTGGAAGTGGGAGCAAAGCAAAAGTGGTCAGGAGATGCCCTGGGAAAACAAAAGCTTCTTGTGCAAGGATTTTGATGACTGTGGGCTTTAGTTGCCTTTGCATGTTGGCTGCTGGATGCTGAGGTGAGGAGGAATGGCTGTGGTTGTGGGAAGTGAAGCCCCAGAGTCCCCAGGGTGGCAGGGACACCCCTGAATCAGGGGACGATGAACTGAGGTCATGACTCCCTTGTTTGAT
Source organism: Lophotriccus pileatus (assembly GCA_035583135.1). Taxonomy (NCBI): domain Eukaryota; kingdom Metazoa; phylum Chordata; class Aves; order Passeriformes; family Tyrannidae; genus Lophotriccus; species Lophotriccus pileatus. Next base: position 7,019,150 of record JAWWES010000024.1, read on the forward strand.
TCCAGATATATTTTCCCGTATAGAGCTGAGTCCTTCTCACCTTCCCAGCATGGAGGAAGTTTTTCCCAGCCACTATCAGGCAGCAGGAGTCATGCCTGGGGTCTCCCTGGGGAGATGCAGCGGGTTCCATAGGAATGTTTTATGCATTATTCACTGCAGACATCAGCTCAGACACAGCCCAGGCTCCAGGCATTGTGTTCCCCCGACCTGCTTCAGGAGCTGAGTTTTTCTCTGGCTCCTATCCATCAGGAGGCAGAGATGGGATGAGGGGTTTGTTTCCTGGCATGACCTGTTTCGAAAGTCTGGGAACTGGAGGGAAATGTGATGATGCTGGTGAGGGTGGCCACAAGCAGCACAGTGCACAGAAAAGTGCCACATGGTCACCTTCTGCACCATCCCAGAGGCTATACAGAGACTCACAGGCTGTCATGGTGCTAGAGACTACTGTCAGCTTGGGGAGCAGCCATCATCAGATGCTCATGATGAACTGAGCTGCACTGCATTATAAAAAACATTTAATTTATTTTGGTGTTTCTTGTATCTCTCTGCTTTTCCCCCTCAAAGTCCTTTTTTTACACTTTATATTCCTACAAATTACAATGGAGAGATAGCTGCTATTTATGAATGGACAGTGCTGTCAAATTAGTTTTGAAAAATCACCATTAGATCCATGACATTTAAAGAATTCTGCAGTTACATCGGGTAATTGAAATGTACAGGCCTCTCCTCAAACTTGCTCTGTGCTCCCTTTTCCCAACAACCTGTGAAGGAGCCGAGATGGCCTTCAATGTCTATAGAAAGATTTTGCAGCCCCTTCAAAAGTCTGCAGGTGAAAATGAGCCCATTTCACCTGAAAGTCTGAGAGGATGCTCACTCTCATTTTTCAAGCTGAGATAGCATTAACAGTACTTCAGAAACCCAGAATACAGCAGATTCACCGTAATCTGCAGGAGAAGAAAAAATGTCTTTCAGAGGCTGATTTTCGCTGCCCAGCTCTGTCTGAGTTCACATCTTCCTGGGAGATAGAATTTGTGTCCCTGAAAGGGACAGGCACAAGACCGCGGTTCTGGTGGTGCTCTCGGGTTTGCACAGCCTGCACCTCCTTGCTGGCAGCTGCCACATCCCCAAAAGCAGCGATTCTGGCTGCTTATCCTCTCTGCCTTAATCACCCAGCGACATGAGAGGCATTATTAATGTCCATGCACCCAGATGGCTCCCAGCCGCCATCCCTGGCTCCCCGGCGAGGCCGCTTGCTCAGACCAACTGGCTGCACTGGGCATTATCTCAGAGACACCAGAGAACCAGGAAGACACATCAGACACTTTCCAGCAGTAAATGCCCAGGCTGCAAGCTGCTGAAGTCCAGGCAAGCACTACCCTTCCCAGAAATTGTCAGGGCTTTAACTACAATAATTAGTGGAAAACGGGGATTTTTATTCCAGAAGCGCATTTCGCGTGTGATTCAGACTCTCTCTGATCTGATTAATATTTTTTCTTTATCTGAAAGAGAAAAGTGAGGCAGCAGGGTGTGGGAGGGTTGGTGTCGTGTCACAAGGGCTGGGCTATGGGACACTGCTCCGTGTCCTTGCCCTGAGCCTGGCAGGCAGCCTGTCTCCCAGATGAGACGCCCATCTGATGGACCACACGCCTCACTGTCTATTCAAGGCAGTGCAGTGAGTCTCACAACGGGCAAAGCTGAGCAGATGGGGAATCTGACATCATTTGAATTCCAGGAGAGATATACGGTTAGCTCTGCCTTATACCATGCAACCTTCATTCTCTTTAATCTCCTAGACAGTACCTGTGAGCAAGGGATGCTTCGGCAGCACCCTGGATTCAAAATCATGCAGTCAGCTTTGTTAAATAGTTGGCCCTACTTTCTGATCAGATGTACAGTTTGCAAACTATTTTATCAGTAGCTGTATTTATTTTGCCAGAACTTCTGCTGCAATTTTCAAATCACTTGTAAAAATTGTGAAGCAGAGGAGGGACCATCTATTTTGGAAAGGGCCATGATTTCCATCCCAAAAAACCATGTACACCAGAAAACTATCCAGAAAGCATGGAAAGATATGCAGTGCACCAAAACACCTCATATTTTTTTAAATATTTGCATTTAGACACTACACTTCTGTAAATGATATGCCTTTTGTTTTTCATTTCCATAACCTGTGCACAACACATATTGCAAAAAACGGGGAAATATTAGAGACTTTAGATAAAGGATCTTTGTCCTTTTTTCCGCACAGATGAAAACACTCTGACCTGGACCTGCTCTTTCAATACAGCAAGTCCACCAGGGAGGAGACTCCTGCCCCTGTAGGGATGAGCAGCTGCTTGGAGCCAGAGCCAGGCAGCTCCACAGTGGTGCTGGTGGGCTGAGGTGTGTGGGCAGCAGTGCTCAGCCCTGCCTGCAGTGCAGATCACACCTCTCCTCTCCCACCACGTGTCAGAGACAGGACTTTGCAGATATTTCAGTGTTTCTGAGGACCGTGCAAAATATTTCCAGGACTTGTCCAGCCCTTTGCCCAGATCATAAAATTACAAGCACTTGTCTCACAAACTTTTTAAAGAAGTTTCTTAAAATCTGTCTGCAGCAGCCCGTCATTAGATATAATTAACGAGAGTGCTGGGCACAGGGGTAACTGCTCAGATCAAGGCTGCAGCAATTTATTTTTTCTGTTGCAAACAGCAGCCATCTCCAGAGCTCCCTTGAGTCGCTTCATCTTTATTAAATAGGCAGAGCCTTGGCTGCCGAGATTTGATAAATCGAGGGCCAAGTTGTGGGCCGAGGTGTAAGCGTGTATCTCCAAACATTCAGTCAACCACTAATATAATGAAAGGAGGGTTGATAATTATAGAAACCTAGTACATTAACTGGCAGAACATTAATGGCCAAGAACAACATACAAGCTTATATTCCCTCTGGCTGAGAAGGTAAATTGCATTTTCAGCTTATGACAAACTTGACATTTGTTATTATCTATTATTATATTATTTATCTCCTTTAAAGTATCATTTAGAGACCTCATCTGTGACCAGAGTCTAACCATGCTCTGAAAAGGTTATATTTTAAGTCCCTGACATTCAGGATAATATTTCCTGCAGTCTTGGTTCTGTCAAGACAGAAGTTAAGCTAATTGGGAAAACGTCCATCTGAGCGTATGGAGGAGTGTGAAATGCAAATGTGAAGACTGCAGGTATATATTAGGCAGCATCCTTCCTAATATGCATCTCAAGTACTTGCAGAAGGGCTCCCTGTGGGGTCCCCAGGGTGTGCTGAGGGTTCTCCCCAGGGCATGGTGAGCAGTGGGGGCACAGCTGGAGGTGTTCCTGTGCTGGACACATGTCTGCTCTGACCGCCTGTGTCCAGCCAGAGGGCACATGGACCAGCCTGGCCAAGGACTGGAGCAAAACTGGGTCCCACCTGTACACTGTGTACCACTGCTGTCCCCCTCAAAGCCAGGCAGGTGGAGATAAAGCAGCCCCCCCACACTGACTGTGAGTGGGGGGCTGCACATCCCTGCTTTGCCTGTGCACCAGCCCCCGGGGGAAAGGAGACCCTTTCTCTGCCTCTGCCGGGCCTTCCCTCTGTGTTTCAGCAGCTCTCTGCCTGCAAGTGCCTTTCTGCATGCTGGACCAGCGGTCTCCAACCCATTAGTCCTCATCAGCATGTGCCACCATAATTAACAAATGTGATTAGGAAGTCCAGATGTGCTGGTGTTGCACCTTGTCACTATGGCAGCATTTTCTTTTCTCACTTGGTATTATGAGTTAATAATTAAAGCTTTATATTTTTAGCAGCTTCATGTAATTTAGATCCAATTTGTCAAGGCAGTCCCTGATGTTTGCTTCGTCCTCATGGTACCAAACACAGGCTGCTGCCACACCAATCAGTAGTGATTTTGTACTTAATTACTGCATCTTAAAATAACAATTATGTTTAAAATTATATTGTATAAAAACAAACTTATGTTGAACACACTTTTCAGGCTAATAGGAGTGAATGAACAAGAAATTTATCCTCCTGATTTCTGGTTTTACAAGGGTTTTGTAAGTTCTTTTCATAGAGCCACAGATCAACCCAGGTGAGGGCATCTTCATTGATCACCTGATCCAACCACTATACTTTAATATCAATCATAAAAAAAATTGCTTCCAACCTGTCACAATATTTAACTTTGCAGACAGTACATGGATATAGGGAAAAATGGTTTAAATAAATAAGCTGAGGTCCTGCTTGTCTGGGTAACTGTACTTTAGAACATGAATTGATGAGAGTTTTAAGGCTCTCATTTAAGACATGTCTTTAGGGACAGTGAACTGAATAAAACAAACTGGGTAGCAAGGAGCTCCAGAATGCTGCTTTACCTGAACTTAAAAATACAGTGATTTTTGCACTGGCTGGGAAACACTGGGCTGCAGAAAATTAGTATCTCACTGCCAGCAGAAAAATCAGGTGCAGTATAATATTTCAGCCTAATTTATTTATGGGTAGGTACATTCATGGACAACTATTAGAGTATTAGAAGGCCACAGTAAATTAGGTAAGGAAGCCTTACAAGCTCCAGAAATCAACTTTTGCTGCAGCAATAACCATTTCTGAGGAAAAAAGCCAGCAGCTCTGATGGCACAAGGGGCTGCTGTGGATCAGTCACTTAGCACAAGCCTGCACTCTGTCTTTTTGTCAGATACGAGTCCCCTCTCCCCTCAGGTTGCACTCCAGACAAAGGGGTTTATTATCTCCTGCAGACTGATTAAAACAGATGACAGAGCACTGCACAGGACCTTGTGGTCCTTAACCTGAACTTAATTATGGATCGCCCCGGAGTACAGCTCAGCCTCTCTTGTGGCAAATATTTGCAATCAAACATCAAAACCAGCCCCTTTCCAGCCAGGTCTGCACATTGCAGCCACATTTTTATGCTATCTATCAACTCACCCAGCGCAGCCTTCACCTCCAGCTGCCCTGGTCTAGTACAGTTTAGTTACAACATAAGCCCAGGTTGCCCATGAGGTATCAGGTAGCTTCACGAATGGAGAATTAAGGGAAAAGGTCCCTTCTCCTGCAAGTGTGTCCTTTTGAAAACCTGGGATGAACTGAAGTGCTTGTACTTTTGCCAGTTTTAAATCGTACCATCAACATCTGGCTGATTTTGTGTAAGTGCAATGGCTCGTTGCACCGTGTGGGTTAGTGAAAGACTCCATTTATTATCATTATGTCAGTAATGTACCTCATCTGTGCTCTCTGCTAATAGCTCCAGCAATGTTCCCAGGATGAGCTGCTTGCTTGGGACAGAAGGAGTTTTGTGGGTGTACAAACCATTTGGGACCTTGAGACACCTCTGGGGACCCACAGCCTGTGGGGTGGGGATTGAAGCTTCATCAGGAAAGGTAATTGCAGCTCTTTGACATGCAAAATAACTTCTCTATTAGCACATACCCTGAAATCTCAGCTTATACTGCAACCCAGACCAAATCTCCCCCATTCAAGAAAGACACATAGACAAAAGGAGAACATCCTGTGTGGCTTAGTTGTGTACCCAGTGCTTTTAATGCACTGGATTTCAGAAAAAAACCAAGCTGGCTTAACCTTCATCCCCATTTGTCAGCATTCCAAATATTTAATACGTAAAAGTGATGATACATGGGTCAGGTGAGGTGCCTGGGCTGTGTGGCTCAGAGGCCAGGAGCTGGTGCCTGAAAACCCCTGGAGCCACTAGGCTTGGGACACCTACACTCCTCTTTCCAGGGATCAGTGACAGTAATCTTTGGGAAGCATTTGAGCAGCTGCCCAATCCACCTTGCACAGGGAAGGGAGAAAATCCAGGCTCTGTCTGGCTCTGGTGGCACTGCCCTCTGTGACAGCACCACGACTAAGGATTCAGTCTTACATAAAAGTTTTAAAATGCAACTAAACCCCTTTCCCCACTCCTTTTTTTTATAGAAACCACACAGTGCATCAACTTGGGCTTCACAGCTTTTGTTCCCTCCCCAGAAGGGCACAGAGCCAAAAAGGCAGTGAGATCCACCATGGTCTTTGGGATGCTCAAATGTGGTGAGTTTTGGAGGGGCAATTGGGACTGGGAGGGGAGATAGGACAGGGCAGGGCTCTGATGGGTGCAGGACTGGGCTCATCACACAGGCTGGCCCTGGCACAGCCACAGGCTGCACTGGGTTGTGGTACCTGCTGCAAAGTGCCCATTAAAAGGCACTGCCTACTTTTTGGTCTAGCCCTTTCATTTGAGACTGTTATTCCTTTGTTCTCAGCTAACATTGTTCTAAAAACTGTTTTGCAGGGGCTTTTTATGAAACTCCTTCAGTAACCTACTTTGAGTTTAAAATAACCTTATTAGCAACACGTTAATGATAGTTAGCCTTCCTACATATGATTTGTCTTCAAGGCCTTGCTCCAACTTTAGGTAATTTTCACAGTGCTTGTGAGAGGCGGGTGCTCAGTGCAGTATTCTGAGACAATTCTGTTAAAGATGGAGATGGTGCAACAAAAATTGGTTGATTCTTAGGCCTGGCATTTGCTCAGTCTTTACTTGCACCAGCATTATTCTCTTCATTTCAGTCCATCAGAAGCTCTTTTGGGTAATGTGACATAATGAAGCAGGCAAGAACAAACTAGTAATTCAGGAGAGAATTTCCAGGATCCCACTGGCTCCCAAATATTTAAGAATATGACTAAGCCCTGAACAGGTGAAAAAGTTGAGCGTTTCCTTTGGCTATTTGTTCTTTCAGAGGTCCCTTGCTAAGTCTTAGACTAAAGCACATTCCCCGTTTGTGGGAGATACTCAGAACTATTGCACATAAATCTTCCCTGGCCACCTCTGAGCTGAACACCAGGTCTTGCCAGACTCTGTGCTCTTCTGGAAAGATGTTAGAAAACATCTAGAGGAAAGGAACAGCTATATTTTGCTGTTGTGCCATCACTGCAGTTAGCTCTGAGTAAATCCCTGAGCAGTCAAAAATCCCTTTGCTGTTGAGTTTTTGGAAACGGGTAAAGCATTTGATATGTTACCACAAGTTTTAGCCTAGAGACGAGACTGAATGTCAAGCCGAAAAGGATTCTGTATGTAATGAATTATTGATATAACTAGGCATCATATCGACACATTCTACACAGCTGTGGGACCTGAGCCTCACAAAGGAGTACCTGAGTTGGAAAGAAGTGAGAGGAAGAGCTCCCCTGAGCTTGGTGTTGGTTGATTGGGTACTTCAGTTTGAAACATCACGTTTTCTATTAACCAAAAAAGGACTTCTTCATGTTTCTATTGCAAAGAAAGAAGCTTCAGTTGTGTGTATTTTCTGTATACCCTGCCTCAGGGCTTGGGCTGATCTTAGGGAAGATTTGAATCTGGGGGAGCTCATCTTTCCAAATTGATGTGAAGGTATTGACATCCGCCCACAGCGGAGAGCCGGCTTTCCTCCGCGCCTGTATTTCATTTGAATTCCCTGCAGGTGAAACTTGGATAAGAAATAATAAGCTTCGTGATTCATTGCTGCTTGCATGAGGAAGGGAAAATACCAGTGCAATGGCATCCTGTAGCCCATCAAAACCAGCGAGCACCTGGGGCTCCTGGGAGCATCTGCCTGAACCAGCCGCAATGGGAAGGACAGACCAACCTTCCATTTGCTCATCAAAGATTTTGTGAGGACTCTTACTAAAAAAAAATCCTTACTGCATCTTCAATTGCTCCTCTCAGGGAGGTGGGCACAACACAGGAGCTGCCAGTACTTGCTACAAATGCAGAAGCATTTGGGATTTTCCTACTTTTTACTTGATCAATTCACGTCCATTTTAATTCTTCTAATCTCATCCTGGTGCTTTGCCACCATCCACTGTGGGAGTTGAAGCTCAGTATGACTCAGCCTGTACTTGCAGGGCAGGAAATCAGTGGACGAAGTGATTCCCATTGTGAAGAGCCAGGAAGTTCGTTCTCCATCCCCTGGTATTTTCCAAGTTTGTATCCAAATGAAAACCTTTTTTTTGCTCTTTAAGTTGAAAGGAGAAATCAGCTCAGGGCAAGAGAGTTAATACATTTTCACTAAAAATAAATCCTTTTTGAAAAGATCTTTGCATGGAGAAGACTGAGGTGATATATTACACGGCCTTGAAGGATGCAAGTTGTTTCAAAATGAAAATCAAAGTTGCACTTTGTTCAAACACAGTATTGTACAAACCTATCTTGCCATTATTTTTGTTGGATAAGCTTTTTACTGCAGTTTTCAATTTGGCTGAATCAGTTGAAGAAAATCTCAAGATGATTTAGCCAGTCTTTGTCTCAGTGAGTTTAGTGGACAAACTGGGAGGGGACACATGTGAGCTCGCCTTGCCCAGGCCTCTGGGAACTTGGCCCACGCACACTTCCAGAACAGATTGTCCCACTCTGTGGCATTTGTCATGAATCGAAGAATTAACTCAAAAGAAGGGAACCTGATGGTTTGCAATTCAGCTACTTGAAGACATTTGTCGCTACAGGATTCACACTCATGTCCATCGAGGCTGGCATTGTCCCTCACATGGACATGGCATGTACCCCATCCCTTGGCATGGCAGTTCCCCTCCCAGACTGCTCAGTGCCTGCAGGGAGGGAGGCTGTGCAAGCCATAGCTGACCACCCTGCTAATCTATGGGTTGATTTCTGCAGGCAGGTCCTGTGATATACCTTCAGAAAGGCTTATGCTGGATGCGTCACTGTGCTTAAAACGAGAATATGGCACCATGACTCATTCCACATAAACCTGTTAGTCCTAAACACAAAAGACGTGCTTAAAATTGTTTGCTGGAAAGTTTATTTCCCTGCTCGAAGAGCTGAGCAAATGTCACTGCACTGCATAACCCTTCCCCTGTTTTGTGCATTCAGTTTTTCCTCACTTTGCTCTGCTGGTAAATTCAAATGGAAAATACCTGCAGGAGACGCAGAGATTTTAGTTGTGCCATGGAGTGTCAAGTGCATTGGAAGGCTGACCTCTGAGACTTCCAGTAATATCAATGAATTGGGCCTCTTTGGAAGCCCTATTAGCTCTGCATTCTCACCCTCGAGGAGCTGTTTGAGTGGTTTCTGCATAATGACAATTACAGCCGACCATAGGGCTTGATGCACACAGGCAGATACCGTGTGAGACTGCTTTTGTTGTAGTCAAACACCTCAATGGCTGTTTACAAAGATGGGTTAACCCCGAGGCTTTCTAGAAATTGGAAAAAAAAAAAGATATTTGTTTGTTTAACAAAAGAGAGCAAAGATACAACCATTCACCTGGAGGTATTCACTCACAGCTTCTACCCAAATGAGTCAGGACCTGTCTGTCCCACCACCACTCTGGGTGGCACCTGGGAATCTTTGGGAAATGTACACAGGGGGGTCCCTGTAGGGCGTCGAGAGAAACTTTTTACAGAAGTATGAAGTGACAGGACAAGGGGGAATGGCTTTAAACTGGAAAAGTGTAGGTTTAGACTGGATATTAGGAAAAAAATTCTTTCCTGTGAGGGTGGTGAGGTGCTGGAACACGCTGTCCAGAGAAGCCATGGCTGCTGCGTGCCTGGAAGTGTTGAAAGCCAGGTTGGATGGGGCTTGGAGCAACCTGATCTAGTAGGGGGTGTCCCTGCCCACAGCAGCAGGGCTGGAATGAGATGATGTTTAACATCCCTTCCAACTCAAACCATTCTATGATTCTGTGATTGTACGACAGTCTTGGTTTCAGGACAAGAAACCTGCTCACTCTTGCAGGAAGGGAGCTATAATTTCTGCTGCATGGGAGGGTTGAGGGCTTTCTGCTCCCAAATACAGGACTTATGGAAACAAAAGGGCAAAGAAGAGGTGCCATCCTCTCAGAGCATGGCATGGACATGCTGGGAAGGAGTGTGTATCTCTCTGGTGCTTGGCAGAGTTAAGACCTGTGTCAAAACCTCCCTCCTCTCACACAGTGAAAGCCAAGCACCTGATGCTCTGACTCTTCAGGATCAGCAAAGAGAGGGATGGAGGCAAATGCCCATCACCTCTGCTCCCTTCTGCTGGCAGCATCACCCAAGGAAATGATGTCCCCCCAAAAGCTGCAGGGCCACTGTCAGCCTGCTCGAGGCAGAAAACCCAGGGAGACTCTGTGGGAGAGAGATTGCTTTGAGACAGGCATAGAGGAAACAACATTAATTCAAACAGAAAATGAAATTAAACAGAAAATTTGAAATGCGGGAGATTGTTGGCTGTCTCACCAGGAAATTACTGTCCCTTAATGCAGTTAAGCAGCCAGACCCCAGGGCAGCTGGGCAGATAGCCCAGAGCACAGCACAGTTTGCAAAGAGGGATGCTCTGGATGAGCCCAAGCACTGGAAGGGGCAACATGGGTGGGCACAGTTGGACAGTGACTGGTTGAATGCTCAGAGGAGGCAGACATTTCCACAGCATCAGAGCTGCCTCCTTCCGTTGGTTTGCTGTGAGGGGGCTGATGTTCAGCACAGCAGGGGAGAGTCTCTGCACAGCCCTGTAAGAACCTGACACAGGTGGTCTCTTCTGTCCTGGGGCAGAGCTGGCATCTCCCTGCAATCCTCCTCGAGCCTGGATGCAGTCAGGGTTGTCTCTGAAGCTTCAGACACAAAATCAGGATGGCTCCCTCTCTGCGAGCACATCTCAGCAGTGCCCATCCTCATCTTATTTGCTATCAGATGCCTTCCCTGTTTCTTGATCCAACTAGCACTTTCAGGGCCACTGACTGGTGATCATCATGTGCTTTTTCCTGTGCCATCTCTCCAGGGAAGGGGCTGCAAAGGAGCTTTTCTCAGCCCACGGAGCTGTCAGAAGGCAGCACTTTTCACTAACGCCTTGCCAGTTCATCCTCCTCCATCTCCCCACGGGCAGCAGGCATCACCTAACCCAAACCTTGTACTGACCCTCTTGAAGGTCTGTGTCTGTCCAACCCTTCGGCACTCCAGCAATTTCAGCTTTGAAATCACGCAATGTGCTACAGCTGCTGAAAGAGAAGGGCTTTCCTTAATCTTCCCTTGTAAGGCTGAAAATGCTGCAGGCAATGGAGAGAGGGCATGAAAAGGCCTCTGAGTGGAAGTAAACAATAAAGATCAATAAATGGATATAAAAAAGAGTTAACTTTGTTAATTCCAACTTGCAGCAGAGTCCAAGCTCAGAAAATCTCCAAGAAAAGAGTGGATTAGTGATAACCCTCAGGAACACAGAATAAAGTGTATAATTGAAAACGGTGTCATCTTCTTCACAGTTAGACAACAGATCAGAGCTAACTCAGCTGGTAAAAAATGTCTGCTGAAATATCTCCTCCTTTTCATCTGTTGCTTGTTTTTTGATGCGTATTTCCTGTTAGAAACAGCAGGTAAAGTTGGTAAAGTTCTTCTGGCACGTTCTAAGCTTTCTGTAAGGCTTGAACATATCTCACCAGTTTAGAGCTGTGTTCATATTTCTGTTAATAATCCCTCTTAAATACCAATTTAAACACAAATTCCAGAAATTGAAATTGATTAGATATTTCTGTAGATGAGTGCTGAAGAGCTGAGACCTTGCATAGCACATATTGTAGTACGAGAAATAGCAGCAACCTAATAATACTAACTGCTTACTAAACATAATGGAAATGAGCAGAGAGCACTGAATACTTAACACAGATCCTCTGGAAGAGTTGAAGACTGACTTAAAACTGTGGGTAAGGAAGTAAGGGCTTGGCAGCTTCTTTTAAACGAGGTAAAGCAAAAGATGTTAAATTTTGCATTACAAGACCCAGAGAAGTCAGATAAAAACATCTTCAAAAGAAAGCCCTAAGTGTCAAGATTCCCTGTTTTCTGTCTTTTGCCTGTTCACAGGAAAAATATATCTTCCTCCCAGCCTTATGTTTGGTGGAAATTTGGATTTATCATACCTTTTGCTGAGTTCATGTTGAAAGGCAATTAGTGAAAGAGCTCGAGCAGAGGCCATCAATATTGCGCTGCTTGATTAAAAAACCCATCTGGAGCTGGCAGTGAACTAGCCTGCTATTGGCAGGGGTTATTTAGTGCATCCCTGTTCCTATGTGAAACTCTCCATTTCCTCCATTATCACAGGGTGAGATCCCTGTGAGCAGAAACTTGGGAGATGATTAAAAAGTGAATATGAAATTATATGAGACCGTGACACTGGTCAAAAGGATCAGCCCTAAAGGCTGCTGGCTCCCTGGATTTTTGCACAACAGATCCAACTGAGGGTCTTCAGGATCCACTGAGATTTTAGCTGCTTATCATGAGAGCTCAAGGGTGAAGTCTCTTTAGTCCTGTGTTGTGACCCCAGTAGTATAATTACATAAACAGGACAAGACGTCTAAGGGGAGATAACATCTTGGTCAACATCATTTCTAAGAGCTGGGAAAAGAGACAACATGAGCTCTTTTTCAGCTCTGTAATCTTACCAATGTAGGGCTGTGTGGGCTGAGCACTGCAAAGAGAATACAAAGTAGAAACAAAACCTACCTCAAATGAGCCCTTATTCCCACACTGTTCCTCTACTGAGTCCAGTTTTACTTTGGAGCTATATCCTGAGCTCAGAAGGGTTTGCAGCTCTGAAAGCATGGCTCCTTGTTCCAGCTGGACCACCTGCTCCAATTAAGAGACTGCTTCTCCTTACTGGCTTCCTCCTTATCACAGTTTTGCATGTATGGAGAAATCTAAAATCTCTTGCCTCATTCCTCTTGATGGGAATTTTGGACCCGGTGAAAGGGAAGTTAAGTCATGCATGAGGCACACAAGAACACAACACCTGTGGCTAGACAACAGAGGCACAGGCTGGCCAGGAGTTCTGCCCAGCATTTCACAATTCACATATTCACAATGGCCAAGGGCAAAGATGGGAATTTAACGTATTTTCCCAAAGTCTGCCATTTGGATTTTTGTATGCCCTCCTCACGCGGATTGTAGCTCTCACCAGTAATTTGGGATGTTGCATGCTCATTCCCTCTGGTCCTTTTTATTTCTGTGGTAGCTGTGCAAGAAAAGCCACCGTGAAACTTCCTTGACTGCAACTTGAAGCATCAGTTTAGTAACATTACATAGGGCTGGGAGATCACTTGATCTCTCTGTTTCCCAGCCAAAGCAGGTAGTGTAGGGGGGTGGTGGTCAGCAATTTGAAAGGTCAGACAAGAGCAAAAAGTCTGTTTCCCCTGGCAGGGAACTATTAGTGACTGAGTAGTTCTACCATTAGGAGGAAGAGGAGAAAAGGGGGGAAATAAGGTGAATAAAAGAAGTTAAACACAGTGGGTACAGTTTCATTAGTACTGGTTTTAGATGCGTTTCCCATTTTCATTCAAAACAATGGATTCCAAAGAAAGCTACTCCCAAGGGTGAAGGCCTTCAAAGCTGAAATGTGCTATCTTGGGTGAATCACTGAGTCATTAACAAAGGAAACCAGCTTGATTGCTTATTTTTAAACCTGCTTTTCTCAGACTCCTCTGGAAGTGGAATTTCACAGCTCCCACAGCCTAGGCTTTTCTTGCTGCCTGTAACCACCTGCCTAGCAGAGCTGTGGAGCACCACCTGGATCACCTTCCTGTGCTCAGGCACTCAGAAAGGGCCACATTACCATTCAGAGCAGTACATGGGCTATTTTGTACCAGTGCTAGGGTATTATTATGTCCTTTCCATTTCAAGGCTGGTACCCTTCCTTTCAAGGTTCGGAATAAGAAGACAGAGAACTGTGAAAAAAAAACCCTCCTTCAATCACTGCTGGGACAAAACACTTGGGTTTGTTCCAATACTTGGACACTGATCTAGCTCTGGCATAAGAGTGCATGTCTACAGTTCAAGTCATTCAGCCTAGATGCAGGATGCCATCATTCCTAGAGACTTCAGGATCAACTCTGCTTCCTTGGCCTCTGGGCTGGGACTGAAAGGCCAGATGTGTGTCCTGTGTGTTATTAGTTGCTGTAGTGCTTCCATATATAGCATATTAATGTCATTTTTAATGGGCAGAATTTTACTGTCTGTAGTACCTTACTGTAGAGTTTAGACTGTCCTGTAAACCTGTCTGAAACTGCAAGAGCTGAGGGAGTGTGCTGCAAATTAAAAAGAGATTATTTTCTTCCCAGGGCATCTAAATGACCATGAGCTAGTTCCTGCTCACTTTCAATGTCCCTTGGCCATTTTAAGCCCAAATATCTTCATAAAGACTTGGAATTTCAGTGAATTCCAGTGTAAAGCAGAAGTGAGAATCCTGGCACAAGTGATGGTCTCCATGCCCAGTGCCAGGAGAGCTTTTCTTTCCAGCTCTTGCTGGTTTGTGATATTGTGTTGTGCTATAACAAGAGTGCTCTTTTCAAACGCAGGATTTTAGTTGGTTCTGTCTCTCAGTCTATAGCACATGGAGCGTTAAGGGGTCACACTGTATCTTTGAGCTTGTGCTTAGAGGAAGAGTATCACTGTCATCCTTCTGTTATCACCCTTCTCTTTGATATTTGCTTTCACTAAATGCAGATAAAGAGAATAGAATCCCCAGTGTCACAGAACAACCAACTTTACAGAGTACCTTGGTCTCACAAGGAAGAAGGAGAAGCAGATGTAGAGCCTGATGCACAGTGACTACATCTCCATGCTTCTGCATTTCTGTGCTGGTTTGGATTGGACCTTTAGCCGTGTTGGGAGAGGAATCAAATGTTTCTACCTTGTGAACCCATCAGAGGTGGGAGGGCTCAGCCAGACACACCAGCATGGAAATCAAATCCTGATCCCATGAGAGCGTCTCCCGAGGAAGGGAGTGGAGCACACACACTACAAGGGCTGTTTAATAATAGATCTGAGACGACAGCGCAGGATGTCATGTGGGGGGATCTTCTGCACTGAAAAATGATGGAAGGAGAACTGGCTAAACCTATTCCTCACCATCTGTTATTAAAGCATCTCAGTTTTGCCAAGATCCTTCAGTTATCTGCAGAAGACTCCCCACAAAGCTGCTTTTCTCTCCTTGAGGGTTCTGAAGATCCTGCAGGGCTTAAAATCTGTCTGAACCCTTCTGCTTTTGCTCAAGTAATTAAAAAAACACTGTAATAGGAGCTCTGTACCAAGCCAGGGGGTTGGTCCTGATGCCCAAGGATGCTGAAATATGGCATTTTTTGTGTCACAGGCACTCATATGTTGACGGAATGCAAAATATGATTTCAAATAAATAGATTTAACACTTTAACTGGAAAATGAATATTTGTTCTTAACCTTTAATCAATTTTAAAAAGAATAAAATCACCCTTAGGCCATTGGGTCCTGTACATCCCATGCTGGTTTCTGAACTCAGAAGATAAAAAAATTTCCTATGCTCCCTTCAGCTTCTACTTTCAGTTTTCTTTAGTTTTCATTGACTGCCCTCATGCAACTGGACAGGTTGCCAGGATGGTATTACAGAGCTGGCAATGGAAACAGCTTATGATCGAAATCAGTTGCAAAGTATTGGTCACACTGGATTTTCATTAGTCTAATGGCCATGACTAAAATGCAGTCAGATTCATCAATTAGAAATCCCTTTAGCTGCCCTGATTTTCTGAAACTCTAATGCTAAAGACTATTTCAAAACAAAAAAGACATTACTCATACAGTGTATGTCATTTAAATACAGAAATTCCTTCAGATCTTTACACAGAAATTGGCTAGTTAATTTCACAAGTATTATTTGAACAATTTATTTTAATTAAAATTTTTTTAAAGATCAACAAGCTACTTAGGCCATATTGCATTTGCAGTAGTGAGGACATCATTTTGAAAACCCCTGGGATTACTCCTAGGACTATTTGAGGGAGAGTGGATCTGCCTGTTCCTTTTGGGGGTCATTGACTGTCTAATTTTCTTGATTTGTTTATTTTATAAGGCACATTTTTCCCCTCTACCTCTGCTGATGTTTATTACTTTAAAATTATTGGGGTATCTATCAATACTACCCATGCTGGTAACAAATTTTTTTCTTCCCTATTTCAAAAAAGTTTCTGTCTACCAGCTTACCTTTTTGCTTGTGTTACATGTCAGTCATGCAGTCAGGGAGCTGTGAGTACCAAAAATTAACAAAGAGCCCTGGGTGAAGGCCCCCAAAAGCCACCTTAAGGGTCAAGTCTGGCTCTGAGTCTTGGCAAGATGCTCTGGGTTTGAAAACTTGATCTAACATCTTCGGCAGCTGAACCAGTGAACGTGGCAACCTCTAGGGATATTGATGAGGTTTTCAGCTCTGAGGAAAATCCTGAGGCTTGTTTTCATTTTAACTGGAAAAAAAAAGAACAACAAACAAACAACCAGGAATTTTCTTGTAAACATGTTTTTTGGTTTTATTTGGTTTGGGAACATGGGACCATTTGTTTTCATTAACACTGGATCATGTAGTTCTGATACAGCACTAACTTCTGTTCCAATAATGTGAAAACAGCTGTAGTGTAGTACTTATCCTGTTATTGCAACTAATATTCTACTACATCAAAGTCCAGGTGAAACAGCTCCGAGCTATTATGAAATAAAGTATTTTGACACAACAGAGAAATGAGTAAGTCAAAATGATTCACTTCAGATTTCAAAACTTCATCCAAAGCCACTCTCCTTTAAAAGAGCCTTTCTAATCAGAAACCAGCTACTTTGGAATTGCATTTGCTTGTTATTTATTAGTATAAAATCACAGCCTTTTTGGCAACCAAAGCCCAGAGGAAGGAAGCCACATTCCCAAACTCTTTCTTCTCCTACATCTGCTGTGGAGCAAACAGGCCCTGAGCTGAGGAAGTGGTTGGTGGTTCAGTAGCTGCAGCTCCTGCACAGTGATGGGGCTGCTGGCCCCGGGGACCGACCCAGCGCCGGGTCTGCCTCCGGACTACAGACACCATCCCGCAGAATTCAGCTGTGTGATGGAGGTGAGACAGCTTGGAAAATAATAATGAGGTTCAGTCTAATTGAAAAGATTTTCTTTACCTTTGGAAAGGTTCGCGTCCCAGCTCAGCCGATGACCTTCAAGAGCCGCGGTGGAAAGTCCAACAGCTCCGACGATCATTACATAAATTATCCCCCCTGAATGCAGAATAATCACCACAGTTAATACAGTTCACTAGTTAAATTTACTTTATTGTATTTTACACAGCCCTATTTACACTTTAAGACCCAATTTGTTCCCGTCTATTAGAATACATATTGATTTTTTCAGTTTTAGTGCTCTGCAGAGCCTCTTGCAGGACTATTTACAACAAAGAGAAAGCCCAGCTCTCCTGGAATATGCTCTGTGAAGTTGAACTTGAAAGACTGAATTTTATAATAGTTAATAAAAGCCAGAATAACATAGAAAATGGCATGTAAATAGCCAGCAGCCAGTCTATACACTGATGGTTCATTTTCTAAGAATTCATGTGAGGGATTCACTAAATATTTTAATGTCCTAGAGAAGGATAAGGGGGGATTCCCTGTCTTTGAACCCTCAAAAGTGATGCAGCCGTGTGACCAGGGGTGCATTAAAAGAAAGTGACTTTCAAGCTGTAATTTGGGGCAGTGCTTTCGCATGCTGTGCTTGCTCACTGCCATTAATTATTAATTTTGCCTTCAAATGGGAGGTTTGAAACTGAAACATATAAAAAATTCAAGTTTTTTAAACCCAAACATCAGTTTAAAACAGAATTAATATTTTCAGAAATTACTAAGTAAACTTTGCCAAAATCTTACCCAAATTCTTAAAGCAAAGACTACATGTTCTCCAATAAACAACAAAGAATTTACTTTTATCCTTGTTTTGTTCCCAGTCAAACTGATAATTAAATGCTTGGAAATAACAGTGTGATTATTGAGGAGCAGCATCCACGTATTGCCGTGCTTTCTTCTGGGATTTTCTAGTGTTTTAGCCTTTTGCATGCAGCAAAAATTACCTTTTGGATAGTGACCTTACTCACTGAAATAACTATTAAAATCTCAGCACAAGGTGTATTTCAAAGGGGAGAAATATGAAACTTCCAACTGAAAAGAATAGGGAGGGGGAGAAGAATAAAATAAGGGAAAATATGACATTTTGTCAATTTTAAAAATACACAGTTTTTGGAAGCTTAGAGCATTTTGTCTTAACACTTCCAAACCACTATCAGACACTTCATTTGAAAGAAGAGCTTTTATTTGCTCCTAAAATCTGACCTGAATTTTTAATGAAAGAAAATCATTAAATTGTTTACAGTGAATCAGAGCTTTTTATTCCAAGCCAAACAAGAAGTTTCAGGTGTACTCAAACAATTTTTTTTCTCTTTAATTGTTTCATCTAATGGTAATTGTTCTCATTTTGGTCAAACCTGAATTACTTTGCCCTTGGGAGGAAGAATGCATTAGTCTCCCATTTCCACTTGCAGGGTTTCAGAGAAGGCACATGGCAACTGCACTTGTTCTGTGAGGGAAAAGATAAGATGTGATGATGAGGGAAAAGATCAGATGTGATGATGAGTTAAAATTAGAGATCTGCCTGGGAATAAAAGAGTCAACAGACTACATTGCAGCAGACATTGCTAGTCCTTCCACTTTTCCCATTAGCTGTTTAATCCTGTGACTTTTAGAGGCTGTGCAATGTCATATCTTTTTAAATCTTTAATTTTAAGCAACCCAGGTTCCTCAGGGTACCCATGGGACTGGGACTGTGCTAGACCTTTGCCCCCTTCCTTGAAGGTCCTTTAGTCTGGATCCTGGTGTCCAGCCAGCCTCATGCCATGGGTGCTCACCGAGTCCTGCTGTGTAGACATTGTCAGGCACCATTCAAAGGCAGAAATAGTAGTTAAAATGCAGATATTGGGATATATGTAACTGATTGACATTCATGTGTCAGCATATGGCACCAAATTCTTCTTTAGAATATAGTAACAGCCCCATTTGACTATATTAGAAGATATATTTGCATACTTAAGGGCAGTATTCAGCACACATTATGGTTTCTATGGATATACATGTTTTTATTTGCTTGGTATCTGAAATATAATGGCAGACATTGCAAAATCCACACCACAGCCTTGTACTATATCTGGCACAGTGACTGTAACCCCATGCCCCATAAAAAGCTTTCTCATGTGATATAAGGACTCATTGGTGTTCACCATTTAATTTGACTCCAAGGAAGCACAGAGGTCTAATGAGCCCCTGGACAGATGAATGCTTAGAGTTTCTATTACACAGCTATTCCTTTCCCCAAAAAGTAAAGATTTGCATTTGTACATAAGTTCTATTCAGAAATGGCTTGCAATATGCCTCATAAAACATGATGATCCTTGCCCCAAGTTATTTACAATTTTAACATAACATGAGGTATGGAACATAAACATAAAAAAGAGAAAGAAAGATGACCAGAAGGAAGAGAAGAGATGATGTTTTATCTGAAAAACAAATTTCATAGGCCAGTAATCCATGGATATCACACCTCAGAAAAAAACCCCACATTGTTGTGTGCAACTCAAATCTCTGTGTAGACTGACATTGGCAACGACCAAGGCAAAATTCCTGTTGAAATCCACAACACTAATATGGATTTAAAATAATTCTGTTGCAAGGCACAGAAGAAGATGGCGATTCTTGTCCATAATCAGTATGGAAACTCAGCTTTCTAGAGGGTATAAAAAAGTCTGAGTGGGGACAACCCACAGAACCTACTTTGCTAAATGAAAATGGAATTGAAAAAAAAGAGAAAAATATTCTGAAGGATCCTGCCTGTAAAAATAAATCCCATGTAGGAAGCTGCACTGACAGAAAAAACAAAATTGTCACAGATGACTCTTCCACACTGTCAACACTAAAAAGCACTTGGAAAAAGGAAACCTCAGTTCAGCTCCCAACCCTTCCCTGGAAATAGCAGTCACAGTAAATTTTAATCTCTGAGCCGATTGCAGGGGAGAAAGCAAAAGCAAGAACCTTTTCCAAAGCTGTTACAAAGCTCGAAAAAGCAACAAGGTTTCGTCATCAGTTCTAAACTTTCTACTTCCATCATCGTGCAGGTCAAACCCTTAGAGGTGCTGCTTGTGCTGTGCTGCCTGTTCCTAGGGATAAACCAGTAAATAGTGGTGAAAATAACACTGTGGTGTGCCCCAAGCAGGACTGAGCCCTGCATGTCCCATCTGAGCTGGAGGAGTGAACTTAACATGCAAAATCGTCCAGTTTTTATTCATAGATATTGTGAGCAAAAACAATAGGAAAATTAAATCCTCAAAATTATCACTCCATTTTTTTTACTGTTTTAGACGGGGGGGGAGGGGTGGAGATTGATCATTTTGCCCAAACTCCTGATGCTACCAGCAGGCTCGTTGCCTTCTTCAGAACACCACTGACCCAAAGAAGGAAGTCTCAAAAATATGATGCCAAATATTTTTAGCACCTTTCTGTTGCTATCACCCTCAGTCAATCAGACCACGGTGTGTTACACGCCTAAGCAGGAGTGGCCCATGAGTCCCCTTCTCTCCCACCCACGGTGCCCTGCAGCACTGACTTAATTACAGCAATGTGCTGCAAAAAACATTCTGAAGATCGAGTAACCACGAGAAAAATCCCTTCCCAAACCATTTCAGGTGAAAAAGAATAAAGAGGAGAGGTTTGGATAACCTCAGAGGGTGTGGTGCTGGTTTTCTCACACCCATCACTGTGGTGGAAACCGTTCCTATACTGGTTTTTATCATGCAAATTTCTGCTAGTTCTGGGGATGAACTAATCACATGACTGAGAACTTGAGAAAGACTTAAAAATAAATCCCTGTGTATATTTGCTTATAAGACTTTAAATATGTCCCCGAAGTTTTATACGGAGAAAGTCCGAGCAAGCCATCATGTGGAGACAAGGTAATGACCACTCTGGTTTTCATTCCTGCATCCTTAGTCTGCGTGCCCAGCCGTGTCCAGAATGCAGCAGCACACATCAAGCCTCAGCACAACAAAGCTTCTGAGAACATTTCACTCTAAGTAGGCATTTAGATCTTACATTAGTATCAGTGGGACAGAGGCAGCTGCTTAAACACTTCATTGAATGGGAATAGACTTAAGCAGGCACTTACATGCTTTGCTCCATCAAGATATAAACTGGTTGTGAAGCAAATCAATGAATTTTTCCTTTCTGTATGCACATGCATAAAACATAGACCCGAGCTGAGCTCTAAATCAGAGCGTGCTTTCTCCCCCAGCCTAAGTAAATTCTTGTTTGCTCCGCACTTGGTTCCTGCCAGATATTTTTCATTTCTGCTCTACTAATAAGGCACATCAGGCTCAGTTTTGGTATTTTTAACCAAGTTATTCTGATGGGCACGATGGAGCACATTCTGCATGTGATGCATAGAGAAATTGGTACACGGGGCCCATTAACAACAACACCAGTTTGCCATAGCAGGTCTAATGAAACAACGCAATTGGAGAAATTAGAATCATTAATCTGTCTCCAGATCCAGACTTTTATCAGTCTGAAAAGGAAGGTCTCTGAATTACGAAGCTTTCAGAAGTGCATCCAGCTAATAACAATGAATTAGCTCTCCCTCATCTGTTTCCCAGCCTGCCTGGTTTGGTGCGTACACACAGAGAGCTTTGGTGTGGCTGAGGCTTTGTCAGCATTACCATTATTAAATCCTGTTTTCAGAGTTTTTATAACTTGCCTGTGAAAATTTACTCTAGGCTCAGAGTTGACATTTAAAGTGTCAGCTAAGAAGAGATTAATTCTTGAAGTGTATTTTTGAATGTGTAGAGCTGGGGGGTTTTAAAGTTGCATGAAAATAAAAGGAATTGGAAGTTGACACATCGCAATGCTTTTCGTAGTAACAAATACTTTCAACCCTCCAGGAAAACTTCTAATTTTGTTTTTATTTAAGGCACAGACTTTGATCTTGCTCCTCAAGGGCTTGGCCAAAACCAGCTCATTCACTTCAGATGAGCCATTCTTGGGAGGCAGAAACTGGACTGACATGACAGATTTCAAGAGGGAACACTCCACATGGACTGTAGTTCAATCTTCTTATGCAGTAAAAGCCTTGCAAAAGATGCTCCACGCAACTAGCTGGGTTCAGAAGGCTCCAGTACACACTGCCCAGCTCTGTCATGGGCAGGAGGGAGATGGGAGCCCTATGGGCATCAGACTGCAGGTAAAAGCCTTCAAAAGGTTGATGTCAGGGATCTGTGCTCTCACAGGGATCAAGGAGCAAAAGGCAGCTGCAAATCAGACTCCTTGCACAGGCAGGATGTGTTGCTTCTGCTCCTAAACTGACACCTAACCCTATGAAGCATCTGTGTCAACATTTCTTACTATGGCTGTCTGGTCCCCACATGCACTTTTACTCTGTATAAAATCAGGGATCTCAAATGAAATTTCTCCTGAGGCATCAGCAATTAATATTTCTGACTAAGGCAGGAAGGTCCTTCAAGCATTCAGTTGATACTACATGCTCTAGGACAAGTATTTCTTTTCCTGTAGATTATTAACAAAGCCTGGGTGGTCAGACATGGCTCCTGCTCCCACAAGTGGTTTGTGCCCTGGTGGTCTTAAATCAGGGAGAGGATTCCTCTACAAACTGTGCAGCTTCATAAGACCTTTCTGCTCACACAGCACATCAGAGAGACACTGTGACCCTGCTCCTGGTGCCTGCAGGAAGACCCTTGTTCACTGACACCATCCCCTGTCTTTCACTGTCCTTGTGATGCAGCCTGGACTCTCATGACATGCTTGCTGGGTATATATCTGCTTTCCAACATTATCTTCCTGCCCTAAATTCTTCTCTAACGGTTTTCCTTGATGTGAATTTAAATCCACCCTGTACCTGCTCTTTATGAGAAGCCCCCATGCCTCCCACGCTGGTGTACTCATTTTGTGTCACACAGTAGCTCAGGAATGAACTAATGATGCCAAGGCCAATCTAAAAGACAAACTAAGTTTTTCTCTAGTGGGCATTTAAACTTTAAAAAAAGGCAGAATGATTGTAAAGACAGTTTAGAGCCAAGTGTCTGGCAGGCATTGCATTTGTCACTAGGGAGACAAGGACCATCAATCTAACTGAATTGCTGTGTCTGTATGAAATTCTTGGCAATAATCAGGCAGTGGAAAAAAACAGAAAACAAGCACAAATTGTAGGCTTTGCACCCTCAGCCTTGCAGGAGGGAAAATGGGAAATTTCTTGTTGCTCCTTTCCCTCTGCCGTTTTGGGCTGTGCGCTGGTGGCACTGATGGACATGTGCCACCCACCCAGGCAGATCAGAGGCAGAAACATTGCTGCTGGCCAGCTGGCTGCAAGAGAGCCAGAGAGGACCTTTCCAGAACCCGTCAGGGATGGCACTGCTTGGTAGCAGGGCAGCAGCCACAAGGGCCAGGAGCCCATTGGCAAAACTGTGGTGCACTCATCCAGAAAGGGACAGAGTCCCAGTCCAGAGAGCTTCCTGCCCTAACAGAGGGGAAGGCAAGGCAGGAGGAAGGACAGAGGAGCTGATCCAGGTTTCCTGAGCTGCAGCTACAAATAACTCCCCAGCTGCGTGTCTTATAGGTCCTAGGAAATGTGCAGCTCTCTGCCTTCCTCTTCCAAGTGATGTTTCTTGGTAAGGCTTTGTGGTCCAAACTGCCAGCTGTTTCCAGCCAAAACAACTCCAGTGGTTCTTCCCTGCTGCCTGCCCTGGCAAAGGTGCAGGAAAGCTTGTCCATGACGATGAGCACAGCGTGCTCATCTTAGTGCACCAGAACTAGGGTGTGCAAGTCATGCAATAATTATGAGGGTTAGGTGTTTAAATCCCTCTGCCTGATAACAAAAACATCCCCCTTCCCCAAACAGGACCCTGATTAAATCCTGCTGTTTTACATTTGCCCAATACCTCGCTCTGCTGAGATGGACTTTGTGAGTGGACCAGCTCACAGAGGTTTTATTGCAAAGTGCCCCTGTGACAGGGAATACGCAACCAGGGCACCCAGGCACCCCTCAGTCAAAATGTCCATGCCAGAGACAGATACTTTGGAAAAGCCTGCTTATAACAAGGTTTCCATAAACACTTTTTGGTAACCCAATGCTAGATTACTTTGCAATAGCAACATACTGATTCTGTCCATATTTACTTGCCAGGCTGCTCCCAGAGGGGTCAGAGCAGTCCTGTCGCTGATGCAGAGTGGCTGCAGAGTCCTGTGGGAGTTACTCTCCAAATTAGATTTTATGGATGGCTCGTGGAGTATGGTTCCTGACTGCTTTTGCCTCCTATTCCCTTGCCTTGCTGAATACTGGAATGCAATTTCATTTCAGTCAGGCCTGCTCAGCTTCTACGCATTTTCTTTCTCTTTTCTGCTTGTCCCAAGTACTCAAGGAGATTAGATTAGGGTTACTTTGAACATTATTCGGAGAAATCCAGCCTTTGTCCAGCCTTCTGCTTCTGCTTTATGTCCCATCCCTATCCTCTCCCTCAAACTGCCAATCTGATTTGTAAGTGATATCAATAGTTTCCTTACACTTACTTTGTAAATCATGCTCCCTTTGTGGCACACTGTCAAACGCTTCCCTGAAATCATGATAGATGATGTCCTCTATTACATACTTATCTGGTAATGCCCCAATGTACTCAGAGAATTCAAACACATTTGTCAGGCAGATGCCTTCCTGCATGAATGCAGCAGTCACTCAGAAAGTCCTGGTGATATCTGCTCCAAGCTTGGAGGGCATCAATCCTGCTGCAGTTTTGCTCTGATTCTGGTGTCTGTTATGCATAATTTCGTGAGGCTCCATTTTTCAGATGGTGAGAAAACAAACAAGGAGAGGTACTTAGAAGGACAGAATTCTTTAAAAGGAAAGCAAGGACAAATGCCCAGGTGCCAAATGCTGCTTTTCCTATTCCCAGCAGAGACAAATTACCACTCCTGTCACCCAAACCTGCCTTTTCATCCAGAAAATTTGTATGTGAACAGCTTCCCAGCACTACTGACGATGTGTTTCCCAGAAAGTGTGCAACACCTGCAAGCATGAAATGTCAGCAGTTTGGTGTGAAAAGCCCCTGCAGTGCTCTGGCCTGGACCTCAGGCCCCCAGGAGATCCTGGTGCCAAGGAGCCCCATCAACCACCAGCAGGCAAGTGGTTAAGAAATGCATCTCCAAGATGACAAACAGCAGAGCTGGAAAACCTCAAAAGCCCTGCAATATGTAGGCTGGCATATGCTGGCTCCTCATATGGTTGGTTGGGTTACACTGCGAGTGATGATGCATTCACATGTAGAAGTCACTGCAGACATTAGAAGTGCCATCTGTATCCTTGTGTGACAATTGTCCCTTGTCAGAGCCTATCCCACATGTACTTCCTGAAACTACCCATGCCACTTACATAGTCATTGCTCCCTGGAAACACTTGCCCTAACTGTTCTGGAAATTTAAGCAGAAATTTAGTCTCCCCGTGTTTTTTTTCTTTTCCCTCGTACAGAAAGCAGATTTGACCCACTTGGAGATACCATAATTTGGATCCAATATTTTGCAAATCCTGAAGTATATTGAAAAATAACTTCCAGTGTCCCATTTCTCATCTGCCAGGCCCACTTTCATTTCATCAGATCGTTGGTTTAGCTGATTAGTGGAAAGAGGGCAAAGAAAATCAAAGCAGTATATTCAGTGTAGCTTCCTTGGAGACCTCTGCTGATGCTTAGCAGGAGGAAGGATTGCATCTGTTCTTCCAGAGAGGGGAATTGCAGCCACCTGCCTCCCAGCTGCGGGAGAAGGGCACAGTGGAGATGACTTGACACAGAGGTGTGTCCTCCAGGATGGTTTTTGGTGGTGAACAGCAGCACCTCTCAGTACCTCTTGTGCCTGCAGACACACTGAGCTCCTGAATATGCCAAAAGATGGGGGGATTTGTGCCTCACCTGTCTGCCTACTGCAAGCACAAGGCAGAAGAGACATACGGTAGTGCAGACCACACCAACTGCCTGTCACACCCTGTATTATTTTTATTTGAAGCAGATAGACACATACCAGGGCTTTCCAACCTGCTGGGAAAGGTGTGCTGCTCACATTCATGGTGCTTACAGAAACTTTCCGAAATAACTCTTAGCATGCAGCTCAGAATGCTTCAAAGAGTATCAGACAGATCAACCAGGTGCACCAGCCTGCAAGCTTCCCATTACTTTTTATGTGGGTTTTGCCTGGGAGTCATTGTCCAAAAAAAGAAAAAAAAAGGTGTGTCCTGGATTGGCTACACTAAACCTAAAGGGACTTTTAGACCAAACCTGCCCATGGCCTTGGTATAGATAACTGCTCCAAGGGCAAGCCAGGAGGGTTTGGGGACACCTTGCTAAGGCTGGCATGTGTCTTCAACACCATCTTGTGTACTTCGATCTGAGGTGGATTATCCTCAGCTGTAAGAAGCAGAAGAGGAAAATGCTCTCTCAAAATGCTCCTCTGTGAACCCCTAAGGCTCCTGTGGGGTCCAGCCCAAGGGCAGCACCCCACTGGTGGGACGTGGATGGATGCTCTGGCTCTGCTCCCTGCCAGCTGTCCAGGAAGGCAGCTGAACTCCCACAGCTCAGGCACTGCTTGCTGGCTGCCCCCTGAGTTCTGCCTTCTCTGTGTGCTTTGCAGACACCAAAGGTGGGAGCAAATTAATGTATGGAACGGGTAGTTTCACATCTCTTCTGGGAGCAGTTGGTTTGGGAACAAAAGAGTATTTTATGACAGATTACAAATTGAATTTTAATGGCAAACAACTGGTGAGCATTGTCTCTGCATCAGCAGCCTCACGAACAGGCTTTTGACCCTGTAAATAAATGGGGGTTGATTCTCTGCGTTAAACCAGCTAATCCCCAGGGAGCAACTCTGTATTTTATACCCCCTCCCCAGAGATAAACCTTTTTGCTGCACTATCTCCATTGTCTGGATGGATGTCACACTCCTCTGATGGACAGGGTATCCTTGGATAAGTGCACATATTACATTAGCTCTCATCAAGTGACAGAAACAATAAGAGCAATTAAACAAAGAGGTCTAATGGGAATTTTCATTTTCTCCCTCCTAAATGATGATGGATGTCAGTGAAGGATATGTGGAAGAGAATATTGGAGTGAGCTCCCTATGGTGTGTCTGTTGTTATGAACAGTGTTGAGTTCACAGGAAATTTATCTGATTTAAAGCACAGAACTTAGTGGGACCAACCAAGACCAAACGTGGTAGCTTTTCAGTAGTTGCAGTGAGAACATTCCATCTTCTCATCTTTCTGTATCTGATTGATTTCCTGTCCTCTGGCATCTGTCTCTATTATTTACAACCCAGGGGAAAGCAATATTAAGAAACAGTTTCATTACCTGTGTCCACTGCAATACTGAGCCTGGATTTTTAAAAGCAGGGTTTTTGGCTCAGGGGTGTGTGTGGGTGTTTACTGTAATCATTTGGGCATAGTGTTTTAAAACTGAGTGTTTAAATTTCTATGCAAAAAGTTATTTATCTCATCCATGCCGAAAGAAATTCACTTCCACAAATTCATTAAAGCTAACAACATCTATTTATTTTAAGAAAGCAATTTTTAGCATATGAAGGGATATCATCCCACCTCTGGATCAAGGGCCTGAACAGATATTTTGGTGACATCCCAGTTATTGTTATCTCATTGTAGTGACCTTGTGAAAATCAAATGCAATACTCCATTTCCTCGAAGAAAAATCCGAGCTGGTGATTCTCTGATGGCTGAGTAACAACTGAGGAGGCCCATGACAAGGAGGGCACTGAAGATATTGTTGTGGCAGAAGGACTGAGCTAAGCAAGGCATTGGAGTAAAGATAACAGTCAGGTACAAAACTGATGGCAAAGCTGATTAGTTACAGAGGAGATCTGTGCAGGAACTTGTAAGCAATGAAAATGAATTCAGAATGTGAAATGTAGACAGTCTATTTCCAAATAGGCATGAAAAGATTACCTTCACTGTAAGTAAAGGCAACACATTCCTACACCCAGGCAGAAACCTCAATGGCAGAAGTGGCTTAAGTTCAAAGAAAAGCAAAGATGAGAACAGAAAACATGGACTCTAAAAGAAGAAAATGTGAAGTGCCAGATGAAGTTTTCAACAGGACTGCAATACATACCAGAAAGCTTGTTACATGAGGGATTAGCCCACTTAAAGTCAATCAGATTGAAGAATTCCAAATTGCTAGGGCTGGGTGTGGGGTAGAGTAGCTAAATGAGCCTGTGAGGCTGCATATCACCATAACAATTGTATTTGTTTCACAGAAATCTCAGAGACTTGGTGGGGAAAGCTGAGATATGAATAACTTAGCAATGCCCTGATCTTACCCACAGAAGATCTTCACTTCAATGATTCATCAAAACCCCTCTAGACAGCTACAAAATATGAAACTTTAAAAAATTTTCACTGTCACTCCTGCCATTAGCATAGAAAATTTAAAGCAAAGGTTAGTCATTCATTCAGACGTGGGCAAGAGCCTGCCTGGTACGTGGTGCAGTGCAGGGACCACCATATGCTGAGGTTCCCTGAGACAATGTATTTCCACTGAGACCTTTTCATTTTCAGAAGAACTCAACAAAATCTGACATGCACAGGATTTGGGAGAGCAAGGATAAGTCTGTCTATCCAAGATTAAGTGCTTAAAATACCTTCCACGTGGTGGGTTGTGGTCTGGGATGCTGGAGTGGGATTCAGCATGCATGAAAGAGCATCTATTCCAAGTGAAAAACATGAGGCAATAATGCTAAAAATCCCATAAATCCTACATGAAGTGAATATTTTGGAAATAGCAGATTTTACTCAGCAATGGCAATCTCCTCTCTTATTCTTCTTCTGCTTGGAACAATTGCCATTCAACCCTGAGCAAAGCCATCATCCTTATCTCCCAGGCAAAGGCTTCCAGATGTTAATCTCAGCATACTGTCCTGTCCCTCTTGCCATATGGCTCCAAGCCCTCAACAAGGTTTCAAACAACTTCAGTAGTTTTCCATCACTTTTTTCAATGCTTGCTTAACTGCAAAACCTTCCTTCCCCACTCCCTTCTAAGTTTTTGTTCTGGGAAGCAAGTGCTTCTGTTATGACTCACTCTGCAAATAACTTACCTGCTTTCTGCTGTCCTGACTCAGCCAGGGCACTGCAGCATGGCAATCACCAGGCAGTGATGGAGGGGCTCATCCACCATCCCTGGCTCTTCACATGCAACACGCAGGGTCCTGCAGAGAGCCCAGGGAGCTCATCCCTCCTGCACGTCACCAGACTCTATTCCTCCTCAAGTACTCTCTCCTTGTGACATATTATGACATTTCTGTGCTGAATAGTAAGTGCACCAAGTTTAATAACCATTGAACAGCTCATAAAAATTTAAACAAAGTCATGAGCTGGCAGTGGGGCAGCTTGGCTGGATTTAATACCTCAACCCAAGAAAGCTAATTTGCAATTATCTGTCTAAAACACCCATATGGCTGGGTTTGCTACAGCCACTGAGCGTGCTGCTACTTCTGATGACTGTTCAGAGCACCTCTGAACCTTGTTTTTGGTCTGATATCCCTTTTTTACTCAAGCTTCTCCCAGTGCAGCCTGCTGATGTCAAGAAAACCTCCTTGAGCCAATTCAAATCACTGACTGAGACTAATGGGAAGCCAGTGCTGCCAGCAGAGAGCTGCAGGGAGATGTGCCTGGTGGCAGTGCCATTTCTGTACCTCACTGTTCCCAGGAGCAGGAAGATGGGACACATCTGGGGTGGCAGAGGCAACAGCAGCCATGGGGGCAGCTGGGGCTGTGGCATGTGCAGAGATTGCCCCAAGCCATGGCCCTTCTGCAGCTCCCTGAGCCCAGTGCAGGTCTTGTCACTCATCCGCTCTCCAACAGAGACCGGTTCCAGTCCCTAAGGAAAGGGGACTCGTACCCAGTCAAGGCTCTTGCTGCTGTCATGGAAGTGACACCCAGCCTCAGAGGCTGCAGGGCAGAAAAACGTCCTCTAAATCCATTCAGCAAATAATACTGTTTGTATAAAAGGGTATATTTTTAAACTTCCTTGGACTTTTACCTGTAGGTATGTGCTTGATGTGCTATAGGTATGTCACTGCCTGCTACAGGTGTGTGCATGTTCATCTTCTTTCAGACCATCTCCTTATAATCCCCTGGCAACTCTTGGTGGCAAGAGAAGCCTGCTCTCAGGAAAGGCTCTTCCCAAGCTCCAAGCTTTTTCAGATCAGGGACAGCATGTGGGAGAGCTTTCCTTGAGGCGCAGACCTGTAGAACAGACAGTGTTGATTTTGCTGGCTCTGCAACTGTTTGTGTTAATTAGGCACTGTGCCCAGGGGATTGGAAAGGTAGAGAGGCACATAGATCAGCTAAAAACATCTCTCATCTGACAGGTCTGAGATGTACTATTAATGTGATATAACAAGAGGAGGAAGGTGATGAGGGCTGAAGGGGAAGGCAAGTTGGCCAGAGAAAATATCATCTCCTTCTCTTCCTCCTTGAGTTTGAGCAGCTCCCTTGCTCTTTTGGCCCCCTCATCTGTACCGTGGGGATGACAGTTATTCATTACTGTTACCTTCAGCACAAGGGGGAAGGTGAATGAAAGATGACCTAAAAGCCCTGTCTGGATTCTAGCAACTGGAAGGAAATGGTGGAGCTCTTGCAGAGATTTAAGGAAGAAGCTGAGAGTCTGAAGAGGAACCCAACTCAGTTTCCAGGGCTTCATCTGCAAGCTATGAGGAGGTGAGCCTTGGAGGACTCTAATACAGTGCTCTTTCTTTCTTTTTCATCTCTCAGTTGCCCATGAGAAACACTCCAAGGTCATGCCTAAAATCTCAAGGGACACAGCCGAAAAATTGGTTTTATGACAGAGTTATGGGCTGGTCTTTAAGGTCTTAGTGACATTAATGGTTTTAACAGTAATATTTATAAAAGCCTTTAAGTCCCTCTTTATCTTATGACATAAATCATAAGCACCTTTATGGTAGGTCCCATTTCCTTTGTGTTTGGAAAGCACTGAAGAAATTTTAATAGGGACATGACTAATCATTTGCTAATCACTTATCTCTTGACAAATTCCTAGTGACAGAGCAAGAGTTATAAACATCTGTGCCCCATGAATACCCTTACTAAATAAGTTTTATAAAAGATTATATTCGGGTTTTTTTCTCAATATGTTATATAAGATTTCCATAGGGAAACAAAACCATATTCCAAACAGTCTGTGAAGCAAGGCAGCTCACTTGCAAATGTGCTGCTTGAAAGAAGATGCAGGAGGATGAGGAAAAGAAGAAAGGAATTGCTTGAGGAGCACGTTTTGCCTACTTACATCTTCACAAGCCTCAGAATAGTCTAATAGCCTGACCCAGAACTGAGCAAGATATCTAAAGGAATTTGTGGGCTTAAACATCATGGATTTCAGGAGGATTTGAGCAGCTAAAGGCACAAGAGGCCATATCCCAAAGTGCACAAAGATCCCGTTGTACATCTGCATGCCCTTGTGGTGGCCCAGCCCTGTGCTGGGTGTGCTCAGTGCTTGGACCCGGGTCTGGCAGTGCCCCCAAGCCCCCAGGCAGATGTGCCTCATTATTTGTGGGGCTCATGGGCTGCACAGTCACGAAAACAATGTGTGACTGCCACAGGGAGATGCCCAAGGACCCATCACAGACTGTCCACTTCTTCACATGCAAAAGCTGCAATCACAAAAG
The DNA here is from genome assembly GCA_035583135.1 of Lophotriccus pileatus. Classification (NCBI taxonomy): domain Eukaryota; kingdom Metazoa; phylum Chordata; class Aves; order Passeriformes; family Tyrannidae; genus Lophotriccus; species Lophotriccus pileatus. Next base: position 7,050,719 of record JAWWES010000024.1, read on the forward strand.
GTCATTTGTCTCATTTACCAAACAAAGTTCATAGAAAATCATCTTTGCCTGAGGAGGGCAAGGATAGATAACAATCATTCTTTTGGTTTTGATGTTGGGAGACTATTGGTTCCCTTAGGGTAACTCATGGCAGGAACCCAGACCAAGAAGGAGAGAGGTCCAGTTGTTGATTCAGTAGTTTTTGTGTAATTTTTTTTCCCCCAAGTTAAACAGAATGTTTTCTTTGGAAGCTCTACTCTTTTTATACTGAACAACGGCTTAGCAGCACCGCACTCCTCCAAGAAAAGCAGTATTGACAGCTCTATTTTAAGCCTCAGACCAACAGGCTGGTAAGAGCCTATGAGCAAGGTAAACCCTTGTGGGGATATCAGACCACTGAAATGTACATCACACTACTCGAACATGTCATCTGTGATCAGAAAAGCCCAAGATTTTGGCAAGATATTAATTAGATAGTCAATAAAATTATCTGTCTTTCATGAAAATTACTATTTCAATCTAACTTTGCAAGTGTGATGCTGGATCTGCAGGATGCTATGACAGGAAAGGAATGGAAGAGGGAAAACAAATTTTTTTTATTTCTAATTACTCAAAACTAGATGAGAAACTCTGAGAATCCTGTATGCAGCTGGCACAAGCTCCTCTGCTTACAAGCTGACAGGACACAGCTGGGGCCTTGGGACAAAAGGGGGTTGCTCATGGGAGAAGCACCCTTCCATAAAATTTCTGGACAATTCCACATGTATTTACAAAGGTTCTATAAATGCTGAGTTTTATTTCTAAAGGTAGTGCTTGCATCTTGTATTCCAAGCTCTTTTAAAACTGACTGCAGAAATGAATACTTGCTGTGTGTAGTGACTTTAACTGTTTCCCCCGTCAAGGAAGGGTATCAGGGGCACTATTAAGCAAAATTTTTTTCGGAATTGCTTGTTTAAATTTGTGATAAACTATCAGAGCTGAAAAGGCGTAGAAGAAAAGCACACACCTGCATTTTGCCAAGTGAGGTAATGAAATGAAAATTTTAAGGAAGGCCATATTCCCAAGGAGGGGTAGTAAAGAGTTCAGGCCTTGCATACAGCTTAGGAAAGGAGGAAGGATGGAGGTGATGTTTCTCTACCATTACACTGGAGAATACACCACTGGGGTATAAAAGCCCTTTTAATGGAGCACTAAGAAGGTGGTCTGTAAAGCTTCATGAACAGCAGGGTGATGGCAGTGGCAGGGGCTGGAGGCAGTGTTGGAAGGAAGTCGGAAATCCCTCAATACCTGAGGTTTGCAACTGGCCTCCCTCTGCATTGCTGGGATTTAACCTCCTACAGTCCCAGCCGCTGCCCCATCCATTCCTGCACCACCCAGCGACAAAACAGCCCTTCGTGGCTATCAAACATCTTGTCTCTAGTGTTTATGCCTTTTCCTGATGGAACTGCAGTGGGCATTTTGTCCCTGGGAATATTATGTCAGCTGAGTCATTCCCCAAGTTACTGCAGGAAAGGTCAGCCATGCACCAGCTCTCCCCTGGCACAGTCGTGGGAGCTCTTGATCAAGTGCAGTGTACTGCACATCATGCACAGTGGCCAGTCACTTTGGGGTTATTTGCTGCCAAATGACCGTGGTCTTGCAACTCAATTTAAAATAAGTTAAAAATTAATGTGTCCACAGATGCTAAATGAGACAAACGATACAGATTTGACATGCCTGCATGTTCCTGGCAGGGGCCTTGTGCTGTCAGATAGTGCCTGTGGTGTCTCTGGTCAAAAATCTTTTCATGCTTGCAAAAATCTGGTCAACAAACTCCCTGCCTCCAATTAGCTGAAGTCCAGAGACTTGACGTTTAAACAGCAAGGATAAATGGGAGGTAAGAACATTTTGTTAATTTTTAGTATATCCAAATTTTTATTTATCTTGCTTCTGGTGTTATCTTTTGTTAGCCAGCATGTCACAAGTGAAAAGGTGGTACAGGCCAAATCAGCTTTAATGGGATGTGTGTGCTGCTGGCTAAAATACTGCTGTTCATATGGGCAGTCTGGACTTGTACTGCTCTTAAAACCAGCCATGCTTGAACACATTTGGAACTGGGGAGAGAATGGGCAGAGATGGGGGTTGCTCTGATTTCTCCAATGTTTGGGTTTGGTTCAATTCAATTTCTCTGATGTTCAGTTTCAAACTTTTTCCAACATGCATTTGATTTCCCTATCAGTTTCTCCAATGCACCTTTTGGTCCTCTCCTCCCATTTTTCCAGAAATTCCACACTCCCATTTTCATCTGGAAGTGGATATTCTGTACATTGGTGCATTAATATTTACAGGCAGCATTTGAACCTCACAGGTCCCATTCATGACACATCCAAGAATCAGGCCAGTGTAAGCCCAGGCCCTCTCCCACTTCAGGGACCCTCCCGCAGCTTGGCTCGAGGTCTAGGACATCCAGTTGGTTCAGCAAAGCAATTCTCTCCATTTCCAACCTAACTCTCTTTGATTTTGAGTTTTTTTTACCTCTGGTGGATAACATGAATCCAAAAATACCTGGTCATGGAAAGTAGTAAGAGAAGTTTGTAATGCCTAGAGAAATGAGCATCTGTGTAAGTAACAACAGACACATTTCTCCTAAAACTAAGTTTCATAAGTCCTTGTTGGAAGCTCATTAGAGCCATTCCTGGCCATGCCAACTCCTACTGGTGTCAGGGAAGGTCTCTTTGTTGATTTGAACAGATTCTGCATGAGCACCAGACGCTAACATTGCCACTGTTTCCATACTCACATACAGTGATACATGTATTGTCCAAGGAAGGGAAAGGACAAAGACACCTTGAGCAATACAGCAAAGGTGAGAGGGGTTTCCACTTTTCCATGTTCTGTTCTGGGGGAGGCAGTGCCATGGCCAGGCTGACAAGTTGCTTAGAGAAATTTGACCCAAAAAAAAACCCCAAACAAACAGTTTCAAGCAAGTCCTCTGGAGCTTTGCATCCCAAATTAGTAAGAAAGGACACTGGCAAAAAATAGGGACAGAGAATTTGGTCTTGGGAACGGTAAGTGTTGCCAAGTCACATTTTGGGGCTTGTCCTGTGCAGAGCCAGGAGCTGAACTCAATGCCCCTTGTGGGGTACGTATGAAACATGTTATGATTCTGCTGTTCTCTAGATCTCTCCTCCCCTTGCACACAGTACTTTACTGAGGGGGAAATCACAGAGTAAATCTATGGGATAATTCAAATTATTATTGAAGGGCACATCAAGATCAGTTGATGGCCAAAGTGAAACAAGTGCTGTCATACAAAGGAGCATCTAAAGGCATTATAATAAGGGCAGTTATCCCTGACCTATTTAAATGTTTCTGGCCTCAGGCAGCAAAGCTTCAGAAGAAATGAAATGCATAACAATACCCAAATGAGATTCACCTCTGCAATGCTAAATGTGCTTCGGAGCTGGAATTATATGTAATTCTAGAATAATCACATTATCTCAAGCATATGGTATATTGAAAAGAAACCCTACAACTTTATTATACACACCAGCAATCCATGCTAGGATAAAAAACTACGTATGTGTAGATAGAATTATTCCATTACTGATATTTCTCTGAATTTTACCTTTTCTATCTTATTCTTGAGACACAGTAGCTTATGAATATGTTGTATTTCACGGATAACCCTGATGTTTAACATCCCAATTTAGATGAAAGAGAAAAATAAATAAAAAGTCACTGGTGGGGAAGTCAGTGGCGGGGAAGTCTGAAGTTAAACCCAGCAGTGTGAATGCTCTAGGTCTGAAGACCACAAGTGGGGCTTCTGCCCCCGTGAGCAGCTGCGGCATCTTCAGAACTGGCAACATAGTGAGCAGCACAGTGACCTTTCCATGCAAAGAGTCAGAAAAACTGATATCTAAATTTTAGATCCTAAAGTGATGCCAAGGCTTCTGAATATTAAATTACAATAAGGAATTGAAATAGCAATAAGCAGAGCAGATTCTCCCCAGCTGACTGATTACTGCCCCAAAGATCTGTGCATGTAAATACCATATATTCATTGCAGCAGGTATTTCAGCATGTGGCTATGTGATGATTGGTGGTCTGTGGCTCTAGACTAAATGTCAAACAGTTCTGGGGCATTCCCATGTCATCCACAATCCATGAGTCCAGGTCTTTAACATGAAGGTGCTTAAAATATAGATTCAATACAAATTAAAGGGTGAGTTTTTGTGCATCTTAGGTTGTATAATTCCCCCTGACACCTCACCCCTTGTCCCTCAGCTCCTGAGCTGCAGTAACTGCCAGTGTGCTCTTAACTCAAAGAAAATATGAAATGAAAAGACATTATTGTAACCTCAGTGAAAGAGGTCTAATACTGACTCACCAAAATTGTATTTTAAACTGCACAGTTTTGGAAGTCTTGTCATGCTTCAGTCAAGTGCCCCAAAACACTTACTCAGAACTGGATAAACCACAATATTGAATAATGGCTGGGATTTAGGGAAAGCATCTCCCCAAGGGGATACTGTACTCATCCCCTGGATGAAGAAGAGCTTACAGCTACAGAATGACTTCTGCTCCCAGCACTGGAGCTCCAGCCTGGCCGTGTGCCTCTGCAGGGCAGGGCTGAGTCACTGCCCGTGCCACTAAAGGAACAGGCATTTCTGTACACACAGATGATGCTCAGACCACTGTATGTTTACTCATTTCTGCGTTCCTGGCTCAGGATGGGGCTTGAGAAACACAGTGAGAAGAGCTTTTCCTTTGTGGATGTCCTACTGGCAAGTGCAGGAGAAATCTTGTTTGAGTGTTTTGTACCTGACTTTTCAAATTTCAGATTAAAGTTAGAGCTGAGAATGAATTATGAGTTTTGATTATATATAATTATACATATATTCCCTGGAATAAATATACATAAATTCCCTGGAAATAAGCCTTCCCAAATTAAACTGTTCCTAGGAATGGACCAGTTTTGCTGGATTCCTTAGCTTAAAATAGAGGAAAAAGTCTCTGAAACTACCCAAATGTTTTGGTGCTGATGTTTATCGTGCAATACAAAATCCTGCACTTCACCTTTCAAGCTTCAACTGTGAACCTGGTTATAGAAATAAAAATTTGAATAGTGGTTGATACTGAAATGGAGTGCTTTCAATAATCTAAATAATAACCCAAATAGTTTGCCTAGTTTCACCAATAATTATGTCCAGGTTTTGACATTTAGTCCCAGAGTTTGCAATTACATTTATTTAATTTATATATATATAGAATTACAAATACATAAATATATATGTGTGTGTAAATATGCATATACATATACAGAGAGAGAAAAGTGCTCTTTGAGCAGATGCAGCCTCCTGAAGAAACCCTTGGACGCAAATCTGGATCCTGATGCCATGCCCACATCTCACAGGGTGCAGCTGTGAAGACGAGGTGACAATTCCACTGCTGATCCCCACGGAGATGCTCCTGTTCTGAGTACAGGGAACAGGGCTCCAGGCTAGGACTGATGAACAAGAGCTCCCAGACATTTAACTCTGAGCCCACAGTCACTGGGGTGTGTTCAGGAAATGAAATGATACAGAAACAATGCATCTGGGTTAAATAAAAATGCTTGCACTTAATGAGCCTCATCTTTTTCTGCGAGATAGGAAAGGAGGAACACAAGCAGTGTGTTTATCATGCTGAAGGCATTGCAGGCTTTGACAGGAATGGAAATGAGAGGAAGGGAGGAAAAAGGATGGAGGTAGGGGAACAATACCCAGAATAGGGAACAGCTTGCCAGTTTCCTCCGAGGATACAGTGGAAGAGAGAGATTTTCATTAATGAATAACAGGCATTCCTCCACTTTTCAGTTTTAACAAACCTTCTAATGATAATTGCAGAATTTCTGTATTTATAGAGACCCACTGTGTCTGTAGACAATAGCCTCATCTACCAAGTCCTTTCTTCTGCTGCTACACAAATTCAGCCATTATCTTTCCTGCCCTTCATTATAATATGAAAGGAGATAAGCAATATATAGCGATGTTTTTTCCCAGTAGTAGGAGGGGGGGATCAGAATTAACTCAGGCTAAGGAGAGCCAAAAGAAAGTCTAAAGAAAGCATTAGAAAGAAAGGTAGGCAGAGCTGTGCTTGCACAAATTCCTGCTGTCAGCACTGGGTAATGCTTACGGGAATGATCAAAGGTGGAAAAAAAATGAGAAAGGACTATAACCCACAAGGTTAATGCTCCAGGAAAGGAGACACACTGCCCTCAGGGATCCCGTCTGCAAGGGTCATGCTCAGCCAGGCAGGATTCCCATATAATCCTTTTCTTCAACAAACACCTTGGTAAGATAAAAATCTGAACATTCTAAACCTCCTGTGCTTAGCAGAATTAATCAAGTGCCTTCTGCTTGGATTTAGGGAGTAAGAAAGGGCACAAATGCCAGATTTCAGCCCAAAGGACCATAGCAGATGCCCATCACAGGATACATAGCTGAGGCATGAGCCAAATCATGCTTTGGAGAAGGTTCACGTTCCTGGTTGCATTAAACTCTTTCTGAACTTTCGTTAAAAGATATTTAAAAACCCCACGTTTTCCCTCCATTCCTATGTAATTTCCTTTAGTGTCTTGATATTGATGAGTTCAAAAAAAGGTTAAGAAAATTGATTTTAAGCAATTTCTCACCACAATTGGTATCCTTACATGCTTTCAGGTGCCACAGACTCACAAAATGATTAGGATCCATAGAGCAAAAAGTCTTATACCCAAATTGTCTGTCAGTCTTGTATGTCCATTGGCACACCAGAAAATTTTCCATGGACCCTGGATATACTCTCCAAAGCTCAGGCTCCTGGCTGTCTCAAGGTTGTAAACCAGAGCAGCCATCATTAAAAGGCACTTTAATCTTGGCTGTAATTTTTGTACCGCAAAAAGCATTTTGGATGGTCAATTTGCATTAAAATAAGTCATCCAAAATATGGCACTTACAGCCTTGGAGCTGTGTGGGAAATTTACTGCAGCTAATGAGCACTGGGAGAAACATCATATCTGGGGAGGTCATCTCTATATCCAGCTACCTTAAGGGCCCACTGGTTTTTTTTTTATTTGTTTGTGATTTTTTTTTTTTTTACTATTCTCTGATAAAGCCAAAACCATGTCCTGGCTCCACCTAGACATCTCCAAATCTTCCCCCTTCTGTTTACCTGAAGCAGCCTCCCTGCCTTCCAAAGCATAAATCATGGTTCTAGAGAGAAGGCACCCAAAAACATCACCATAACATTTGAAACATCAAATACTTTGCTTACTTTGTAAAATCTGTGAAAATAAAGGGAAAGAGCTTACCACCAACTTTCTATGTGCTTACAGAATAACTACAGTATTTTTCTGTAGCAGGGAAGGCTCAGAGGCAGTTTCTCTCTCTCTGAAGTAGTAATATGAATAATTTCCTACAGGTCATGTCCTATAGCATAGAAACTGCTTTTCTAGCTCAGACGTGTAAATATTTTCACGTTCCCTGGGTGATCCTACCCATATATTGCTGTTCCTTTTGGAGTGCTGAATATTTACTGCTGATACCTTGGGAAAAATGTGCAGTGAATGATGAGGAGAACCCGTTTGGTGGAGGGGAATGGGAGGCAGGAAAAACTGCCCTGTTTTTCTGAAGAGCCTCTGGATTCTGACAGCGTCACCTCCACTGCAGCAGAGATGAGGCAGAACCTCACACCCTCCAAAGGAGCTGTAGAGTTTGTTTTGCAGTCAGTCATCGTGTGCCACGCTCCGGTGACATCGTTCATCACCTGCCCTTCAACAAGGTTATCTAATGATAGTGCTTTTATTGATATCCCTAATGGTCACAGGAGAGGACGTTTGGTGGCAATTCTTCAAGAACTGGTTAAAAATAGCAATGGAGACACAAGCTAGGCAGGAAGGCTGTAAGAGATCTTACAGGGAATTGCTAATCCACATCTGCAGTTTCATTTCTCAGCCTTTGGTGTCTGAAGTGTCGTTCCTTTCTCATGAGTTTATAAACAACTGCACAATGAAAGATTTGATGTTCAAGTCAAGGAAGTCATGGGACAAGGGGAAAACTAAACTGCAGAAATTACCATGTATTTTCTACTTTCTGCAAATCAGAACGATTTCCAGAATTATTTTTTCTGTTCAATTTTGCCTTTCTCAGAAGTTGTGAGTGCTTCCAAGCTAGCTGGCATTTCCATTTTTATTTAGCATTTGTCCACTTCGTCATTTTTCGTGTCTTCTTTGCATTTTAATAACCCTACCAGAGGAGGCTCTTTAAAGTGAAAAGTAACTCATATTCTTTCTTCGTTAAGACAAAAGCACTAAAGGAACCCGAGCACAGAAAGTGAATGTGTTATTAAGGGATGACATTTCTGAGCAGAGAAAAATGATCCTTGTGGCTGTGGCTTACTCTCATCACAGGAAAGCCATTCACTGTTGCCAGTTCACTACAGCTATAATCCAAAAATTTGTGACCCCGTGGATCACTCAGCTCCTCCTTGGCTTCCTATACACCTCCAAAGGTACCTGTGGTGGGTACAGAGAGAGCACTGGGGGGAAGGTGGACACCAGATGCAAAGGCAGGTACACCTGTTTGAATGCTCAGTTCATATTACAGTTGTTGGTTGGTGACTTGGTTTTATATGAATTTAAATGTGTGAAAAGCTGCTTTTCCTGCAGTGGTTTTGGACGGCGATGTGCTGAGGTACCCTGGGCTGAGAGGAAACGTCTGGACAACAGGGTGGATGCAAATGCTCGTGTCATCTGAAAAGAGCAGAATGTTTTCCAAGAGTATGAGTGCAACAGTGCAACAGTGCTCCTGAGCCTCCCAGGAGCAAGGTGGAGGCAACAGCAGTTGTTTGTCTGCCTGCACTGCCGTTCTGAATCCAAAAAACCTCAGGCAGAAGATTTCAGCCTTTGCTTTCTGCTTCCTCCACGCTGTCCACAAGTGCCTGTGGGCATTAGGCTGGATGCTGTGGCTCTGAGCAAGCCCTGCCAGCTTCCCAGCAGCACTGTGTGTCTTGTCCACTGGGGCTGGGAGGCTCCAGCCCAGGACCCCCCCACATTATCCTGTTTGGCTGCCTGAGCCCTGCCAAAAATAACATTTTGGCTCAGAAAAGCAGCAATGAGCCACATTCCCTCTTCCCGCTGCAAGATGAAAAACACCCTTCCATCCTCTCTATCTGCTGCATCATTACTTTTTAATTGCTAAGTGATTTCTTTTTCTTTCTGTATATTTTCCTTCCTTTGCTGCTTTGTGCCAGGCTGCTGGATTGTAATGTTACACAACCACCGGCAGCCGTCTGCCTCGGGGCGGCTCACCGCAACCCAGATGTGTCACATGAAAGGAGAAGTTGGGCTTATGACACTCGGAAATGCTTTTGCCTACTTCTTAAAAAAAAAAACAAAACAACCCAAACCAAAAAGCCTTCCCAGCTTCATCCTAATAGTAGAGCTCAGAGTAATCCCTGCACAGGGCTCTGAGCCGCTGAATGAAAAGGGTTCTTGTTGCTGTTTCATGTGGCTTTTCTAACAGGATTTAGGTAATTGGGAAGTAAGTTGAAAACTACAGCACTAGTAAGGCTGAGCCACCACTGCACCCCACCCCAACCCCCAGCACCAGTCACCAGGACTTGATCAGTTATAAACTGCTCGGAGTCATCGATCTAAACAGATCTCTGTCAGAGTCCCTATCAAAACATTTGCAGGGATTGATCCATCTTTTCTCATACAAGAGAGAGCTCTAATTATGGCACTGAGAATGGCAACCCATTCCTGTGTCCTGTGTGTTCCAAAGAAAACTAGAATTAATGCTGAGAAAATACCAGTTATTCTGGCACATGTGTCCCAAGGCACTTGGCAATTCAGGCATTACGTATATAGTACAATGAATAATCCAGGAAGAAATAATCCCTGATATTAATGCAACAGCAAAAGAAATGTCAGCATACATTGCTACAAAAGCCAATAAAATGATGTCAGGCCCAAACTTATCTGAAATCAATGAGTCTTTCCATAGATACAGTGAATAGTCTTTGAATCAGACCATGAATGAATCTCTGTGGCAATCCTGAGAGATGTCAGAAGTACCTTTGCTAATGAGAACATTAGAAGAAAAATACATCCAGCTTCAAAATACCTTCCCATGACTAGCTCTTCATGCCACTTTACAGTGCAAACAAGTAGTTTTTCTGTTTAGTAAGTATTTGACACAGTTAAAGTTAAAAATTACTTGAGAGGAAATTATGTCATCACAGACTCCAGCTCTGCATCTCACTGTAAGTGATTTCTCATCTTAAATAATGACTTCTGATCCTGTTAGCCTGTGAGTGTAACAGGCAGACCATATCCTTAGGGCAGATCTCCTTAAAATGTAAATAAAATCTGAAGAACGTCCATCTTTATTATGTGGTAGGGGAACCTCTGCATACACAGCAAAAATTCCTGGTTTAAATGACCATGGGTGGTACTACAATTCAGGTCATATTCAGATCTGTTCACTGGTGACATTTGCAGTGCAGATAAGAATGACTGGCAATTATTTCTTTCGTGTAATTGGATTATCAGCAAATATATTCTTTCAGCTTCTTATTTCCTGATATCTTAATCAGCGGTGTCATTGCGAATTTGCATGCACAGAAACGCTTTCCATTCTGTTCAGTTTCTTGAAGAGAAAAAATTCCTTGAGCCTCTCAAGCTGCCAGTAAGCAGAAGATCTCTAATCACGGCCTCTGATTTACTGCCCTGCAAAATCTAACTCCCAGTCTTATTGCTCCATCCGTTTCCTAAGGATCAAGGCAAGGCGACTACAGTTGACAGGCAGAGAGAAAAGCTCTGAAGCCACCAGGCACAAAGGTGACACACAGATTGTGCCTGTGGTCTGACATCCATCTTTCAGTCCATTATGAAATTCTTCTGCTTCACTTTGCTCTCAGGACCAGGGGACACAGAGCACATGACAAAAAGGGAAGAGAACTTGATTTCCACCAGGGTATGGGATAGCAGGGCAACCCTACAGGCTTGTGATTTAAAAAAATACTTTGGACAGAAGAGATAACTCTCCTTCGAGCACTTCAGCCTCTGACTTGGTGCTTGGCTACTCCAACAAGAGAATGGAAAAATAACCAGTGTACGAAATGTCTCTATCAGTGTCATTTTTGTTTCTGGAAAAATTTGTGAATAAATTGGCTGGAACAATCTTAAATTCTGTAGTCCTGGCACACATTATGAAATGTCATGGTGACCTGCCTCTTCAGAGCTTTGCCATTAATTTCAGGATGAGAAGGATACACAAGCAAAGTAGGATGAGTCCCATTCCTTCCCCACAGCCCTGACTCATGCACTTGGCTCCCTCATCCAGGACGGAGGGGTGCTACACAAAGAGCATGGCTTTTTATGTGGAGCTTAATCCTTTATTTAGCTACAGGCAAGAGATGCTTTGACCTTCCAGGCTCTTTCAGTGGAACATGGTGGTGGGTGTTCAGTATGAGGCTCTGGTGCATGCTCAGGTCAGCCGTGCTCTGCAGGGTACAGCACATCAGCCTTCCCTGCACACAGGCTTCACTGGAGGGAATTTACTTCCCATTTTCAGAGGGCTGAGGAGGTCTGTGTGAACACTGTTAGGGACCCAGCCAATCTGCCTCTGGCAGCAGCAGGCTGGTGCTGGCGGTCCCAGAGGGACCAAAACTGGGAGACATAACCCCTGGGCATGGCAGGATGCCTGTCGGCACCGCCGCGGCAAGGGGCTCTCCAGCCACTGCACTACATCTAGGACTCAGTCCAAGAACTCCAGGAATCAGAAAATCAGCCAGACGTGATTGTGAAATGTTATCTGACACTCCCTGGCAGTAATTCAGTGGTATCCCCTTCACTCTGCACCATCAGCTCTCAAGGGCTCTCTTTTTACTCCTCGAAATGCCAGAAAAATGTGTTGCATCATGTCACTGGGGAGTTCAGGGAAAGCTGGAGTATTAATTAGACTTCCCTGCAGTTTAACCAATCTCTGCTCCAGGCTTGGGATGGAAATACAGCAATTAATCTTTTCTCCCTTGTTTTTCTTTTTTTCTCCTTCCCAACCAAAGATAACCATTTGAGTATCCCTTGTTAGCAGAGGAATAATCATGCAATTACCATCTTACCATTATCTACAGGTTTACAGCGTACCCATCAGCGACTGCAGAGACCATATTACAAAACCAGCCATGTAATTAGGCCAGGTAAGGAAGGGCTGGGTTTAAATATCAACTTTAATTCTGGCCTTATAAACAAAACTACATGAGTAAAGGGAGAAGACAGTACCATTTGACTTTAAATCTGAGACAATTCATGACTCAGTGAAGTCTCACTGACTTTACTTATCGGTGTTTAAATCAGAGTGGTGTTAGCAAAAACCTTTGTCCCAAGATTCATCCAAAATGAGTGAAGACCCCAAGCCATACAATGACATATTGGCTAACACACCTACTTAATCACCTGTTCCTGCAGCTTTAGTCCTGCAGGAAGCCCTCTATGTCTGTGTGGATTGCGTGGGAGTTTTTTTATTCTTCATTCCCATTTTCTCTGGGGAGCTGTGCTTAGACAATCTTCTCCACATCAGCCATAAGGACTGCTGGCACTGAAGGGCTCTGGGAAGAACTCATGACTATACCAGAGGGTTACATATCTCCTTAATTTATGGAGAAAATAGGTGCTCAGCTGGCCCCACGCCAGCACTGCCAGGGCTGTGATGGATCTGCCACCACATACAAAGTTCAGTAGCTGGTTTATTTGTGCTGCCATGCTAATGTGTTGTCTTGACACCACCACAATATGTTGGTAATTACTTCTATGGAAAAAGCAGAGTGACTGATAATTCAAAGGAAGAATTATTTTAGGTTTGGCACCTTCCACCCGTGCAATTTCCAGCTGCTCAGCAGATTAATATTTTGCATTTCAACCTCTGCATCCATCTACAGATCCCACTGTATCCAAAAGTAAATGCTTCGAAAGTCCTTTGCAGATCTAAGCTGGCTGAAAGACTTTAAATAATGTAAAGCCCTTAAAGAACAAAGAGTTCATTACATAGTTTCAAAACTTTTCATTTATTTGTAACCAGGCCCTTAAAGAAAAATCTGTCACAGTACACCCAAATATATCACTGCCTAAGTAGCCCTTACAGGGGAGGGATTTTGTTCCCTTTTCAATATTGCATCAGGAAAACAGTCTTGAGCAACACATAAATGCAACAAGATTCCTAAGTACTCTCAACAGATTGAAATTTGGAAATGGAAAAAATGAGAAATATAATTATTGTTCTGCGTAACTCACATTTGATTTTACATTTTGAGGCATTGTTTGTGTCTTGGATAAACAGCATATTTCAGCTATTTATTTACGATGTAAACATTTACAAACTGGAAGCATATGAGTCAGCCTGTTGTTATTGCCTTGTCTTTAAGATCTCGTTGCTTCAAGGGGTGTTTTGCTCCAGGTATGAAGCAAAGCTGATATCTATTCTAGCTTTCCTGTTCACCTTCCTAGTCCCAGCTTTTGCTCTAACACCCATTCCTTTAACAGGAAAAGGCCCAACTCACCCTACAGCTCTCAAAAAATTGCTGTGAGGTACTTCCCTGGATCCTGAGTGCCTTTGTCCACATCAGCCTTGTTAGCTTGGGGCTACGTTTAGAGGTGTGCAGGGATTACTTTCTAACACATTTATTCGGTTTGATACAATTTTGTGTTAAACACACCAAGAGAACAGGTCAGAATCTGCTTACTGCCATGAATTTCTGAAAGCATCTGGTATGGCAAAATGTCAGAACTCAGATACGGGTAACAGATGCTGAGCTGAGAATGGTTAATAAACACGGAGATCCTGCCACAGCATTTAGGATTTGAGACACACCTGCGGCTGAGGTAGCTCAGGCGGTTGCCTTGGTGGCCCCACACTCCCCAAGGAGCACAACTCCAAAAGTTCCCAGCTCTAGAGACAGCACAGATTGGGCTCTAATAGTTTATAATTTATTTGTAATTTTGTTACTGCAAGCAGCCATTAGTTGTTCATTAGGTTACCTGATTTCTTTGCAATTCTGTCATCTATTAGGAGCTTCTCTGGATTAATATTTATCATTATTGCTGTGTTTATTATCCTTCTAACGGTTATTGATATTGTTGTGCTTATTTTCTGTATGATGAACTTCAGTTTATTAGCTTTTTGGGTAGGACTAGACAAGGTCTAGAAAGAAATGACTGTGAGCTGCAGATTATTCAAATATTGCCCACCCTGTGCTGTGCCTTTGAGGGTCTCAAAGTGTGGGGCTGAGAAAGTCATGCCCTAAGATCAGCTTGTGGCAGCCAGGACAGGACCATGAGGAGTCACCAGAAGGGATGACTCTGCCCATGGTGTAGAGGGCAAAGTATCCCACTTTGCATAGATGATGAGCACGAAGGTCAGTAAAGGGCATTCTCAGACCATTCCTGGGATCAGGCTCCTTTGAAAGATTTCACCAGCATTTATCCAGTTCAGCAGCTGAAATGCAGCACAGGATGCCCATCCACCCCTGCCTTTTGACAGCTATTCCCACCTGCTCTGTGACAGCTGAAATACAGTAAATCACACCCAGGTTGCTGATCAATTAACTCCCCATAATTGATTCTTGGCTCTTCCCCTCAGTGCTATTTCAGCCAAACCTGCTGCAGAGCCCAAGATGCTGGACTAAATGAAGTCTGGATGCTGACATGGTGCCATGTAGCAGCTTGGCCTCCACAGCTGGGAACTGACCCCACTGAATGGGACTTCTACATCTTTTTGCTTTTACTTACTCAGCAAGAGGAACGGTTATCAGTCTCAGTTCATCTGAGCATTCCTCTATGTCTGCAGCCACAGCTCAGAGCAGTTTCTGAGCATCCCAGCTGACAGCAACTTCCAGCTCAAGCAGGTTCTGTCCCTGAGACAGAACCAGGGACCACCTCATGATAGGGGTAAGCAGTCGTGGGTGCCTCACCCAGGTCTGGACACAACTCACAGGGTGACCAGCAAGGATGTTGGAGATGAGGTTTAGGAAACAAAGTGTTCAACATGATTGTTTATGTCTTACTCTACAAGGTCCCTCACTTGCATATGTTTTTTTCTATATCTAGAGTTAGTTTCAATTATGGGATCTCGTTCTGAGCTCAAAATTTGCCTGGTTTTCCCAGCAAGGAGATAGTAAGTTCGTAACAGCAGCTTTCTGTCTTAACTGTTCCCTGTTGTGGAAGACTTGGATTTTTTATATATCCTGATGTCAAGTATCAAGGCAACACCCTAAAGACTATTCCTTATTACCTCATGTATCTGTCTTATAAAAATTTAGAAATATCTGTATTCTTAGTTGTTTACAGGAAAATTTGACAGTGAGATATTTTTTTAAATGCTGAGTCCTCATTACAATCCATTGATACCAAGGGAAGTCCTCCTTGCAAGAGGAAAGGATGAAATCACTCCTTGGTCTTAAATTACAAAAAATGCCTTTGATTTTTCTGGTCTTCACTACCATAAATCATCTTGACAGTGTCACTCAAACCCACTGAAAGATAGGTCAAGCAAAACATATTAACCAGCAAATTAAATTTCCTTATGAGGTGATTGACAGAACTGAGCTCTGCCACTTGTCCTCCTTTTGCCCTCTTCCTTTACCAGATGGCCAGAGCTTGTTTCTGTGCTCTTTGCTGGGTTATTTGAGTGGCCATGGTATATCACACAAGGGAAGCACTCACTGAACACTTTGGTGGGCTTTTCTTTCTTACTTTTTCCTACCATGATGTGTAAGGAAAAGAAACACTTGAAAAATTTCAGGCCAGAACATGAGGTGTGACTCCTCAACTTTCCAGCACAGACAAAATGTTCTGTTTTCCTTGGCTTTCTGCTCTGGGCTGCTGCTTCTAGCCCATTGCAGACTCAGGCACGTGCTAGCCAGGCTGGTTATCCATGCCTTGTGCTCAGACACGTGTGTGCCATTTGTACTATATTTGTATCTTCTCCATCATCAATGGAGAATGGAAGAATAAATAGATCTGTCAGTTAATTTCACAGTAGAAAACATTTTGTTCTAGCACCTCTCCTTCCTTAAGGCAATTAGAATAGGTATATTATTTTTATTCAGTGCCTTAGGTTACAAGACAAATTAAAACAGCAGCACGTTCCAAATGAGATTGCAATATGTGAACTGGTTTTATTTAATTTTACTTCTATGACTGGGATATTAAATTGAATTGACTAGTCACATATTTCACAGGGCAGTGAATTATTCACAGGAAATGTTGAATTGCAATTAACTTAGCCTTCTGCAAACCCCCAAACCATTGTTTTCTTGGATCATGACTCAGAGTCTGGAGAACTGCCCAAAGACCCAGCTTTGGGTCTTCTGGGCTGGATGTCTGCAATGTTCAGCACTTGGGGGTCCAGAGCTCCTGCAGCTACAAGCACCTGATGCAAAGCTGAGGTGGGGTATTCCCAAAGGTATTCCCAAAGCCTGTGTCACAGAGGTATGCAGTTACTGGGTCTGGTTAGAGCTTGGCTGAATAAAAACTCCCAAACAGCATCCTGTGTACCAATATGTTCTCAGTGCTTTCAGCAGTAATGAGAACTAGAGTTAAAAGTAGCAGATGCTCAGCTCTGTTGAAAATTAAAGAGATTTTATCCTCCACCCAGACAGTCCAGTACAAAACAACTCCTTGCTGTAACAGAGACAGATTTCAGTCTTTTTAGAGAAGGCCAAACCCCCTGCTCTGTGCTTGTTACATCCCACTCCAGCTTTCCCCTGCACCGTCGGCGTTGCTAGACCCTCCGGTTCTGGTGTGTACATGGGAAAGCAAAAAATAAAGCAGTCAATTTTTGCAGCTCCAATTTTAGCAGTATTTTCACAGTTACTATTGTGCCAGAGCTCCACATGACACAAAGAAATCTAGTAGGTCAGCAGCTTGAAAATAAAGTCTAATTTTATATTTAGGCAAGTTATATAAGCATTTGCTAATTAAGAAAAGTGTTTGCCTATCTTTCTCCCAAAAGAGAAAAACACACACAGTACTTGAAAGGTCCCTTAAAGTTAAAACCAGAATTGCTCAGAATTGCCCTTTCTATAGAAGATCTCTAAGAAATTTTCACAGGCCACATCAATATTTAAAAATAAAATCAAGTGTTATGTTTGAAAACATAGTGAGAAATGTGTTGGGTTTTAAGTAGCACAAGATGATAATGTTAGCACCTCCACTAACAAAATCTCTGAAGCACTTGAAAGGACCCAATTAAATTAACAGGGACTTTTTGTTTTCTGCATTTCATGCTGTAAAAGCAATTTGACTGCCCTTGGCTGGTGATTTCAATGAAGCCGACCACGAACCAATTTACCAGCTAGAAAGGGGCAGTAAACACTTTAAAGGACCTTCGGTTTTAACCCTACATGAATAATTAGTGGAATTGCTTTTGGAAAATAGGCTAAATTCTGTGATGCATCTTCAGCCAATGGGGGAAAATACTGCTCGTGACAGCGAGATATCTGCTCCTGGCTGGAGGGTGGAGTGCCAGACTTCACATTACTCAGCATGGCAGGATTGGAAAGGTGCAAGACAGAAATCTCCTTTTCCTTTGTGAGACATCAACCCAGGCAGAGAGAGGGGGACGATCATGGGGTGGCTCAGCAGAGTAAGCAGGGGGCTGCATTTTTGTACACAGTGGTTGTGCGGATGCTGTGTCATTACCTTTATTATAAAGCTGAATTTATAGACTACAAAGAACCAACTGTTAGTTTATGAATGATTTATCAATCAATTTTACGTCAATTTTACGTCAGAGTTCAACAACTCAAAACCTTTTCCAAAGTCCTAGTTAATAGTTACTTATATTGCAGACTATTGATGGGCTTTAATAACCATCAATACCACACACTTGCTGCCTGGTTGTTCTTTCAGCTACAGGATTTGGCTTCGAGCTACGGGGTGAGTAACATGCCCAGTGAGCCAGCTTTCATCTGATATCAGTATCTTCCTTAACTGGAGATCTTCATTAGCTGTCTGCTCATTGCAAAATATTGGCAGAGGTTGCTGAAAGTTTCCTTCTGCAAAGGCCCTGTGAAGCAGGACAGGTTTTCTTTCTAGTTCAGTAGTTTTGTTGCTTGCAGGCTTGGCTGAGTGAAAACATCACTCTCCTCCTCCCTTTGTACCACTGCTATCATTAGGGACCTTCAAACACTTGCACCACTCCTGACAAATCTGCCTTCACTTGTATTATAGATTTCTGTCTTTCCTCGAGGTTTCTGGGTTCATTTAGTTAATCATCTTTGTTCCAGTTTTGTTCTGCTTGATAATTAAGTCCATTTATTCTAACCAGCTTTCTTCAAACACAGAGAATTCATATGTATGAAGGAGAGCTCTCAGTAGCAAGGAGAGGAAGCTGCTGAGTGCTTTGGCCACATGGCCAGAAGTGAAAAATGTAGTTTTTGGCTGACTTGCAGGTACCCTTTAGGAGTCATCAACTAAGGAAAAACTGTTAAAACAGTTCTTCCTAGACCTTTATTTTGACTAACTCAAATTTTTTATTTATGTGACTTTACTAGAAGTAATTGACATTATTGTTATACCTTCACCTTCTTCAGAGAGAAAAGCTACTTTTTTTCCAGACCTTCTGGAATTTTTTTCTTCCCTCCAGTCTGCTTGGCCTTTTCTTCTCCAAGAGATCCTCAGGCTCTGCCACCTCATATCTGTGGAGTTCATTTCCCCTCCCAGAGCTCAGTGGTTGTGAACTTATCTTCCTTCATCTGAAAATGAAATTTTCACAACAAATTACTCACAATAAACAGACCTCAGTATCTGAAAGAATATTACTGATAACTCTCTCCTGTTGCTCTGTTACCGCTATCAGAGTCTAACAACAATTTCATGGGGATCCTTCATTAATGCAAACCTTTTCTATATTTTGCCGGCTGAAGCGAGGTTTAAAATGAGTCTGACTTATAGCTAATCTTCTCCTGAGGTCCCCAGACCTACTGCAGCACTCCTCATTGGAATGCACCCTGCATCCATCACTTAATTTCCTAACCAGATGAAGCACGCTGGTTCCTGGCCTGCCTGGCTCTGGAGCTCTCATTGCAATAGCAGCCTGGGTATTAAAAAAAGACAAATACCTCTGAGATCCTTGTCAGCCTAATACATTCTTACTAGAACTAATAAAACATACATAGTTTAATAGATGAAGACTTACTCATTCTCTGAAAAATATCTTGGTGGGAGTGATGACAAAACTATTCCCATTCTCCTGTTTTGTGCTTAGCATTATTTGTGCAGCTGTGAATCACCTCCACTGCCAAACAGGGGACAGCAGAAAGCTGGTATGGCTCCTGAAGGCAAAGGCTTTAGCTGAATTTGTAAAGGTTCTCTGTGGTTTATGGTTTTCTGGGAAGTACTTGTATCACTGTCATTTTACCGATGCTGAGTACATGGAGAACATGAGCAATAACAGGCATCACATCGGGTCTGTTAAAATGAACTTCAGTCCATGGTTCCCACAGATGACAAAGAGAATTTATGATGAAGACCTCTGATTTATAGTGAGCAATTCTGTCCTTGGGAAAGTGGTGAATTAATAATATTCAGAGAAACTCCACAGATTTAAACCCATGGTGATATAAGTCACGGGATAGGGCTGCAGATCCTGAAGATGCTGTGTCTGTTCTGACTGCTGCAGCTCTGGGGGGAGACTTGAAGGGAGGAAGCAGGTCAGACAGCTTCAAGCTAGCAGGCACAGCTAATTCTATCAGGGTTTGTGAATCAGAGCAGGGTTCATGACCTAAACCCTAAAGGAATACCATCAACAGCTGGGATGTGGCAAGTGAGTCTGCATTCCTTTTCCCTTGCCATGGGCAGCCTGGCAGATTAGTCTACAATTAGGACTGAAGATGTGACAGCAGCCCATGATGAGGAAATGAAGCAGGCTAGGAAGTAACTTGAATATTCTCTTCTGCAAATCATAATTTTAAAAAAAAATTATATTTAATTATTTACATTCTACCTCCTTTCTCCCTCCCCTTCTTACTTTTTCTATTCTTAAAGTTGTTCTTCATTAAATAGACATAAAACCCTGCTCTTCATAAGAGCCTTAACACCTGTTCATACAAATTGTAACATCTTTTCAACCCTGAAGATGGAAAGTTCATATTCCATGCTTTGCAGTGCTTTATAACACCAAGCTGGCTTGATGAATCTCTGTGCCACGGAGTAAAACTTAAATCAAAGCAGACTGCAGTCAGGAAATTACACCCGGTGAAAAGATCGTTTTGGAGTTAAGTAAATCACTACCACAGTTTGTGTTTCTTTCGGTAAAGCAGGTGAGCTCCCAGGACCTCTATGCATGCACACACCAGCAGCGTGGCCCCAGCCTAACGATGCAGCAGGGACGTGTTTGTTCCTGGGTGTTAATGAGGGAGCAGGGTCCACAGGGTCCACTCCTGCCGTGCTGAGTGGGTGGGGACGGGACACTCTGTGCTCGGTGCCGCTGTGCTGGCGCTCGCTGCAGAGACGATGTGGGTAGAGGAACAAGTGCTTTCCTCCCACCCAGCTGTGCACAGAGAGGTTTGGCTTCACGAGGAGCTGGGGGAAGGTGGTCTGTACTCCCAGCTGGGCTCAGCCCAGCTCCCAGCACTCCATGAACCTTGTGGATGATCCATCACCCACTCGGGTCTGACCCTTCAGATTTTGGGAGTGTGATCTTCAGGTCATTGCTGGCAGAAAGATGCAGAGCGTGTTCAGACACTGTGAGGATGGGTGTCCTGTGTTGGGCATCAGTCACCTGCCCAGTGGGAGTATGTGGGAGGAGGGAAGGAACAGGGAAAGTGACATCTGCAGCCCCTACTGTTCCTGGTAAATTCTGGGATCCATCACTGCCATTCTCACTCCATTGGAGCTCCTTCACCTGAGCAAGGCTGGGAAAACCCCAAAAAGCTAGATTCAATGGAGATTGGAAAAGACAGTATTTTTTTTTTTAAAAAAAAAGAACGTTCATTACCATAGTCCAGATTGTGGTAGAAGATGGTGGCAGCATTTCTGGATGATTAACATGACTTCTTGCACATTTCTGACAAGCAGAAAGCCCAAGTGTGTCACGCAAGAATTGCTTTAAATTCACAAAGTCAAAAAATTGTTTGATGTTTGTGTTTGGAGAGGCAGAGCACTAAGTACTTTATTTCAGTGGGGAAACTAAGTTTACATTCAGGTATTTCAATGATAAAAACATTTTATTATACAATATGATTAAATTTTGATTTATGAAGCTCTTGCTTCACCATCTCATCACTTCTTCTACCTCTTTCATAATTCAAGCTCTCTTCTCATAATCCTCTGGGAATTTTTTTTTTTTTTAAATAAAAACAGGGAAAACTCTTTAAAAAACATTCTTCCTCCACTTCTTTGACTCTTACCAGTAACTGATATAAACAGAGGTATAATTAGACATTAAAAAGTCAACACATTAAGCTCCTTAATTAATTATGATTTGCCTATTGAGTTAATGTCCTCATAAGTTATTCTGCAGGAGGTGTGATTGCCTTTTCCAGACATAATTGCATTGTCTATCCTATAGAGGCTTTCCATAGAGTTCCGTAAAGCTGAAGGCACTTGTTAATCTTGTTAATTGTAATAACAACCCATGCACAAAGCAGGCATTTGCATTGTCCTTTCTTGCTCACAACTTCCCTATTGCAGGTAATTTTAAAAAACCACAAACTGCCCATTTGCATCTCAGGCATATTTTTTTGCTAAAAAAAATGCTGGCTCTAAATGTTTTAAAATCAAGTATGTACACTTACATATCATATTCCATACCAGATACCCTTCATATCTCACATTTTAAGTTGCAGTATCTTGGCTCCGATGTTTTCATAAATCAGGGCGTAAGTTAGAGAAGTTACATCACAGCTGTTGCCGTCTAAAAGCAGCACTACTGGATTTTAAGCTATTTCCCAATGCCACAGGAAATAACCAGGCTTGATTATCCTCTTTTAGAGGACAGCAAATTCCCTGGGAGCACACACACAGCATCCATCAATGAAGACTACTAATTAACAGGGTACATATTGCTGCTACCTGATATTGCACAGTTTTGCAATGAGTGATTAACTTTAAATAGCTTGATAATCAAGAGCAAATTATGAGAGAGTGGGGCTGTGATGTTGGATCAGGTAACCTTCCTTTTCAGGGCATTAGAGGTAAGTGCTCCAACAGTCTTCTCTTGACCATGCTGTGCTCACTGAAGGGTGGGTGAAGGAGCAGAGTAAGAAGACAGCACTCACTTGGGTGGGGGGGAACCATCCCTTAAGGCTCCTCTTTTGTTCTCCATGTCCTTGTGCTGGGCTGCAGAAGCTGCACCTCTGTCATGACTCATATAAAAGGGAGCTACTTTACCAAGCTTCCAAGATACTCATCCTCTCAACTTCTGCCTGCAGATTTGTTTTGTTCCTGAAGTCCAGCAGCTGTCAGGTATGTGTCCCACCAGTGTCTGGGACCACTCAGAACCTGATGGCAGGGCTCCTGGAACTGCTCAGTGGGAGGCTCTGCTCCAACCCAGTCGCTATTTCCACAGGAGAATTCACATACAGTCTGATTGTTCTTGCTGTTTAACAGGGAATTCATTGTTTTTAATCCAGCTGTCTGGATGTCTTTGCATGGAGGGTCTTTGAATACCTCAGAGGGAAGGAAACTCCCACTTGTGCCTTGTTGAATTGGGTGGTGCAGGCAAATTCAGATGACTGCTTTCCTATAATTGAGGCTTCATCTTCCAGACAAAGCATGATGGTAGCCCATGGCATTGTTCTATAGCAATATCTGTTACCATTTGAGGTTTCCACTGCGTTCTCTACTACGCTTTTTGTTTCTCTTCTCTTCTCTTCAGAATACATAGTTTAGAGGTGAGAAACTTTAGAAAATTTCTCATTGAAATTCCTTTTATTTCACCTTTTCCCCTCCTCATTTCCAAGTTCGTGTAGATTTGCTGAACCATTTGCTTCTTCCAGCTGATCCCTTCTGCCTCCACAGTGTTATCTTAGCAGGAAAATCCTCCTCCTCACATCCTCCTCCTCTTTCCTTGCAATGTTCAGAAACCACGGTCGTGGGCAGGACTCATTGTGCTGAGGTTCGTGGGCACTTTCTGTGGTCTGAGTTATTTCTGAAACTAATTAACTTGTCAGCTCTTTTTGACAGGATTTGTTAGCTGCCTGCTTAAAGAAAACAAACAGAAAAGGCTTTGAACCTTTAGAGAGAAGTTGAACTGAGGCTCAAGCCCAAGTATCTCCCCTACTGCAGTTCAGAACCTCCCCACCTTCCCCCCACGCTGAGGATCAGCTCTTCTTTGGCACCTCCTTCTCTCAAATTGCTGTGCAAGACGTGCAAATGTTATTTTCCTTTCTGCTGCCAGTTCTTTTCTCCACATCATTTACTACTTCAGATAGTGCTCTGAAAAAGGAACTCTGATGTCTGCTTTCAGATGAGAAATGACAATCCCTGGGTAACCTGTTCAAGCACATTGACGGGGAAGCTGTAATTTCAGGATGGCATCTTTCCCTCTACAGTCATGAGATTTATTGCAGATGAATGGAACAACTGAGAAGTAATTTCTTAGACACAAGTTTCAATAGATACGCAAGGAAATGCCCTTATAGTCCATTGAGGAGCTACATTAGATGTAATTTGTGCAAGTGCTGCCATAGCAGTGTATCTGCCTCCATCCTAGCATGAAAAGATACCTTCACAAGTGTGTTTTTCCAGGAAATCTCAAAGGGTTATTTTATTCGGTTTTGGTTTTGTAAGATCTCCTATTTCACTTCTTTAAGGTAAACTACTATGTTCAAAATCACTTTTCTTTTAGGCTATGTGTATCTACATGCCTTTAGATATGACTATAGACAGCCCTGTGCAAAGGAAGGAATGCCATTCCTGCTGTCTTCCTGCAGCAGGGTATTCAGGGGAAACCAGAGAACTGGAAATAAAGCCTAAGGGTGTAATGATGCCAGAAGAGGTGGAAAGCTGTTGTGAGCATGTGGGCACCCACGAGGGCTGTTGTGCAGCACATCCAACCAGCAGCACATGCAGTGCCAGCTTTCAATTCAAGCTTTCCCTAACTTTTCACCTGTGTCTAAGTCCTTTCAAATATGCCAAAAGAAGCTTTTGATAAAGAAATTGTGCCCAAAGAGTATGCAGGTTATTTTGCTGTTTAAAAATACAGATTGTCTCTTAAGAGGCCATGATCAGCCAGTTGATTTTGTTGAAGAGCTGATTGTCATAGAGATAAAGCTCTGTGGCACACAGGATGCAATGGAAGTGCTGGCAGCCCATGAACATGGTGCCATTTATGCCAGAGTTACAATAAACACTGAAAAACACTTCCAGTTATTTTAATTTACTTTTTCTCTGCATCCCTGAACTCTGATCACTTGCAAATTGAAGTGCTCTTAAAAACTTTAAGTACTCCATTAATTTTAAATTGCTCTAAACTCTGCAAGCCCAGAAACCCAAAGAGCACTCTTGAAAATCTGAAGTGCTACAATTACTTTGAATCACTCCAAAAATGTGGGTTCAAAATCCATTTTATGTGTTTATTTTTTTCACGTTTATATTTTCCCTTGCAGTGCAACAAACAGAACAGAGATGTAACATCTTTAGCCCACTAGGAAAGAATCACATCATTCTAAGAACAAGTCTTTGTTCAAATTGCTAAAATAAAAAAGGAGCAGCTTTGAGAAAAGCCTTCACACACTCCTATCCACCCCAAATCTTAGATGCATGCAGACATACATGATGTTGTTTCCCTGTTACTGATGACTGTATTGAATTCTTAAAGAGATCGGTGCTACTTCCTTGTGCCAGCCAGCTAGCACCCTGGGATGCTCCACTGCTGCAGTATCTGACAGCAATTCCCCAATCCCTACCAGATCCACTGCTCCTTTCTGGACATGCTCCAGCACCTCAGTGTCTTTCTTGTAATGAGGGGCCCAAAACTGAACCCAGGATTCAAGGTGTGGCCTCACCAGGGGGCTGAGTGTCCACTGAGCACAGGGGACAGTCTTGCTGGCCACACTGTTTCTGATACAAGCTGGAATGCCCTTGGCCTTCTTGGCCACCTGGGCACACACTGGCTCATGTTCAGTCACTTTCAAACCAGAAGCCCCAGGTCCTTCACCACAGGGCAGCTTTCCAGCCACTTTACCCCAAGCCTCTAGTGTTGCCCAGGGTGGTTGTTCCATGCAAATTTGCTTTTTTCCACACCTTCTGCTGGGGACAAAGGACAGAGTGTGTGGTACTGATGATCTCTGAGTTTCTTCAGTGGCTACTAGTCATGACAGGCAGATTTCAGACTCAGTGAGGATAATGTCACCCCATTTAATTGCAAGGTTGCTATGAACAAGACACTTGGGCATGGGGTAGAAAAGAGCAGAGATGTCTCTAGACCTGCTCAGGGTTATAGTGGCTTGATTTGCTTCTTTGGGGCAGGAGGAGGAGTGGAAGGTGTTCAGTGGAGGATCTGACCTCAGTGTGACACCTTACATTCCTGTATGTCCAGCTTCATGCTGTCCTCAACACCTGCTCAACAGCAGAGAGCAGCAACACTGCCCTGCCCATGGGACGTGGCATCTCAGGAGGACATTGCGTCCTGCTCTCCTCTTGGGCCTGGAGCTGAGACTCCTCGCCTCACTTGGCTTCCAGATTATGGAAGCTGGAGTGACTCTTGTTCACGTACAAGCAGCAGAAAGCTTTCCATGAGAAAGAGCAGCATTGAAAGCAGAAGTTAGTTTGAGATGAGCATCTCAAGAGATTGGCCAGTGCGCTGGGCTGGCTGCTGGGCTGGCTGGGAATTATATATATATTCCTTACTACTGATGTGTCAGACCAGCCCTTCTTTAGAGCTCGGACTCCACCTGAGACTGCACATCAGGCTCCTGGGCTGGTTTGGCAGAGCACAGCCGTGTGCTCTCCTCCACCCCTGGGGAGCTGTGAGCTCTCCCACAGACTCCTGCTCCCTTAGCGCAGCAAGGGCGGCGTTCAGGAGCATCCTGCAGATAAGCTGCCTTCAGCTAATGTCTAATCAAAAGGAAATACCCTTTTGGCAAGGCGTGGGAGGAGCAGCACGGCGCTGCCTTCGCTGGGGACAAGTCACACTGTGATCTTGAGCTGCTGGAGGAGACTTAGGGATGACTAATATGTAATAAAGCAGCACAACAGGTTTGGCCCCCCTGGTAAAGTCTTTGATTTCACTGGCAGACACTGACAGACGAAACTAAGAAATGCTTCTCATGCTCAGATATAGCCATCTGAAAACCATCACAAATAGAAACTTTAAACAGACTTTTCCTTGGAAATAGGATGTGAAATAATAACTATGCTAGAAAGCTTCTGGGGATCGCTCTTAAATCATTTGTTTCACATTTGTTTTCCCAGAATTTTTTAAAGTCATATTTATCACAAAATAAATAATTCAGCATATTTAAAAAATATAAATAAAATATCTGATCATTACTTCCACAAAACAGTATCAAATATTTAGGTTTTCCTGCTTTCTAAAGTAAGTGTTTCCATCACAGGATTGTGGCTTCCCATGTGGCTGAACAATGTAACACTTTCATCTTCAGTCAAAATAACCGTCATACTTCGGCAGCTCTCCCTGTTATGGGTAAATCTGCTGATTAAAGGCTCTGTGTTTTTAGGCTCTGATCTCTCTGTTATGTTCGGCTGAGGGGAAAAAAAAATTTAAAAATCGAAAGACAATTTTTCATCTCTCTGGAAAGATTTTCACTTCGGGAGCTCAGCATCCTTCATTGCCTTTGGCACAGCCCTAATTCCATGAATACTTGACTTTTAGCCTGTGTGGCCTGCAGTGTCCCTATGACTGTGACCAGGAAGGATGTGCTATCAGAGGACTTTTTGGGGAACCCTGCATGGAATGGCAGGAATCTACCGAAATGCCTTGTAACCAGGGGGTTTGTTTGGAGGGACAAGCAGCATTCCCAGCTGGCTCTGGGGTGGGGATGCTGTCCTGGCTCCCCATCCCCTCCAGTGCCTTGCTGTGTGGGTAGCACAGCACATCTCAGCGAGGTAAGGGCTGAATTGGTTCAATGTTTTTCATCACTACTCCCTCCTTATTAAGTCCATATCATCAGAAAGCCCACAAGTCATTAATAATGGCTCTAATTGCCTTTATTCTCCTCCACCCTCCCCCTGGCAGATGCACCTGCTGAGATCTGCCTTTGCTGATAACCACGTGTTTGCTCCAAGACAGCGAATGTCACCTCTGCACAGATCTCGTCCCCTCACTGCCCAGCTCTGTGCCCGGCACCTGGCACGAAACCTGCTTGGAGGAAAATATATCCTAAAGATCTTTAGCCATCGTCACCCACTAGAATGAAAAATGACCAAATATCCATCATTACTGTAGGGAAGCTGTATGACTGAAAATTCATTACATGTGCCAGCTATTAAGTGATGTGTGATGATGTGCTTCAGCAGTTCATGGAAGAGAGGAAACTACTCTATGAAACAGAAGGGAAGGGGAAAGAAAGAAGAATATGCATACACCAAACTGAGCCCTCTCCATGAGCTGAGACACTGGTTTTGTTGCACTGAAGTAACTGCTAAAAAAGAATACCATTGGACTTGATGTTGAAATAAAATAGAGGTCTTGGTTCAATAGATAGAACCTTGATAGTAGTGGCTGCAGTCTCCAGCTGTGCCATTGCTCTAACAAAAGATCCTGTTTTCCCGTGCAAAGACTGATGAAAACATTTCCACTGTGAGCGGATCCACCTCAGCACTCAGGAGCGTGCTGCTGTGGTCAGCAGCCTCCCACTGCACAGTGTTTCAGAAATAATTGTCTCAGGCTCCCCTGTATTAGCCCTTTAGCCATTTCATACCTAATTACCCATCCTCAGACCCAGATCTCTCTCTCAGAAGCTGATCTCCTGGGTACAGCTCCACCACATTCTCATTCTTGCCAAGCACAAGTGCCACAATCTCTTTCAGCACTGACCTTGCCTATAACTAAAAGAAAATGTGCATGGTTTCATCCTGTTCTGCTAAGCAGGACACCTGCCCTTGCCTCAGGGACCTTTCCTTTCCACTGCTCACTGCTCACAGTGCTTGCCCCAGCACTGGTCGTGGTCAGACAGATCTGATGCGATTTCATGTAATTTTTGCCAGGTAATCATTAGAACATTTCCTGCCTTAAGACCAAGGAGCGATTTCTGTGGAGACTCCACTTGAAACATACTCACACTGACTGGTCTTGGAGAGGTAATTCTTTAGCTCGTATTTCATTCACTTTGTGTGCTGTGTTGATTTTGTACTGAACTGGCTTCTTGAACGTTACATTGTGGAATATCAAGTCAAATATTTTACAGAAGCTTAAATCAACACTATTTCCTTTATTAGGCAAAATTTTAATGTCATTATAGAAAAAAAATCCAGTTAGTTTTAGCAGATCTATTCCTGTTGATAAGCATTAATGATATTATTCCTTCTTATTTTTTAATTTCTGTAGTTTTTTCTCATTGTATGGGATCCATTATCTCTCCAGGATCAAAGCTCAGCAGGCCTATCAATATCCAAAGCATTGAACCTTCTCTTAAATAGCAGCTTTTCTTCTCCTGTTGTAATTTTGCCGGTGCTCCATGATCTCTGCAAAAGCAGCATTAGCCAGGAAAAACAGTAAGTTTTTCTCAAAACACTTCTGTGCAAATTATTTACACTGCTGATTCAAAGATGCTGAGCTCTTGTAACTATTGCTTGCTACCCCCTGAACTTCTGCTATTATGCAAATTCTTGTATCATCATCATCTGGTGGGAATGCATCATTTGTGGTTGTTTTTCTCCCTAGGTTCAGGATAGGGATATTTGTTCATTAAAAACATTTGCCTTTCTGCATAATTATTGCCATTTCTATAATTTCAATTTGGAAAGAGTCCAAAGACATTGTTTGATTTCTCTTCATCCCTAATATATTTTAAAGACTTTTCCTTACTGCTTTTTTTCTCTGTAGCTGCAGCCTGTCTCTTGTATTCTTTTCCTTCCCTCATCTAATTTATCCAATTTCTAATTTCCAAATTACACTAATTGCAACATTCCCTTTTTCTGTTTGTTTTCCATTTGGATGCAAACATTGCTCCTTTCATTGTTTCTCTGAGACACGTTCAATTTCTGTAACCATCTCAGGGATCCTTTGCCAGCAGAGGGATTGGGGCTTTCAGAGGCTTTCTCTGCAGTAGCCTACAAAGGTATTTGTGTATTTTCTGTTTCACAGTTTGCCCTGGTGCACAGTTGTTTTGCACTGGGAAACTGACTTTTTCAATGTACCAAGTGTATATGTGTCTAACAGATTTTTTTCCACCTTTCCATGAGTTATGATCAGTTCCATCAGTTGATCTTTGGCCTGTGGAGGAATGACTACATCTCTGCCCTGGAGTTAATTCCTCTTTACTGAGAGCAAATAATGTCTTGTTGATCCCACTTGTTTTTGCATTACCTGAAATAACCTCTAGAGCTTCACAGGTGCTGACAGGTGAAGAGAAATGCCTGAGCTCAGCCAGCCCTCCCTAGGCACTTTCTCACTTCCATCTCCATCAGAGTAGCACCCTGAGCTTGCACACATTTGCTGAGCTTGGGCAAGTAAGTGCACTCACATGAGCAGCAGCTCATGTGGCTCAAAAGGAGATGCTCCAAAATTGCAAGCAGCTTCTTATTGCTGGGAAAATCAGGTCAGGGTTTTCTGATTTTGCTTTTTCTGCAGGGGGTTAATTGTTAATTGATGAGCATTTTCTGTTGGACAGGCATTTTCTCAATTATTTCTGTTTCAGTCTTTAGGTATTAGGGCAAAACCTTGCTACCATCTTCCTCATCTTGTACACCAGTCCATGCATTTCCCAGCCACTGAGCTTCTTGGGAATGCTGCTTTTCTCTACTTACTCCAAGTTGACCACAGCTTGCTCTCAGTCAGCAGAGTTGAGTGAGCTGAGCTCTCTGCAGTGACCCACTGCCAGGTGAAGGGATGCTCATGGTACCCTGGGGCAGCGAAGAAGCCGCATTTCCAAAGCACGTGGCACTCTGTGCATCTGCAGTATCAAGGTTCCTTCCCAACAGGGTCCTATAGGAAGACATTTGTTGGACATTTGCATCCTCAAGATGATATCAGGATCTAAAATTTTCTTCTCTACAGAGAAGTAACTGAACAGCATCTCCAGGAGCCCACTCACAATGATGACCTCTACATACACAGCAAAATTGATCAAATGCACACTGACTTCCCTGCAGTTTCAGCAAGGCCAGTAGGTCAATCACATTAATATCAGACACTCTGTTTTATTGGAGATTTCTTGCAGAAATAAATGTCAGCATGGCTGCAGTCCAGAAAGGTAAAGATTCACTGGAGAAGTCAAACATAAGTGGATCTTACCTTGCAGTTTGACAAAGTTTTTTCCACTGAGATCTTTCCCTAGGCAGCTCCAGCTATGGATGCAGTATAGGACATGCTCTATGGTCAGGAGAAATGTTACGATAAAATGTCTTATTATGACAGAGAAGGACTGAAATTCAGTCCCTTTTGGATGTGATACATCTCTTCTGACGTTGGAGATTTTATTATGAACATCTCCATCTCCACTAGTGGCATGGGCACCTTTCAAAGCTGAGGAGACGAATCAAGACTGCTAAGGCAGGAACTCTCAGACACATTGAAGGTACCTGTCATAAAATGAGATTGACCATAGCCTGAAAAAAACTGTTGTGCTACCATCTCTGCAGAAGATGGTCCTTGTTTGTAAGGAACCTATGGTTTTGGCGATAGATGGCTTGAAAGATACAAAGCAGAGTTCACAGGAAGACCATGGCCTTCCACTCCTTTTCCTTTTGCAGACTCCTGTCTGCAGCTCAGTTCTCCTGCTTCCTCCATCGCTTCCTTGCCTTGAAACAGCCCCTGTGCCATGATTGGTTTTACTAAAGCTTTACCATTGTGGTCACATGAGCTGAGCCCTGAAAGAAGTAGAGCTTGGGGGTTCCT
This sequence comes from Lophotriccus pileatus, assembly GCA_035583135.1. NCBI lineage: Eukaryota > Metazoa > Chordata > Aves > Passeriformes > Tyrannidae > Lophotriccus > Lophotriccus pileatus. Next base: position 7,081,723 of record JAWWES010000024.1, read on the forward strand.
TCTGCTCTGCTTTATTGCCCCAAAACAGCCTTCAGCCTTGCCTTCCATAATGCCTACAAATCCCAAAACCTCCAGATTTTTAAGTTTGCAGTGCAGTATACTAATAACACATCGCACATTCAAACACATAACTTCAAATATCAGAGTGTTGTAGAATAAGATGGAAATTAAAGGGAAAGAAAAGGTGAGTGCTTCAAGGGTTCTGTCTCTTCTGCTCCAGCATTGCACAGGCAGTGGGACACCGAGCCTCTGCAATCCATCAAAAAGCTCAAGTACCTGTTGAAGCTGGTGAAATGACCAAGTCACCAATCTATGAGCACAGGGATGTTTGTATGACTGGCAACTGCTTGCTAAATTTCATGTTTTGTTTACTCATATTCACCCTTGTTAAATTAAATTAGGTCTCAAAACATTTTGAAAATCTTGGACAAATGCCATACATCGTTAAGGAAAGATTCATTATCTGTGTAGCATTATTAAACTTTTATCTCATACCCTTTTTAGTACCATTTTTTCCTAAGTTAATTACCCAAAGCTTTTCGGCACCAAGAACACTAATAGAACCTCTAACGGGCTGCAATCAAGAAATCTTTTGTTAAAATAGAAAAGGGCTTGGATTTATATTTAAAGGCAAAAAAATGGAGAGTAATGCCAGATCTTTGAAGAGTATACATTGTATTTGCATTTTCAGAGGCTGGCTCATTCCCTGATTACAGTGTGCCCTGCTTACTCATGCAGATGGGGTGAACGTGTCTGTCCAAAGAGAGCAGCTTGCCCAAGTCGCTGCAGTACCTGTAAATCACAGGCTATAGCAATTGCTGTTTTTCCCTGCCTGTGGGTCTCAGAAAGGTTTGTGGTCTCAGCTGTTTCCATAACTGTTCAAGTGCCAGGTTACCATTTCAAACATCCTCCTGTGTCCAGTGCTGGGCAGCTGAGCCAGCTGGCAAGGCACAGACAGATGAGGCATGGCTGGTTGCGTGTGGGAGATTTGCGGGCAAGAGGAGGACATATAAAAAGCACATTCCCTCAAAAAATGCTCTCCCTATGGCAGCGATTTTGGGAAAGATTTTCCAGGAAGTCTGCTACTCCCTGCCCTCCCCAGTGCAGGGACAATGCTCTGTTGATGGGAATAGGAGCAGCAGCTCCTCAGCCATGAATTACCACGGGAAATTAGGTAGCAAGAGGCAATCCAGTAATGGATGCTGTGACATGTGCCCTCAGAGGGTTTGATCAACTGCAGTAATATTTACCTAGTCATCCACTTTCTGTTTCAGACAAAAAAAAGGGCAGCAAACATTAAGGAAAGTGGCCCTGTGAGAGCTTTCTATCTCTCTCTCTCTCTCTCATCTACAATTGTAAGACTTTTAATAGATGAAGGACAGTAAGAAGGCTAGAAATAAACATGACACCTTCATTGGTTTGGATATTTTTAGACAGAGAAACACGTTACCTCCTATGTAGGAAATATTATATAAAAGAAAGGTGGGTTTGCACTGCTTTCCATAAAACAGTGCAAGGAAGACAGGCAAGCATTTGATGAACAACCCTGAGCTTAGCATCTCTGGTACTCCAGTCTAATTTATTGCCACTTAATAAGTGGCTTGACCAGATTCTGCACGGGTTGATGTAGGGGAACTATTGAGGGCGAGAGTTATAACACCCCCTAAATTTAGGACCCTGGGGGTCCATCCTGCATAAAATTCACTTATTCAGTGA
>JAWWES010000024.1:7083538-7094194 GCA_035583135.1 Lophotriccus pileatus
CTGTTATCTTCAGTTCTCTCTTTCCTCAGAAGTCTTCCTCCACCAGGCATAGGCCTCTTGTGAGCCACTTCCAACAGGGAACTGTATGATGCTGTCACCTAGCAGAAAACGGCACAATGAAATGGGAGCCAAACCCAGACAAAAGGCTAAAAAGATGGCACAAAATGTTTAATAAAGACAATATTTAGTCAGCTGTGTAGATACACCAGCTTCCCGTGCACTACAGCTTTACAAGGGGACTGGGGATCCTGAACTAAGGTACTGCTGAAGTACAGGCATGTTCAATCAGGAATTACTGGATGAGATTCATGTCTGGAGGCTGCAGTCAGCCTCAAAAATCTATTCTCATCACTTGTGGCTAAAAAACCATTCAATTGTGTCCTTTGATTTCAGCTTGGGCAGTGTCACTGCAGGGCAGGGCAGGTTGAGCATCTTCCTCCCTCCCTGCAGGGAGGTGTTCCTGCCTTCCTGCCCCCGGTTCTATGATCACATGGGAGTGTGTTCAAGCTTCTGCATAATGGTGGAGGAGCCTTCTGGGGTTTGTCTTATTGTCTGTGGCAACAGACACCTTTGTGCACCCACAGGACTGCATGGAATGGCCGTGGGATCCTGCAGGGAAAAGGCACAGCACAAAGCCTGCCCAGGGACAGCTTGCCCGGGTGATACAAGTGCTGGTTCCTGCGATGACTGGGGACTCGGCAGGCAGTTTTTTGTAGTCAGTTATTCCCAGTGAAGAGTTCCTTACCTCCCACTGTGCTCCAAGCTACAGGATTTAAATGATATTAGCCTTTTTCCAGCTGTTTGAAATCTAGTGAGCAATGTTGCTTTGCTTCTCCCCTCTGCCACTGCTTGCCTCCCTAAGGGGAATATTTTGGCTGTTTTCCCATCTGAAGCTGTGTTTAGAAATTTGGATTAGTTCAGGGACCAAACTGTCTCTTTCATTCTCATTGCAAACACCACTAGAGTTATTTGGCTTCATAGTTATTTCCATTTCCACATACTCATTGCAAAACACCACCCTGCCCTCTGCAGTGGTTCTAACCCTCCTGTGGTTGATCCTCCTCAGAGTGAGCTGTTGCTTGTGGTTTTCACATTGCGTTTTTGCCAGCCATGCTTCCACAAGCACTCACAGATGCTAGCTGGCCCTCCATGTGCTGGCTGGGCACCGAACAGAGGCTGGGGCTGTTTTATTTTATCCGAAAACCTGCCAGGGAGGCACACAGACTTGGTCCCTCTGCCCTATGCACAGTGAAACGGCTGCAGTAAATCAGCTTGCCAGAGATTACGCCAGCAAGGCCAATAAAGCAACGAGTGTTCAAACAGAGTTTCAGCTCTGCACTTCAAAACCTGCTGTTTAGAAGAAATAGGGTCTGTCTTGATCAGCACAATCCTGTCAGAGAAAAAAAGCCTGGCTCTGCAAAACTGCTGAAGTTTAGGACTTGTCCCAAAGGCATGTTATTGATTGATTGATACACAGAGGGTAAAGAGGGTCCAGGGCAGAGGAGCTCCCACCAAGGCTGACAGGGAGCTGGTGGGTGTCCTGGAAACCCAGCAGCTGTGTGGCTGCAAGCTGGGATGCCCTTGTACACAGAGCATGTGCAGCCCTTGAGGCAATGCCAGATGGGGAGAGATGCATTAGCCCTATTCGATACCAGGGCTTTGCAGGTATCTCAGACCAGCTGCTGCAAACCACCTGCTGAAGCAGAATTTTTATGTAGGACAAGCCATGCCTTGGCTGAGGGTGGTGGTGGAGGCAGCTCAGCAAGTCCACAGTCTGAAAAATTACATCCTATGACACTGACTACCTGATTTGCTGATAAACAGGACCTTTTCTGTCCTGTGTAGTATCTCTGCAAATGGTGTTCAGTTCAGAGCATCACCCAAGACCGAGGCAGTAAAATGTTCCTGTGAATCACTGAAACCATGATACAGAAGAAATATATTTGTTAAGTGATCTGACCACTTTTATAATTTATTTAAAGGTAATAGCATCCTAGGATCATGACAAAGAACATAATATTTTTTAGTAATGGGTGCTAAGGCAGTTCTACAGCAATTTCACGGTTATTTTTATCATCTTAACCACCACATACATGTAGAAATATTCATTTGTGTGTGAATACAGTGCTTTATATCACTCCAGAATCAAGTTTCTTAGTGAAGAAGAACATTTTGAATCTAACCTGAAAGATACTGATTGCCACAAAAATACTTGGGGAGTAATGGAAAATGCAAATGCTGCACAAATGCTTGGAAAAGATCCAAACTGATGCTTTTAAAACCGACATCAAACCCGTCCTGTTCTTCGGCTGCTGCTGTGTGATATCATGTACAGAGATGTCAAATTACTTAGAGGACTGATATCTGTTCAACTCAGCAACTTTCCTATCAGTAAATTAGAGAATCAAAGTGCAATCAAACTATTAGAGGAGGTTCCCATGGCGTAAAGAGGCATATTTCCCTGCATTAATATGCTTTTAAGAGACAAATTCACCCAGCAGTTGCTTTACCAGCTTGTAAAATGTGCAGCACAAGCAGAGCCCCAGACCTCTCACTCCTGAGGAAAATCACTTTCTCTGTGCAAATTTTTGGGAGGTTTATCAGTCTGCAATTTTAGCAGGGCTCTATTTAGGCTGTATTTCTCCATGAAATTGGGTTAGAGGTGTCTCATTTGGGTGAGAATACCCTCAGTCAGAGCAGGTGGTTGCAAAGGGGTATTTTATAAGACAAAGCTTTCTAGTTTGTCTCCCCTGAGAAGACAGAGCCTGTAGTGGGAAGAGTGAGGTGGCAACAGGACTCTGCCATCAGTTAGACTCCTGTGTCAGCCCCTCATCTAAGCTGGCTGCCTACAGCAAATGAAGAGGAAAAAGTCAAGTGCTGCTCTTCACTGACTTTCCAAAGCCATCCCAGGTCTCCTGAATGTAGCAGCCCCCACAGTGAAACCACAGCCAGAGGCTTCTCCAGGTTTATGTTGTAGTGCTCTGGTGCTGCACCTCTAATTCATCCATTACAATGTGTGTGTAGCTCAAAAATTGAAATATTGGGGATTCCAACAAAAGGCATAAAGCTTTTCTTTTTCTTTAAATTTGTTTTCTCCAGATGAAGCCTTTTTTTATTTTCACCAGACTTGGCAAGGGATTGGTTAAAAGCACCTTTCAACCTCTCTGGATTTGTGGGAGCCTAACACTTTCCCAGGGGACCTCTTTAGGAATTTCATGGTGAACCTGACAGTGGTATTGTCCGTGTGAGTAATTAAAACATGATCCTTTGAAGTGACCAGAGAAAAGTCAACCAAAAATAAAAGTCAACTTTTTTTGAGAAAAGTCAACCAAATCCCTCAGTTCCTGAGGAGCTCAGGAGACGATCTAAGAGACTTTTTTCCAGTGAGTCTTGGAGTGTCCAGATGATCACCACCATTTCCAAAGTAACCATAGGAGAAACAGCCCCTTTCTAGGTGTATGGGTTTTCAGTTTGAATACATCCCCCAGTCCTTACCTCTGCAAACTCTTTTGCTCCTGCCAGCCCTGGCCAAGCCTCCGGATGGGAATGTTATTTCATCCTATCTGATGGCAACAGCAAAGGCCTTATAGGCAGCATCAAGTCAGCTCCCCACACGTGAGCCAGTTCTCTGCTGAATTAATAGCAGAGGAGTTTCAAAGTGTGAGCCATGACCATGCTACCAGTAAGGATGTTCTGCTACCCCCGAGCAGGATTGCTGGGAAGCACACAAACAACCGGCTGGTATTTGTTTCAAATTGTTGATACGTAAGCAGGGAACATGCCGTGCATTTAAATCACTTTCACACTAAATTTGGAACAGAAACCATTAAATATTTATTGTGTGCCTAAAATACTGCTCAAGCGTCCTACTTACTGATATTACATATTAATTCACATAGATTTTGCAGTACTGATAATGCATTTATTTTAAAATGGTAACTCTGAGGCTTTCATCATGATTGGGTTGTTTAATAAAAAGAGAGATTCATGGCCCCAGAGGAATCCCATCTAGTCACTTCTGTAAACCTGGGGAAATGGCTCGTGCAAAGGGAAACTCAAGGGTTCATAATTACCAGGGAAAAAGCACTAGCTGGAAGTTTTTAGTGATGTGTTGAAGACCAGTAACATCAGCTCTTCCAGAATAAAAACGCTTCAAAGCCTAGTAGAAATTAGGAGTTATTTCCTTAGCAGTGGGAGTACTGTACATTCAGAGAAGCAATCACACAGCTAGAGCATAATTGCTACAAATCGATTGCTACCTTCTCCAGGTGCTTCCCTGAAATATGAGGACCAGTTGAAAACCTACCACAAGAACTAAAAAATAGGTAAATAGATGCTCCTTGGCTTGCAGTGACCCCAGGGACTGAATGGCAGCAGCAATCCAGCCCAGGTTTTGTAGGAGCCCTGTGTGTGCTGGAATAGATCAGCTGCAATTATTTCCAGGCTCTGGGTGAGCAGAGTAGGGTACATTTGATAAATTGCCCGTGGTTGTCCTATCTGCAATAAGCTTCAGTCATTTTTAATTATAGACGCCTCAAAAGCTGGGAGCCAGTGCTGATTAGGCAGCAAAATATTGCTACAATCCTCTCAGTAGTGTTTGGGAAAGGATTTAGGTGCTGAACCTGACGTGGATGTGATGCTGACAGTCTGGCCAGAAAGTGAAGGTAAACAGCTCACTTGTGGATTCTGCTGAGTACCTGCAGACATCGAGGCTGGTGTCTTTCAGGGCCTGCTGGGTCAGGATAATTTGGTGTTATTTATTTTCACACCTGGTATAATAAACCCTACGAAGAGGCTGGAAAGACCAGAACCAGTGTCAGGACCAAGTGAGTCCTCAATGGTGAGCAAGCTCTGCCCAAGCCCATGGAGGAGAGCAGGGGGTAGGGGGCACTAGGCATGTATCATATTGCCCACTATTCCTGCCTTGTGTCACCAAAGAAGGCCATTCAACTACTCCCCCTCTGCCTCTGCCCTGATGTGTCTCTCACAGTGTATCCCCACTTCTTTCCCTGCAGCATTTGCTCTCCCAGTGCCTCGGAGCAGCAGGCACCTGGAAGAAACATATCAGGTGGATCCAGGAGCATCAGCCTCAAGGCACAGCAGGTACCAAAGCCTATGTGCTGGCTGTCTTCTTCACAAAACAGGGCTGCAGGAGGCAGAGGGTTGGGAAGCAGCAGCATTGCCTGCAGAGGCCAGGGCTGCTTCAAACCCAGCCACCAGCACCCCACACACAGCCGCAGCTGCAGCGTGTCTAAATCCAGTTACAGGGTGGAATAAGCACTCCTACCTCAGCACACAGGGCTATTTCTGACTCCAGAACCTGGATGCTGTGGGAGCTCTCATTTCCCTGCAGATGCTAATCAGGTCTGGAGAGCAGCACCCAGCACCTGCAAATGAGGGAGAGGAGAGGGAAAATGATGGCTCAACAGACTTTTTCAAGGGACTGAAAAGCATTCCCAAAGCACCTTCAAACACAGTATCCAGAAATAGATTAGGAGGTGACCTCATTGCAAGCCCCAGTTTCCCAGTGGTGCAAGTGGAGTGGGGAATGCCATCTCTGCTGGCAGGAAGGGTCTGCCACCCCCAGCAGGCACCTACAACTGAACAGGACACAGATAACCAGTCCCACTGTGGAGGAGATACTGACTCTCAACTGGCTGGATGCTGCCCTTTGAGGTGGCAGTTTGGTGATGGAAGGAAATTTGCTTGCCCAGGTGGTATGTCAGAGAGCCCTGTGCTGTAAATATTAGGTGTCCAGGGCAGGGGGGAGTCTGAGCACTGGTAAGAGAAATGCTGAGCTGCAGCAGTGGCACTGTAGCTCTTGAACCATCCAGAGCCACAGTGGCTGGGTGCCCTGTGGTGCCTCCCTTCCCCATCCCACGCTTCCCTGATGCCGAGGGGTTAAGTGAGGCCAGCAGCCCTGGCTGGCCCCTGCTTTGCTCCTGTCACAGCCCTGATGCAGCCAGGATCCCAGTGTAAATATTAGCTGAGTGTGCGTGAACAGGTGAAAAGAGCACCAGTTTAAGCCACTCTACTTGGGAGACACAGCAATCTATATACCACTGTTACCAAGAAACAAGGATTGTTTTCTGTGCTATTTTAGGAAATAGAGAAACAAATGGAGCCTAGGACACACCAGGATTTCTATTTCCACTCTGTAAATTAGTGTTATTACCAAGTTATAGTGTTTTCCAGAGTCACTCTGCAGCCGGACTCTATTCATGCCTGAATCAAAGGACCTGTCCCTCAAACCTGCCCACTGACACACTCCCGTAACCCACTTCTTTAATCTGCCCTGCTGCAAGCTGCAAACTGTCTGGCCCCTCACAGCATGTGCCCAAGGACATGGCAGCAAGTCCTCAGGAGAAGGTACCATTTACTTGGTACTACCTGTTGCATAGCCTAAGCCAGACTGGCCCTCAGCAGCTTCCCTGCTTCCTCTTTCAGTTGTTGCTGAAATTTCTCATCTGCATGAACTGTAAGATATTTTGAAGTAGAATCTTTTCCTCTTACTTTGCCTCTTTTTTTCCCTTCCATTGTCACCTGATGCTGCACGAAATTGAGACTTGTATTGCAAATCTGCCTTTCCAAAACAAGAGGTACGGCCAAGCAAACATTTATTTCCCATTTTGATGGCACACTGAGAAAGGGCCGGGTTTGTGGTAGGCAACAGCCAGAAGAACAAATGATCAGAGATGTTGGAACTCTTACACATGCCAAGATGAGCAGACAGCAGTGTGATTTCTGGGTGACTGGCACCAGGTGACACCATGTCCATCTCTACATCACCTGAAATCAGGAGCTGCTCTGCAGTCAGTCTCAAGTCGAGGGTCAGTCCCAGCTGGGGTCTCTCCACACCCCTCCAGTGTTTTCTGCCATTGGTGCACATAGATTTTACAAAGGCACTAGTTGCTTCCAGTTTTCATAACTATTCTGTTTTAGGCCTTTAACCAGGACTTATAAAATAGATGCAAATGTGAGCCTCCCTGAGGGAGATATTCCAAACCTTGGGTCCTGCTTGCCTGCCTGCACAGGCAGTGTGCCACAGCACCCTGTGCCACATACACAGGCACTCCCTCTCCAAACACTCTGCCCCAAAAGCCAGGGCCTCTGCTTAAGCTCTGCTTTTCTTTACAGTCATTTCCACAAATCATTATCTACGCTAATTTTCCCTGCCTAATGGGAATAAATGGAGAGGGATACAAATGCTACAGCAGTGATTTTTTCTAATATCGACAAGTTCTTCCCTCTGACACCATGCAAAATGGAAACAAATTTGAAACATTTCACAAAATGCTTTTACTATTCTTCAGCCGACTCTGCTTCCAGTACCTGAGGCCACCTGGGATGTCCTTTACGCAGCTGCAGTAGCTCCAGGCAGGAGAGGTGAGAAGTGTTTCGCCCTCTGCAGGGATGGGCATGTGTGTGCTGTTTGCTGCTTCTTGTTTGTTGTGTAAACAGGAGCAAGCACGGAGGTGGAGTATTCCCACATGGTGTGTATTGCCTCTTACTGGAACCTGCAAGGGAGCTGGCAATGCAGGTACTTTGGATCTCACGTAGTAATTATTCTCGAAAGGAGATGCAATTAATTCACGATGCTGGAAACAAATACGTAGGGGCAGATTTTTAAAACTTCCTGGAGCCTGTTCCAAAGTGATAAGCTAGAAAGGACCATGGATTTTGCAGCTATGTTGCATCTTGAAAATGAACTACCCAACATTAGGCATCCTTTTAACCCAAAGAGCCTTTGTTTTAATATCCTGAGCAAACAGCAATATACACCAATACAGCATCAAAAATTATTTAGCTAATGCTCTTATTTGTCTACATTTACCCACTCATGATGGGTAATTACACAATTACCCACCATGAAATATTACCACTGGAAGTTAGGCACACATAATTTTCATGTTCGCTCCACTAGCACTGCTTCCCTTCCTGCACGAGGCTGGACAGGCTGCTTTGCAACAAGATGCAAACAACTGTGAGAGATGTCTTAGAGGAATCTGGATACATCTCTCTGGACAGAAATGCCATTTAAACAGAAAGCAAGAGGCCTGAGAAGTTTTTACCTTATTCTTTCTCTTACTCAGCAAAAAGCATGAATGTTTCAACTGTACATTCAGATGTAACCACTAGGAACACGTGGCTGTGTGGATTAAGGAAAGAAAGTGTTGATCACATTGAGGGCAATGTGTCCCTGCTTCTCTGGACCAGCAGAACTTCCAGATGAACCTTGATTAATCCATGCCCAGATATTCAGTCAGGCCCTTTCAAACATAACCAAGTTCAAAGTTCTCCAGTGAGCCAAATCTCACCCACTAAGGGATAAATATAATTCTGAAAGCTCCTAAAGAAGAACATGTGGGGTTTTGGTGGTTGTATTTATTTCACATCAATTAATTTAAGGAATCTTTTCTGACAGTCTGTCAGAAAACTCAATCTGTCTCTATAGATAGATACACAATGTCTGTGATGTTCCTATCAGCAAAAGTTGCTTCTGTCATCCCCCAGTAGCATTCCTCTAGCAAATCCACTTCTGCAGAGTTACCTAAACAGCTCAGACCAATCACCACAGAAAGAAAATCTCTCATAAAAAATGGTCCAATTTTCCTCTGATCATCTTATAAAGTTTTGTTGCTGTGTTGTCTGGGAGAGGGAAAACAGAGAGCTCCAGTTTCTGAACATCTGCCTCTTCAACTTTGAGGGAGAGCATCTGCAGCCTCATGTCACAAAAAGAATTTTGTCCATTCTCCAGTACAATAAATGGCATTTATTTCTTGAAACCCCCTAAGATCTTCTCTGTTGTGTGATCACCTACAGGTAATGTCATTATAGACACAGATGTAATTGATTCAAATTTTTCCTGCCTTCATAGTTGGCACAACTGGACTCAGGACAGTGAGTTTTTCTGATGTATAAAATGAAAATGGCATCAATTAAAAAAAAAAACTCTGAAAAAATAAGAGAACTTTACTGAGGAAGAGACCTTTGAGATCTCGCGTCACCCCTGCAAGCTGCCTGCCAGCACCAGCACCACGTGCTCAGTTCATGCTGTTTATCCCCAAATACCAGCCAGGCTGGTACCACCCCAATGCAATGCTGGGGTGGTTTCTGCCGGTTTCCATCAGCCCCTGGGTTGGATTGACCATTCTGGCAGCAGCACTTGAGAAACTGGGCAATAAAGCACTGCCTCTGGAAGCGCTCTCAGAGGAAAGCAGTAGCTGGGCAGAGCAAGCTGTGGCTGTTCCAGCTTTAGAAGTGAGTGTTCCCCTGCAGTGCCAGGGGTGCAAGGTTCCAAAGCCCAGCCTTGACAAGCAGGATTGCCAGTGGGAAGCACATGGAAAACTTTGTTTGCAGGAACTTGACAATTTTGCTCTTCCGCACAGCGTTCAGCATCCTCAGGACTTCCCACTTTGCCAGAAGGGCACACCATGCCACAGTGATGTGCAGAAGGGCACAGCTCTAGCACGTACAGCTAATGGAAATGGAGAAAGCCATTTTTCTCTCTCTACACAATTTTTTTAGCTACTTCTTATGGCTTTCAGAAATCCAGGGCTCTCAAGTTTTTCCAGACTCATCTGCTACACTGAGCTTTTAATTAGAAGTAGGAAAGGAGCTCAGAAAGCCCAGCTGATGTGAAAATGCTGGAACACATTGACTGAAGCAGCGCCTATCTCCTCTCCTGCAAGCTATTCTCACAGCCCATTACCAGGAGTCGATGTTTACCTATTCTCCCCAAACATTTATTAACATGAATTAAGAGGTGACAGGTATTTTGACATTTACAAAAGAAGCACTGCTAATTGAGTAGAAGAAAAACAAACCTTGAAAACACCCACCCACCACAAATACACACGTATGCACAAATGAAGCCTCATTCAGATCTGAAAATCACCAAAAACTAAACCATTGAGCACACATGATGTCTTCACTGATTCATCCCTCGGGGTGGCTTGTGAAGTCCTCCGTTTGCTCCAGGTAATCTTCAAAGCAGAACACCATGATATCATTACACGTGTAATAATTAGTGACTTGGTGAAATATTTATCAGTGGTATTGCTTTTTGATTAAGAGTTTCAGCTACACTGAGGTGCAAGAAGAGCTGCTTGGTGGAAAGCAAATGCTGAGAGCCTCAGGTCTGCAGGGTATGTGTGGCTCAGGCAGCTGTGGGGACCCAGCGACGTCTGTGTGGGGCTGTGGGGACACTGAGGGACAGTGGGGTCTGTGAGCCCAGCAAAGGAACAACAGTTTGTGCAGGGCTGTGGGGACACCGTGGGCACAGCAATGCCTGTGTGGGGTGTGGGGACATTGAGAGCAGAGCAGTGTCTGTGCGGGGCTGTGGTGTCTGTGGGGACACTGAGGACACGGTGCCCGTGTGCGGTTGTGAGGACGTCATGAGTGTAGCAGTGCCCGTGTGGGACTATGCGGACACCACGGGCACAGCAGTATCCGTGCGGGGCTCTGTGGACCCTGTGACACTGGTGTCTGTGGGGACACCGAGGGCACGGCGGTGCCCGTGCCTGTCCGCGGGGACCCGGCGCACACGCCATGTCGGCGGCGCGGCCCCCACCGGGCATGCGCGGGGGCCGCCCGGCGCTCGCTCCCCTCGCCCCGCGCGTGCAGCACCGCGGTCAGCGCCCGCGCGCACGGGGC
>JAWWES010000024.1:7094294-7312618 GCA_035583135.1 Lophotriccus pileatus
AGGCGGAGGAGCTGGTGGAGGAGGAGCGCGGCAAGGAGCCGCGGGCTCCCGCCGCGGCGCGGCTCTCGCCCAGCCGCCCCGGCGAGGGCCCGGGCGGCGGCGGTGGAGGTGGCGGTGGCGGCGGCGGTGGGAGCGCCGGGGGGCTGCAGCCCGGCGGGCGCGGCAGCGGTGCGGCGCGGCCCGCCAGCCCCAGTCCCTCGGTGGCCAGCGAGAAGGAGAAGGACGAGCTGGAGCGGCTGCAGCGGGAGGAGGAGGAGAGGAAAAAGAAGCTGCAGCTCTACGTCTTCGTCATGCGCTGCATCGCCTACCCCTTCAACGCCAAGCAGCCCACCGATATGGCCCGCCGGCAGCAGAAGGTACTGGTCCGGTCCTGCCTTGCCCTGCCCTGCCCGGCCCTGACCTCGGCCAGGCCCAGCCTCCCGTCCCCATCACCCACCCCTGGCTGCTCCCTGCCTGCCCCTGCCCTCCTAACCTCTGCCAGCCACCCACCCACCTGCCTGCCCCCTGCTTGCCCGCCCGCAGGTTACCTACTGCTCTGTCCGCTCCCCTGAATACCCCTGCCTGCATCTCCTGCCTGCTCCCTGACTCTCCTCTTGCTCCCCAGGCCTGCAGCCGCCCGGGCACCCCAAGGGCACTCCCGGCACAGGGCACCTTGGGCCCGCGTGTTGGGGTTTGCTGGCAGCAGCCCTGTCCCGGGGCTCAGGGGAGCCCCCTGACCCTCTGCCACCCTCCGTGCTGCTGCCCGACGTGGCCTCCCGCACGGAGCCAGCACGGTGACATAGGTCATTGCTCCTAGTTACGCAACGTTGGGATTTGGGAAGTTTGGGATGTTGGTCGTCTAAAGGTTGTTGAAAGGAGAGAGGTGTGTTATATTGCTGGAAAACACCAGGTGCGTGTCGTTGCCTCCTGCAAAGGGACTCCACAACTCCATGCTTACTGCAAAGTTTGCTTAACTGGGAGTGCCGGCACTGACTTAGGGAGTTGCCGGGTCTCATTTAAACTTCTTGCAACTGTTTGTGTGCGGCGAGCTCCCTGACACTGGCTTCCCGGCAAATTGGGGCAGCAGAGGTTTGCGATGAAGTGTCTGCCACAGTCCTGACTCTTCCTCCCCAAGTGCGTCACCGCGGCAGGGCCGTGTGCTGCTCCAGGCGGAGGCTGGGCTGGAACGCTTCACCTGGGCTCCCCATCCCAAGGAGCTGCCTTGGAGCTTGTTTCTGCTCTAAAGCACAAGCTCATGGGCCAGGGCAGAAATTTAAGTTTCTCTGGGATGTGAACGCGGACGTCTTCCAGTCAAATGCAGCCAACTTTTTCCCTGTGGCAGCCAGAGCTGGGTCTGTGATGGGATGTAGCAATCTGGAACAGCTGGCTGACTTTTTTTCCACCATTTGCAGTTGAGTTTCTTAGACTGCAGTTTTAGCCTTGGTACTCTTCTGTGTTCACAAATGACCTTTACAATTCAGGCAGATTCCTGGTTGTATTGATGCAAACGACATTCAGTTCTGCTACGCTACAGGACTATTATTAGTCATTGCAACATACGGAGGTAGGAAAGTGTATCCGTAATGTCTCATGTAGTTTAAAGGCAAAATAGGACAATCTGGTGTTGCTGGAAGACTGAATGATCTTCTTTTGTTTGCTGAGCAAAGGGCATAGCTGAAATTATAGCTGGGTTTGGAGATGCTTTTATTTATTTATTTTTGCCTTTTCAATAGATTGTGAATTTCCAAAGTTCTTTTGGCTTTTGTTTCCTGTGCAACTTCATTGTGTTAGAGAAAGATTGTGAAATATAAGTAATTGTTAGTTTTGCAGAAATAAAACCAAACAAGCCCTGCAACTGTTTCTCACATGAAACTGAACTGAAATTGACAAGTATTGTATCCAAAGGAGCAGGCAGCATCTTGTGGCCCAGAGAAGAGTGGCTGGGAAAAAGAACAGTTCAAAGTCGTCCCTGAAATCAAAATAGTGCATTGTGAAGGGATACAAAGAGGAGAGGAAAAGGGGGTGAATAAAGTGCAAATGAAACAAAAAAATGAGGAGTAATGACAACTGGCAGCAATACTCAAGGGCATGGAGAAGTTACACAGGATCTCGGGAGGAAATAATCCATCCTCTGTGAAATGAAGAATGTAGGGAAACGTCTGGCTTTTTTATACAGATGGCTAAAATAGGTGTGTCTTAGGGGCTGACCGTCTCCCCTCAAACTTAGCAGCGAGATGGAATTGGGAAAGTTAAATTTAACGTGACAACACATATCAAATTGAATTCACCCTTTTAAAGGTGAAATTATTCTGGTTTTTTGTCTTCTGTATATCTTTATATTCAGCTGTCATGCTGGGAATAAATCCTTGCCCTTATTCCTTAGCCAAGACTCCTACTGAAGTCAATTAAAGGACTACCAGAGACCGGAGTTTGTTGCTGGACTTATGTGTTCCTCCGCTTTCCTTATGGATCCCTCTGGGAAAGACCACCCTTCCTTCTCTGGCTGCAGGGTGACCAGAGGGTGAACCTGTGGGACTCCCTCTCTCTTGAGTACCAAACTTCAGCCTCAGTGTATTGGTTGGGCCTTTAGTAATGATGGAAATACCAGACGCTGAAGACTCATCAGAGTGATGCAAATGCATTTTGCTCCTTAGGGACAAGGTAGGAGAAAACTGGGTTTTGGTCCTGCTGTAATGGGAGCTGCTGTCTCAGTTTTTGCTCATCAGCAGAGGAGGAATAAACTGCTTCCTTTTCCATTTGCCTCTCCATTCTCACAGTCTGCTATTTACCAGGGAAGTGTTCCATCCTGGGAGAAATGGGGAGCAGGAGACCCCCAGGTGGTGGTGTTGGCAGTCCCCAGGCTGGTGTGCAGGACTGTGCTCCCTCCTCTCTGGATGGTGCTGGACCGAGAGGCTGTGGAGGGAGCTGCTGGATCCACATGTGGGCACTCTGGGGATGCGAGAGCCTGACCCTGCAGATCTGCCCACTGGAGTTGCTGCCCATGGGCAGGACATCTGGGAGCCCCACTGAGGCTCTGACAAGGCAAGGAAACCAGCCAGGCTTCACAGCGGGCTGCTCAGACCCCACACCCGCGTCAGGGAGGTGCCGCGCAGCCACCGCAGAGGTGTTTGGGCAGACCTGGGCAGTGGTGAGGGCGAGTGACCTGTCCCCAGCCATGCCCAGCAGGCCCTGACCAGCTGGAAGGAGGAGGATGAGGTCTGGCTTCACCTGGCTCACAGCTCTCTCCTGTAGCACGGGAGATGCTGCCAACCCCGAGCACAGCTCAGGCAGGTGACTGTGGCCGTGCAGGCGAGGCAGTGGGGTGTTGCCCTGCAGGGTGGTTTCCTGGCTGGGTTACCTGATAAGAGCCGGCCCATACCTATGGGAGGACCACAGCTGAGATGGGCTGTGTTGCAGGCAGCCTCTGCCAGGCTCCCAGAGCCCAGGGCTGCTTCCGTAGCTTCATCTTCCTTGCAATTTTCTCAGATAAGAAAGCAATTGATTTTATGGCGGTCACAGCACTGAAGTTCTTGCCTGGGCTGAAGATCCCTGCGGTGCCTCCCCTGAGGAGTGTAATCCTCCCTCCTTGATCCTGCAGCACTGCTGTCTCAGAACTGGCTGGTACCTGGAGCCCCGGGGAGCCACATGTTAGCGTGGTGCAAATGCACCAGCACCGCGGGTACTGGTTATGTATCCGCACGCCTGTGTGCAGGGCTGGGGAGCTGGGAAAATGCAGCCTGGTGTTCTGCAGCACTCATAAACCACCTTGGAATAAGGGGAAGTGTGTAGTTAAGGTAGTGTTGCAACAGAAAGGTTTGATATGCTTTTTGATAAATTACAATGTATATAAGTGTGAAGAGAACAGTGGAAAAGTTTGAATGGGTGATGTAGCTGGGTATATACAGCACGTGGGCATGACAGCATTGCTTGTTTACACTGGATTTCCAGATAAATTTAGGCAGATGCCACTCAGAGCTGGTATTTTTCCAATCTTGACGCCCCAGAAATTTCAGCAACAGAGTAAAAATTGTTTTCTAGATTAGTGTGTTCAATTCTACACCTCTGCTTCAGATTTATCTCAATGTTTATGTGGTAAAGCTTCACTTGAGTAACTACACATCTGTGATGTCTACCTGTAAGTTCTTTTATTTACATCTCACTACCACTGTTTCCCAAGGAAAAAGAAAAAAGGCTTCTTAGATACCTTCCTGTGCTGTCTTTCTTACTCAGGTTCCTTTTTTAAGCCACTGCTGAATTGCAGGCACATTTGACACATAGATAGTGGTCTGCAAGACACTTATCCCTGAAAAGCTTGGTGAGAATAGGGGGATGCATTTTTATCTCCTACCCCAGATGGGAGGAAGGTAGCGGTGTGTGGGCAGCCCTTACTAGACGCTGGGGAATCTGACCAAGAGACCTACTGAATGTGGAGAAAAAGCTCCCATAAGAGCTTACAATGTTGCTGGACACGGAAGGCTCTGGCCTCGCAATGCAGCTCAGGAAGAAAGTGGCTTTGCCAGCTCTGTTGCTTTCAGAACAACATGTTTTATTACCGCAGATGGCACTTAGCTTGGTAATTGCTTGCCCAGGATGTATTTAGTCTTTTCTCTAGCTCATGCTGACTTGTTGGAAGTAAAGTTGAGACAACCAGCCGTGCTCGGTGCCTCTTCCCACTTGATCCCAACTGTCTGAAGCCTTTGGGAGGAGAGCTCAGGTGGCAGCCTGGGGATGTCAGACAAGGTGTGTGTCTGTAGTGATGCAGACCAAGCGTCTTCGGATGTGGGCTGTACCTCTTGCTAAATACCTCTAAAGCACAGCAGCCAAAAGGCACAGCACAGCCCAGGAATCGGTGTTTGCTTATTCGAAATAACATAAATGGACAGATCTTCTCCAGATTATCATCAGCCCCATGAAAACACTTCTCGGGAAAGGGGCAGCAGGAAGAACTTGTTAGGAGATAAAAAGTGGCGAGCACATTAGGTCAGACACCACTGCAGTCATGGCTGCCATCGCCTGTTTTCCTCCCTCCTTGCAGAACAAGGGTGCAAGCAGGCGGGAGAGTAAATCAGTTCTCAGTGGGATAAATGTGGGATCAAAAAAGTTCCAGCTTAGTTGCAGATTACCAGAGCTACTCCTGGGAGAAGTGGCTTGTGATTTGGGTCCCTGTGTAAGCCTGTGGGATGACGTCTGGTGCATTAGCAAAATTCTCAGTCAAATTCAGCAAGGCGCTTAAGCTTGTGCTTTGCTGAATGGTGATTGATTTAAGCACAGTGCTTAATGCAGAACAGGTGTGAGGGGTCAGAAACTGTTAAATTGGTTACAGTGCGCCTTAAATTATCAAATTTCTGCCATTTCAGCATGCATGCACACAGATGCTACAACAGTTAGGAACATAGTAAAGCTAGTGCAGCCTTCCAAATAATCTCATACTTCTTCCCTGTCATGGGCTGGGTTGTTAGTCTCATGCCGTATTTACACGAGTTCTCTCTTAAAATCACCAACACGTTGCTCTTCTGGGACAGACATTGACTCAGGTGGTGTTGGGATGTGTTTTAGCAGCTTTCTACTGGAACAACTTGATTTTATGGTCAGATTCTGCTCTACTGGTTCCAAGAAATGCTGGGAGGTTCTCAGCTCTACAGGGGAGGAGCGGTAAAGACGGTGCTCTGCTTGTTTTCTCTCTGTTCCTCTGTTGCTCTCTAGTGCTGTTTAAGAAGGAGGTGCAATGGCCAGGCAAGTCTCAAGCGTGAGCTGGACCTCATAGACAGGTCTGTAGTTGCAGCAAAGCTTGCAAGATAATTACTAGTGCTATGCCTATAAAAACCTGAAAGAGTAGTTAGGGGGTGACTTTGCCACTTAGATGGCTCAGTGTGGGCATAGGCCACTGTCACCGTCAAATGAGAGCTGTGTGTGTGGCTGGGCTCTCAGCTGGGGCTGTCCCTGGGTCAGCTTTGTGCCAACCCCAAAGTGAAGACAAGCCTGTTTTCAGAGCATCACTGTGGGGAGGAAGGTCTGGCACATCTGAAATGCTGTGCTCCTTAGCAGTGTGGAGTGCAGAATGTGATTATTGTGCTCAAATTGCCTGGATTCTGCAGAAAATGGTTATTTTCAGTCAAAACATTTATCATTTATTTTCCCAGTGCCTTATCTTAATTTAATTTTGGAGATATTAAATATTTGTCATACTTTGGCTATTTATATACTTGCAGCTTATTGGATTGTGAAGCAGGTAATTAAATAGGCTGTGAGCTTGGTCTTTGGCTCTTGTGAAACTTTGCAGTTCTTGATCCATAGCAAGACATTTCAATTATTGTGGGTGGCACCTCTTGGGCCAGAGATGTTGTGAACTAAGCGTGGAAAAGACTTATCTGATTGTGCAGCTCCAACTCCTGCTAAAGCCCATCGTTTCCAAAAGGTATTATTTATGGCCTTGCTTTGCGTAGTCTAGACACTCTCCCCGAAGCACTTTGCCTTTTGCACAACTTGTAATTCCTTCTGCTGAGTGGTGAGTCACTTGTTCTCTGTTCACCTAAGTGGGAATTGGTCAGAAAGTCGTTCCCTATGCAATTTTTTTGTTAGCTGGAGAAGTATTTACTTAGTTTGTAGTGTGGTTTAGCAGTAGGAGCCCAGCCATCACAACTCTGCTAGGAGCACTGTGTGCATCCAAACTCCTTAGAGCTACTGCCAGTGCTTTAGCCCAGGGTGGTATAAGGTAAACATTCTATTTCTGTTTAATTATGTAAACTAAATCAGTATGTTGAGACCAGTCGATATAGTATGGTCAGTAAAGCTGCTGCTTGGATGGTGTTGATGTGAATCCAGCTAGAGAATTCAGCAGTGCCAGGGTTTCACCCACAGAGAGATATGTGGTGAAATATATTTTAGTGTGTCTTTGAAAGTTAAGACTAATTAAAACAGTAGAGTTCCCTTAAAACATCAGACAAGGGGACATTCTCTGGTGGTGAGCAGCTCCTCTCTGTTTATCACCCAGGAGAACAGGTGGCTCCTCAGAGGAGAGGTTTGATAGGTGGCCCCTCAAAATTTTTCTCTTTCTGGAGATAGAGCAGGGTGAGGTCCAAGGGAAGGTGCCACCTTGTTCCCCAGTTATTTTGGAGCATAGTGCAGTCATGGCAGAACAAGCAGAGTTGGCTCCTCACCTTGGCTGCTTCTCATGCCAGTGGCACCACCAGCTCCCAGTGGGTCAGAATTGGGTCACCCTTCTCATAAGGGTGGTCCTTGTGGTTTAGCAGCAGGTCCAGCTGTGTCTTTGTGAGGTGGGAGAGGGGAGATGCAAGAGATGGCAGGTTCCTGGGGAGTTCCCCTGTGTTATTACCTTGTAGATACTGACAGAAGTACACCGATCATCCTAATCTGGTGCCTGGTTAGGAGGAAGTTATTTGTGGGTACAGGATATTTGAGATGTGTTAGCTGGGTTTTCCTCTGAAGTGGGTGGGCTTCATTCTTAAAACCAAACATAAGAACAGTTGCTGAGTGTTTGATGTTAACCTTTTGAAATTGTTGTTTGAAAAGGTGCTTTTAGTGATAATATTTGGTATTGTTTGTCTGTGATTCAGACTGATAAAGTCAGACGTTTTCTAGAATTTAAACACCTGAGTCAAAATGTCATGCAAATATTTATTCAGCTTGGGGGAAGCGATGCCGTGTTTGTAGTTGTCATAGTTCAAAACCTGTCTGTCTACTTCACAGTAAGGCTGAGAGCTTGGACTTTTATTAGTGTCAGGTATATAGTGACCCTTGTCCGTGTCTGCCCATATCCGATTGTTAATATTTGATGAAGAAATTAATGAAATCTAGATTTAGTCGTGGTTTTTCCTAGCCCAAAGAACGGTTTGTTTTTAATGATGGTGCTGCAGTGTTTATCTTTGGGGACTGGAGATGCAATGTACAGATCTCAAAAGAACCCCACGGACTTTGGTAGGACTTTGGGCTGACGCCACAACGAATTTGTGCAAATACCCTGGCAAACAGGGCTGCCCACTGATAGTCCAGCAGTGGCCTTTTGTGATCTCATGTGCTAAATTAGGGTGATGTTCTTCCCCAAGAAGAGATTTGGGGAACCCCTGTTCAACCAGTTGGCCAAGTAAACCTAAATATTGCAAAGACACTTTGGGAAGAGGTTTCTGGGCTCACTCTGGCCAGCCTTGACATGTGGCTGGTGCAGGTGGCCTTGAAAGAGAGAAGTTTTTCCAGGAACAGCCAACCAGATGCAGCCTGTGTGCCACTCAGGTGTCCCTACTTGATGGGTAAGGGCTGGGAAGACAGAGGCATTCAGGAGTTATGTTCTAGGCACAGAAAATACTGGGTGATTTGGAAGAAATTAGGTGAAGCCATTCAGAAGTTTCTGTTGTATTGCTGCTGATGCTGTCAGTGGCTGTAGCTTTTGCAAGGAGGGAGGTTTCACTTTGCCTGGTGTGCTGCTGAGGTCAGCTGGTCCCACACCTCAGCAGCAGAGGATTTAGGCAGCTGGAAGGTGATATGGGTATCACACAAGCAGAACACCAAGTGAAGGCAGTTTTCCTCTAAGATGCCAAACCCCCGCTCCTAATTTAGGAAGAGGGCACAAGTGCTTTGCATATTGCACGTGCCCAAGTTTGCTTTTATTGCCTCCACCCCTAGATTTCCCTCCCTCTCAGCAGACTGCTCCCATTCTTCTTGGAAGCAGAGATGACAGGCTCATCGCTGCCTCGGAAGGAAGCTAATGGGGTGACGCAGCAGGAGCCAGCTGCTTTGCTACCTGCATGGTGACAGTGCAAGGATGAAGGAAGGACACAGCCAGCCCTTCTTCAGCCACGGGCGAGCATGCGTGACCCGACAGCGGTGCCTGCTGCAAAAGCCAGCGCTGTGCCTCCCACCCGTGGCTCTGCAGACCACCCTCTGCCAGAGAGACCTCCAGGCAGGAGCCATCTGCTGCTGTTATCTGGGGACATGCAGCTGTCTGAGCTGCACGGGGTTGGGTTTTGGTGCGTAGCCAAGAGCTAGTTGGAGTTAGGACTGCAGAGACTTTGTGTGTGCTCAGTCACTCGCGAGGGCAGAGCAGCTCTCGAGCATGAATCGATGCCGATGCTCTGCGACGGGAAGGAACAGGGATTTGGGAAGGGCACCAGGCCTGGCTGAGGGAGTTTGGAGAGGGAAGTGGCAGCTTTACTCCCTCCGTTTATCAGCTGTTTGGTGCTTCAGTCTGCAAACTCTCCTCCTCTGGAAAGGTATCTGTGAAGAAGCTGGGGCAGTGAGGAGGGATTGCTGACAGATTGCAGGTGTGGCTGTTTTCTTTTTCCATCTCCTACTTGCTCTGTGGCAGGTACGGCCCATGGCCATGCATGGATGGTGGGGAATAATACTTTTCTAGCCTTTAGCTGTCTCAAGAGAGAACTGGTGTCCTCAAAAGACTCAAGTTGATCATGGAGTGGTGGTTTATGTTGGCCAAGGCTCTGCCTGCTTGTTGGTGGGCTGCTGGATTTCAGTGATACTTTCTGCTCTTAAAGATAGTGGCCACAATGTGGCAAAGACCCTTCTGCTGTTTTCAGCTGGAGTCTTGTGATTTTTTTTCTGCTTTGAGGGCAGTTTCTTCCCCAGAATCTCTCACAAAACATTCCCCTACAGTCTGAGCTGTGTGCCCAGCAGGAAAAGTGGCAGTCAATGCACTTGCTCTAGCCTAACAGGCATAGGGAGGGAAGTCTGGGCAGGGAGTGGCATCAGAGAGCCTGTTCTTTAAATGCTGGGCTGGCTGCTTGCAGCAGCTGCCATGAGCCTGCACGGCTGAGACAGGGGCATCCCCTCAAGGGTTCCACCAGCCGGGGAAGGGGGTTACGTGTCTGCAGAGCGGAGTAAGCACATCTGAGGCACAGGTAGGGAACAGAATGAGCATGCTGGTGGCGTGGTGGAGGATGGGGGAAGTCAGTTTGGCCTTTGAATTCCACTTTTAAACCTCTGGTTTTGTTTGTTGTTAAGTGTTGCTTACAAGTGCATGTGCTTGTACAAGAGTTATGAGCTAAGCAGGATGGGATCTCCGTGGGTGTTGTTAGAAGGTTTCTCCGTCAATCGTGGCAGCCACTGAAGTGCCCAGATTCAAGTGCCATATAAATTGCTGGCTGGTATAAAATGGATGTTTCTTCCTAAGGCTGTGTTGCCTCTCCGCTGCTGAACTTTTATTTGGAGTTCCTCAAACTCTGACCTCTAAAGCCTCTGTGGCAAAGCTCCTGCTTGGTGCATATTTCATGCAGCAGGATGTGAGTGACAGAAATTCTTCCTGTAATTTCATCTGTCTGTAAACTCCCTTCTCTCAGCTTCTGTCACACACCAGAATATTCGTTTCTGCACAGAAGTCACCCCAAAAATGAATCAGATCCTGCTGAGCAGGACAGTCTTCCCACCACCTATTTATAGTGTGTGCAATTACTCTCCATGCATCTTGGAACTCTTAATTGCCTTTTTATTGCTGTTTAGCAGTGTGTTAAAGGTTTTTGAATGCTCATGCCTTGTTTTCTCATTAGCTCTATTTATTCCTCCTTTGGCTCCCTTCCTCAACCTCATCAAATTTAGCACCTTCTTGCCTTCAGGGCCTTGGGCAGCTCTACTACTTCTGTCTTCTCCCATGTCCTGTCTGGCATTGCTGCTCCAGATGCTTTGTGTTCCCCAGCCTTGCTCTGATGTGCTGTTGGGGCCCATCTCCTGGAAGGGGCTCTGTGCCTGCTGTGATGCCCTGCCAGTCATCCCTTTGCTGGGCAGGGTGGCTCAAAGAAGGTGCCTCGATGTCTCTAAGGCAGCTGCCTCGCATCAGGCAGGGCTGGTTAGCATAGTGAGGCTGCCCAGGCAATTAGGGGCAAGTGCATGATTTCAAAATGGGAACGAGTCTGGGAAGCAGCTGGTAATAGGGATTGGGAGTTGGTAAGCCAGGTGGAAGCCAGGTGCTGTGTCCTGGGGTCCCCTGCATTGATTTGTTTTGCCAGGGTGGCCCAGGAGCTGCTGTATCATCAGTGGTACCCATGTGATATGGCCGCTCTCTAAAGCCACAGTCTGTTGGGCTGGAGGCATATACAACTGGTATCACTGGCATTGCTTTTTTTAGTGTTTTGTGTATATCCTGTACCTGTTTTCACCTGATGCCCATGACAGCATGGGTTTGGACAGCACCTGGTACACCGGGTGGGTCACTGGGAGCAAGAGATAACCTGCCTTTGCCTCATATAGTCTCTGAGTGCAAAGTCCTTTTCAATGTTATTTTGCTTTATGGTTTTGCCTTGTTGTGTGGCATTTCCATAGCTCAAATTAATTTAATTATCCCTCGAGGTACCTGCTTGCTCACAGTTGTCCGAGACTTTATTGCCCTCCTCTTGTGTATTGAGGAGCCCACACAAATCTTAATCATCAGTGAATGTAATCATGGTGCTTGATGTTTGTTCTTCCAAGTCCACGCTGTATACAATGAATGAAACTGGTCTTAATACCCATCTGTGCCTCCCTTTCAGCACCTGTTATGTTCCAACATGCTTCCTTGCTGTGTATGGCCCCACCATTCAGTCCTAACAGCATTCGTATTGACCAGAGAAATTCATGTTTTATGTAAAATTCTGTCAAAAGCTTTCTCACCCTGTAGGTAATTTATGGCCAGAGCTTGTCCTCAGCAACCTTAGCACATCTGCTAAACGTGCTGTCTGCTCAGGGAGGGCTTGGGGACCAGGCTGAGTTCAGTAGCCTGCGGTGTCTGCAGGTTATGGGCTGAGGACAGGCGAGTGCTTTGTGCTGCCAGCCAGCATCCCTGCCTGCAGCCCGTGTCTGCCTGTGACACGGTGGCACTTGTGACATGGGCTGTGCAGTGCTGCTCTAGGCTGGCATCCTCACCAACCTCACTCTGCCTGAGTGTGGGGGTTCATTAGTCAACAAGAAAGTTACTGAAGTGAAACAGGGCCTGGAGCTCTCTGGTCTCAGAGGGAGTTTGCTGTTTCAGGTTTCTTGTGAAAGGTAAAAGCAGAGGCAGATCTTGGCAGTTTGGGCACTGACTGGGCGCTTGAGTCTGTGCCAAGTTACAGGCTCAGCTCCCTGCTCGCTCCTTCACAAGCTCTCACAATTATCCAGATCTTTCTCAAGCTGCCATCAATAGGAAGGTAATGAAAATATTTCTCCTTCCTCTGTAGAGCACTGGGTGATGGTGAGAGCTTCTGAGATACTGAGTTAATTGCTTAGTGCAGGATGCAGGTCCCTGGGAGTGCTGGGGCTGGACCTGGCAGTGTGTCCGTGCCGTGGCTCAGACACACAGACACTGAGCGCCCCGGGGGCTGTCCCTTCCATGACTTGCTGTGTCTTCCAAGCAGCTTCTACAGCTGCTCTCTCTTAAAATAAGACAGTTAATAGTCTTGTATAATTCATGCTTACGAGTTGCACACATTTGATGTTTAATTTACACACATGGGGCTTATAGTTCTTACCAACTTTGTGCACAATAGCCATGCACCCTTTCCTCCTGTTTGCATTTGGGCAGGTGGACAGGAGGCTGCCTGGTGTTTCCATAGGCAGGGCAGTGCGTGGCTTGCCGGCAGCTCGCTCCTCTGTCATCTCCTGAGCCTGTCACGGGTGCTGCCATCCTTCAGGACAGCACAGCAGGGAGAATTGCACTGTAATGCAGAAGCAGGGCAGGAAAATCTCCATCCTTATTGCTCCACTTTTCTCTTTCCTTTGAATGCTCTCAAAACCCAACTGCTGTGTGAAAGGAAGGCAGCATGGAGCGCTGAGCCTGGCTTTGCATCGCTGGAAGTCTGCAAAGCAAGGCTTTGCTCCAGACGGGCTCTCTCAGGATGCATATGCATGTGCTCCATATGCATGTGCTCCATATGCATGTGCTCCATATGCATGTGCTCCGGCTGCCCTTGCTTAGGGCCCTCTTGGTGCAAACCGTGGCCTCCAGATATTTGTGCCGTGGTGATGGTTAAGGCTCGCAGGGACAATCAGAATGGGACTAACAGGAGATGGGTGTTTAAACTGGTGTAGCAGTTCAGCTGCCCCCTGTTAAAGCCCACATGAGCAGGAGAAGAGTAAGACCTCTGATTCTTTCCTATCAGCCAGAGGCATAACATCCACTGGCCAGCCAGAAGCACATTCAGTGGCCAGCCAGAAGCATCTGGCTTGCTGTTTAGTTGCTGCAGGTCTGGGAGGGAGTTACAGATGCTCCAGTAGTGTGGCAAATCATCTCCATTTATCTTGTGCTGTTATGCCTCGATGATGTCAGATGGTCTCTTTACATTGCATATATATTCAGGCTAAGCAAATCACAGTAGTTTTCCTATTAAAATTTAATGATGAAAGATCACACTTATAAGTTATTTCTTTTCTTTTTTTTTCTAACCAGTTGTTTCATTTGCTGTATAACCCTCATGCTAATGGTAATAATCTTTCCTTGCTGTGACTCAGGAGAACAGATGTGCCTTTTGAATTCTTTTTTTTTTAACCTAGACAGAATCTTTGTGGGTTTGTTTGTTGTTTTTTTTTTACAGCTCTGATTACTTGCTTTGCAATGCTATGACCTATATTCAAGGTGAAACTTGTGATAAATACTTGCTTTGGGAGAGGAACAACTATGTTTTTGAGAAGATTAAGGCCTGTCAGGCAGCAAGCCTCATTTCAATTAGACATCAAAATGCAAATCATCCAAACTTCAGAGTATGTCAAGGTGAGAGTAGAAAGGACTTTAATCCATTCTGAGATTGAGTTGAAATCCTCGAGCAGTTTAATTGTTCTTGGTTAGTTACGCTGGCTAGGAATGCTGTGGGGGTAAGTCAGAATTGTGTAAGGAAACCCTTCAATAATATTTATTGTCAAATGTTAAGAGGCTCGCTGGCTATGTGTAGCTCATACAACTATCATCCCTCAAATCATAGAAATATGACTGAAAGTTGCAGCTGTAATGACAACTCCCCTGGTTTTAATGTCTCGATTATTATTGGTCTTTTGGGTAAATCTGCTTCTTTTCTGGGAGAATCTTAAAAACCAGGCACATTCTCAAAGCAAATAAAGGAAAATAACCCAGCAAAAGCAGGTTCACTGGGGATGCTATGGTTGTACCTCCCTAGATGACCTGTGGGACCAGCCAGCCTTGTGTCACTGACCCTGGTTCTGTCCTAGCCAAGAGCCAGGATTGCTGTGGAAGGGTAGGGGACTTCACAGCAGGACAGGAGGGGACAGGAGCAGCACCCAGGGCTGGTGGCAGCTCCACTGGATGCTCTGTGGCTCAGATGGGGCACTAATGCTGAGCAGGGCCACAGCCCTGAGCAGAGCTCTAGCATCACTAGATGGAAGGACAGGGGGTTTTCCCCATGGCAGTGGTGCTTTTGGAAGAGATGGTACCTGGAGCTGAGAGCACAGCTTGCCAAGGTAGAAAGGAGCATTTGGAAGAGATGGTACCTGGAGCTGAGAGCACAGCTTGCCGAAGTAGAAAGGAGCATGCCAGCACCGGGACTTCAGGGGCTGGGGGAGGGAATTGCTCACATGGATGCTTGGTGTAGAGCAGGTAAGCGCTTTGGAAGCTTTTCTTCCCTTTGCTGGCTTTGAAAGGGTCAGTGAGAGATCTTGGGTGTTGGGAGGACTGAAATACTTTTTTTATTTTCTTCTTGAAGAGATAGGCTCAGTTTTACAAAATGTAAATGAAGTTTCTACTCTTCGTTCTCGTTTACTTGTATCTGCTTCTCCTTCTGGCTTCTCAGCAAACATTAACAAAAAAATTGGGGGTGAGAACCAGCAAAAAAACAGCTTGTCCCTGTTGAAACCATGTGTACAAGGTCGTAGCTGTTTATGTAGCAAATCTCACAGGACTCACAAAATGTCCTTGGTGTCATCTTGTGCGATTTATCAGAGGTGTTTATGGAGTCACAGCACTACTTTGCACCAGAGATTGCAACCATACACTGTGGTTGTTCATTGTGCATCTCTTTGTACCCAGCTTGGATGACTACGATTTGTAGATACAAGGCACAGAAGCTTACTGAAAAGATTACAAAAATGCAAAATATACAGCTATTTTATTTAGAAAACCCTTAATTATGGTAGCGTGTAGACTTTGCAGTAGAAAAAACTTCTGTAGACAGAGAAATTCTATAAAATGTTCGTGTTCTCGGGAGCTGGACTGTGTCTGAAGAGCGTTCACAGCCACCTCACATCACCCCATTCCTTAGGGAGCCGAGCAGCCAGTGAGTCCCCCGTGGCTGGATGATCTCCCTGTGGGGCTTGTTTTTGCAAGGCAGATCTGGGCTTTGCTCTTGGGAGTTGCTGGGTGTTGGTGACCCAGCCGAGGTGGGAAGGGCTACAAACAGGGAGGCAGAGGCAAAGAAACAACCTCAGCATCATGCGGGCTGCTGCTGAATCACTGTTTACGCTGTTTCTGTACCTGCTGACTGGAAATAGGGTACCTCTATTTTTAGTTCTTACCTTGTGCATTCATGCACATGCACGCTGAAATTAGACTTTTTGTGATGGGAACAGTTTCTTGCCTACACAGGGAAGTATTTCAGAGTTGTGGCACACTAATGATTCCCGATTTTTTCCCTTCCTAAAATCATCTTCACAAGAAGAGTGTGGGGAAGAGCTGCTTGCTTTGTATGGTAGTAAAGTAGCAGTAAAGAGCTGCCTCTCCAATCGATGGCATCCAGCCGTGGTCCTGCCCTGCTGCCTTTCTGGTATCAGAATTGCAGCTGCCAAATTTTATTCCATATCCTGCTGGCTTCCTTTACCCTCTCCTTTAGAGTTCATTTGGTACCTAAATATGATTTATCAACTGTTGCAGCAGGACCAGGGTGTTTTGGTTTGTCGCTGTCAGCTTTTACTCATCTGTGATTTATATTGCCCATGTTGATGCTAATGGAGCAATATTGAGCTCTATCAGCGGAGTAGATCCCAAGATGAACCCAGCACATTTGTGTTGGCAGGAGTTGTGTGTTGGCTGTTACCTGCTGCTGCATTAATTGTGCTGTGAAAACAGGCACCACTTTTGCATACGAGCTGGGACATTGAGGTGAAATAAAGCAGTGACTCGCCAGCAGCAAAAAGTCACATTGTTCTCACTGGGGCCAAGATCTGGTTTATTTTGTTAACACTGCACGGAGCCAGAGTGCAAAGGTGGCTGCTGGTGGAACATTCCAGTGAAAACAAGGCTTTCTCATCCTAGTGTGTTAGGATTGACAATGGAATTTTGGGAAGAGAAGGAAAGTGCTCTGCTTTTAAATGTCTCTGTCACCCATGCGGCAGCAACTTTGTGACGCTGGTTGTCCTCAGCTGCTGCAACTTCAGAACCTGACTGGGATTCCCCATAGCTGATGAGATTATTTGACTCAGTGATAGCCTTCAGAAGATGTGTTTCCTCCCTAGTGTCCTCCTGGTGCACAGGGCACTGGTCCCAGCCACCAGAAAGCCTGGGATTGGGTGCTGCTGCTCAAATGAATGAAGTGGCACATACGGTGACAGCAAACTGGTCTGAGTCCCCTCCATGTACAGGGAGTGTGACAAAAGGCTCATTCAGGATTTCTGCCTTAAAATCACATGTCCAAAACCTTAATGCCATAGTTGCACCCGTGAAGTTCTTCCAACTGCCCTCTTGGGTGTGCTGTCAGGAGAAAGTGGCAAGGGAGATGATGCTGCTCCTGAATGCTGGGCAAAGTTTGGCATTAGCTGGTGGGAATTGTGGCTTTGACCCCAAGGTCTCTGTATCTTTGGTTTCTGTAAAGTCTGGTTGCTAAACTGCCATCCCCAGCAGGTCTCGTGTCCTACACTGCTTGCAGCAGACCTTATGGCAACCTTGCTTTCCTTACATAGCTTGCTCAGAGTCTTGACGTTCAGAAACTATTGTTGCCTCCAAATCCAGATCCATTTCTTAAATAACCACTGAATGTGCTGTGAGAGTTTGGTCTGGCCAGTGAGAATGACTTAGGCATTCTGATATTCACTCTGGTCCAGTGATGCCTGATGTCTTTTGGTTCCTTTCGTGCCCTTTGTCGTTACAGGGCCTTGGCACCTGCACTCAGACGAGAGTGGTGTCCTTGTGAAATCCTCACTGGGCCAGTTTCTCTTATTGTTTCAGGTATATCAGGAATAAAGCAGTCATTTTCTTCGCTGCAGAGTAATTTTCTGACTCTGGAGCAACACATGGAGCTGCTGCACATTCACACACGTTCCCAGTGTGAAAAGCCTGCTGAATTGTTTTGAAGCATCACAGCAGGAAAGGGCTTTATTTCTCATGCTCCATCATTTATGTCAGCCCGACTTGTGAGCTGTTTGCCAGACATCATATGCAGGTGTAAATGCATTGGCTTCCCATGGGCATGTTTTCTGCCTGTTTGTGGCTGCCCCTGTGGAGGGGCATCACCAGTCGGTGCTGGAAAAGTCCTGTGGCAAAAGAGGAGAGAAAGGGTGGAGGAGAGCCGAGGAGAGGTGGAAGGAAGGTGCTTGTCTTGAAGTACAAACACTGTTTGCTTCTGCCTCACCTGCCTACAAGGAGACAAGGAGGGCCTTTGGACTGTGCCTGGATACTTCCCCCAGGACATGGGAATAAGGTAGAGCAAGGGCTACTGAAGAGTAGCTGTTTAGAAACAGATCCACAGTACCTCTGTGTTCTGGGGGGAGAAACACTGAACGTGTCAGCACTTAATGTCCTTTTTCTGGACTTCAAATTGAAATGCAAATCTTTTTCTCTGCAAAGATGTTTAAAGCTAAGCCTTATGAGGCTGAAACGGTGTGCAAGGAGCTCCAGCTGTCCCCGAGGCTTCAATTTTCAGGATTATTCAGAGAATTGCAAATTAGAAGGGTGCTGAAACTAGTTGCCTTGAGCTTCAGGGGAAACGTGTTTGATGATATGTGGTATCTTGCAGACAAATTCCCAGGCCTCATCCCACATCAGTGGTACTTTTCCATCACTGATGCTATCAGTGGCCAGAGCTCTCTGCTTGGCTTATAGCCACGCTCCTATTTAACGCTCAAGGGGAAGAGAGGCTGAGCACAACCTGTGCAGAGAAGTACTCCCAAATCAGTGCTGGGCTCTGCCTCTTTCCCTGCCATGCCCGATGGCAGTGACTGTGCTGGGGATGCTCTGCTGCTCGGCACAGGGTACGTGATGCCTCGTCAGACAACTGTGCAGAGGGCTCGAGGGTCAATACCTCGTTATAGTAAAGCCCTGTGTCTGCCTTGCCTTTTTGCTCTCTAATTGCCACCTCACTGCTTCCTATCTGCATCCAGTAAGCAAGCTGCTGGGATAGTTAATTACTCTTCTGGGCTGAGTGCTGTATTATAGTCTGTTCTGTCAATACTAATTGTTTTATAGAAATATGAAGTACCTCTTTCCCTTCCCTCCAAGGACTTTGAGGTGTAGTGTGGGCTTTAATGATATCATTTGCTCTTCTGTCCAGTGTGAGCAGGAAAATATCATCTCCCATTTGCAATGGGCGCTTAGGGTTATCTCTTGGAGAGCTGCAAGGATTCTGCTTCTGGGGTCTGTTCCTGTTCCTTTCCAAAAAAAGCTCTTTCCCTGCTCTGGTAACTTTGCTGCTGTGTATTTATAGCTAATCAATTGCAGCCCAAGATCAGAGCAAGGATTATCACTTGTCCTGGTGAGTCCCGGCAAGCCTTCCTTACACTGTTCCCTTCCTAGGTGGGAGTTCCTTCTTTTTGCTTTTCAACCTGTAGTTAAATGAATAGGTTGTGCAAAAGAAAAGGTAACTAAGCAGAGGTTAGTGCACACAGTAGCATGTAAAGATAGCACATAAGGAAAACTCCCTTTTTCAGGCATGAAAATTGTCAGCCCTTGGTGTTCAGTTCTATCTCCGCTTGCTTGCACTGGCTCAGGTGGTCAAGGTGGGCACCCACTGGTGATGGTTCTTTGCAGGGGGATTTATCATTTTGCATGTGTTTTTATTGCTCTGGAGTAAACACCAGATAAACCCACATTCATTCGTAATTAAAGAAGAGTATATTTAAATGAGCACCACGTGTGCTGAGCTTCAGGTGATGCAGTGTTTGTAGCGACTAATGTTTTGGGGCTGTGCTCTGGTTCTCTTTGCCTCACTGGAGGTTTTCCTGTTAGCTTTTGTCATTAGCAGTATTGCACAGAGCAGGATGAACTACCAGGTGAGCACCTGGGATCTGTTCTAGCTGTCATGCAGAGATGAAATACAGAGCAAGGGAGAGCTCAGTGCCTGGCTGTGGGAAAGGCCCTGCCACTGGGATGCTCCAGACCTGATCCTGATTGCTTTGTGTACATACAGCTTCCTGCAGAAGCCTCAACAATGAAAAACAGATGTGCCTGAGGTGCTGGTTTGATTTTAGCAGAGATGGGGAGGGTTTGTTGGCAGAAGGATGGTTGTCAGAGTCACATTCCCGGTGGGGCGGGGAGGACAGAAGTGTTTTAGCCCATCCCTGTGTGGCACCTCCTGCTTGTCCCGGTGCTCGGCACAGCTGCAGGTGCACGCCTTGGCACTTAGATCAGGGCTTCAGCTGCTCTCAGCTGGTTATACTGGGCAAAAGGTGGATAGCTGGATGCAAGGGTTAATGGTATTCTGCTGTCTTCCCAGGGGATTCATGGAGCAGAACCATACTTAATTAGACTTGCTTTCATACTTAATTAGAGTTGCTTTCAGAAAACAGTGCAACTTCTGGTGCTATCAATGCTTTTCAATGGCAAACATAGGAGGTCAAGCAGCATGGAAGTATTGCAGACCCACAGGGCCAGAAGTACTCAGACTGGGAGGCAGGAGTGCTGACCCGTGAGTTGAATGGTGCAGAACGACTGCTGGTTTGTCCCACAGGCATGGCACAGTGCTGAACTGTTGGACATCCTCAGTGCATCCTTGTCGGGCTG
The DNA here is from genome assembly GCA_035583135.1 of Lophotriccus pileatus. NCBI lineage: Eukaryota > Metazoa > Chordata > Aves > Passeriformes > Tyrannidae > Lophotriccus > Lophotriccus pileatus. The sequence continues at coordinate 7,114,120 of JAWWES010000024.1, forward strand.
AGGAATCCTTGATGAAAGTCTGAAACTGCTGTACACAGGGTGAGATTACATGGCTGTCAGTGCAAGCTGTGAACTGGGACATGACACAGCTTTTTCTCTGGAGGAGCATTTTTTTGCATATGATGTGGGATTTATAAACAAAACTTACTCCAATTTGGGCTGAGCATTTCCTTTGTTCTCTTAAAATATAGGGGGGGGGGGGGTTGGGCAGAAACGAGCTTTTTAGTCTTGGCCTCTTCCTCTTTACCTTTGTTATCTCTGGGTGTTTTTGTGACCAGAGATTTGTTGTTTGGCATGACATTGCTGTACAAGAACTCTCCATCCCAGCTGAGCGCTCCTGGTGACTTCTCTCCTGTTTTTGGCATGACATTGCTGTACAAGAACTCTCCATCCCAGCTGAGCGCTCCTGGTGACTTCTCTCCTGTTTTTCTCTGCAAACATTCAGCAAAGTTTGATGTACTGCTGCTGTCACCTGCAGAAAGTTCTGTTCTGTGACTTTAAAATGTATCCCACCTTCAAACCTCCTTAGTCAGGGTCTTGAGAAAGCCTGTGTGGTGTGATGTCCTCGTTATTGTATCACCCAGGCTTGTGGAAGGCTGCATGTAAGTCCTCTGAAAGCAGTTTTCTGATTCTCAGCCACAAATGTGATTATGGTTACATTAGGGAATGGAAGCATGAGAAGCCGGGTTGTTGCATTAAAGGTCAAGATCAGTTGATTTTTAATCCTTTGACAGCAGCAGCTTCCTGTTTGGTACACCTGCAAATTCATGTGTGTCTGCCAAGGCATAGGCAGGAGCTTAGAGATCAGGCACCAAGCTTTGCTTCTGGGACTTTTCTGCAGATAAAAGGCAGGAATGTCTTGGCTCTCAGTTTGTTTTAAGACAAGAGCCTGGAGCTGCTGTCGCTCAGTGGGACCCAACTCTGCTGCTTTGTGCCTGCAGTCAGTAGGAACAGGGAAGCCCCCAGTTCCCCAGTGTGTGCAGCAGGATTCTGGATGGGATCAGTGGAACCCCACTGTTTGGACCACAGGCTTCAGCAGGAGTGGGGCCAGTTTTCAGGGAGGGCCTGCTTGGGGCCTTGGCATGAGGACATGTGTTTGGGGAGGGTGTGGATCATGAGTTCCAAGGTGAGTGAGCTCAGGGATGTGCAGAGACTCAGGATGTCACCAACGATGCCATTGGCTTAATATTCATCTCCTGTGTTTGCAAATCTTGGCATGAGCTGCAGATTCTTCTGTTAGTATTTTGGGACGATTTCCTTCAATTCCTGATTAAAATGCATGTGTTTTTCCTCATTTAAAAATATCATCTGTATCAAAAAGCTAATGATCACAATACCTGGCTTCTTTTTCCCCAACAAAGATGACAGCAGTGATATAAATCATTATGTTGCTGATTGTAAAATTGCTACCTTCAGGCACATCTTTATTTTAGGGTTGGATTTTTTGGCTGCCACAATCTACAAGAGAAAGACAGTTGGAAATTTTCTCCCTTAATATGTAGTTTTCACAACTCTCAAGTCTTTTTATCAAGTCAAGCTACTTTGGCAGCCAGGCTGGAAAGAGCAGAAGATTAAAGTGCCTTTTTTGGTTTTTTTTCAGGCGTGCAGCTGTGCATATAAGTATATTGTGGTTTTCCTGACGTAAGATAAAGTCATAAAGATTTCCTGGTGGGCTTTTGCATTGCTCTGCTATTGTGGTCCTTGCTGCAGTAGACAGTGAATATCCTTTCCTCGGGACTTTTTGCTTGTCTGTTTTAAGCCTCAGTTACCTTCCCCCAGTTCCTGGCGTGGTTGTTGTAGGACCACAGACCTTCCCAGCACTGAGATGCAGCAACTCCAACATGTGGCATGTGCAGGGTCCTGCTGAGAATTTGGATTTTAGTTGTTAGCTTCTGAAGTGAAATCTCAATGGGGGTTTAATGCCGCATCATAAGGAAACGCTAAGGATTGTTTGTTTTGTTGAGTTGTTTTTTTTTTTAATTTTTAGGTGGTTTTTTTTTTCCCTTCCACCCGTGTGGGGAGACATAAATGCCTGTCTAAGAGAATCAGGAGCTGCAGAGAGTATCAGATATGCCACCACCATCTGACCACCTCCCAAATGGCCGAGCTTTGTGCTCAGTGAATGACGACAGCAAGCCCTATCAAGGGTATGGCTTGTATTTAATTCTGCGTTACAATCCCTTTAATCTAGGATTATATCCAGTTGTTTTCTTCATGCAGGGTGTATGCTGTCAGATAAAAGCAATAGCAGCTGGGAGAAGAAAAATTGTTTCAAACAGGGGCAGAAAACCTTGAGTATCTGCAGATGCTTCTATCAGAGGCATGAACCTATCTCACAAAAACTGTCCAGGCAGGTGCAAGGGCTGACAGGACCCTCCAGCTCTGATAGATGAAGACCCTGGGAAGGCAACTGGTTGCAAATGAAACAGTAATTGCTTTCCCCTCACTGAATGAAATCTTCTCTGAGGCGATTACACAGATTAAAGCTTCCCACTGCAATGTACCAGAATAAATATAGCCTGTGCCTCTTGCGGGGGCTGCTGCAGAGCAGCATCGGCAGCGGGATGGCTCCTGCGAGAGATGGCAGGGCAGCTGGAGTCAAGAGTAGAAATCCTGTAAAAATAGGGCTGGAAGGACCTCAGGCTGTCTGAACATCTTCTCCCTCAAAGCTGGATTGAGCATGCCCAGGTCATTCCTGGTGGCATTTGTCCAGCTGGTCCCAGTGGAGATGTGGGGATATGAGTTCCTGGGCCACTTCCTCCTGGGCAGCTGCATCCCTACTGGGACAGGACTTTTTCTCCAGTGTGCAGCCTGGCTTCTTTACTGTAAAGCATACATTTAATTTCTTTCATGGACACAGGGAACAAATTATATTCTTTTTTTCAGTAGATTTTTCCATACTTTGAGGAGTCTTGTCCTCAATTCCTCTTCCACCCCGAAGAAGCTCTGCAGTTTCCACAGCCCTGCCCCAGGCTCACATTTCTTCTTGCCTTGCTCCTGCTCCCCTTCTCAGGGGCTCCCTGGGTGGTTGGTGCCATCAGGGTGCCCCTTCCCTGCACTGGGCAAGTGCCTTAGTGCACTCCCAGCTGCTCACTGTACATGTTAAGTAAAACCATTACCTGGAATAACAGGTGCATTTTACCAACTTGATAACTGGTAGTAGATGCCACTTTGACCGAGGGGCCATGCCTACACAAAATTGTTTTCCTTGCTTATCACAGCATGATTTAACTACCTGGCACTGTTAGTGTTGTTTGATTAGGTTGTGTGCTATATAATTTCAAGTACAGTGTGTGTATGGTAGTTGCATAACACGAATTAAAAGTCTCTGAAGTACAGGAGCCGTACATGTGAGAATCATAGAGATTCTTTTCCACTCTAATTAGCTCCTTTCCAGAAGAAAAGAAAAAAGCATCAAAAAATGCAGCTCACTTCAGTGTGTAGTAGAAGGTAATGCCTTCTGTGGGCTTGGGCAGTGCCACATGGCAAAATATCATGCTGGGTGGTACAAAGCTGTGTCTTTTCCCTGCAGCAGTCTGCTCATGTGAAGAATCTGGCTTTTCCTAAGGTGTTTGGCAAACCTGATGTGGGCAAGCACAGGCACAGTGGGAGAAGGGGGTGACATCTCCTTCCCTGCACCCAGCTTGTCCAGACCCTATGGGCACAAGCTTGGGCTCCCCTTCCAGAGCTCAGCATCAGTCCCTGCCCAAGGGAAACAGACTTGTGTCCTTGGCACAGCCCTGTGAAGGGGACTGCTCCTGGCTCTCATGGCTTATCATATGAAATTATTCAGGTTATGGGTACCTTGGGGCTAGGGCTGCTGGGGTCTTTTCTTATTTTCATTCTGCACCAAATGGTACAGAGAGGCCATGAAATTCTGGTTACCAGCAGCAAAAATAAACCCTGGAGCTGACCTGGGTGCAAATGGGATAAGGCAGGTTCCTGGGATGCACAGGCTGCTGCAGAGGCATTTGTAACCAAAGGGATTTGAGTGAGCTGTGGGCGAGTACTCAGTAGTGCTTTGAATTGTGACAGTGATCTCAGCACCATCACCTCCTATCAAATGAATCAGCAGGAAAAAGGTCTTTCTCTGGCCCAGGGCTAGTTAGTTTAATTAAAGGTCTGTTGCTCTTGCCAGCAGTTCAGGCAGAATTTGATGTAGTCAGCGAAGTTGGTTGTTTAAATGATGTAATGTTGTATTGCCTATTTTTCCTCGAGTCTAAACTTCTGTGGCGTAAGTAACAGGATGAAATGATCTGTTGTTGTCTGCAGAGAGCTGATGAGAAATGAGTGGTGGAGGTGGTGGGTAGGCACTTAAAACTGCAAGGGATCTGCTGTGAGACCTGATGGTTTTGCTGTAAATTGCAAGGACCAGGGCTGTGCCAGTGACTCGCCTCATGTGGCACGTTCAGTGAACAGCCACCACTGGCTCAGCATCTGTTTATTAAACTGTTTTGAAGAAAATAACCTTGACATCTAGTTTATCCACTCTCAAAGGACTGTGATTTGTATCTGTCTTTTTCTCTAAAGAATAAAACTCTGTGTTTGTATCTTGGGGATGAATTTTCTCTAGGCTTTTGCTTATCCAGAAATGTCTCAGTGACTTGAAGAGATGGTTGTAATGATGAACTTTTGCCTCTGAACTGCTGGTCTCTAATGGGGGGATGTAAATTAGTACATTTAAAGTGGGATTTGTTTCTGTAAAGGTGAAATGATTGTGTAATTGCTGTCTGCTAAAAAGCAGTGGAAGTAAAAACAACTATTTTTCCCTTGGTATAATTTGCAAGGAAAAGCAATACTGAATTATCCCTCTGAATCAGAGATAAGCATAGCTGAACCCCAGGCTTTTCATGTGGTGCTGTGCTTGAGCAAGATTTTTTAACTTTTTTGATTAAAATTGTTGCTTTGGAGATCCTGAGATTCAAGGGGTCTGAAAACCACAGGGGTGGCTGTGGGAAGCAGGAGTGAGTAGATTGCATAAGAAGGTGTTTTCAGGCTACTCCCAAGAAGATGTTTGCATGCATTTAGCTACTTCTTTCTGGTTGCTTGTTACAGAGTCATGAAAGTGAAGCTATAAATATAGCCAAAAAAACCCCCAAAACAACACCTCCTGATTTTAAGCCTCTTCCATACATGTAGTTTTATCTTTCGTTTCTTGTTATATCATCTTCTGATCCCAAGCTCTTCTTTTTCCAAACCTATACTTTCTTGTGAACTATCTTATGTTTTCACTGGGGTTAGAAATGGTGCTCTGTGCCCCATCCCAAGGGCCTTGTTGGTTGTTGGCAGTAGCTGCCTGTTGAACCTGAGCCCTGGATGCTTTCTCATGCTTACAGCCATGACCATTTGCCTGGTGCAGCTGCTGGGACTGACTTAGTGCAGTTCTGTGCTCATCAAAGGCGGCCATCGAGATTGGAGGCTTTTTGGCTTCTTGGCTGCTGCTTCTGTCAGTAATTCCTATTAACACTAATGGAAATCACACTCTAGCATCAGCAGCACAGCAGTCTCTGTGCTGTGCTCTTCTATCTGACAGAAATGGGATTGTGGAGGTAATTCCTTCTGCATCACACAGATTTTACTGCAAGGGGTCTTGCTGTCACTTCATATGTACTGTGCCAGCTTAATGTTCTGTTATTTTCTTCCTTGGGAAGAGGCTGTAAAGCTGAAGAGTGTGGTGGGGGTTAGTGCTGGTTCTACAGGCACCAAGAATAAGGGAATAAAAGTCTTCTTTTGAATTCCAGCCTTTGACACAGTGCTTCAGAGGGTTTCCCTGTGGCCCTCTGTAGCTACAGAGATTGTTGCTCTCTCTTCAGCAGCAGCCCCCGAGCAGAGAATGCAGCATGTGTCACCCACCCAAATGTCAGCCTGTAGGCAAAGAGGATTTGTGCACAGCTTAACAGAGAGCTCAGCTGCCAGACCCATTCAGAAGTCTCCTTGGTCTCCCAAACAGGCTGGTGGGTGCCTTGCTCTTAGTGACTCATGTTGGGCAGGCTCTGGGTTGCTCAAGATAAGCATCTTTATTCTATCATGCTCTTGCTGCATAAGTCTGTTTGCTGTTAGCCTGCAATGTGGCAAAGGCGTCTGTCTCTCTGTGTTGTTTTTTTTCTGGTGCTATCTTCTGTTTCTTTTCTTCTATATTGTATCTGGATGAATTGGGATTTGTTTTGCTTGTTTAAATCACATTTCTGTAAAAAATATCTAAGGAATTAATCACAACACTCAAAAATAGTATGTGGTTTGAAAAGAAGTCACAGTTTAAAAGATTAAAGGAAATAAAAAATTTTATTTGCCCCCTGAATTTAAGGAGTCCTTTAGTGTAACCTGGGTGATAGCTGAATGGAGAGAGAAATAGATAGAGAGATAGTTGGAGAGAGAAATGAGATTGCAAAGACAGACACATATCAGCCAGGAAGAGTGACTTGTGCCCAGCAGCTCTACATTTGGGCTTGGGGAGCTTTGCTCCTGCCAAAGACTTGGACTTTCAAGTCAATGAGGGGGAAAGTATCTTCTCCAGGACTGGAGCTGTCCCTTTGCCTCCCAATGTACAGGGATGCTAAAGTTCTGGAGTGACTTCAGTTTCCAGCTTCCCTGGCATTTCTTTCCAAGATTTCCTCTGGGGGGGAATTTGGTGCTGATTTTGTTTGCCAGAGCATGCATAATCTCCGGCTTTCCGAACCCTCAGTCAGGATTTCAACTGGAACCTGGCAGCTTGCTCTGCTGCGTGGGTCAAGCCAAGTGCTGAAGCCTGGCTGGGAATGAGTTGGAGGTGGAACAAAGTTTCCCACCAGTTTGTCCTTCTCTTGTCAGTGTGGGCAGATTACTTGCGCACTCAAGAAACCATTGTGTGTAGGTCCCTGAAGTTTGGAAACTGCAGACAAGGAGAGGATGAATGGCAAAGTAACACTGGCATCCCTGCAGAAAGTCCTGCCAGCGGAACTGACGGGGACAGGTTTGTTCAAGCTGCTTTCTGGCACTTCCCCTTCATGGGCACCTCAGCCTGGCCCACCTTTCTGGACAAAACCAGCTTGGTGACAGTTCAACCTGGTCCCCTCTTCTTCCTTTTGAGGCAGAGGAGCAGCACAAGCACGTGAAGCTGGTGCTGTGGGTTCTGGCATCACCTGCCTTCACCAGTGCACCCCAAGGGCTCCCTGCTCATGTCACAGCATGCCTTCTTCCTTGCCCAGCTGCCAGGGAAGCTCGCTGCCGATATCCCAGAGGGCTGGGAAGGCATTTGTCTCCGAGACAGCCATCAATCAGGGCCGCCCCCTCCTGAGCAGGCTCCCTTCTGCATTGCGTGTTGGGGCAGCGTGCTAAGGAGGCCATCGCTGACTGGGCTGGTTCTGGCCCAGCAATCAGCACCAGGAGCAAAACTCCAAGCTCCTCCTGCCCGAATACCTTGGGTCTTTTTCAGGTAAAAGACTGGATTCCCACGACCCGAGTTCTGCAGCTTTTATTTGGCAATATTTAAGATTGGTGTTTTTCTTTCCAATTTCTGCGGATACCAGTTATCTCTGTACTTCAGCGTAGGCTGAGGCTTCTAATAGGAATGTTTGAGTTTTAAGAAAAAAAGGCAATCCATGCTGTAGGCTGAGGTGAGCTAGAGTCGATGGGACTGTCTGTGCATGTACAGCATAGCATGGGATCTGTTTTGTGGGATCAGAGCACACAGAGTCCTGTGTTCCAACTGCCACCGAGGTCCTGGATCTGCCCCCTGCACAGACCTGCTCTCAGGACACAGCCTGTTCCTCATGCTTGTTGGGAGAAGGAAAATGAGAGTAATGATTCAATGCATTGTGCTCATTTTGGCAGCCTATGTTCCCCCTTTTTTGCAATTTTCACTCTTAGGGCTTCAGTGACTTTTTCCAGGAGCAGAAGGGAAGCGCCAGGATAGAGGACTCAGTGGGCAAATGCTAGCGCAGCTGCCTTTTATGAAGAATAATTTGATTTTGTCTTTTCCTCTTTCTGTATGCCCACATGTTTTTCTGCTTCTACAAACAGTCCTCTGAAATTACATGCTTCAGTTCTGCAGTAGTTGTGCTGCTTTTTGTGGGGGTTTCAACTTGTACTCTCACTGTGCAGACAAACTCATTACCAGATGTAGCAACAGGCAGTTCTTCCCTCCTGCCCTTTAGGACTATGTTCTGCTATCTCTGTGCACCACCTCATCTTCCCTCCTCTTCGGCCTTTTCAGCCAGCATAAAGTAGCATAAGAGACATAGGAAATCTGGATTTTGGGCACTGCAACATATTCTGAGGGTGTGTTGAAAAGTATATTTACTCCATATGTTACATCCCCTTTTGCTGCAGGTCACTTTTGTTTTAGCATCAGCTTGCAATTCTTCTGCACAACCCACAGCAAGTGAGGAACAGAGATGTCTCATCTGATGGGAAAGGGATAGCAGCAGGCTCTGACCCTCCCAGCAGAAATGCACAGAACTCATAACGCACTCAAAGCCTTTAAAATTATCCTGCCTCAAGCCCAAGGAGGAAAAATTACTGTTTCTTCTTTTTGAGACAACCTGCAATATACTTCATTTCACAGGGATCCTTAAAACAGCTTTCCTAGCCTTAAATGAGAGAGTTTTTACTGTGTACGCATGTGTTTTGGGAAAGGGTCTTTATGTAGGGCCATATACAACTGCTGTGTTGAACATTGCCAATATGTAACTTTAGATAGTTAATGTATAATAGTGGTACCAAACTTGCTCTTTTTGGATTTGTTAGAAAAGCTGGACGTTTTGAAGTTTTGGCCAAAAATGCCACCACAAGCCATCAGAGGCACAAAAAAAGGCTTTATTTAGGTGTTTGTTTGGGGTCTTTTCACATCCAGATTGACAGTATTGTCTGTGCCTCCAGGCTGATGGGGAGGCAGGTTGGACCACAGCAGATGTGGCTGCATTTGCACCCTGTGCCAGGGAGCCAGCGGGAGAGATTTGGGCAGTTGGGTGGGGCTGAGTGGCTGGTGCTGGGTCACAGAAAACAGCTTTGGGGGATATTATTTGGTGCTATTTGGCAGGAGCCGAAAGGCAAAAGACAGCCAGCATGGCAGCTAGAGGCACCAAGAGCAGTGGGCTGGTTGCTCAAGAGCTGGGATGTCCCTCTTGCCCCTGCCAGATGCCCCCGGGGATGATTCAAGCAGGTGTTGGTTATGGCACTGCTTCCTCCTGTCCACCGTGGGGTTTGCTGTGGAGAAGGTCCCAGTGCCAAACCCTGCACAGCCCAGGCTACTCACCCTGGAGATCCCTGTCCTTCAATTGGTTCCCCAGCAGATTTCCCTGGGCTGCAAGGCTCAGACTGATCAGTGCAGACTCCAGAGCCCAGAAAATGGCCTTTCTCTTATCTCGAAAACCATTATTGAACTTCACGCCTAATTTCACGCAAGCAGCTAATTGTCCTCTTTGCTTATGCCAGTGTGGGACCTGCCCACACTGCACACAGGCTGCGTGTGCACCGTCATTTCCCTAGCTGGGTTTCATTTATGTTTACAGCCCAAAGCTGAGAAAAGGTCACTGCTTCCTCCAGCCTGCCCTGCCAAGTGAATGTGCTCCAAGCCTGGAAATCTGTGCATTTGCTTGAGCAAATATACCCTTGGGAGAATGTCCCCATCTGGGTGATGCCTCAGGTCATTTGCAAGATTTGCCCCTCTTGTTTTCAGCCTCCTGACATAAACTGGGTCCAAAGACGAGGGCTGTGGGGAAAAAAAATTGGCTAGTTTTAACAGTGCATTTCCCTAAAATAAGTAATAGTAAATCCCCCCAGTGGAATGATGTTATTGCAGATGATGTTCCCTGATGTCTTTGAAGGAGCAGGCAGACGTTCTCAGCTGTTCCAGGTACATACCAGCCACCCTGTGAATGTCTCTTCCCATGTTGCTGCCTGGCAATCAGCATGGAAAGTTGAAATGCTCTGTTTTCTCACAGTAGTTTGTTGCCTCAGAACAAACTACCTTTTACCAAACTTTTTCTCCCAGCTCCAAACAACATGCCCTTGTAAAATCTGATATTACTCACTTTAGCAGGAAATGTGAGGAGGAGGAGGAGGTGCACTACACTTTCACACCTTTTCTCTTGTTTTTCTATCTAGAAACAAATTCTGTTCTGGCTTGACTGATTGATTGAACCTTTTTCAAGTGCTGTCTGAAGGAGACAGCTTCTCTTTTACTGGATCAGAGATGCATTTGGCTCTTAAACAGATTTTCTTAAAATCTGGAGTGTTTTCTTTCTTTTTGTTTGTTTCCTGGAAATCATGGCATATGCACAGGATAAGGGAAAATTTCAAACACGACAGGTTGTACTTAGAGCTCTGGTGTGTAATAGGTCATGTCTCTTGATGGGGCTGCTTTGAAAATGTGCTTTCTTTGGAAAAGAAATATTGCTCAGACCTGCATCTGCTTCCACTTCCACTGCACCAGTCCAGTTTCACGTTGATTTAAACAGCAGCCCTCTGCTTTGGGGGCTGGTGGTTTCCCCAGTTCTTGGGGAGTGGCAGTGGGTGCGTGCAGGGTGCTCACAGCAGGGCTCATCATTTCAGCCTGGTCTGCCTGGAAGCTTCTCTGCTCTTCTTGCTGTCGTGTTCATTCCTATCAAAGATATTCCCTCCCCTGCTAGCTTTGCCAGGCTGAAACTAGCACTTTCACAGAGACTGGGACACACCAGGAGTCCTTGAGCCTCCATTCGTCTGCCACTTCAGCTCAGTAAGAACTGTTTTTAAAATAGCTTGTGACATGGAGGAGAGGCAGAGTTTAATAATGAAAATGGTGCAAAAATAACTCCAATGATGGTGGATGTGCTGCTTTAAAAAAAATAAAAATAGAGACAAGACTGGATTTCTTGTTTGAACATCTGAAGTGTTGGTAGGAGATCTTCAGCTGTGGTTGTTCAGTGTTTTGAAGTCAGCGTGAGTCGCCGTATACATTAACCAGGAAGGATGATTAGCTTCTGTACTATGTAAGGTCTGTCTGGAGTAGGAACACAGAAATGGAAATAGTTCAAATAGTGATTTAAGTGTCTCTCTAAAAGTAGCTTGCTCTTCTTCTTGGATACCCACCATCCGAGCCTGTGAGGTGCTCTCAGTCCTCTCAATCTTTTCATCTGTGTAGCCACTTCTGGAGAGAAGTGAAGTGCTGTTATTCTGCCTCACAAACAGGAGATGCAACACAAAGGAATCAGACAACTGGGCTGCTGGAGAGCAAGGACTTGCCTGGGTCCTGGGACACTGCCTTCTCTGTGGGGTACCCACCAGCATAGACCACCTTGCGTTCCCACCCCATCCCTCACCCGCATTTGTGGATCAGTTAGTTTATGGATATTTAGCTGTCTTTAGGTTGTGCCTGGGATCTCCAAACACGGGATATACCAGGCCTTTCCCAGCCTATAGGGGCAGCCAATGTTGGAAGGCTTTGCTTGTCACTCTGCCCATCCTGGACATCCTCCATTCTATCTGTCTCCTGGTTTTATTTCCTAGTCGTATTTCTGCTCGTATTTTTATGGGTTTGTTTTTTCTGTTTTATTAACAGAGCAGCTGCACTTTTACCACAGGCAGGATGACACTGGGCTTTCTGCTAAAGCTGCCACATCACGATGATGTGTTTTTCCCAGCAGAGCTCACCAGGCGAGGTTTCCAGCACAGCAGAAGTCACCAGTGAGGTTTCTTAGAGCAGGGATCACCCCTCAGCCCATTCTCAGTCACTGGCCTAGTATCCCATCATTGCTATTTCTTGCTTCTGTTTTGTGCTGGCTTCTCTATTCTTCTGAGATCAAAGTCATATTTTTATTAATCAGGAAAAAAAATAGGGGCCTGTATCTGTTTGATCATACACAGAAAGATACCCAGCAGGGCTGGCTTAGTCTGTTGGATCTGTTGCAAAACTCACTCTGCTAATGGCTTGCTTAGGTAAAATAAGATCAAAGTTGGGAGAAGTTCCAAGTTTTCTGTGCTCTTGTCAGGTGGCTCCATCTTGGGGTTACTCTCTTGCACATCAGCTGCAGAGGAGGGACCAGCCAGGAGGAGAGAGACACACAGCACAAGGAAACTTGTAGACAGAAACAGAAGTTCCTGACTGGAATCACAGCTGAGCAACCTGGTCTAGTGGAAGGTATCCCTGCCCATAGCAGAGGGGTTAGAACTAGATGATCTTTGAGGTCCCTTCCAACCCAAACCATTCTGTGATTTTATGATGTTAATGGAAAAGAGGACCCTTTGCAGCAGGGAGATGCTGGGTTGGCATGTGAGCATTGGGTGGACACACCTGGTACAAACAGGGGTATCAAGTGAAGCAGGCAATGGCAAGGTGTCTTTTGATGTGTCTACATCTAGGTTTGCCCTGTGGTGGCACATTGCAAAAGGAAGGTGTAGCTTGGAAGGCACAAGGGGAAAGTCATCATGGCAAGACCCAGTCCCAAATCCTGGCTTTGCTTTCCTTTTTTAGCATTGTGCATCACAGCATTTCGAAAGCAAGAGCAGCCATAATAATGTTTTAGGTCTTTCATGTATGTCAAAGAAGTGTGCCTAGCTGGCAGAGTGAATCATAGAAAAGAAATATACTCAGGGTTTGAGAGGATAAAAAAGCACATTCATGTATTTCAGAGGGAACAACTCGGAGTCTGGGCTTTGTCTCTTTGATAAATCTGCTACTGGATGTAGTCTAGGACAGTGGAAAGGGAAGATCTGCTCCGCTTGATCTAGAGCCTCTGTGCCTGCTGCTGGCTTAACCAAAGGGAGTGATGTTTTACCTTCCCATTACTTACCCAGCAACACTTGAGCCTCTTTAAAGAAGAAATGTTCCAGGAAGTGCTAAAATAATTTAACACTCACTGGTCATGCTGAAAGCTGCTGGAGTTTGCTTATAATAACAGAGGTCCTGCTAGGGAGTAGAGCTGGTGCTGTGGTGGAGCACGGCTGGGTGGTAGCTCTGTGGCTGGGCTGAGGAAGGGGCTTCCTTCCTCTGCAGGCAGCTCTGGTGGGTTTTCTCCCCCCTTTGGTCATGTTGCTGATGCAGGTGTTTACCCTTAGGTCAGGAAACATTATTCTTGTATTCTTGGGCTGCTTGAGTGAAAGGTTGGTTCAGCCTCTGACCTCCAAATCAGTGCTAGGCTGGTGAGTAGGGACCCAGGAACTGTTTGCATTGTTTGTGCCCTAATCCAGCCTGATCACTGAGCATAGGGCAGGTGGCTCTGTAGGAGTGTTGCTCCTAAAGGATCATAGTTGCTCTGACCCATCTCCCACACTGCAGGTGGCCTGAGCAGGCAGGGCACGAGCTGCTGCAGACAGAAAGGCTTGTGTGTGTCCTTGGCTGCCCCGTGAGTATAAACCCAGGCACGATGATGGCACAGTCATTTTCTGTGCAACAAACAACTGGACATCTCTTCTGAGAGAGGAGAGAGTGGTACTGGGCTGGTGGCTGGAGCTGTGAGTTTTTCTTTTTGGCCATCCACAAAGCATGAGTGTTGCTGGAGAGTGGGTTGGCACTGTGGATGCATCAGGGCCTGTAAATCATGGGCAGAGGGGAGAGCAAACGAATCAAGCACCTGCAAGGAGGGACAGCAGTAGAACAGCAGGCATGTGTGCCCAGTGATCCACGTACGGCCAGACTAAGGGTATCCCTGGAAAGATGTATTGTGACTATCACAAACCAAGGCACAAGAAGCTCTACATTTCTCTGTAACAACCAGAAAATGCACTGCTTGGTGGCTGGGGACAGCTGCCCAGGACTGGCAGCTAATGCTGGTTGGGTATGTGAACAGTGAAAAGCCAGCAGCGCTCAGCTGTTTGCAGAGCAGCCGTGTCTGCCAGGAGAGTTTGCAGTTAAAGCTGGGGGTGTGAGTCACCCCCCTGTGGTCCTCTCTCTTGAAGGGGGGACAGGAAAACCTGATGCATTTTCCCAGTGCAAAATAACCTGATAGGGATTTTTCTAGCCTCATGCCCATTGCTGGGGCCTCTGGCCTCTCTCCCAAGGCCAGTGCTCAGCTGCTCTAGCCCCCCCCCTCTCCCCTCCTTCCCTCGCTTGCACATCATCCATGTCGTGGCTGGTTTTCTGACTGAGATGAGGGATGCTCGTTCAGTTGGTTTAGCTTTTTCCTAAATCACCTGGTGCTGAGGAGTAATAAAACATTTATTAGATGTTACGAAACCAAACCCAGAGCAACAGCACAGTGACTAGTTAAATATTCCTTCTTTCCTTCCTGCAGTGGTCCCTGAGCAGCAGGTGCCCCAAAGAGAAAGCTCGGTGCTGTCTTGGTTTTCTGCTGCTGAGCTCTCTGCAGGGAAGGCAGAGGTGCTTCCCCTGGGAAGCAGGTGACCTGTAGTCACCTGCTGAAATGATTCCTTCGAGGCATGGGTGATGCTGATGGACCGAGCCATCAGGGATCAGCGTGTAGTGTTGGAATAGATCCTCACATCCTGGCTGCAGGACAGACCCTTGCAGTGGGATGCACAGGGTGCAAGGGCACCATGAGGCATCAAAACTCACAGTCCTCCATCAGAGATGTTCAAGTGTGGCAGTAAAGGGGGTCATCTGTCTTCTTCAGGGGTGCCTTTCACTTGACCTCCTTCTACAGCATCCAAATCTGACTGCAATTCCAGCAGCTGCCACACTGATGGACAAGGCTTTATTAGCTGGTTTGAGTACCCGTACAGCTGTGGATGGGTTATTCTGCAGCCTGCCACTGACAAATTCAGCAATCTACAATCTAGGATGGTTTCTCCTTCCAAATCTGCTGGATATGGTGCTTCTATAGCATAATGCAAGGGATTTCTGGAGGTCTCTGTCCAAATTTCCTTGCTCAAATCAGGGCTCCCTCCCAAATCAGATAATTTTCGTGCAGTCAGGTTGTGGAAATTTGCAACCGGGGGTGCCACAGCCTCTGGGCCTCTCTCAGTGCTCTATTTATTCCTGCATGTTCAGGCTCAGCAGAGCATTCTGGAGAGAGGGTGGATTATTGAGTGTATAACTTTTTTTCAGGGAACTTTTCTGTGGCAAAGAGCTCCTCTTTGCAATGCTTGTGCTTCTGCTGGTGTTGGCGAAGGAGACTGGAGACGATGCGCAGAGATGTGCCAGCTGTTTGCTGGCTGGGACAACTCTGGAGAAGGTGGCATGTGTCCATGCATTCAGGTTTTGGTTTGGCTCTGAGTCAGGTTGAGCGTGTGCAAAAATAATGTGGAGTAAGAAAGCTGCTGGTTCATTTGTGCCAAGGAGGCTGGTGTGCTGTTTGCTGAGATCAAATTCAAGCAAATTCAGTCAGTTACCTCTGTGATTTGCTTGTGACCAGTGATTCTCCAGTCGGTTTCTGAGTTCCTAGGTTGTGCTGGGCATATGGTTTCTCTTAAAAAAAGTTAAACTGAGAAGGCAGAAATCATTTGAGTGCCCAGACCTAGTCACTGGTGAGCTCTTCCCCACAGTTTAGTCCGTTATGGAGAATACATCTGCCAAGCTTCTTATAAAAAGCCATGCGGTCCACTGGGGATGCCAGCCCAAAGCTCCATGCCTGATATGTGTGCCAGGAGTTCATCAGGACTACCTCAATTGATTACATTTGTTAATACACATGTGAATATCTGGCAACTTAAATACTGCCATGCTTTAGACAGGTAAAGGCTAGGAAACACTTTCCTGCATAAGCATACCACAGTATTAATTTGGGATAGTTCACTTGAGTCCAGATGCCTGTGTTCTCTGATCCCTGTTGAATTCAGAAATGACTGTTAGTTCTTTAAGGGCTGTCACACACGGAAAGTAGTTGTGGGGGACATCAGAGAGGTTTGGAAAAGTGAGGGAAGGTAAATTGAGTAAACCTCTTCCATCCATCCACAGTAAGTTCCTGCTTACTCGCAGCTCTCCTCGCCTGTATGGTGGCATCTGGATTTGTGTTTGCATCAGGGGCAGCGAGGCTCTGCCCCCACCATCCTCACACCTGCTGGGCTTGCAGCCTAACAGGGTTTCACCTCCTGCCACAGCTGCTGCAGTGGCTGTGATGTTGTACTGATGTGCTCCCAAGGGGAAGTAATTCAGTTGTTTTCTGCTATTTGTGAGCACACTGTGAAAGGTAACTGAGAAGTGGTTTGTATTGACCCCTTAGTGGCCTTACTGGATCTGCAGAAGCTGTTGAGTTGCTTTATATGGATTTCTAGGTGATGACTGCTGCCTCTAATAGCGAGAGATAAATAATACCCCTGCATTTAAAGCACTTAAGCTTCCAGTTGAGTGTTCAGGGCACGTGCTCTTTTAAGCCTGTGTCTGGATTGGTGGCATTGCTTGGCCCTGCCTCAAGGCTCTGGAGTGTGGTGCTGGGGCTGAGGCTGCTCCCCTGTCCTGCTTCAGCCTCTGCTGGGAGGTGCTGCCTCCTGGCTGCCCCAGGAGTGTTGCTGGGATTCGCAGCAATGCCTGTGGTGCCTGACAGGGAAGGGAAGAGGCATAAAATGGGAGGTGGAGCATGTTGGGGCACATTTCATTGACCTGTGCCTTTCTGCACCTGGCATCTGCTGCTGTGCTGCAGAAGCTAAATTTGATATGAATGCAGTTTGATTTTGGCTCAGATTGATTGACTGCCTCCTTGATAACATCCATATCAGTGCACAGACACGGATCAATACACCAGTGCTGTTTCATGGTCTGATGGGATGGGAGAGTGAAGGTCCCATTAGCTGAGGACTGGACTGTGCTGCGGCCTGGTGTGATCGGAAAGGATCTCCTTTTCGCTGGATGGGGAAAATACTGGCACAGAACTTGGCCGAGGAGGAGGCAACTGACACTCCAGTAGAGTCAAATCTGGTGATTCATTTCCACAGCCCCCAGGAGCTTGCGTGTGAGCGGCATATTGGGAATTTCTAGGAATTTCAAGGAGCATCATTTGTTCTGAAGGTAGCCCATTCAGTACTGAGGAAGGAGCATAAAATACTGCTGCTAGATAGCATTATAAGAATTGAACAAGCAAGGACTTCTGGAGGTTGTCCTAAGGAAAAAAATTGGGCACAAAATAAATATGCCATACATGTTGTTAAAATCCCATATGAAAAGCCTCTTGGCTGAGAGTATTTGTGCTCTTAGTATGTCTTTCCTTGTGCCTCAGCACCCTGATTTCAAGGTCACCTGTAGTTTTCCTCTTTCTTTCCTTGGTTTCTTATGGCTTCTGTTGCCCTGTCATTTCTTGCCTGACGTTCACAATGTTTGCTAATACAAAATTGTCAATACATTTAATTAACATCTTGCTTTTCTCTTCTTCCAGATAATTAAAAGCTTAATAAAAACAGACCTAGCACCTTCCCATAGGTGTCTCCCACTTGATCACTGCATTGTGTCGGGTTCTTCTTATGGCTGACCCAGTTTTCTTTTCAGTCCACCAGCTCAGATAGGTTTGGAGCCTGATTTATGTCTGATGTTGTGCCTGTTGCCGAAGGGCTCAGGATGTCTAGGGTGCTGTTGGCAAACACCACAAAGGGGTTTAGGTGCCTGACAGGGCAGATAGACTCTTAGGGCCAAACATTAGATCCTGCCAGCCTAAAAGCCATGGGCTTTTGGCAGTGCTTTTCTACTGGGCTCATTGCCCAAGGTGGATCAGGTTAGGGGACGGTCCTTACTCCAGCCCTGTGATGCTGAGCCTTGTTGCATGTGTCAGACCCTCCGAAGTCTGGGCTGTGGTTTTGGGGGTGGGAATGACTCGTCTTTCCGGCACCCACAGGGGAGGTGAGGGCTGTTCCATGTTTTCTGAAGCAGAGCATATTGAGTCTCGCTTTATGTCACTTTGATGAACACCTCTCCATAAGCACCAGGATAAACTAATCCCAGATTATCACATCAAATTGCTATTGCTCACTAACCCCTCTCAGCATGGTGTTCCAGAATTAATTACCAGTATTCATGATGTTCGTTACCACAGTCCCGCATAGCACATTGTGTAGATGTAGTGATATTTATCATTGCATTTTCCAAGTGGTCCCTCTCCTGTTTTTTATCACTAGCTGTGTTTACCAGGCTTCATTATGCCCTGGTTGTTTGAATCTCCACAGTTTTTGATACTTTATTCAAAGCCATTTAGACACTTAGAGCCATTAATTTTATCTTTCTCTTCTATTCTAATGGGCAGATTTCTTCTGCTTGCATACAAGTGAGAAAAAGGCACTCTTCTGTAGACCTTTTGGTCTCTACTTAAATACCTGTCATAATTCTCACTGCTCTCTTTTTCTTTTTAAGTTTGAAGTTGCCATATATACACATCTTGTTTGCTTCCTGCTGCCTAATCCTCAGACTTGAAGTAGCCCCATGGTAAACCAGGCACAGCTACATTTAAATCCCTGCAGCCCTTTAGCATGAGTGTTATCTGCATTTTAAGATGTTAGGCTGGCATTGTTGGCACATGACTTATGTACCTGCTGTGACTTTGCTCTGTAAGCTGCAGAGGTGGGGTTTTAGCTATGCCTGTTTTTAAACTGACAGATAAATTGGGAAAGTAATGGCATGTTTTCTTATAAGGCTGGAATAAACCCTTGTAAACTTTCTATTGATGTCATTGTGACAAAATTAGAACTGTCTTGTAAGTTATTCCAGCTGAATGATGGACAGAAACTGTTCTGAGCAGCAAAGAGACAGCAAAGTCCTTGCTAGGATAAGGACAACAGGTTTGCCCTCCTGACATGATTTTTTTGGCATTAAATTCTTTCACCAGTGCTCCTGACTGGTGTTTTATATGTGACAAGCCAAAATAAATAAATAAGCAAGGGAAAAAAACCAAACAACAAGCAAGGAAGAACCAAGGCCCCAGAGTGCTGGTGAGTGCCACCTTCAACAGCCAGCTCACAGGGCTTCCTGTTCTGAATGAAACCCCAACTTCTGAAGGGCAGCAGAACCAGTGGGGGGAAGGGGCTGCCCCAAAACAGGCTCTTCCAAGCACGCACACAGCAGTTTGCTTGTGAATTGGGTATTCCTGAAGTTGTGAAAGTCTTGTGTGCGTTTTGTGATGGCAGAGGTGTTTAGAAATGATGTTTGGGGTGACTTTAGGTGCTCGTGATGCCCAAATGAACTTACCAGGGTGCAGAGTGCACTGTGAGTGTGTCTGTCTGTGTGTGGCTGCTGTCCCCAAAGGAGAGCAGACATACTCATCATAAGCACTCCAGTAAGATATTGCAGAACAATTAGTGGGTTTTTTTCCTCATACAGAAACCTTTTTTGACTAATGTTATCCTTTTGGCATGTTTTACAGATAAGCAAGCAGCAGCTCCAGACAATCAAAGATCGTTTCCAGGCCTTTCTCAACGGAGAAACCCAGATTGTGGCAGATGAAGCATTTATAAACGCTGTCCAGAGCTACTACGAGGTAAGGAGAGACAATGTAATATTCTTACAGAACCCCGTTCTTATCCCTATTCACAGATGTGGTTGAATTCTGATTTAATAGATTGTCCATTTTTAAGCAGCACAAAGCTAAGATAAATGCAAGGCATCTTCTGTCTGATATCTGGTACATCACAAGGTTTGGGAGGTTCAGAGTTTGAACATAAACCACAGAGCAACCGTGGCAACCCCTACACCATGGTGTATCCTGTAGATTTGATTATAGGGAAGACCATGCTTCCTTTCAGCTGAAAAATATCCTCCTAATACTTTTAAACAGCGTACTCTGAAACAGCGAATAAGGCAAAATAAAAAAATCAATGTCACATGCTCCCTATGAAAAATACCAGGAGAAATCTGGGCAGCACATTCAGTTCTTGCGGAAGCTCTTGCATTGTGTTCTAATTGACTTCGGGATTTTCAGCAAGAGTCTTGTCTTTTCTCTTTGGCATGACAAGTGCTGTAAAGCTAAAGGGGGAGGGAGGAGGATGTGCATCTACAAAACTAGATGATACCAAAGAACGTGAAGCATCCTTCATAATTGTGCAAAAGAATAATTATGCATGTCTGTCTTTTTGCACCTCTTTGTATGCAGCCCATGATGCTGCCTTTTATATCTCTGCTCAGAAGGAAAGAGCTTCTGTTTTTGAAGGAAATCGGTGCTTGTGATTTGTATGAGGAGTGTTGCTTGTTGGTTTTTTTTTTGCTAGCCTTTCTGCAAACTGTTTCTCTTTCTCCCTAGAGCTGTTCTGTCATAACAGGTGAAGATTTTGAATTGCCTACATAAAATATTTCTCGGAAAGTGGGATCTAAGAGGGGACCAAAATCTGATACTAGAACTGAAGAGAATTTTAACTCTATAAGAAATGACAGCAGCTGCTTCTGTGTGTAAGGAAAGCAAAAATTATCTGTGGATTAACTCTGTTAAACCAGCCTAGTAGTTACTGCTCCATCATTTTCTGTACAGGAAGGAAGCTGAGAGTCATTTACATCTTTTATCAGAAAAGAAATTGCCAAGGGATCATCACAGCTTCAGTGAACAGATGCTCTCAAAGAAAGTTTTCAAGATGGCGTGAGCTGTGTTTTAGGATGCAAGAGCAGCATAATCTGTTCAGATAAGACTATTGGGCAGGAAAGGGAAACTGCTTAAAAACAGACAAAATGCATCTGTTTCCTTGGCTGAAAGTGTGTCCTGATCAGTTCCTGTGCTATATAATTGCCCCAAGTGATCAAACTTTAAAAGAGCAGTTGACCAGCACTAGATGTATGCAAACCCATGTATTCAATTTAACTGGACCCTGCACTGGCTCTGTCCTGCTTAAAACAGGCCACATGAAATGTAATGCATCCCTCTGTGTCCTGTAGCACAACTTCTTTTTTCTTCTTTTTAGCTGTTGGTCTCCTTTAACTCATGGCCGTGTGCTTTCAGCTTCTGTGCAGCTGGAGCTTGGCTGTGTGGCTGTTCCTCGGCAGCAGCTGCAGCGGTACAGCACAAAGTCTCACTGCAGAAAACCTCTACCCCTCTCAGTGTTCCGTGCTGAGAGTGTTCTCCCTCCCTTCTCTGCAGAGAGGTGCCCCCCTTGGTTGATCCAAGGCACAATCGCAGCAGATGCTGCTGGTCTCAGCTCCCACAAACTCAGTTTTGTGCAATTAACTGTCCCTTGCATGGGCACTGTCTTGAAATCAGCCTTTAGGTTCTCACTTATAATGCTGCATGGAGTGTAAATATTTTCCAAGCCATCTTTGTTTTTTCCCAGCTGAAACTGGCCATCTCTGTGCAGGACATGGATGGTGTTTCTAAGGGGTCCAGTTACCAGCAATGCAGAATAAGTTCATTACCTAGGGAATGATCGGGGTTTTTTTCTGGAGAAAGAGGTAAAGATGACACTGTAGGTCAAAAATTCATTTGCTGTTGCCCTAAGTGTGTTTGCATGGCCACATTCTGCTGTTAATTCTGCTGTTAGGGCGTAAGTGTGTGGCTGTCAGTCTCAGGCTAGCTCACAGGCTGCTATCAAATTAAAAAATTGAGTGATCTGCTGCTGCTCTGCAAAGCACCGCTGTGCCTGCAGGAATGCTGCAGACCCGTGTGTGTGTGAGACAGGCCCAGCACACTCCAACACACTCCAGGGGAGCTTTTCTCAGGTCCTTTTACTTCTAACGAGTAAAGCTTTGTCTGTCAATCAGCACGTCCTGCAACGATTGCTTCTGTGGTTATTATGAAATGCTTCATTAGACCCATTTCCACTCTGCTGTGGGCAGACAGAGACAGAGCCACGCATGACATGGGTGGCTCATCTAGGGACAATGAAGGAATTGCCTGACCCAGCTCCCAGAGGTCAGTTCTATTCTGCATGTGTTGGTGTGTGCACCCACATTAGGATTTTGTTCCAGCTATTCTTGACTGCTGGCAGCCCTACTGGGCAGTCTTACAGCCAGGCACTTCACCTGGTATTTTCTAAAAAGAGAAGCTCACTCTGCAGGACGAAACACGTTTTCCTGTCTTTTTTTATCTTCCTATTTCATGGTCTTTTTCTGCTGCTTTGTGTCTGACTGGCGCTCCCCCATGCCTGTCTCCTGTCTGCCAGCTGCAGCCATCCTTTCATCTGCTGGCTGCTGCTCCACACCCAGGGAGGATAAATTAGGGCTGAGGGGATACAGGGAGTCAGATCCTACTGCTTGCAGTGCCATCATCCCTCTGTTGTGGGTGAGGACCACGAATAACAACAGCCACTGGTGCTGGCAGGTGTGGGAAGTCATTAGCACTGTCACACAGGGTGAAGCCCAGGCCCCTGGAGCGGATGAGGGGACATGGGAGCTGAGGATGTTGCAGTGGGGATGTTCACTGTGACCTCGCAGTGTTTCCTGCAGTCAGGGTACTGGTGATGTCCTCGGCTGCATCAGGAGCTTGGCTCTTGATAGCTCTCATCCATGACTTGAAAGCACCTTCACACACACCTGGGATGCCATCACTCCTATTTAAGCTCTGCAAGGAAACAAAGTGCGTGCTGGTGTCATTTCAGCATGGACTGAAGAGGCTCTTGGTGGCCTCCTGCCTGTCTTATCTGCAGGGAGTGCTCCCCAGCATGGTGATATTGGAAGGAAACATCCAGGCTCTTCCTCAGCAGCATTTTAGGGCTGGTCCTTGAGCAAAACCCACTACCACTGCTGACAGGTGTGTGTGCTATAAAGCATCTGGGAACGTGGAGTGCCATGTTGCTGAGTGGTATAAAATAAATAAATCTATCGTATCCTTAGGTCATCCACAAGCTCTTTAATTATTGAGAGCTGACAGATATACCTCTGTGCTGGCACAGCTTCTATGCAGGCTGCTACATTCATCAGTTCTCAGCATTATTAATAAAACAGCAGTTTTCTTACTGGCCATCGATTGCTTTCCTGTGTTCAGGGCTTGGGAAAGAAAAACCAGCGCAATTTCTCCTGCCCTTCTCACCCTTCAGCTCTGCGTTTCTCCCTGGACACCTCCTGGTGTGTGGGAGTCTGTTACATTTTGACCCTTCTGCTGCTTTAGCAGTGGGAAGAACATTTTTGTCAAAAGCTTTTTCCCTCCCTTCCTGCTGTCAGTGCCCTGCACCTCTGCAAAGCCTTCCCAGGCAGCCTCAAGCTGTGCTGAACTATCCTGTGCTTCCACAGAGGTGGAGCAGGAAAAGGTTTGGGCTCGTGCACTGTGGCCATGACACCTTTTAGTGATCTGAGCTGCCTTGGTGTTTTCCCACTTTGCAAAGATCAGCCCATTTGTCCTTGTCCTTTCCTGGAGTGTTTTAATGGTGCTCTTGCTGTACTGGTTGCCCAGGTTGGAAAAGGGAGAAGTAGGGGGACACATGTTATTTACCTGAAGGCAGCATTAAATTAATTATTACAATGCCATTCCTGTGACAGCAGGACAGTGTGCAAAGATCTCCTCTGGCGTAGTAGAATTAAGACGTGAGCTTGGTCCTTGCTCTGGTCAGAGGTTTCCCAGGGGCCTGGCTACCAGGGTAAATGCAGTGCAGTGCTGTTGGCTTGAGTAGGATGACTCTGCTCCCTCTAACAGGGCAGAACTTGTTTAGGTGAATGTAGTTGTGCAAGAGGTTCTTGATTAAAACATTTGAGAGAAAAAAATATAATCCTGCTTTCCCAAAGGGCATTTACGTATCTGGCGAGTTGTGACCACAACATCACATCGAGCCCTAATTGCATCAAAATGTTTCATTTTAGTGGATGCAAAGCAGAAGCTTCACCTGATTTCATTACATTTCCCAAAGTGCAGCTGAAACCTCTGTTGATCTGGCAACTTGTGGTTGTTGAGTGAGGAGTTGGGAGGTACCCTGGCAGCCAATAAGCAGCTTCCCAGCAGTGAAACCACATTTTGTGGTGCTTAAGGGGGATTTTTTTTTTTTTAACTGACACCATCTGAAGTCACCTTTTTTTTGCAGGTATTCCTAAAAAGTGATCGCGTTGCCAGGATGGTGCAGAGTGGAGGGTGCTCAGCAAACGACTCCCGGGAGGTCTTCAAGAAGCACATCGAGAAGAGAGTGCGCAGCCTGCCAGAAATTGATGGCCTCAGCAAGGAGACGGTGCTGAGCTCTTGGATGGCAAAGTTTGATGCTATTTACCGGGGGGAGGAGGATCCCCGGAAGCAACAGGCCAGGATGACGGCGAGTGCTGCCTCGGAGCTCATCCTCAGCAAGGAGCAGCTCTACGAGATGTTCCAGAACATTTTGGGGATCAAGAAATTTGAGCATCAGCTCCTGTATAACGCATGTCAGGTAAGGGAAAGGAATGGAAAACAGTTTCTTAGGGAAGGCTTGCTGATGGGAAGTACTGGTGGTGTTGAACTGGAAAGTCTGGGGCTGACCAGACTGATTTTGAGAGAGCTTCCACCAAGGAAAGGGGATTTTGGTTCACGGTGGGATTTCTGCACTGCCAGTTTTGTTCTGGGTGTCCAAGCGGGCCTCTTTCTCTTACTTGTTTTCTCATGAAATTCCATGGGATTGCTGAGATGGGAAAATTTTATTCCTCAGCTCTGTGCCTCGGTGAGCAGGTCTTTGATGGTGCCTAAGTGGGCTGTTTGGCTGTGTCTTGTTTGCCTTTCCTCTGTCATATCACCAGTCTAAATGACAGAGGTTCCTTCCTGCAGCCTGCAATAATTTATCAGTACTTGGAGCCAGGAGCCCCTGGGGTGGGTGGCTTATGCAAACTTGTTCATTGAGGTTGTACTTTAAATAGAGGGAGCTCCGTGATCCCTGTAGGCCTGTGCTGGAAGGAAAGGGCATCCCAAACACCCATGGCCTCACAGTGGCTCTGCTTGCACTTGCAAACCTCTCCCATTCCTGTCTTTCTGCCCCAGTAAGAGCCAGTTCCCCGGAGCTGCAGAGCTGAGACTCTGCAGCACTGCTTGTGTTTCCAGCAGCTTTCGCCGAGCCTGTCGGTGTCTGTCCAGGCTGTTGGTGACCCAGATTACGGTCCCCTGCTATGGGATATAAATATCACAGGCGGGATAGAGGATGTCAGAGTCACAGGGAGAGTAAGGTAATGCTGTGGAAAGTTTTCGGAGGAGGAGCAGACCTCAATCTCTTCCCTGTAATACAGGGCTTCAAGTTCTTATTGAAATTAATACATTTGAGACCAGTTCTGTCTGTCTTCTGTCTAGACATCTCCAATTCTTTTTAAGACACGGAGAATTATGTTTTTTCTGTTTTTTCTCCTCTAAAGAGCTTAGTTATCTTGCATTTTATTCTTCATCTCAGAACCTTAATGGCAGAATAGGGAGAGGATAATAAATGTCCCTGAGTAATGTGTCTTCATAGCAAAAAGCCAACAGCAATAACTGCATTGAACCTCATAAATTGTGTTTACAAACCAGATTTCATGCCTCTGTCCTCCGTTGGAGGGCTTCTTTAAAATCAAAACCATGTTTTCAGTGATGTATTGAGAGCTGAATCAGTTTTGCAGTGTTTTGGGGTTTTTTAACTTATATCAGCTCCAGCCTTGTGTCTCTCATCGTCCTTTGACCTGTGCTCAGCTAAGGACTAGGGTGGCTTTGCATGAGCATGTGTGTGATCCTAACCTCTTGCTTTGTGGTTCCCACTGATGCAGAAAACAGTATTTGATCACAACTGCCTTGCTTCGTGGATGATCTCTGGTTGTGAGAGCCTTTCTGGCTGACACTGTGAACCGAGGGGCTTCTTCCTCTGAATTGCCCTGTTGCATCAAGCAACCCTTTTCCTGCAGTAGGTCCTGGTTTTACTCTGAAAATGAAGGATTTAATTCTGGGTCTCTTCTAATACTTGGAGGCAGTAAACCTGTAATTTAAGCTTTTACAGAAAGACATAATTTCTGTTGAAAGCGAGTATTAGCATGGGAGTTACTCTGTTTTTAATACTTGCATAGTTAATCCTCACTATCCAGAAAGGAAAGCCCTTTGTAGAAGAAAGCTCAGAAAGCTGCAAGGCCAGAGTCATCCAGCTGTTTGGTGTTTTCCTGGGATACAGTGTGAGTGATTACAGTGCCATGGTGCCAGCACGGTGGGATGGGACCCTGCCCTGCATGGAACAGGTCACTGCTGCTCCCTGTCCCATTGGGTGCTGCAGGGAAGGCAGCAGAGAGCTGCAGAAAAACTGCAGGCTTTGCTGTGAGGACCCTTATTTCGGTGCCACCTGTGGTCATGTAATCTGGGCTATACCAGGGGGGTCTTTGGACCTCTCCAGCCACTAACAGCCCTTAGGGGAGCAGCAGCAGCCACTTTGTATTTCTGTCTTGCCATGAAGCACCAAAATTGCTGTTGACCTCTACTTCTTGCAGGGTCTCAGCCATTGCTTGCAGCCAGTCTGTTGTAGGGTGTAAGTAAAATCCATCAACCTATAAATTTTTGTGTTTGCTTAGCTTGTGTGGGGAGCTCCTGGCAGAAACCAAAGGTGCGTGCCACTTGGCCAGCGTGTTTTCTGCAGCAG
The DNA here is from genome assembly GCA_035583135.1 of Lophotriccus pileatus. Lineage (NCBI taxonomy): Eukaryota > Metazoa > Chordata > Aves > Passeriformes > Tyrannidae > Lophotriccus > Lophotriccus pileatus. The sequence goes on from JAWWES010000024.1 coordinate 7,140,391, forward strand.
AGCTGCAGGGGAGAGCAGAAAGTCAAGTGCAGTGAGCAGTGATTCGGGTGTCTGCTCCTTTTCCCTTTGCCTCTTTCCATAAAAGCTTCCTCCTGTCTCTCATAATGAAGTGTTGGCAGCTGAGTGGGAGAGGACCTGGGACACCTGGAGGGGAGGAATGGCTCCGAGCTTTGCATGTACATGTGTGCTGTGGCCATGGCAGGACTGGGATGTGCTTCTGCAGGACTTATTCCAGCTGCTCACTCCCCTCCACCTCACTTTGCATTTTCATAAGTTTTCACTTGCCACATCTATCTCCCTGTGTTTGACAAGCTGTCATCTTCTCTACCACCTCTGTCCTGACATCAGCAGTGAACTCCATCCCCGGCAGGGCTTTGCAGACACCTCCCAGCCTGTGCCTGCAGCTGTACTTGCATCACAGAGCCCGCTGGGCTTTGGGGCACTGGCCCCATAACCCCCCTTATTTCCAGTGCACTGTTGTGTTTCAGACTGGATTGTGTCTGGGTCAGAGTCAGCCTAAGCAGAGCTTGTTTGCCTCCCCATGAAGACATGCTGACTGTTGGTCAGAGCTAATTTGAAGTGCAACCTTTTTCTTAATAATTCCATTAAAGCTTCTGTCACCTTTTTTTGTAAAAACAAAAATATTCACAAAAAAAGCCACATATTCTGTTTGTGAATAAGAAAAACTATCTGGATTTTCCTGGATGAGCTGAAATTGCAGTATTCTCAGAAACACTGTGCAGGCACAAGTTGTGCACACGCAGGGGATTGATGCATTTGCTTTCCTCTCTCGGGCAGCTCCTGCCATGGACCCTGGCTTGGCAGCCTGCCATGGTGCTGGCCACAGGCTTGACACTGCCACTGAGCAAACCTCTCAAACAAATCTGGGGGCAAGCACCAGCTTCCCAGCAGTGGTTTGGCATGGTAAAAACTACACTTATTTTTGACCCACGCTTGTCTGCTATGCATGGAGTTGGGAGGTGAAGCCTTCTCCCTGGCAGGCTGTCTGAATGCCATCACCCCTTCCGGAGTGGCAGCCTATGCTGTTCGTGCAGTTTATCAGTCAGTCACCTGTGCTTAGAAAAGCCAAAAGTCCATTGTCTTTTCTGGTTGCTCCCACAGGCTGGGAGCAGAGGGGCTGGCTGACCTGATGTGCTCTTCCTTGCCTTGGTGTGCAGGGTGAAACTGCCCCGTAGCCTGTTCTAGGAGGGAAGGGGTGAGAAGGCTTTGCCTAGTTGTTTTCTTCTGAAAGCATGAGGAGGAATGGTGCTGAAGGCCCCAAACACTCCTTGAATTTCGCCTGTGTTCTGGAAGTAGATGCTTTTCTCTATTTGGCCTGCTGTTACATCACACTAATTGCATAATGGTTGCATCACTGGGACAGCATTTCCATTCACCTCTGAGATAATATTTTACTTGTGCAGAAGGAGGATGATTTCTAAAGAGATTTTTATTTTTAATACAATATCCCCAGGTGGTATGAGATAAGTGTATTCTTAATGTGATAGCAGTGATATAGCAGGATCTGAGATTGCAACAGAGCAAAAGGGATTGATGCAGTTGGAAATGCTTTTAGGAAACAAAGATGGGAAGTGGTGTTGTAGCAGAATGGTTGTGAAGATAACAGTGTTGTTAAGCACAGTCTCTGACTAGAACATTTTAAATAATACACAGAGTCTTGTGCTTTTTGCATAACACATGCCACGTGGCTTGGTGTTTCTGCTCCACTGGAGTCAGCGTGGGAATTGAGTATCTCTGGCTCCAGCATGGAGCTCTTCTAATGTGTGAGAGGTCTTGTGGAGGGAGAAATGTGTTCCAGTCTTGGCTTCCTGGTTCCAAACCTGTTGGCAAGGCTTGAGTTTAGCTCTTCTGCTTGGTAATTAGCTTGTGGTTGCGGAAGAGTCATAGAGGAGCTATTTTTTGTAAGTGTTGTGCAATTCCAAACTTGGGTCTTTGCTGCAGTTGGCTTTTCCTCGGGCACAAGCCCTGTATTTCCCACTGACCTTCATGACAACTGAATTGCTGCAGCATCTCTGAAAATCAGGCTGTGGTGTTCTCCCTGTCTTATTCTTTCCCAGCCGTAGGGCAGTGATTTACTTCTCTATCTCAAGCTGTGTTTGAAAGTCATTTTTAGCTACAGTGAGAAGAGCAGGAACCAGTACAGTGCTGTTCAGTTAATCCAGCAGCAGGAGCAGATGTCCAGACCATGTCTGTGATGAGCTGCACACTTCCATCCTCCCCCTCTGGAGGAAGTGCGGGATTCTGGGCTCTCCCTGTAGAACTGTCTGATCTCTCAGGCTTCACAATCAGAATTTCTCTTCTTTCCTGGGCCTGAAGTGCCCCATACACTGTAGCATGCCTGTTAAATGTGCAAAATACCTGTGCTAAGCATAATTTCCTTAGATTTTAGAATTGAAAGCAAGTAACTAAATATATGCATGTCAAACCTGCTGAGTGATACTAATAAATGCTCATGGTTTTTCAGCATCTATTTCTGTCCCTCCATGTAGAAGGGAAAACATCAGAGAAGTGGCATGTGTGGGTGGGCTGCAACCCACACCAGGTCCCATCGCTGTCTGGCGGCAATTTCATGGTAAGGGATAAAAGCCTCTCACCAGTGCAACTGGAATTGTTTTGTAGGTATTGGGGGCCTGTGATTTTAGCTGGGAAACACTTCAACCCAAATTTTGTCAACCAGAGCTGACTTAAACCTAGAATTCACTGTTTTGACATTTATTTTTGAAGCTGAATTAGGACACTGTGTCCAAAGGCTGACGTTTCTCACAAAGCAGAAAGTTCCCCTGCCAAAAAAAATTTGGTTTCAGAAGTGTTAGCAGAAAAGATATTTAGGATTTCTGTCCTGACTCGACTGTTTGATTTTAGCTCAAGTCAGTATTGGGGATGATTTGCTGAGGTGGTGTCTCGCCTTCTGCCCCTCTCTCATCTCTGCAGTTCACGTGGTTCTACCAAACTTTATTTCTCGACTCGCTGTGTTGTGTTGAGCCCCCTCACACTCCTGACATGTGGCCACCACGTTGATCACACACCCGACATGTGCCAATCACATGGCATGACTTTGCTGACTTAGCTGAAAGCTGCAGTCATCTCCACAAATACCCCTCATAAACCCTCTCCTATTGCAGAGGTGCTGCAGTGGTACTTGGAAGCTGCAGCCCAAGTTTGGGGCGGGAAGTCCTGTGAGGAACTGTGACAGTTCTGATGGTGAGATGAAGGTTAAGGTCAGCTCAGAATAAATGTTTGGTAAAAAGGTGTGTATCCTCCCAAAATCAAGTATTTCATTCAGTTTGTCGTGGTGAAGAAGTCCCAGCCATGCTTTGCAATGAGCATTGAGCCCAGGATCGTGCACAGCGTGGAATTACCTGTCTGTGCATATCTGTTTCTTCAGTTCAGAGACTCAGGTTTAGTATCAGATTGCTCCCTTCTGCTCCCTTTTTGTCATCTTTGAAGAAGACAAAGCAATTCCTTTTTATTCTAGCTTCTTCTTGAAGCTCAGTGAAACATCCATCTGCAGTTCTGGACACCTGAGCATTAACACTGGTTGTAGTGACCCCTCTGCAAGGGCAGGAGGTTTGCTTGGATCCCAGAGCCCCTGCAAACGGCCTGTCATAGGGACTGCGGTGTCGAGCTGGGGCTGCTGTGAGACAGCAGGCAAGGACCAACAAGCCTCCACGAGCTCCTCTCTCCAGGGTTGGATACCTGTGCTGAGGACAACCAGCAGCTTTGGCCAGCACTGCTGTCCCCCTTGCAAATCCCCAGGGCATCAGCGAGACCCCTTAGCTTTTTTTCCCCCTCTTTCACTATTTTGGTTGCTCCACCTATTTCCGCACTTTGAGCGTCATCCTCCCCCACCCCCTTAAAACAAAGCCACCACCAATAAAAATGGGTGAAAGTGGTTTGAAGATGATCAAAAGCCTCAAAACCCGTGAAGCATCATGCTTTGTTTTCAGTAATTCAGTGTTTATTTCCATGGAAACAGAAATGGCAGCCCGGAGCTTTCTGCAGGGTTGTAATTACTCCTGTAGCAGCCAGCGGCAACCGCAGCATCTCCCAGAGACAGCCGAGGTGTAGAGCCCGATGGGAAACTGAGAGAGGAAGAAACATTGGGGAGTGAATGAAATTTCCCCTGTCATAATAACACAACATAGATACACGTGTTCCTTTGGGGAGGAGGGGGAATTGCTCAGGGTGCGATGTTTGAACAAAGATGTTGGCGAGGGAGGGCAGAGAAACTGAGGGGGGTGGCACAGGGATGGGGTGAGCTTGATGTGCTGGACTCTCCACTGCCAGCCACGTCCTTTGGGAGAGGTTTGCTGATGGAGGTCACCCAGGAGGTACAGAGTGGTCCCCCTGTTGTTCCCGTTAGTCCTGTGTGGTGCAGCAACACTGACCCTACATGTGATGCATCGTTTAGTGTCTCTATAATTAGGAGCAGGAGAGGTGGTTGGGATGGGACATCTGTCAGCTCCAGCATCCAGTGAGAGCTGCGGGGAAGAGCTCAATCAGTTGGAGGGGGACAAGGCACTGAGCAGGGTGGCCCTGCCAGCAGTGTGCCACAGTGCTGCTGCCTTCTGGGGAGGACAGTGCAGTGATGACTCTGCCAGGGTGGGACCTTCGCCCTCAGCCATCATCACCCAGTGTCTGATTGGCAGAGGTACGTATGGACCTACATGTGCATCCATTAGCTGTAGGATCAGCTTATGTTCTGTGCTGTTATGGACTTAGAGAGCAATCTTGGCCCCTGTAATTAAATTTAAAGCAAATTAGCTCTTGTATTAAACAAAATAAATCTGATGTAGCCTAATGCTGTATTCTCTAGCTATGGCTGATCAATCGCTCCTGCAAAGAGCAGGCAAATGCTGCTGAGCAGATGGTCTTGGCTGAGGCATGGTCAATTAAACTAATTAAAGATGCTTTCATTTAATCAGAGGGTGTTTTAACCCTGTTAGCTGCCAGTTGGGGATGTATGTTTTCGTGGACTAGGAACTTGCAGTTCTGGCCCTACTGTGGACTTCTTCTGGTTTTTAGTCCCTTTACAGAAACCAGGCCAGAGCATACATCCGAAGAGCAGAGAAATTATAATGTCATGCAACAATAGTGAAGACTTGCAGAGGAAAAGTCGGTTGTTTTCTTCTAACACTAACCAGAAATGTTTATTAGCCTGAAGAACTCTTCTGCACTGAATCCTTCCCACGCTACCTCCTGCCAGCCTTCCCTCTGGGTTTAGGGGTGTGGATGCCTCTCTGCAGCCTAGCCAAATGTCACTTGTTCCACCAAAACAAGCAGTGGCTTGTCATGGTCTATTATTCAAGGGACACAAAATGGTTTCAGCATCCAGACAGGTTCTTGAGTGGAGGAACAGCCTCTTATTTCAGCTCTCTGCTGCTGTGCAAAACATTTTGGCTGATGGGAGCCCCTCTTCCTAGGGGTTCTGGAGATGAATTTAATCATTATTTGCTGCAGTTGTCCATGGAGACTCCTCTAAGCTGAAGCCCTGTTTTAGGATGCTGTGCTTTGTCACAACTGGGCACCCATCCCCTGCTTTCAATCTGCTGTGTTGCTCCCCTGCCCTCACTGTAAGGGGTGACACCACTTTCCAGTGAGGTGAGAGTGACCAAGAGAGCTCGTTAGTCTCATGGAAATGCATGTCAAATGATCTCAAGAAGCAGCAGTAGAGCAAACTAGTGCATCCAGACCATTACTGACCCCCTGACTGGGCTGCACTGAGAGGCTGCAGCACACCGGGACCCCTGTCCTTTGCATTTTCAGCAGCTTGAACAAATTAAATTAGAAACAGTTGTGCTTTATCCAGAGGCCACAGCACAATGTCATGCATGAGGCCAGATCTATCCTGCTCCAGCAGTATGGATCTCTGCAGATACATTAGGGCTAAAGTCAGGATGATTTTCAAGATGTTCATTCTTTGTGAAATGTAAAAACTAGTTTTTACCCTTTTGTGATGCAGTATCAGCTCAATGCTATTTGTTGTCTGTATGGACTGAATAATTTCTGCAGTTTAAGGTTTAAATTACCATCAAGATATCTCTTCAGTTTTATTTTTGTTTCAATTGGCCCATGAATACTTTTCATCGTTTGCATTCATGCTGCAAAGGAATGCATAAAAATAACCATGGTTACCTTATAAAATATCATATCGATGACTTGACATTTCCAATCTACCTTAACCCCTTTATTTAAGGACTGATAATTCTCTTCTTTCACTGAAAATATAGTTGTTGGCATGACTTTTCCACTGCTTAACCAGATGTTTGACGTTTTTTCCACCAGATCAGGAGCCACTGTATGTAAAAAAAACAGCTTCTCAGCATGGACTATGTCTTATTAGGAAAGGAAAATGTCACTCCTCCTGTTTGTCTTTCCCTCAACCAGAGATGATGAGCAGAAGACATGACAAAGAAATGACCCCACTGGCCCCCTTTGGAGAAAGTAATCTTGTTTTTTCTCTGAGCAGCATTTGTTCCCTGCAGTACATGTTCCTGTCAATCAGCCCAGGAGGCCTTGGGAGACAGAAGGGGTGTTATCCAGACCTCTCTCTCTTTAAGCAAGGAACTGCTAGCTGCAAAAGAACCCATATGTGATGCTTGTCTTAAGGAAGGCTGGAATACTTAATAAGACATAACTGGTGCATGACCCTGCACTATGTTAATGCCTCTCTCTTCCTTTTAACTGGAAACACAATGCAGCTGCTAGAATTTGATTTTATGTGTAGGTCTTTAAATCTAATTTAAATTCCACACGAAAATCTCAATGCTTTGCAGCACTTCAACCCTCGCTCTTGTATTTTATCACTGAAATCCTGTTGCTTTCCTGGGGAACTTTTCTTGCCAATCTCAGGAGCAAAATGGAAAGATACAGCCGTAGTTGCACATAGCAGGGGTTATACATGGTCATGCTGGCTTGTGCCAGAGCTCCAGGGTCTTCATTTCAACACGCAATGTCTTGTCAGAGAAGTTGGACTGTTTCCACTGAGCTGTGCTAGCCTAAGGTTGCACACTGTTCTTTTAGTTCTCTTTTTATCATGTTAAATAGAGAGATCATTCTTCAGACATACATCATCCACTAAGGGAATATTTTGGAAGTTCTATATTAATGTTTTACTAGGTTTTCTCTAATCTTATTTCTGAAAGATGTGGTTTCATCAAGGCTGCTTCTACCCCTTTGCAATCCATACTGTGTTCAGATTTCCAGAGAAAGGAATTATTTAAAAAGAAAAGGTTATTTACCAATCTTTTCCTCCATTCCTTACATTTCATTCTTCAGACTACCAGTGTTCCACACAACTTGACAAACTCTTTATGCCACAGCTTGGGATGCGATAGATAGTGTCATTTTAATTCAGAAGAAACTTTGGGAGTCAGATGGATCAGACTGTAGAAAGTACTTCATGAATATAAAATACAGCTGGGTTAATCTTCCAGATTTTATCCAAAAAGTACCAAATTAAAAAGAGAATAGGTATATTTCTTAACAGAAGTGAGGTGACAAGAATTGTCTTCAAAAGAATATCAAAGTAGGCGCATATTTGTTGCCACTGAGCTGACTATAAATTGGCAAATTATCAACAAAGTAGATTTCATGCATTTCAAAGGCTCAGCCTCAATATCCCTAGCTTATGTAAGCTGCTCCTTACCTCTATTTCAGTGCTGAGTTTTCATATTCAATATACAATTTTTCTGGAACATCTGATTCTACTCATGTTTTGTGAGAAATTAGAGTGCAAGTTCAATAGGGAATTGGATGCAAGACAACTTCAAATACAGCCTCTCATGTATTTAAAAGGCAGCAATAGTAGCTTAAACTCATGTAAAAACCATGCTGGTCTGCACAGCACAGACTTTGTTGTATAATGCAGTGCAACAGTGGTGTTTCCTAACAGGAGTGATCTGTGCATGTGTTTTTTAAGTGCTATATCCAGCCTTTGGTCCAGTTCTTTTGTCTCTGACATAGAGAACAGTAAGAAGATGGGGAGGCGATAGCAGAATATTATTTGTCATGCATTTGTCATGAAGTCTTCGTAGAAACGTCATTGCAATGAAAGCAGGAAAATGATTGCAGGCCCTGTTTAACAAAGTGTAACAGCCAGAGTGCCTTGAGATTAAGGGCAACATTGAGATGAAATTCCCCACTGAATATGGAAAGACTTAGAAGGTATGGGAGAGAGGCATAAACCTCTTGATGCCAGCTCAAGTCAGATGTCAGGGCCATCGGTGTTTTGCTGTTGATTTGGAGACCACGAATGTTAAACATTGATAGCTATGACAGGGAAGTGAGCAGACTTTCCCAGCAGGTCTGGATGTGAGCCCTGAATGCTGGTGGCCCAGGATAGCAGTGGTGTGAGATGGAGGTTGGAATCTGAACCCTGCTGTGCCCCAACCACAACCGGGTTTCAGCACGGTGTGGGCTCCTGGGCATTGGTGGAACCAGGCTGCCTGCTTGTGTGTTCGTGCTTGAGCCTTAAGCATTCCTTAGACATGCAGAGGAGGGGACAGCTAAAATTATAGGCATTTACCACAATAAATGAGAACAAAGAGCAGACACATAATTTTGCTGTCCTCTTCTAAATGTGCTGCCCAGGGAATGACATTTGCAGAGAAAGAAAAGTGCTGGGGAGGAAGCAGGCACAGTGACAGACAGTGACCACAGGGAAGGCTCCCAGACATTGCCCAGCACCTGCTGAGTTTTGGTTAAAATACCTGCTCATTCTTGCAGGTGCTGGGGTGTGTCCCAAGCTCATTTGTGCATCTTGACTGATTGCAGTTTCTGTGTCTGGACTGATTGCTGCCTATGCTTACAGCACCAGTATCACAGATCTGCAATCGTCATTAGTCCACAGGAAGGGAAACTGGGCAAGGTCTATATTGAAGATATTTTGCTCCAGGTATCAACATAAAAATGTAAAACGTAGGACACAGCAAAATATGAGATCACCAACAAAGCTGGGAGATCTTGGAAGCTAATACAGATTGCACAACGCTGGAGGGAGGCATTGAGTGCAGGGCTTTACTCCTTGGCTGTTCTTCAGCAGAAGGAGCATCAGTTGAGAGTTCCCTTGTTCTCAGGCTGAGGACCATGAGCTTTTGTTGAGGGGTTTCTTAAACATAACTATTTTCATTTGTGACCTAGTAAAGTCCAGAGTTGACAGGAAGAAAGTCTTTTGGGTGGTTTAAATTATAAAATTCTGATAGTTCTAATGAGTAATTAAATGGTCTCATATTTGTTCTTGACACCAGTCATTTATCCTGCTGATATTTCTGCCAGTTTGTTGGAGAGCTCATGCTGTGCAACACTGGTGAAACATTGGGCAGAGTTAGAGAGGATAATACCAGTTATCTTAATAGAAAGCAATACACTCTTAAGAACTGGCTTATATGCTGTCGGAGATTCATCATGAATGTTGCAGTGGCCCCTCATGAGTGTGCAGCAGCAGCAGTATTTGGGAAAGGGTCTGTTTCCAGCTGGGTTTCCTGTGAACATCTGCAGTATTTGGGATGAGGAACACGTGGTTTCTTTGTGGCTGGTACACCACCTTTCTTCTGGGAAGTCCCTGCTGAGAGCACGGTCCTTAGCAAAGCGAGAGGAGAAAACTGGACATGGGGTTTGCTGCTGGTTTGGCTAATTGATGATCTGCTGTTCTCCACAAGGGCACCATCTGCAGCCCTGCTGCTCCCCCAGCACCGCCTGGTCGGTGCCAGGAGGTGACTCCGCGCCTTTCACGTGCAGTTCTTTGCCCAGCTGTGTAACTCCTGATCTCCTTTATTACCACTTAACACAGGCAAACATTCGAGGTCACTGCTTGGCCAGTTTGTTCCGCTTTTATGTATAGAGATTGCAAAACAGCTGAGGATGTCTGGCAGCCAGCAGAAGTTTTGTTTCTGTGGATGAAAATAGCCAAAGATACATTCAATGAGATAATTGGGATCATTAAACTTTCCTATAGTAATGCCAGTTGCAATTTCATCCCTGTATGGCTAAAAACATAAGCAGCATTAATGAACAAAAAAATAATAATATCTATTTCTATCCTAAATATAGCGGAAGGAGCACTGGCATTGTAACATCAAAGGATGAGCCTGATCTGAGCTTTGTCATTAGTGATCTTACAAAGACCTGGTGTCTCTTCAAAATAAGAGTGATTTTTCTGGATGACGACAATCAGAATACGTTTTGTTTAGGCCAGATCAGTGGGTGTCACCATCACACGAAGCACCGTGTGAAGCACTGCAAGTCAGGAACTCCCCCTGGTATCTCTGTCTTACATTTTGTCTCCTCTGCAGTCAGAGCATGGGATGATGGAGGGAAGGGCAGCGCAGTGTGCAAGGACAGGAGAGCAGGCACATCTGTCTCCCTAAGGCTTCATGCCATACCAGCAGGCCACAGCAGAAGGGAATCTCTCTCTCCACCGTTGCATGAAATTACTGGATGCCAGATACCAGTCAAGAGTAAACCTCTCCTGTTCAAAGACAGAGAGTTCGTAGGAATCATTAATAACAAAACTCCCTCTGTGCAGAGGCTGCTGGGTAGGGGTGTGCCAGAGTGCTGGGGAGCAGAGGAAAAGAAAAATAGGTCAAATAAAGTCCTGCTGAAAAAGGAGTAAATGCTCATTGATAGCATGAAATTGGATGTAACTGGAATCAACAGGGACAAACTCTGTTGGACATGGGTTGGCCTGGGCCATGTGATCCTCACAGAAGGGAAGAGCAGGGCTGGTACAGCAGCTGACAGCAAGTAACAGCAAGGGGTGGGCTCAGAAAAATTCAGCAAGCAAAACAGAGTTCAGCATGGAATGGGAATGTCATTAGCTGTCTGCTGCAATGATTCCTGCCTTTATATGGAGCAAACCCCATCTCTCTTGGTCTAATGATAGTGATTTGTGTGGAGAGCTTATCCAATTGCCTTGGGATGCCCTGGAAAACCCTTGTGGCTGCCTCTCCTGAGGAGGATATGTGAACAAGGTTGAAATGGATAGAAGGCCACTTGGCTACAGTGGTTTGCCTGCTCTGTTTTCCAGCATCTGAAATAACTGTGCTACCCCTGCTTTTCTCAGGATGCAAGACTATGACCTCCAAGAGAACCTCTAGCAAACTTGAGAGGAAGATCAGCTCCTTTTTTTAATCCTTGCCCCCCTTTTCTTCTTCCTTTTTTTCTGCTTCAAAAGAGGCTCTGGAGAGGACTTAGAAGGAAAACAAGCAAGAAGGAAGTATGAGCTGTCATAAATAATGCTAAAGCAAGAGTCAGACTTGCAGTAAAGTAACAAGGCACCTGGGAAGGTGGTGACAGAGTTGTGAAAGTTTTCAAAGTAGTTGTGTCTGATTGATGCCTTGAGGGCATCAGCTGAGGGTTCTCAGGGCATGTGTATAAGCAAGGAGAACAGGATACAGCCACAGCCTCAGTGGGCGTGCTGAGGTCTCCAGCCATGGTGCCAAGGCATGTGAAGGTTTGGCTCTTGGCAGGAAATCACGAAAGAAGAGCTGGACTTTGGTCTTTGTTTGCATGGAAACATGAGGAACCATGGGCCACAGATAGAACGAAGACTGAAAGACTGAGCAACGCAGTGGAAGCACATGTATCTCTAAAGACAATGTGAAGGGGAAGAGTGGTGAATAAGGGGTGAGGATGAGGAGGATCTTTTGGGATCTGATGAGAGTAAATTAGGGACTTGTGGTGCTGAACAGACCAGAGAGGATGTGCCATTCAGAGAAGCCTCTGAAAAGACAATGAGGACAGTTGTGCGTAAGTGAATTCAGGGGCAGTGCTGTAGCTGCAGTGTCTACTCGGGTCTTGGCTAAATAAGCAGAGGAACCCTGTGAAACAATGTGGGAAACTGTTGTCCTTCTATAGGGCAGCAAAAAACCCCTCTCCTTTATCCAGATCTGGGATCTGCACTATAAAAATGCATTGGAAAGGTCTTGGGAGTCATGTGGGAGGATTAGGAAGGACTAACAGTTTGGTTTACCTGGGAACACGGCCCAAGTAATTTGTCTGTTTGCAGATGTACTGGAGCGATGTTTAACTGTGCATGTACAGGAGCATAAAACTGGGATCAAAGCAATTGCTGTTGGCTGGTTCTGACAGTCAGGGCTGGGAGAGCTGGGCAAAGGTTGTGACAGCTTTTCTGTTTCCTGAAGGATACACCGGATGTTTTTCTATCAGATAATCTTCAGTTTGAATGGAGGGTCTGGCCTTAACATAGTAACTGTAGGCTGAATTTTACTAGGGGTATACAGGGCATTGCACAGGAAGGGGCTAATGGTTCATTTTGGGCTGGGAGCCCATCAGCCTTCCATGGCTGGGCAGGTTTTGGACACCATGAAAGTGTTATTGCTGAATATGGAATCCAAATAGATCAATTATTTAACTGAACTTTGTCTAGGCTGGTTATTTCATTTTAGTCTGCAGTGGAAGTTGTGGTGGGTTCTAAAAAGAGCCCTGGAGCCAGACAGATTGGAACTGTTTCCTGGCCACCTGCAGCCAGAAACCTTTGCTATGGAAGTGCCCGGGTTAGGAAGCAGGGCTGGGATGCATGGAGCATTCGGTGCTGCACGGCGGTGTGGATGAGGTGATGGCAGATGAGGGGACACTGCTTTGCCAGATGAAGTTTGTTACAAACTCCCATCTGCTCAGAAACAGAAGCTATAAGGTTTGTGCTGTACAAGTAATTATTTGTTATACATTTTTAAACATGAAATCTAGTCCAAACGGCAAATATTTTTAGCGTGTGTCGTTGTGCAGTTAAGAAAGCTGCCAGCAGCATAAACCAGAATAATGCTGAGTGGTGATCGAGCTGGGATGGGATTTTCTGCTCTGCCCATTTTCCCCTCTCCACGCTTGGGTGCTCATTCTTTTAGCTGGGCTCCTGCTCACGAGGCAGCATCTTGCAGGGCCGGCTGCTTTGCCACCCACTCCATTCATCTTACCTGTGATGGAAAGCACATATCTGGCACAGCTGGGAGGTGTCTGCCTGGGTGTGAAAATGTCCCTGGAAAAATGGAATGGGATTGCTGGTTTTTCTCCCAGTGGTGTATGGAAGAAGCACTCTCACATCCCCTGGCTTTCAGCAAATGCAGCCTGCAGAGTGAACCTGCACGTGGTTTATAATGTAGGCAGATTTGGGATGAATGAAGCATTTTTCAGATTTTCGAGGAACTGGTTGAGTTCTTTCAGCAATGTTTTACCTTCTACTGTAAATTCCCCTGAAAAATAGTGAGAGAATGGATTTAAGATGGATCTGAGCATTTTAGAAACTGAACAGCATATGTTTTTAGGATTGCGGAAAATGTAGTTAGGAAAACTGTATGAAAAGGAGTGCTTTTTGAGGGGTAGAATCTGTTGTGGATTTTGCTCAGCCTGTAAGACAAATGATTCAGTTATTCCCTGAGCTTTCACATAAGGTCACAATGTGATCCTCAGTCGATTCCCTTGTACCTGCAAAACAGCACAGGCAGGTATCCAGAGCGTTTTCCCAGCTATGCCAATTCCCAGCAAGAGTTCCCTCAGTTTCCTCCACCTTTCCTGACAGCTCTCACAGCATTTGAGCCATCAGTCCTGTCAGAGCCTGCTTTTCCCTTTTGTCTTTCCCTATAACTCCATCTGGAGGGGGAGAGGGGTGCAGAGGATATGCAGCTGGGGCAGCAATCTGACCCCGTGGCTGGTGGTACACACACTTTATTTCTTTTCCAGTACCCTGAGCACTGCTCTCCTTCCCTTAATCTCTATAGATCTGTTCAATGAATAGTAAGAACAGAGGGGAAGAGTTTCACCTATAGGTTCCATAGGTGTATATTCCCATGGGATTATAGCTGGTAGCATCTGGTGGTACCTTCATTTGAAGGAAGGGAGTGACTCTAACATCACCATTATGACCCGATTACAGAGCAGAATGCAAAAAAAAGCTGAATTCTGTGTGAGTGCTTCTAGAGTGGCTTTTCTCTTTAATCTCTTCATTGGTGTTTTTTCCTAATTTCTAAAAAGAACCACAGCAGCTGTCTGAGAGGAGCGGGTACCGATGCTGTGGACCCCCAGTCACAGTTGCACTCTGGCTCACATCTGGATTCCAGGTGCATATTCTGCACTACTCTCTTGCAAGTCTTTTCTACATATGAAGTGTGTTGCCATCAGTGAAAGCTTAAAGGGAGGGCTGAGGGTAGATGCAGGTGAAATGGGATCAGAGAGCAGGTTATCACCTTATTTTTGCAGCACATTCTGCCATTCCAAAAGCACCGAGGGACTTCAACAATAGCAGTGAATGTAAAACCATACTTTCTGAGTGTCCAGTATATTTTCCCTTACTCTGTAAGCGAAAGCCTCCTGCCCTGGTAACAATTTCAAAGGAAAGAGGTCATGCCTTGCTGAATGTAGTTTGAAATACAACATTTCTTCAAAAAACAGGAGATGATGGTGCTTCTGGCAGAGGAGGTGTCTGGAAGAGTCACTGTGCATCTACAGTGAAGCCTGACCTGCTACCCAGTCCATGTCCCATCCTTAAATCCATCATCTTTTGTTCATGGGACTGCTGCAGAGGACTGTGCCATCTCTCCTGCCATTCTAGGCCTCTCCTTCAGGTGCCCTTCCAGGGTGGTGGGTGCTGCTCCCTTTTCTCCGGCTGTGTTGCATCCTGGCACGTGCCAAAGCTGGGGTAGTCCAGGGTTAGAATGAAGGTGTTGGGAAACTAGTGTTTTATTTTGATTTAAATACAAAGAATAATTAGTAAAACAGTGTGAAAAAGAGCTCTCCACCCTATGAAGATGGAAGAGCTCTGGCTGGAGGCTCCGTCCCTGCTGAGCTCTAGGGAGAGATAAATAAGAGGCAGCGGGTGAAGCTCGGAGGGGAGCTGGGGGAAAGCTGGTGTTCATGCTGTCATGAGCACAGTGTGAGACCCTCAGGGTGACACTGATCCCTTTCTGCCTCTACCCAGGATGTTGGGGTCCATGTCACACACAGCCTCTGCAGGGAGCCTGGGAGGGAGCTGCGTGGGGCTGCAGGCAGTGCAGAATGCTCCACAGCCAGCTGGCTCCATTCGCCATCTCGTGGTGGTGGCTGGCCGGGGCTGAGGTGTGCTGGGACAACCTCAGCCAGGGCTGGGGGGCAGAGACACCCCTGGGCAGTGGGGGACAGCAGGCACCTCATCCTTCCTCTCCAGCTGGAACAGGCTGTGGGCAAAGAGCTCTCCTGCACCTACTGGGACAGCAGAGCAGCTTAAAAGATTCACACGATAATATTCCACATGGAGAAGGCTGTTAATGACAGGGAATGTGATTGACTGCCTTTTTCTGTTGCTGCTGTATTAGCTCTATTTAAATCAGCTCACATTAACTGCAGTTATATTTAACATTGTCTGTCTACACGGTTGAATTTTTAGATTGTTAATTTTCAATTGCAAATCGCTTAATTACGTCTGAACTTTTTATAAATATTTGTATCGTGAGTTAATATTTTCTATTACATGCGATACACGGCCTGGAAAAATCTAATTGCTCTTAGTGCTGCGCACCGGGTCTGGCAGGAGCCCCGAAGCCTTGATGCTCTCTTATCAAAAGGCTGTTGCCTTCGCAGCTGATGTGTCAGAAACTGAGGTCTGTAGCCAGTGCTGTCTGTGTGTTATGGTCAGGAAAGCCATTAGGATTCATTTGGCTCCCTGACAAGAAGAAAAGTAATTGTTTGTTGCCTGCAGCGTGGTAACGTGGTGAAGACTGGAGGCTCATGACTCTACACGTGTGTGTTAGTGCTGCACTCCTGGAGCCTGCCCTGCTCATCAATATGAAATGTGGAAGGCGGTGACTCTGAGATTAGGAGAAATTTTAAACTGTACTATTTTTAGGGTCTTCGAACCCCAGGGCCCCAAAAGCTAATCCCTGTTCACATAGGGGAATACCCACTGCCCATCCTCCCCTACCTAGGCAGGGCTGATGCAGTCTGTGCCCAGCAGATACGGATATTTGGCTTGATGAGCCTCCTGCAGGGTTTACGTGAGGGGTGTGAGACCGAACATCTCAGCTTTGTGTCTGCCTGGCTCACAGCTGCAGCTCTTCTTCTCATAGATGTGCTGAGTGAGGGTTCTCAGGGAAGGGAGGTAGAGTAGCCTCCCCAGCAGCTCTGAGGGCTGATCCCCAGCCACATCTGCCATGAGCCTGTTCTGCAGAGCAGCCTCCAGCCGAGCTGGCAGCGTCCACCGTGAGAGGAGGGAAGCGCGGAGCACGCTGTGAACCTTGCTGGGTGGTTGCTGTTGGGATGTATTTCCCCAGGGAGCAGTGCCCTATCCTCGGGGTGCACCCACAGCCTCAGGTGGTGCCTGTGCTGGCACAGGCGGGGTGACTGTGGCTGGTCTAGCTGGAGTCTGTGAGCATTGCCACGGCTCACTCGGGCAGTGGGAGGGGTGTCAGGGGTCAGTCAGGACCGGGCCCAAATTCAGGGTTGGATGGTGCAATCCCAGTCTGTGGCCCAGCTTCACAGCAGCAATGATCTGAGCTGGTTAGAGTAAAGCCAGTGCAGGCCTGGGAGCAGCAGTGCTGTGGTCTGTGCAGAGGGATCTGGGCTGTCCAGCCATGCTGCAGGAGCTGCTGCTGCCAGGCTGAATTGTCTTCTGTAATTCTTATAGTATCTGTACACATAAATTATTTATTATACATTTAATATGGACACATAACAGTATTTTCCATATTGCATAGATGGCTTGCTGGGCAGACTGTCCTCACCAGTAATGGGACAAGGATGGTGTACCCCATGGGAGGACTTGCCCCATCTGCTAAGCTTTCTGCCTACACAGTACCTTGTGCTGTATTCCTCCTTCTTTCATCTTAGGAACTCAATGCTCCTAAAAGCATTGCTTTTTGCTGCCTGTGTTTGTTCCTTCGTAGCCCTTCACTGCTTTTCTGTGTCTGCTTCGATTCTTCTCACATCCTTGATCCTTAATGCAGGTGCCAGGGCATCTTGCAAGGGTTTTGTGCGGGGTTAGATCCCACATGACAGCTCACAGCTCCACGTTGCCCTTCTCAGAGGTGCCATACATCCATTTCGTGCCACGGGTTCTTCAGGAGCAGAATAGGTCCTGTTGGTGGGGATCAAGGAGTAAAGGAGGTGGTGGTTGTTCCTAATCAGCAAAGCTAAGATTCTAATCCATATTCTTCATGGGGTTTTTTCATGTTGTTGAATGCTAATTATTTAAAAAAGAAGTGACTTTTCTGAAATGCATTGATATATTAGATAGGATTGGTATGACTAAGGGTATTGCTTCTGTTCAAAAGCAGGAGATTCCCCCTGAGGAAAACTTCTCTGAAACCTTTGAATGACTCAGAGCCCAGCTGTCTGGGCACTGCTCTAAGAAAAGCAAGGAAGTGACCTTTTAATTAGCTTAATATAGTAATTTAGCATAATAATAGTGATTAATCATTAATAGTTGCTGTTATGTATTGATCAAAAGGCCTTACAGATGTGATTTTTCTGCTCTGGATTTTGATAAATTGATGCCAGTTAGTGAAGGTACAAGTCAGACAGACTGAAATAACCAGATCTGCTGTGGAAGGCAGTTCCCCCCCAGTTCATTGCCGTAGGAAAGGGGTCTGATGGTGATCTGCACAGTGACTCCTGGAGAAGTGTGGTCCTATTCATGGCTGAGATCAGCAGCTTCAGCTCCCTTAGGACACTGTCCACTGGGAACATGTAGTGACTTCTTTGCATGCTGAGGATTTGCTGCCTAGAGGCTTAGTTCTCCTAAGTGTTTTCTCCCTGACCTCACAGGAAGGTTTGCTGCGTCAAACCAGTGTGAAAGGCATCATCCTGTTCAGGAGATCGGTCTCTTTTAGTCTCTGGCTGTGATAAATCTAAACTTCACAAATACTAAAATGCTCTGCAATGAGCAGCACTGCAATTTTTGCTATTTTAGTCCTTGAAAAAGTGGGAGCCATAACCTTCCCTCTACATTCCCTTTCCCCATTTTCTGCTGGTAGCTGGTTGTTCGGCATATAAGGGAACCAAAACCTTGCTGTTCATGGCCTGTCTCTGCTTTGTCAGTTCTTTGCTTAGAACTTTCTGCAGAAAAACTGTTATTGCATAGACACCATTGGAGATGTTCCCACATCTTATTCCATTACTTTTAATCCTGCTGAGTGTCAAGGAAGTGCAGCTTTGCTGGACTAGGTCCTCATGCAACTTGCTTTAGCTCCAAAAGCCAAAGCCCATTTTGAATTATGTGATGAGTATGTCTACCAATAAGCTTTTAATCAAAGATGAGGATTTAAGTATGTGTAGACCATTTTTCCATAATGACTAGGATGAATTAATTGAGTCTAATTCCAGCTGTAAAACTTACTTGGAACTCAGTAGTAGTTTATTGCTGTGTTTAGGAAATTCAGGTGGTTCTCCTCCCATTAACTCATGTGAAATTCGGCATGTGATAAGCTGTAAGGAAACACAAGCAAGCTAAATGTAGTGATCTACCTCGGGCAGCATCAACCAGTGCTCCAGTTTCTTTGGTGGTGCCACAGCTCGGCGTATGCTGCCCGCACGCCTTCAAGCATCCTTATGCAATGCCATAAGAAGAGGGTATTAAGGCATGCTCAGAGATCAGAGCCTCTGGACAGCTTTAGTTTTCAATCCCTTTCAGTGTCATACACCTCTCACGGATGATCTTGCAGAGGGATTTGCAGGGTTCAAAAGTTCTCTGGCCACAGATGGGAAGGACATGTCTTTCGAGTGGATGTGCTCTGCCATCCCTTTTCTTAACAGCTTGCAAAACATTTGCAAAGGCAGGCAGCGTTTTTTCTTCCCTTTCCTGTTTTGCTGAATCTGGTTTTTCATTTACTTTGATTTATCATTGCACATAAATCTGGAGGTATCTTTGCACAACCTGCTAGAAAGCTGCGTGCTGGGTTTGCTTGTCTCAGCTTTCCTCAGCCCTGCAGCGCAGCCTTGCAAAGCTGCAGAGGGGGTGTGGTGGTAGGCAGGTGATGGCACAGGGAGATGTCCTCTTTTCCTGCACAGGATCCATGCCTAGCACCTGTCTGCTCTGGCCACAACAACAGCAGCTGCTGGTTGATCCATCAGCGCTCTACAGATGAGCTGTGGGTACCCATGGGTGCTGCTGCCAGCAAGCAAGAAGGGCATGAGAAACCTCTGCCTGCACGTGCCACCAGTGCTGCTCTGAAATATGCTGGAAATCCCCTCAGTTTGTGGGAAAATAAAATTCCAAAAGGCAGCGCTTAGGGCGTAGTGAATTTGAGGGTGGATGTCTTGACCTCGCCTAGTGAAGCAGGCACAGTCCCCGCGTCTGCAGGCAGATGTGACGGGTGCACAGCCCAGGCAGCTGCTGAGGCACAGAGATTTATTGCAGCCTTCTAAGATTCATACTGGGACAAGGAAAGGCTGCTCTACATCCCAGAGAATATTTTCACCGATGAATCTACTGCAGCCCTAAAGTTTGTGGACCATGAAATGAGATTTCTCTTTAAGAGAGAGGAAAAGAAGCATCAGGCTTTACTGAATTATCCAAGTCCTTTCTGCTGTTTTAAATCACCCTCCCAGGACCCCCTGAGTGTTCTCTCACAGCAGCAGTCATTCATGAGATAACCCAGGAGTTTGCCAGGATAGTGGGAGCAGGTACCCATCCACAGCAAACAGCTGACTGTGCAACTGCAGATGGAAGCAACTGAATTCCTTCAGTATGGCCCATTTCACCTACACGTGAGCAAAACAGTGTGGGCTTCTCTCCAGGGGAGGGGGTTTGTCACCTTTTGGGATGCTGGAGCTCTGTGAGGAGATGACAGGGGCTCACAGGAGGAAAAACAAAAATTTTGGTGAGGTAATATGTGCAGATTGTAATTCCTTGAATTTTACAATGTGCTAGAAAAATTCTGCATGACTCTGAATGTAAAAGACTGATTCGGGGAGGTCTGACTGGCCAGAGGAGAGGTGGCCTTAAGCATCCCCGTTGTGCAGTGGCACTGGGAGATCAGTCCACTGAGATGTGCGGGGATCATACAGCGTTGCAATCCAGAGAGCTGGTGGAGAAGATGTTCTACTGGTCTCTCCAGGTCTTCCAGAATCCCATCTTGAACTGCATGAGTGACAGTTGCTGAATCTGTGGTCGGGCTGTGCTGATGCTCTTGGTTTTGCTGACACAGGGAGGTGCCTAACATGGGAAGCTGTCCTTGTTCTTCCTTGCTCCCATTTCAGATCCCAAGGCAGCCATTGGTCTGGGGGTTGCATGTTTCTGCTTGGAGGGTTAACCAGTTGCCCAGGACTTTAGTGACTTACCTTCTGAGGCAGCTTAGCACTGGTCATGTTCCCAGTTTAAAAGGGGGACAAAATCCCACCTGTGGTTGAAGAGGGAATGTTCAGATCCTCCTGAAGTTTGCTGCTTCAGACTCCTGGGAAGAGACTGGGGCCTCGAGTGCCAGACTGCCACCCTCCCACTGCCCTTTGACATTCACAGAGAGGAATATTTACTGTTGGTGGGGAAAGTCATGCTACAGAGCAGTCCATGACTTTGGCATGGAGTGTGGCTTGGGAAGCTGTGTGCCACATGGTGCCACTCTGTCCTGTCTCATGGCACTTTATCTCCTAAAACAGCAGGTCTGTGCTAAGAAATTGCTTCCCTGCAATGAGTCACTTTGGGGGCCACATGTTTTTCAATTGGAGCACTCCATGATGCTGATGCCACAAGTTGTGAGTACTCCTGGAGTGACAGATTAATTATTAATTGATGTGGCTTATGAATTTTTCAGTGTTTTCTCACACTGTGCATCACAAAGCGAAACCACCTTTTACAAGACAAAGATCTCTCTTAAAGCCCTACATCAAAGTTGCAAAATTGTCACCCATATTGTGATCTTGTTCAGCCTTCACATGAGCGTGTTTGCTTTGAAATACTTAATCAACCATTTGCTGAGCTACAGAGCTCCCAGCATGTCAAAGGATGAGCGCCTCAAAACTTTCTCTTTGAGGTTTTTGGCACCTATAACCATGCATGACACATGCTGCACCAATTATTTTGGGGAGGACTTAAGCCGGGCTTAGGAAGGACATGCGTGTGTCACGGCTTTTGTCTTTGTTTTCCTCCCAGGGAGAATAATTCACAAAGTGGGTGCATGGTAGTGTGATGGACAGAGGGATAGAGAAAAATTAGTGCTGAGAGTATCCCCAGCCAGAACAGTCCCTGCTCAGCAGCAGCCCACCTGCGCCTGCCTCCATCCCTGGTGCCGATGCTGCTGTGGGGGAAAACCAGTACGGGCAGTGGCTGAGGATTTCTTGGAGACCTGGAGTAAATGCTTTCCTTTTCCAGAAGGTGCAGAGCCAGATGTGTTTCTGTTCCCAGTGCAGTGCAAAGCAGGTTGCTGCCGCTCGGTGGTTGCACTGCCAGAGCATTTAAGATGTGGTATTCCAGAATCCCATTGCAAATGGCTGGTCCTCTACAGAAGCACATGACACAGGAGGTGACTGGGTTCACCACCATGTTGTAACCTTTTTCAAGGGAGGGAAGAAGCTTCCAGAGCAGCCCCAGTTATGCGTCAGGAATGAGGATGTTGTGACACTTGCTACCTTTGCTGGGAAACAGGGATCAGCATTAGCAGTGACTGACAGGGACAGATTAAATTGTTAAATGGTCCCAGTGGTTCCTGGCTGGGGCTGATGGCAATTATAGCATAAGTGCCAGGCATTGAAGGTTGTATCTGTATGTTGCATCCTGTCACTATAAATTCTAACAACGATATTTCCAGCAGTGCTGAGCTCAGAGCGTGGGTGTAGCTCCCACATCGTGTTTCACTCACTTGTGTCTGTTGGGATCATGTCCCATCAATCCATGTTTGGTGGCATAGCCAGATCCACTCTGCTTTTACTTACTGGCCAAGTGCTGTGTACAGTGTGTCACTTGTGCCACCAGCACTGTCCCCAGGCTGGGTGGGTTGGCCCCAGCTGTAGCCCTCTGGCTGCAGCCCACGGCGTGGGAGCTGTGCCCTGCTCAGTCCCCAGGGAGGTGGGTGGTATCTGAGGTGTGAATCTGAGCAAAGTGCTTTGGATATGACGGAGAAGGAAAGAGGAGGGCAGACTGTGCTGCTCCAACATCACGTTCGGAGCCAGGGCTGCAATTGTAAATGGTTAGGCTTTCAGCTGTGATAAACTGAAGTTGGAGCTTTAAATACATATCAGTTGGATTCCAAAAACATGGGGATTTAAAGTAACACTGTAACCCTGTTCATGTCCTTGTACTGTCTTTGGCATTTCCTGGGATGAGGGGAAGTGAGCCTGGCCTCTGGACTTCAAAAACTACGAGGCTCAGGCTGGCTCATGTGTGCGAGGTCTCTGACCCAGCAGTCAAGCAGTTTAGGTGTCGGTTTGGTAGGTGCCTGTGCATCTTGCTGCAGATATTATGACCTTATTAGGTTGATTGGTTTGCATCTGCTTCTGCCTTTCAAAAGTGTATGGGGTTTATCTCCTATATCTCAGGGATAACATGAAGACAATTCTCTCAGTGGGTTTGTTTCAGGGGGATGGAAGCAAAGGGTTGCTTCTGCAGGCCAGCATCTGGTTCTTCTTGGCAATGAGAATTGTCAAACTCACATGATGAACATTTTAAACCTGTTTCTTTCATTTAGTCATGCCCACTAAAAATTATTACTTATTAACAGTTTATATGTAAAAAACCTTCTTCTGCAAGGCCTTTTTCGCACAGTTGAACCCTCATCAGGAGTTAAAGTAGACACCTACCCTGCAGCACCTGCAGTGACGGGCTGGCTGTGATGCCAGTCAGTTTTGGGTTCCACTCAGAACTTCATCTACATTTTAATTTATTTTTTTTTTTAACAACTGTTACACCAACATCAATAATCTCTGCAGGGCAGGCAGAGAGAACTAATGTCATATGCGGGTAGACATATGAAAACATCTAATTTACCAGCAGGCAGTTGGGTAATGATCAGTTGAGAATTGCAAATTATGTACGTCGTGTATTTGTGGCACACTGCTGAAGAAAAGCCCAGTGCATATGACTAATCATATATATGCTGAAATTTATAATACTTTTCAAGTTTAATTGACTGGGGCAACCTTATGATTTATGTCTTTGCTTTATTCGTAGCACACCCATAACATAGTCATAATGCAGAACGAAACTAATTCAGTTCCTCTTTGACTTTGTAAATCATTTATGTATTTGGCTGTCAAGTATTTGAATATAAAGTGGGCACGCATGTGGCAGATAATAAATAGCTGATTCTCCAGTTAAGAAATTGGATTTTAATGGTACTGTGGTCTGTGTTGCCTTGCTTGGATGCTTGGTCTTGCTTAGATGGCATGCCTCACATTTGCCCCTTGCCTTATTTCACAAGCAGAGTATACCTTATGGGTGCTGGCATTATTCTCTTAATGGCCCCATGTAGTGTTATGGCTGTGTAAAATGTACTTGGCTTGCTTTGGTGGCAGCAGGAGCCTTTCCCAGGCACAGGAGTCCTTCCCAGGCACAGGAGGAGACAGTGGCTGAACTGTTGGGCTGCTTCTCTCAGTCACAAGAGATCTGCTGGAAGGTGCCGGGACGACAGGCAGGGGCTGCCTCATTAGTACTGTTCTGTGGACAGCAAGAAGTAAATGTTATTTTGGCTACAACAGATTGTGATTGCTTTCCCAAAGATCAGTTTTTGCCATGGAGCTATCATGCTGAGTCAAAAATACAGCCTGGAAAGATTTTTTGTTTCTTTTAAATACCAGGTTACTTGTCTTGGCATCACTTCTTAATCTTGGGAAGCACAGCCCTGGAAAGCAATACCTTACCCACTCAACCACAGCCACAGAGGCTGCCTAGGGTGCTTGTTGCCTCCTAAGAAAAAAAATCTTCTGCAGTCAGTTCTTTCATTGACACCTGTAGCATCATTGGAAAACATCTGTAAAATCAAGATAGTGCAGAAAGCGTGAGGCAGTTTGCTGGCTCTTCATCATACCACAAAACCAACCCTCCTCCACAGCAGCATCCTCGATTTCTAAATTTAGCGCCTGAGTTATTTTGGGTAGTGTGTGATTAACCTCAATTACCGTAGCTCAGATGGAATTCAAATAATGCCCCTTCTTTCAGAGTTGCAAAGAAATGGAAATCTGGGACTGTACATTTCCTACCCTTAATGAAGCAGCTCTGAGAGCTGATGCAGGATAGTTGCGAGGTGCGTTTGTTCACAGAGAAGTTAAAGGAGACAGCTTGTCCTGAAAGGTGCCGGTGTTCCCTGTCTCTGTGCTAGCTTTGGGATCAGGAATATAAAGATAAAAGGTTATGTGGTGCAGCTGGTGTGAATGAAACCACTGAAGCTTCAGTGGATTTGTATTATAGTCAGGACACTTTGTAGTTTTCCTGAATTAAAAGAGTAGTGAAGACTTTCAAAAGCTAATCAGAAATACACTTCCCTTCCGTCGCAGCCATAGTCAATATTGGCTCTCTGGAAAATCATCAGAGGTGAAGCAGTATGCAAATAAACACCTGCACATGTACAGATCTGCACGAGCATGCGGGAGAGGGGAGGTGCAGGATGCGCAGGCAGATGGCCGAGGAGGTGCCCTGGAAAGTGGTGGGTCAGGTGGAAGGTGCCGTGTTTCAGCCCATCCAGGGGCCACCAATGAGCCCACTGCTCATCAGGTGGAGAATCAGAACTTGCTGTAGCTGTAACTTTCCAGACTGCACTGCACCAGCCGAGCCTTTCTTGTGTCACGCATTTTGTCTCCAGAGAAGGATGAAGCCCAGGGAGGTGATTAGCACAACCCCAGGCCAGCAAACAAAGCTCATTTGCACGGAGCAGTCAGTGGGAGAGCTGGCCCACATCGACTTGTGGCAATTGCGTTTGCTGTGAGCCAGAAGGAGCTGATAGTTCGAAAACAAAGACAGCATTTGGGTGGGGGAGCCTGCCCTCCTGTCTGAAGTCACATTGGCTCAAGCAGATGAACTAAAACCATGAGGTTTTGCATCAGGCTGAGCTTGGGTTTGTGCCTCGTGGGTGGAGCAGTGTCGTGACCACCCCGCTGACCACGTGTCTAACCTCATGCCATGGCCAAAATGACACCAAAGGAGTGTAAAGAGTGGTGAGAATCTGGAAAACAGCTATAAAATTGCCACCTCATTATAGCAGTTCTTGGTTTGATTTTGTGCGTTTTTGCTATTCTGTGATTTCGTGACTGTGTATTCCCACTAAAAATAACAGACCTGCTCCAAGTCCTATCAATGGGAAACTGTTTGCAGCAGTCCCTGTGCCTCTTCCACCTCTGCTGTAATCACTTGCTTAACTGGTAGAAACAACATTTTACCCTCAGAAGACATTTCAGAGCTGGGCAGATGCCGAACACTTAACCAGAGGGCTGTGGGCAGTGTGTTGCAAAAAAAAACATCCCAGAAATACCCTCTGCTGAAGTCTGTGGAAAAACTGATGGCACGAATTAGGTGCTGGCACAGGGATACAGCAACATGAGGAAAAAGAGAAAGAAAATAAGCAAACACTATTGCTGTGCGTTTCTGCCAAGCTGCCTTATGCTTTTTTCTGGGTGGCAAGCAGGGCCAGGGGTGCTTGGCCTGGTGATCTGGAGCTGCCAAGTGTCTGGCCCCAGCACAGGGTGCTGTGAATTCTCAAGCACCAGCGAAGTGGTACCTCTGGAGGGCACCCTGCTTTCCAGGGTTTCAGTTTGTCACTGTCAGGGTTTGCTGCCAGGCTGGATCACAGGGCAAAGTGGGTGTAAGACCTCAGGGAGAGGATGCTCAGCCCCAGGAGGCAGCCGGGCAGGTACCAAAACTGTCTGTCTTGGGATGGTGAGCATCGTGGGTGTCCTTTGTGGGGGCTTCTGTTCCAGAAGGTGGCCCATCACCACTCCCTCTGTGCTATACTTTATTGATAATGGAGTGCAGGTGGTCAGCTTGAAGAACTGAACTGCTCATAAAGTTGCTTCATTGGTTAATGTTTCGCCTTGGTTTGCCTTTTGTTTTTATACAGCTGGACAACCCAGATGAGCAAGCAGCACAGATCAGGCGGGAGTTGGATGGACGTCTCCAAATGGCAGAGCAAATTGCAAAGGTAAAAAAAAGTCTGCTGTTATTAATAAGCTCTTAATATATAAGTAGTTTGATGCAGCCCCCAGGTTCTGTCATTCTTTTATGGGTTTTTTCTCCCAGTAATCACCAGATAAAATTATCGGGTTTTTAATTACAAGCAAAACAAGTACAGGTGAAGCTGTTGTGATGTGTGTTTCTTGGAACATCCTGATGAGCTGGGACAGGTTAGGTTCCTGCAAAATCCCTTACAAATCCTCAGCAGTGAAGATATTGTCAAACTCTGTCAAATTTCTGTGTTAGGCAATAAGGTGGGTGATGGCATGTACAAAGGAGACAGAAATTGCCCTGAAGGGGTTTGTGCCTTTTGCTGGGCTGCTGGGAGCCACAGTTTCCTACCTGTAAGTTGATGCTACCTCAGTGAAGGTACTTCAGATGTGTTGTCCCAAACAAGTTCACGCTCTGCATGAGAGCAGTCAGGCCAGCATTGCACCCGGCAGGCATTGGTGCTGTTTGGAGCAGCAGGCACAGGACCTGCAAAGAGTTTCGATAACCAAGCACCTGCCTAAGCTCCCTAGAGACCTTTCTGTAAGGAGCCATCTCCCTAGGAGCAAATCACACCCTCACACAGTGCAGATTTGTGTGGCCTCCAGTGGACCATAGATGGAGAAGGTCCTGTTGACATCGGTAAAGTCAGGATTTTATCCTTGCCTCTAATTAGATGCTTTGAGTCACTGATAGAGTCCTAATGGTGCTGTAGTCATTGGGAATGATCTATCTGGCTGTCTTGATAATCAAGAGATAAGCTCAGTCTGGGGGCCTACCTTTCAGCAGCAGCTCTCCCAGCACTGACCTGTGCCCAAATTGGGATTTTTCATAAGACAGGTAATATCAGAGCTGTTTGCAGCCACACTGATATCCCTGGATATGAAAAGCAGAGCACACTCATTTATGGTCAGGCATTAGCAAGGGTGCTGGTGGTGCCTGCACAGTTCCTCCTCATTAACACTTGTGTTAAACAGCTGCTGCTGTTGCGTCTTCGGGGACACAAGCTCTGGTTTTCCCCACTTCACTGATAAAATTTGTGAGGTGGCCAAGGACCACGTGGCCAAGCGGTGGCGCAGCAAAGCAGCAAACCGACTGCAGCTCTTTTGTTCAGCATTTGGCCCTTTGCCATTTTATTCTTGTCAGGAAAACCTCCAGTACTCATTTGCAGTGAAATGTAGGCCCCCGTGCAGAGCACGGCTGCTCCGGTTCCGAGGTGGGTAGCCAGGCCCCGAGTGCCAGAATGAGATTGCCTGGTTTCGTTGTTTCATTTTCTCTTTATGGCATGTGGGACAACAATATGCATGATTCAGTAGCAGCCAGCAGAAGCTGCAGCTTCATGAATTATTTTTTGCAAAAGAGAATTTGCCGTTTCCGTTCTTCCCCCAAGGATGCTGAAAACAAACCATGACACTGCTGGCCCTGCGAGAGACAGTCAGGGGAAACTCCTCAACATAACCTGACGTATCCCTGTGCAGAATTCAACCTTCAAAATACAAATGTGCAGCTTGGAGGGTGGTTTCAAGTGAAAGGGACTTACCTGTGATCCCGTTGGCAGCTATTGATATTAAATCTCCTTCATGGTACTGCTGCAGGCCTTCTCTCCAGAATGTCAGGTCCCACCAGCATCTGCCTATGAGAAAACTTGTTCTTTCAGACCCATGAATACTGTCTTTTGGAGGCATCCAAATGACCTTTAGAATCCTTCTCTGTATCCTCCTTTCTGGGCAAGGCTGCTTTCCCTCTAGCAGAGGGCAGGTTCACGATTCAGCTCAGTGAAAGGATAGCATTTTCAATTTTATCTCCAATTTGCAGCTTTTAATACAGATTTGCTGCACAGGGAGGCTTACAGTGCTCGTGAAACCAGCCCTGGGGTGGCTGTCTTGGAGATTCCATGCTCAAGGCAAATTAATGCCTCGTTAATAAATTAAGAAATTCACACTAGGACATTTGCACTTCAGAGGCAGCAAAGGCTGGGGAGTTTAGAGGACCTGGCACTGCAGTGTTGCAGGACCGGTGGCTGCGCACGCCCTTGTCTGACCTGTTGTGTGACCTTGAACAGTCACTGTGCACACCAGCCCTTCCTGCCTTGGGATACCAGGGCACAGCTCTGGGATCTTTTTGGCTTCCCATGTGCCCAAGAGAGTGCAGCTCAGCACAGCACTAGGGCAGCGTTAGGCAGGGTCCCCCACTGAGCCTGACTCCATCAAAGCACATAAGCCCAGCCTTGGAGCCAGGCGGCTTGAGGATCACACTTGAAGTCAAGCAGATGTTTTAAAGCTGAATCTGGACAGGCTTTTCATTCTGTGTGTTGTACTTTTCCAGCAGCTAAATAGAGCAGCATTACAGCGAGAACTTAGTGATGCCACGGCAGACGTATGTTTTTCTCTGCAGTAGCAAGTGCTCTGCTGTCCTGAGGTGCCTTTCCCCCCACCCAGTCACCTTGCCTCAAGGGCAAGGATGAGCATGTGTAGGGGCAATTATATGAGACCTTGTGATGAGACCAGAGTGATATGTCTACCTGGGGCTGGACTGGTCATTTCTCACAGTCTCTTAACTCTGCTTCTCTCCATGCTTGTCTCCATTCCTGATCCTCTTTCTGCTCAAAGTAAATGTGGAGGTGACTAACACCCTTTCTTGCTGTTATCTGCATCTCTTATAGTGCCTTACTCAAGACTTTCCCCAGCTTTATCTCCAATCCAACGGGTAGCTTTGAGACTACACCTGCATGTCTGCATTTCTATCATCAGTCAGATAGTCTCGGTTAAACTGTTTTGTGTGACTTCAAACATTTTTAGCCTTAATATAAGAAGTTGCTGGTGGCACACAGTGAAATGTCTCAATCTTGCTGCACTTCTGAAGAGGTTTGTGGAGGCAGTGCCAAACTTGAAGTCCCTGAAGAGATAGATGGCAGCAGGGTAAAAAAGCAATAATGTCTGAACATCATTGCTTCACCAGTAGTTCTCAAAATCCACAAAACAGTTGCTTTTTTTTTTTTTCCTAAGGGTGACTTGCAACTTATACAATGCATAGAAAATAAAGCAGACTGATTAGGTAGTTTATCTTATGCCAGGTCTAATTTACATGAGGGAATTACTTCCCAAGATTGAGACTGGAAACAGATGACTATATTTGAACTGTTTGGTGCTAGTGCTGTTGTGAGCTTGCAATGGGTAAGCTATTGAGAACTGATGCAAAAACTAGTGCAATGGAGTACTTTATCAACAGCTTGATGACAGTATTCTAGAAGCAGCATGACCTTGTTTTCTGCTCTAGCATACATTTTACGAACAGCTTTTTACAATATTATGAATTGCCACCAAGATGCTTTGCACATCAGCCTCCCATTCCCGGGCTGCAGATGCTGCCTCGCTGTCACACGCCTTGCACAGTCTCTCGTAACCCTCTGAGAGACGCTCGAATCCTGAGCAGATTCAGGGCATGGGAAGAGTTGTCAGAAGACATAGGATTCAGACCAGTGATGGGCAGCAGTTCAAAGCTGGGAACATCATGTTTTTCTCTCACTGTCACCTTTGGTTTTAATCTTTCAATTTCCAGTTGACAAAAAGCAGCATTGGAGTGAAAGGTTGTCTTCTTGGAGGGAGACTCAGGCCCTGGCAAGTAGTGGGAAGGGTGTTTTACCCCTTCTTCCAGTTGGGACCGCATGTTACTGCTCATACATTGCTGATTTTCTCTGTCGGGCTCCTTTCTTACCTAGAAAACTGACGGAGCAACTGCTCAGAAGTGTTTTAAAAAGAACTGGTGCATTTGGGAGACTGGAAGACAAGTCTCTTACTGTCAACATCCTTTTAATTCTTAGTAAATTGCTATCAGTCACAAAGTTCAGCTGAGAGTTGGCCTGGAGTGTTTGTAATTGTGAATACATACATATGAAAAAATCCATTTGCTGATAGAAAAATCAATGAAATGAAAGTGCATGCGAGAAACAGGAAAGTTGGACAAGTACCAAGTAGTAATTCTATGGAAGCTAATAATGTTTCTACATTACCCAGGGGGAAGCTGTAATTTGTCATCTGGTTTGTGGGAGTTCCCTGCTAGCAAACCTCTGCAGATGCTCCTGGGGGATTCTTCCAGTGCAGGAAGTGGTTGCTGATTGTCACAGCCGTTCATTCTGTTGTGTTTGTTTCCAAATCCAAGGAACGCAAGTTTCCCAAGTTTGTGTCCAAAGAAATGGAGAACATGTACATTGAGGAGCTGAAGTCGTCTGTCAATCTCCTGATGGCAAACCTGGAGAGCATGCCCGTGTCTAAAGGAGGCTCCGAGTTCAAGCTGCAGAAGCTGAAACGTAGCCACAACACCTCAATAATTGACATGGGAGAAGAAAATGAGAACCAGCTTTCCAAGTCAGACGTCGTGTTGTCATTCTCCCTGGAGGTAAGTCTCACACACAGCACAGGGTGCAGAGTTTGTGGGAGTAAAAATCACAGCAGCCAAGTTCTGCTGACTTCAAACTTCAGTTGGGTGAAGCGAGGTGAGTAGAAATCACTTTCTGGTCTCCATGAGGAACAGCTCCTCTCTGGTTACTGGAAGCTTTGCCTGTGATCAAACGTATCCTTTCTGGTGTCTCACCATCTCGTTGGAACAAACTGTGTGATATACGCTGTCTGGCATTTCCTGCTGATGGATATCAAGTGGCTCAGAAATCTGCATCATTATCTGACCCCTTCATGCAGTTTGTTACTGAGTGTACCCCAGTAAAGCTGACCCTGTATTGTCCCCCGAAAGCAATACAATAATTTAACACCGTAAGTGTCAGTATGTTTAATTATTGCCGGGTAGAGGAGTCGCTGTATTTCCCTGCAAGAATTGCTTCCTCTCTGAAGAATTGTTGAAAATTGCTGGGATTTGAATGCACCCAACATATTGGCTTGCAGTTTGTGTTGAATGCTGTGCTGTGCTGGCTTGCTCTTTGCTCTGTGTTGAACACTGACTTTCTGCTCTGTCGAGCAGTTTGTCTGTGCAGCCCAGGGGAAGGCAGGATGCTGTGGGACCTCCGTTACCTCCGACACAGGCTGCCTCAGTCCTGGAACAGTGTTGCTCAGTAGCTGTTTTCAGCCAACTCAGTTGTTTTGTGCAAACATATTTGTGGTCTATTTGCAGGCATATTTACTTCAAGGAGTCATCAGCTCACCCATACAGAGTTGTGGTTGTCTGTCGATGAGTGGGTTTATGTTACATTGTCAAAACAGCTAGTAGGATAGAGTCAAAAATGTAGGATGCAGAAAAATAAGAAAATTCTATTTTTGTGTAGTTTCCTGTTTATTTCGCTTCCTAAAAGGGTCTGTTGTTATACATATCATGCCAATGCAGAACTTAACAACACTGGTTGTCCAGTCTTGGAGTTTAACTCACTAGATGTCTGAAACCATCTTTATAGCATTCAGTTCAGTCTTGTTTAAAAATGGGGCTGTGAACCCAGAGGTCGTGCCTTCAAGAGCAGCATTAAACAAAGCCTGACCTCCAAGCATTCCTGTTTGGAGGAGCAGGGAACTCCTCCAAAGCAATCGCAAAGCAATAAACCTCCCTGTTGCAGAAGCCTGTGCACCACGTACAACTGTGTGTGAAGGGATTCACCTTTACAATGGAGTGTCTCAAATGCTTTGCTCCAGCTGAACCCCATCTGGTGGGAAGCCAAAGCTCACTGAAGCACTGACTTCAGGAGCTGGCAGGTCTGGGCACTGCTTAGCACTCAAAACTCTTGCTGCAAGAGAGCTTTTACTGAAAATGTGCACTCATTAGAGGGTTTTCGGAGCTCTGTGTGCCAGTGAGAGGATCTTCAGCTCAAGCCAGATCAGAAGACCTGAGGAGAACAATTTTAAACCCCTGTGAATATACTTCATAGATATCTGTGTTAAAACACGAACAAAAACTCCCCCGGTGCTTCTTCTGGAAATGTTTAAGTTATGTAGTTAGTGGGATTAATCACCTTTAAAAAAAAGAAAAAAGAGTAATTACCTGCAAGAAACTAAGATGGTGATTTCTTAATAAGAAAGGTTTCTTATAAGAAAGATGAGAAACTTTTTTTTTTTACCAGGGCTGTAAGTGACAGGACAAGGGGCAACAGTTTTAAACTGAAAAAGGATAGATTTGGATTGAATGTAAGAAAATGTAAGGGTGGTGAGACACTGGAACAGGGAACAGCTGGGGCAAAGATGCTTTTTCACTGGAAATATTTAAGGTCAGGTTGGATGGGACTCTGAGCAACCTGATCTACTGAAAGATGTCCCTGCCATGGTGTGGGGATTGGACTGGATGATCTTCAGAGGTCAACCTCAAACCATTGTGTGATTATTTTTATTGTTTTGGCACAAGCTGAGTAGTTGTGTGCTTTTTTTCTGGATTACATATCTTAAGGCACTTCTAGATGGGGCAGGACCATGCCTGTGAGGCCCGTCTCCTGGAGCTTGGTACAGCCCTGGGCACCCAGAGGTTTCAACAAGCCCATGTACAGGCAGAGGGAGTCCTGATCTCCACACAGACCTCGCTGGCTGCAACTCTGCCTGGGCAGTGCCACTGTCCCTGCTCACCTGCCATCGTGAACATCCATCCAGCAGCACATGAAGGCCCCCAGCACTGGCTGGGTCAGGTGCCACAGCAAGGTCTGAAGGAGGCTGCTCCTCTTACATTTCTCTTTCTCTCATGGCAGGTTGTCATCATGGAGGTGCAGGGTCTGAAGTCACTGGCCCCCAACCGTATCGTGTACTGCACCATGGAAGTGGAAGGTGGGGAGAAGCTGCAGACTGACCAGGCTGAAGCCTCAAAGCCAACGTAAGTCTTGCTTTGCTTTTTTCTCTCTCCCTGTGCCAGGGGGGACTGAGAAGCAGAGGAGAAATGTGGTCTGCCACGTATGCAGAGCATCGTCCTGCAGCTAAGAATGGCATATAAGCCCTGATTGAGAAAAAGAAGGGTTAATGAGAGGCTTACGTCTCTTGTAGCCACAGAGAGATAAATTTGGGCCTGTACGTAAAGACTTTGCTAAATAGGGATGGAGTTAAGCATGTGCTTAGATAAATACTTGTCTGAGTGTCCATCTGAACTGGTGTCATCAGGTGTAGGTACATTATTTCATCCTCACTCTCAGGATTTTGGTAGTCCTATGAGAAGGAAACAGCTGGCAGGGACACACTCTGGCAGCTACAACCAGAGGTGAGAGAGAGGAGCTTGGAAAAGCTTCAAGTCATTCAGTTAAAGCTTTATCTGAGGCCTCTCTGACTTGATCCCATTCAAGGGCAGAGTCTTGTTCTGTCCTCTTTGATCTGTTCCCCAAATCCCCACTTTTGACCCCGTACTTGGCTTTCTTTTGTCTTGCCCAGATGTGGTGAAACGCCTGCGAGTAGTGATTGATCTTGGTTAATTGGGAAGGAGAAAATGATGAATGGCTTATTTCCTTTCCAATTTGTAGGATTAGTTAGCTTGAAACATTATGGATTTGAGGCAGTTTTTCTCTGGGCCACTGCAGAGATTCCACCCTTGAATTTAATTCTTGATGCACATCCTGACAGTGGAGAATTGCCAAGGTGGTATGAAGCCTCCTCCAGGAGTGGGGAGCAATGCAGAGGGGGCTTCTCTTGGGATATTCCCTCTCTGTTTCCGTATCCCCGTCCCTCCAAGTGGCCAGCTCTCAGTGGTGTTTTTT
Organism: Lophotriccus pileatus; assembly: GCA_035583135.1. NCBI lineage: Eukaryota > Metazoa > Chordata > Aves > Passeriformes > Tyrannidae > Lophotriccus > Lophotriccus pileatus. Next base: position 7,174,131 of record JAWWES010000024.1, read on the forward strand.
CAGGAGCTTCCCAAGCCCGTAGAAGGAAAGCCAGAACTGCCTGGCTGCATTACATGGGAGTGCACACGCACTGCAGGAGACACTCGGGAGAGAGCAGAGCTGAGGACAGGCTGCCTTCCCTCTATCACTGTCCTCTCACAGAGGCACAGAAACTGCTGATGCCTTGTGCCCTGCGCTGCACCAGAGCAGCAGGAATCTGCAGTAAGTGGTTTAAAAACAATATTCCCAATCAGGGAAAGTGCTGCAGCCTGGCTTGCTTTTCAAAAGGCTTCAAAATCTCCTTCAGAGAAGGAAGGAAGAGAGCTGTGCTTGGAACAAAATTTCCATAAGAACTACAATTGTCACTATTTTAGTTATTTTTATTGCTTCAGTGGAGAAAGTTGGGCTCTATCTAGGGGAAATTACTACTATCCATACTGAGAAGCACACTTCTGGGTTACATGTACTTGTTTAGATTGGTCTGTTCATCCCACTTTTGCTCAAAGGGTCTGTCCTTCCTTGTGCGAACCTTCTTGCTGCCAGAAGTAGGACCATTTCTGCAAGAATTGTTTTTAAAATAAGGACTGCAGGAGTGAGCTCTTTAACTGAGTGGGTCTTTTTATCATAATGAAATGTACAATGTCTGGGCATGAAGCCATCAGCCCTCAGGAAAATGCAGCCAACACTGAATGCTGCAGTGTGATACGAGTTATGCAAGTCCATCACACTCATCCTCTCTCTGCTCTGGCTTCCTGTAGAGAGATGTGAGCCAGGCTTGACGTCTTCTGGATGGCTCCAGCACTTGGGCTAATACCTATGGAAATGCCTTAGGAGGGGAGTAGGTTTGACAGTTGTGTTCCTTGAGGGTCCTGGGACTTTCTAATTCCAAAACCAAAGATCAGCCAAGCAGAGGCTCTAGGATAACATTCACAGAAACCAGAGACCACCACAGAAAGCTTGTCCTGTTTTCCTCTCTGCATTGGAGGTGTTTCTTTCACCTTACTTCCACTTACAGACACAGCACCACGGATACAGGAAACCAAAGTCCAATGAAAGCAATTACTGCACTTAATTCTCCTCTTGAGAAGTCAAGGAAAGAGAGAATGACCCAGATGTGACATGTTTGTCATGTTGCTTAATATAGGACTTGAAGGCCCTCAGGTACTCCTGTGATGAGAACAGTGATAGAAACATCTCAGAGATTTTGGTGCATTTTTGAACAGTGCTGCCTTAGAGACAGAAGATTTATGGCCAGGCAAAACAGCCTTCTGGGGTGTCAGTTCACATGCCGACATCACACTCATTGAGGTCATTCACACCATGTTTGTTTGTGTATTTTTATAATAAGCAAATCACTCTTTGATAAAGGGAGCAGCTCAACGAAGGCATGAGTTACTGCTCAATGCCCAGCATTCCAGGATTTGTGTGCTTTGGCAGGGGATGCTGCCTGGCCTGGGGTTCAGTAGCTTATATTTGAACAGTAAGATTCACTGGAAGACTTCCCTTTTCTTTGACAGCCTTGTGTCCTGGGGTGGAGGGTGTTATGGGGCCACTCGACCCAGTAGGACATCTTTTCACCTAACTCATGGAGTTGTTCCCTATATTCTCATGTGTCCTTGAAATGCCAGCCCTCAGCTAAAACACCCAAACCACAGCAGTGGCAGTGGCTGCTCTTCAGCTCAGTGCCATGCCAGGTGTGCTAACCTTGGCTCCACATCCCTAATGGGGAAAGGTGATTCCCTGGCCAGGAGCAGATTTCCAAAAGCACTGGTCTAGGTCTGTGAGAGATTCTCCTTTCACCTTCCCTGGTGCAAAACCAACAGTTTTTGAGAAAAAGATGTTTGAAGGCATCTTAGTGACTTTGCAGATCTTGAGAGGGTCAGAGCAGCAGCAGGGTTAGCAGCCAAGTGATCAGATGAGTTGTGTGTGAGGAGTGTGGCTCTTGGGACAGCAGTAAATACTGACCTTCTATTTCTTCTCAGGCTGCATGCTGGATTGCTGACATTTTAAGCCAAATCCCTTCATGTGAGGATTATCTGCCTCAGTGTGATGGCACAGTTCTGGAGAAAGGCAGACCTGAAATAGCAAGGTTTATTTCAGGTCAGGTTTGCGGTGTATTATTGGTAGTGCTTTTAATAAGTTGTGTAAGAAAAAGCCTTTGTGTATTATGTCCTTACCCGCAGATGTCTCTGAAAAATATCCCAAATGCCAATGTGAGCAGGATTTTACTGCTTTTCACACTGGAACTTTATTCTTGCAGATGGTTGAGGGGTTTATACCCCCCTTTCTCTGCATGCTGGCCTGAGGTCTGCCCTCTGCATGTCTCCAAAATGCCCTTCCAAGAGCTGTGGTGGTAGTGCTGCCATTTGCACAGCCTGAAAACAGGGTTGCTGAAGGGTTTGGGAATAGCCACAACACCCCTGTTCTACAGCCTCTATATTTAAAGAGTAACCCCTGCTTTGTAGCAGTGCTCATTAGGTATACCATTGTTTCAGCATCTTCTATTACCTTTCTCTGATGTAAGCAGAACAAAAGAAAACAAAGAGACCCAAACAGCAGCAAGGTCCTACATACCTTGTAAATAAATGCTGTGTATTCACCTGGACCTATTTTGGCACACAGATAAGTCTCATCCTCCCTTGACTCAACAGTGGTGAAAATCATGTGTCCCTGCATTGACCTCAGCTGAACCATTTGGGGTAAAATTAGACAGTAGGCAGTAAATGACTGGTGGAGAAAGAATCTGGCCAACCTGTCTGTACATTTTAGCACAGCCAAGAAGGGACAGAGGTGTGGGCTGCTCCTCTGACTCTGGAAGTGTCTTTATTTTGAAGTTATGTATTCCCAATTGCAGAGCAGCACCTTCAGCCCTAGTGCAAGGGTTGTGCAGTGGCTCAGAGAATAAGTGGAAATGAAAACTGTTGTTTTTGAAGGAGAAAAGACAAATCATCACTGCTTGGGGTTTTTTCCATCTAATTTTCTTCAGCATGTGGGATATGACAGTGCTGGAGAGAGGGCACTCTATATCGCATCTTATGTTGTTTGTTGTGACCAAGGGCTTGGGCCTTTCCAGAAATCCACTCTGATGATAAAGTAATGTCTTTGGTAAACTTCTACACCTCTCCCATCTCCTTTCTCTTACCCACTGCCCTAGGAGACAGGAGTGCCTTGTTTTATCTCTGTGCTTGTTCTGATCCTGCTCCCTGATTTGTTCAAGATGCTGTGGCAGCCCAGCTGCTTATCTCTGCTTCGACAGGCAGGGGTTTTGTTCCAAATTGGTGTGCCACATCCATCAGAGCCCACTGCCTGACCGTGAAGAGGGACTGGAAGTGCACAGCATCCTTCCTCGGTGCTGGTCGGTCACCCTCTCCTTCTGGGAGGTGTGCACTGAGCAGCAAAGGGAGAAGCCCTGCAGGAAGGGAGGCTGGCAAACAGGGATGTCTTCTCTCTCTGCAGAAGGGGAAAATCTGGACTTTTTATTCAGGAATCCCCTGTCTCAGGCCCTGGAGTGTGAAGTGCTGCCCGTTGGCTTTGCACAGATAGGAGCACGATAAGAGCATTTTGTTGCAGTCAGTGTTTTGCTGCCACAATTAGTTGGGGATGCCCTGCACACTCCCCTGTGGTAAAATGAGAGAATTCCTTCTGAGATGGCTAAATTACAAATAAATATTCCATGTGCTGTAGAGCTAATTTAACTCCACTAAACTAGAGGGGTTTAAACTGATGCAAGTGAGAGCAGATTTTAGCCCATAACTCATATTGTGTATCTCCCAGTACAGCTGTCAGTGCGGTGCCTGGCAGGGCCTTTCCAGATAAGGCAAAGCTTAGGCACAAGACCTGAGTGGCTGTGGGTTTTAAGCAGGCATTCATATTTAGGTTTACATGCTTAGCTAAGCCCTGTGTAAGCAAAATTCATGATGCTGAGTGAGAAACAAAGCAAAAGGAAATTTTAGGAAGTAGCTGCTTTTTTTTCCCCACCTCCCTTTTCTAATTGGCTTCAGCATTAAATATAAGCTGTCTTAATTACCCATAACTGATTGGCTTGCCTTTCCAGTCCCATGATTTCATTTCACAGCTGTGCAGATGTTTGCAGCTCTTTCTCCTTAGGAAGCCTCTGGGAGCCTTAGGAATGTGTTAAGGCAGGTGACTAACCCTGAGTACGGGTAACATCAGACACTATCACTTCTGAGGTACAGCCCCCGTCCCTGGGGTGAGTCTCTGAGCAGAGGGTCAATCTGCCCCAGGGCATCTGTTGGGGAAAGGTCTTCCAGGAGAGATTTTCAGCTTGGCTTTCTGGGAGTTAAGTGATGCTGCTGGTGACAATGACAGGGACAGGAGCTTCAGGGCAGTTGTTTTTAGCCCCTCTGTCTAAGGCTGAAAGGTACAAAGTGGTGTCCGAATACCTGATAAATGATTTCTTCACTTGCAGCTGTTTAGCATGCCTAGGAGACAGTTTTCCAATGAGACTGTGCCTGACTTTGCACCTGGAGGGTTCTGCTGTTAGCTTGGTCTGACCTGCTCTTCAAATCCCCTTTTGTGTGTGTGACAATAATGCTCCTGAGATTTATGCTGTGACATTCCCATTTCTGAAAATGGAGGCTGTGGACAAGTCATTAAGCACAGCAAAAACTGCACTAAAAAGTTATTACCCAGGTGCAAGTGTGTGATCTATTATGGGAAGTCTTCATGCAAGTGATTTAATGCCTCTTTTAATTAGGAATTCAGCACCTCTTCTGATGCTTCCTTGTAGCTGCTCTGCAGGAATGGATCTTACTTGTGGGGACAAAAATTTTGCTTTGAGTTAAGCAGCTGAGTTTTCCCCCAGAATAAAGGGCTGGCCCCACAGGATTCCCTTACCCTGAGTGACACCCAGACAGACACACTGCTTTGAGCAGCCCCCTGGACAGCTGTGGAATACTCTGCTGCGACTGTGGATGGTGATCCTGCTCCCAAAGATCTCATGTGCAGTCCCTCCTCTCCTGTGTTTTACACTATAAGCTATGTTGAAGAATAAGGAAGGCTTGTTTCTGTAGACTTGCCTCTTGTAGTTGATTTCTCTGGTATCAAGTGCGTGCAAGCCCTGGCTGTGTTTTCCCTGACCTCTAGAGCACACATAGCGCTGCTTTCACGTGGATTCTCTGGTGTCTGGTAAGGGCTGAGCTCATGCACCTTCTCTTTCACAGATGAATGTCTCCCTTTTCTCGCCAGCTGTCTAATGTCTTGAGTGTTCCTATGCACTTGGGAATTATGTATTCCTGTGATAGCACATACATTCAAATTTAAGTATTCCAGAAGGTGTGATGATGCCCAAGGCGATTTTCATCGACACCCGTCTGCTTCATCACTCCTATTCATGCAACCTTAAGATGGGATAGTAGAGACCGAAAGGACTTTGAAATGAGATTGAGATTCAGTGAGCTGAAACAGTGCTAAATTAAGAGAAGGACTGCAAAATGCAAGTCCTGGGATACATTTAGTCGTCTGGTTTATTGCTCATGGCTGGTGTTTCTTAAAAAAAATTAAGCCATGCCTTAGTGCAGGTTCTGCACGTCATTTGCCAAGGGAGAGGCAGGGAGCGAGACATGTGAAAGGGCCCAGTTGTTGGTTTATTTATTAAGTGCTGTGTACAAGTAGTGCGCATTATCATTTAATGAGGGGTGCTGCTATTGCTGGTTGCAAAGCAGTGTAGGGAGATAGAGAACATGCTTTAAAGAATTGGTACTGTGCCTGCTCCTGTCTGGACAGTGATTTCTCAACATTTTAGGTGTTCTTTCTGTAGAATGAAGGTAGAGAGGCCTGTTGGCTTTGTGAATGTGCTACATCTCCCAACAAACCACAGTACTAAGTCTGAAAGTACTTAAAAGGAGCAACATCCTGTTGTCACTACATGGGCAAAGAGGACAAGGCATGCTCATGGAGAGAGGAGCTGGGTGACCATCACCTGCTGGAATTGTTCACTCATCCCCAGTGAACCGGGAGATCCTAGGATGCCTTTGCATCTAGGTGTCAAAAATTAGGCAAGGCAAACCTTATCCCAAGTGTCTGACTGGATTTGGGCCTTCTGTCTTGGATTCTGTCTTAGAAAAATATAGGACAGGAAAATGTAAGTGGTGACGCAACAACAAGAGACGGTCTCGAACACCTTGTTCATGTCTTTAGCTGATTTTGGAAAAGTACGTGGTGCTGTTTTCTGCTCTGTTTACATTTAGGAAATATTTCATTGCTCTCCTGTACTGAATTTTATAAAGGAAGGTGTAGACAATATTGACACAACCCAGTAACCTGTATTTTCAGGCAGAGGATTTCTATCTCCTTTTTCATGGTCTCTGCTTGTGAGATACTGAGTTTCTCTAAAACTGGCAGGGCTTGGCCTTACTAAGTCCAAATCATGACCAGCCCTTAACCAGCAGCAGTCCTCTGCAGTTTTGTTTTCTTCCAGGGTGACAAGACTTGATAGAAGTGATTAACCACTGCATTTAATTGTTCTGTGAAATGAGCAGCTGTGGTGCTGGTTCAATGGAGCATCTTTGACCAAAAGAAACCTTAATTAGCCTGTGTCATGGCAAGACATTGCATTGTACAAGAAGTGGTCACAGCCACAGACAGTAAATGCACACAGAGGCATTTTGTGACTTAAACTCTTAACTTGTGCTGTATCCAAAGCAGATACACTGATGGAGCACATATAGTAGGCAGCCCTTGCAAACCCAATTATTCCTTCAGTTCAGACCTCCCAGTAAAATGGTGCTGGGCTTTCATTTCCATTTCCTCCTGCTGAGCTTTTCTCCTCTAATTGTGAAAGCATTAGGGAAGAGCACAGAGCATTTGAAAAGCAGTCATCATTTAAATCATGGAAAGTAATCACACTACTTATTTCCCTGTTAATACCCCAGAGATTTTGGTGGATGGCATTGCCAGAATTCCTCATCCAAACCGGCTGTGGGATTTGTGCAGCAGAGCCCAGCCGGGGGTGCAGCAGCCTGGGAGGGGTGTGTGGTTCTGGGCACAGGAGGTGAGTTAGGCTGGGTGCAGGCATGGCACAGGGACATCTCTGGGGCAGGAATGCCATCTCGTGGCCGTAAATAGCTATAATGTGATGAAATCCACCTCCCCTCTCTTCTTCCTTCATGACACTTCCCCAGTGTATCAGTCATTCTCAGGAAACACAAATCAAACTCTCTATTTTCTGTATAGCAGAGATCATCCTTTTTTGGGTTCCTAAAGCTGTGCTGTCGGCCTCAGCAGCTCCTCTTGGCTGCAGTGCCCTGTGCTGGCACCAGAACGGGGTCTGTGGGGACTGTGTGTGAGCCACAAGCAGATCAAGTGCAGACCTTTGCAGGCTTTGCTTTGCTGCCGTCTCTGTCAGCTTTACCCTATTCCTTCTGCACTTTGCACACTCAGGCACAGATGTGATGCTCTCCGAGACATATTTCTCTCTCAGCCGGCAGTGTCGTGCTGCCGGAGCCAGTTTGAGGATGTGGGAGTTGCAGCTCTTGGAGGGAGAGGTGGTGCCTTTTATCAGCTGTCTGGTACTGCTGGCTGCATGATGTTAAGCAAAATGCTGTCTGTGTGGGGGACATATGCATTGTGTCTCAGAGCCATGGGAACAAAAAATGGGCAGTTGATGAAATGCTGGAGGTTGGAACTCATCCTTATCTGCTGTAGGAGGAGCCCAGTCTTTAGAAAGGCACTGTCTCTGCTCACTTTTTGGATAATACCATAGTGCTTTCTGCAGTGGTGTTTTGGGGTAAATAAACAACCTTTCTGTAAGCAAAATATTTACCAGTATTGCTCTTTTTTTAGAGGAGGGAGTGTTATATGCTCAGCAGGAATTAGGATGTCGTGGGAAATAATGGATTCACTCAGAGTGCCCTTGGGTTATCCCATCAGAGCAGACATCAGTGGTCCATGCAGAGGGATGGCCTTGCTCAGCATTCCATAGCTCCAGGGAGGGCAGGTACAGCCGCCTCTGCTGGCCAGTGGCAGAGGGATGCTGACTTGTCACTCACCTGCACAAGAGCAGCATCAGTGAAAGCAGAGTTTGAATTGTTACAAAGTCTGTGCAGGAAAGTCTAGGAGGAATCAAATCTGTTTGTGCTGTCACTCCCACTTCAGCTCAGCTTGTTCTGAGGGGATGGGACTGAAAGGTTGTTCTGGCAGCAGAAAGAGAGGAGAAGAAACAAATGTAAACAGAAATAGGCTGCGTTGTCAATCTGTGTCTGATGTCTTTGGTTATCCTGGTTTTGAAGGTGAGTAAACACATCAAACTTTTACTGTGGGAGGAATCCCAGAGGAGGCTCAGCAGCTCTTGGGAATCAGGACATATTATGGATGCAGACTGTTCCCAATCCATTTCTACAGGCACAACGGAAAGGTGCCTTTCTTAGCACCCGAATTGTATTTCCTAGCCCAGGACATCTTTGCATGAGCAGTAACACAGAAGGTTCTCTTCATCTGTATGTATTCTTTGAAATTTTAATTTCTGATCTTTTTTGTGCACCTGCAGCAGTTACCTCCAACACCCCTCTTTAGAAGTGAAGACAAGGGCCCTTTTAGGTCAGGCATCATTTCATCTGCTTGCTAAATTGGGATAAGGCAAATTAAGGCCTAACTCCACTGACTATTAAATAGATCTCTCTTTATTGTAATAGCAGGAGCCCAAAGCAGGTGACTTGGGCACTTATACATGATAGTGCAATCCCCTAAATTTGTGGTTTTCCGCAGTTGTGATTGGTCTCTTTTCTCAGTATCTTCTCCTGATAACTGAAGATCAGATCCTTTCCTCAGAGCCATAGATCCATTTGGGCTCTCTATAGCATGTGAAATCCAAACTCAGTCCCACAAAACCCACCAAATGGATTAAATGGCTTGGTATTTTGCCAGTGAATGTCTGTGGTTGATGGGAGGAACCAACAGCTTTCTTGCTTCATCCATAGCAAGTGCTTCCTGCTTTGTTTGGTGTCTTTACCCAGCACTTTGTTTTGTTTCTGACTAAATGACCTTTCATCTTTCAGTAATGATGCTGTATTGCCCACTGGGTTATGTTTCTAGAAGAATTCAGCTGACCTTAATCGAGGTTTGTAGTCCTACTGCAGTAAGTTGCAAACCAGTTTGTAGCTATCCCCAATCCTGCTTCTCCCAACTAGCAGTAATTTATTGCTTTCTCCCACTGAAACAGAGTTGTGTGTGTAGCTGCACTCCACAAGTCTCTAGCTGCGTGATCCAGCCTGTGGGGTTTCTTGGAGTGCCTAAAATTCTGAATTCTTCTGTGCCTTTGGGTTTTTTTTAAATCCCAGAGACACAAACGACAAACCTATTGCCATGACCCACGAGAGTTGCAAGGAGTACATATTTTCCCAAAGGCCTTGGGATGCCCTATTTCTGTTTCTTATGGGTTTGTGACCCAGCTGGTGCAGGTGTGAGCGCCTGCCTCTGCCACGTGTCATGGACACGTCCGTGCTGCCACGTCCCTGCCAGTTTGGTGCCTCACCAGCACTGCTCCCAAAAAGGAGCGAGCTGCCTGCTCTCCCAGCACCTGCTTGTGAAAGCTCAGCACATGGGCAGCATTGTCTAATTTGTGGTATTCCTAGGACATTTTCATCCAGGTGGGATTAATGTCATCCCTGCATCAGGTTTTGCTGCTGAACTGAGTAAGTCTGTGTGCACTTGATTATAATGAACTGCAGCCTCAGAGTGTGGGCAAGGGAAGTTTAGAAAGATCACTGGTAATGGTGGTCATCTGCCTCTAAGTCATCTTTTTGAATGGCTGGTATATGTAAAGCATTAGAGAATATAGCAGAAAGCTTTCCTGTGTACTACTTCTCCTGTAAAGTTAACTGTTAAACATGTTTTAAGACCATTTATTTTCCTCCTTACTTGTGTCTCTAGAAACATGTAAAAAAGAAATACACCTTAGCATTACATTAGAGGAGAAGGTGCACTACTCCATCAGCTGCATAAAGGTAGGTTAGCTCAGTGCCTGGCATGTTTTGCTCTAACTCTGTTTTTCCCAGTGCTTAAGCTGTGGGCATACATGATTTATGACCTAAGATTTAAGGGTGTTTCCTGCAAAGGTCTCTTCTGGGTGGAAAAGAGTGTGCTAAAGAAATAAAACCATCATTTGCAAGACAGAATTTCTGGAAGAACTAAGTTGAGACTGTATGTAGGATTTCAGTCTCCCAGCAATGAAGCGGGATGGGAATACTCCATTGTCAGAGCAGGATCCAGCTCCAGCAGGCACCATGGCTGGGCACTGTGGTAGGCTGAGAAACCAAGGCTGGGTTACAAGCATCACACCACACAAGGGGAAGCAGTCACCAAGCAAAAGGTGACTTTGCTGACATGTATTTCCTCAAAACTCGGGCAGGGTCTGTCAGGCTGATGTCTGTGCCACCCTTACAATGAGCTTCCCTTTACCAGCTGGCTCGGTTTGGAGGCCAAACCATAAATACACCAGGAGGGACACAGACATGCTGGTGTGAGTGCCAGGAGGGAGAAGATGAGGAATGTGGATGAAGAGAAGTGCATGCCAGTACCAGCAGTGCACAAGGGAGGGAGGCAGCCAGACCAGCTGGTCGTGTTCTCATGAGATCCCACTCTGGCAGCAGAGAAGAGCGAGTGAGGTTAAGCTGGCCTTGCAAATAATGTCCAAGACATGGTCACATATATTGAAGGTCTTTCAGCTGGACCTCCATGCCCCTGTACACAGCCAGCTGTCTGTGCAGGAGGGTGGGGGATGCTGCTGCAGGTTTCAGAGACTGTGCCCCTTCAGGGATGGAAGCAGCTGCTTGCTGTGTTCTGCCTTCCCAAGGACGTGTACTTGGCCTGGGAGGGGACAGGCACTGCTGCTGAGTCGATTGCACTGGGAAAACTATACCAAGCAGGTGACTCAATAAACTGCTGTGAATCTAACCAACATGTGGGAATGTTATTCTGCAAGACTTTTTTACTTAAGTGGTGAATTTGTGGGAACAAGGCAGAAGGGCATAATCTCCAGCAGAGGCCATCTGTCCCAGGATACTGCTGTGTGCACTGAGTGTAGTGCACACCTGGAGTGAACCCACTGAGGAAAGAGTGTAGCTCTCCTTTAGTAAACGTTTTTTACTTTTGTTTTCTGATTTTTTTCACTTTTGTTCCATGCAAGCTGGCAACCAAACCCATTTCAATAAATATATCTGGAGAGGGATAAAAGGTGTCCTCTGGCAGTTTTGAAGCCCATGAGAACCGGTCAGGGATCATGTTTAAATGTCAACCCTGTGGAAAGCACATGGCTCTCCAGCTGCTCCCATGTTAGCCCACTGACAGGCTGAGCTGGTTAGCAGGGCCAGTTGACAGCCCAGCAATATAACCCAGTTGTACTTGTTCTTTATTTATAGAAATCACAGGCATCAGTGTTCTGGCTACATCAAGTTACAAGGGCAATGATGGAAGAAGAGTGATGTTTCAAATTAGGCAGGAGCTAAGCAGACTTGGTGGAGACCACAGTATACAAATGAAAAATATTTAATGCGTTTGTCTGGGTATTATATGTGTATGTTCACTTCTAGGAAGGTCATGGGTGCCTAAAAAATTTCCTGTGGAGGAACTTACATGCTCGAGTTGAACAGAAATGACTAAGTCAGTGTCTCTCAAGGACAGCTAAGAAAATTAAGGATTAGGCCACGTAAGTGGGATATCGTGGAGAAAAGCAGCTGGAGTCAGAGAACCTCCTGGCCGGTTTCATGTGATACATGAGTGCAGTCAGGTCTCAGGCAGGGATCCTTACGGGGTTTTGTTCAAGCCTTATTCATATCCCAAACAGTATGATAATCACACGTTTTAACATAACAGTGCCATGGTGTTTTCATGTTTTTGTCTTTTTAGCTACGTGGTAATTTAACTTTAGAATTGCTGTATCTGCATTTTAGTAGCCCTCAGAGGCCACAGCCAAGGATCAGCATGTAAAGCACTGCACTTCCATAGGATGGAGGCAGTTGTTCCTGCAGTGATCCTACATCAGGAAAGAGTAAGAGCTTGGTATGGCATCAGCAGGAGACTAGTTGGTCTTACTAGTTTTGGCCATAAGTTCGGAAGGGCTAAGTAGCATCAAGCTGAAGGTTTGCCAGATCAGCAGCGTGTCATTTGAGACAGCTGACAGCAGCTTGGTCAGAGCAGTCTGGAACCCTCATTGGCAATGGCATCACTGTCCCTCGTGTGGCAGGGAGGACAGTGCTTGTGAGAACTCCCAAACATTCCTGAAATCAGACAGGTGAGTCCATCCTTCCAGTGCTTGTTGTTAAATGAACCCACTGAGGTAATGAGAAACAGGAGCTGACCTTTTTTCCTTGTTATCCACTCCTACCCTCTGGATATATATAATTTTATGTTTCATTTGGGAAAAATTCTCAGCACTTTGGGCTTTTTGGTCAGTAACTGTGATGGCAACTCCAGGTGAATCTGTAGACACAAAGTCTACAGTGATGATCTCCTCATTTTGCTTGTAAAAGGGAAAACAAGGGCCAGCATTTGTCAAGTTAGTACCTCTTTGCAGCCAGAAGATTTTAGCTGCTCATCTGAGTTTGATACCTACGTAGAAACCCTGGAGACAAAAGTAGATCCTAGTGATACCACTGGAACAGCAGACATGCCATAAATAGGACAGTGATTCTAGTAAAGTCCCTGTGCACAGCAGCATTTCTTGATCAGTTCCAGGCTTTGGAATACACTGGACAGTAAGAAATGCTCGGCTGAGGGGTTCAGGTGGGATTCAGGTAGTTAATATGATCCTGAAAAAGTACTCTCAGGATTTTTCTGCTTGTATACTTCTTTTTTTGTGGCATGTATATATATACACACACACACACACATATATATATATACATGTAAATCTCCTTTTGGCCAGAATGACATTATTTGTCCTCATTTGCAAAAGTTTTATTGCTTTGGAGTGTCAGCACGAGCTCTGTGATAGGGGACAAGATAGCATGGCTACTTCGTGAGATTTGTCCAGAATGAGTCCCATGGCACTTTCCCAACAAATGAACTCCTGCAGTGATAACCTGCTCAGTGATTCAATATGGAAATTAAACCGCTACATTGTTAGTCCCTCAGAAGATCCTAATACCTAGGTACCGTCCAGAGCTAATTTTCTCAACAATAATTTAATACGCAGCCCAGATAAACTGGGTGCTTAGATTGAATACAAATGATATTTCAGTGACATGAATTATGGCCTTATGCTGAGCATCACTATGGCAACTAATGACATCACCACAGGCTCCAACCGGCACAAAACCCAACTTCTGATGGTCTCCATTTGTTGGCGCAGATCTTTTCAGGGCTTTTGGGGGTACGAATATGTAAGCACCACAGTGTTGTCAAGGGTTTGCTCTGTATGTTTACTGTCATTTGAAACGTTTATTCCCTTTGTGGTTAATGTTGTTCTCATGAAGGAAACCTAATGAAAATTACTGTTTGTATTTGGCTAGTAACATTTGTTGATAACATATGGTCTGGGAATGCTTCAGCAAATAAGAGCTTTTTAATAGTAAACAGCGATATGAGTTCTATAAAGCAGATGCTGTCAAAGTACACAGCGTAAGGTTGGATATTTTCTTACTTTTGCCTCTTACCCAAAGCAAGATTGTCTCCCTACTTTCCCTCCTGGTGACAATGCAGTTTTTTAAGAGAGAAAACATAACCTGTGACCTGAAACTGTGATTAGAAAATAAAGTTGTTTCTTAGTTCTTATGCTTAAAACAGTTATGTAGCTGATGGCTCACTCGTGAAAACCCTATAGAGGACTTGACTGGACCTGTAGTGCTATAGGTAATTTATGCCAAAGCTCTGCTCTCTGGCACTGGTGGCAGTTTGATGCATCATCATAAAAGATGAAACACATGGAACAGTAGCACCAGGAAAGAAAACTTCAGAGCAAAGCTGATAAAGAAGCTGAGTTTGTTAATCAGCTGTGCACTGAACATGCTCGTCTGCTGGGCTCGGTTGAACAAGATTTGCTCAGTGGAGAGCAAAACATAAACTGATACTTCTAGAGCACAGGAAGTGTCATTAATAGAGTGAGGGCAAATAGAAGTTGTTAGTGAGGTGTGGTATAATCTCTCATCTGACTTGCAGCACTCTGGGTTGCAGTGTGTGTTCCACCACATCACTCGCAGGTGTTGCTCGTAACACTCTCTTGACAGAGCCCCACATGGAATGCATTCATGTTCTTTGTGCACTTGGACAACTTGTAGTTGCAGAAGCTTGGGGGTTTCCTTTGGAGACTTAAGTGTCTAGAGGGCATTTTCACACGCTGTGGGTCATTCAGCCTCCATAACGCTCCTTTCCAACCCATGGAATGTCTTACAGAGTACAAATAGTAGGCGGTGGTCTCGGTTCACTGTGTAGAGGTTGCATCTTCCTGGCAACTGCTGTCCCATCCACAAGGAGCTGCTCTCCTGCTCCACAGTTCCAGCAAACTAGGATTACTCCAGACATAAGGGCTTGAATTTAAACTTGGCCTGGGCTGAGAGTTGGATGGGGACACAAGTTAAGTTGCAGTTTCTTCAAAAAGAACCAACCCTCACTCTTAGCCTGGAAAGTAGAGGTTAATTGGCCACGAGAAGAGGAGAGGCGTGAATGATTACAGACATCCTGGGTGCAGATGTCTTCAGTCCTCAACTTCTCTTGTGACTACACAGGCTGGCGCTGCAGGAGACATATTGTTCTTTCTAATAAGAAAGTTCTCTTAAATTTGTTTTCATGCTGCTCCCAAATGCTCTTTTTTTTCCCCCAAGAATCATCATGGGTTTTCCAAACATCTGTCCCACATTTCCCAAAGAAGATAATTAATGCCTTTGTCACTCAGACAACCCAACCACTTCGGCTTGTGTCAGGACATTTTAGATTAACCATTGCACGCCCAAGCAGTGTTGCTGCTGAGCTGAACATCTTCTCTTGTCTTTCTTTTCACAGCTGGGGCACCCAGGGAGACTTCACAACAACCCACGCACTTCCTGCAGTGAAGGTGAAGCTGTTCACGGAGAGCACGGGAGTGCTGGCTCTGGAGGACAAAGAGCTTGGGAGGGTAAGGAGATTTTGAGTTTAATAATGTTTCCTTCTGGCCCTGCTTTTCTAGAGAAATCTCTCCTGTACGGAAATATCTTTGGAGCACAACATGCTCTGCTTTTTTGCCAAGCTTCAGGAGGGGGGAAGAAAGCAAGCTCTGCACTGCTGGAAAGGAGTGCATCTCGCATGCTGTCTTTGTTGTGAGTTTTTAATGGCACCATTTCAGCTGGCTGTGCCTGCTCTGAGCAAAGGCAGAGGATCTTGTGTGTGATATTGGCAGTCCGGAAAGCCTTAGAAGTTGCTTACGGAAATGGACATTCCTGAGGCAGAAAAGGGGATTATGCTGAAGTAAAAAGAGGGGATTTAGGTTTGGCAAGGGAGTGTTAAGCTGCTCTCCTATCTGCTGAGCAGCCGGTGCACAGTCTGAGCTTTTGAAAGCACTGACTGCAGCACTCACTGCTAAAGGTTTGGAACCCTGAGTTCCCTGGGGATGGTGGCCAAACTAGTGGCTTCAGTGGGACTGGACTGGGGAGCAAAACATGGGCTTTCATTGCTCCCATCAATGGTTTTATAGCAAAGTGCTCAGATTCACGGGGTACTGGCCACAGAGCAAACCTTCCCACCCCCTCTCTGCACCTCGCCTGTGGCCCCTAAACCAGCGCCCTGGGACTGGTGGCCCTTCATCGCTGCAGCCCACAGCTCTGGAATATCTATGGCTTTGGGACACTTCAGTTGTCTCCATGGATTTTTTCCAGCTGTATAATTTGTGTTGGCCTCAGGCATAAGTGGCAGCAAACTCCTTGTCATGTCTTCCTCAGCTTCTCAGGCTGAGAGATCAGCACTGTAACGACCCCATGAAAATCAGTTCAGGGTAAGAGGGCTTGGCACCTCCTGTGTCCTGGCTCAGCATGACCCAAGCAATCTCCAGGAACAGCCTGGGCTCTGTCTGCCCATCTCTGCAGCATACCTTGCTCTCCACTCTGTCTACATGGCTATGTCCAAGAAATCCATGGCCAGGAAAGCCACTGATCCTGTGGCAAGCCCAAGTACGGTATTTCCAATTATGGACTAACATGTTGGGATGTTTCTTGCTACCTCCATGGCTACTTGTGTCTTGACACGGGAGAGTCTGTCCATAAAACAACATTTTGCCTAATTAATATGGGTTTATATTAGTTCTGTTCATACAAATGCCAAACATTCTTCCAGGTCCTAGTGAGCTGTTGGTTTAATTTATAACTTTATGGTGGAGAGCACTGCATGCAATCTTGTCTTATATAATCCATGTTCACTTTAACTTTGTGGTTTCATATTTGTGTAGCATCCTTTGTTCTTGAGAGAGAGCAAAGCAAAGCTACCCCTTCTTTTCTCCTCTCAGTCTTCTCTTCTGAGAGAGTCACAGCCCCTTCAGACTTTCCTCATCCACACCTTGATCCTTCCATTATCCTGTCCTCCTCCTTTTTTGACAAAGAGGATGACCCCAGTAGGCTGCAGTACTCCAGCTGAAGACCTACAATTGTCTTTTGCTGTGCAGCATCATAATATTTTCAGGATTATTTTCAAAACCTCCTACTTCAAACAGCCTGGCACCCTGCCTTTATCCGCTGTGGCATGCTGAGCAGAGCTTTTCACCCAGCCAGCCGCGATGCCATTCAGGGATTTTCCCCTGAGTGGTTACACTCAGTGCAAACCCGCTCGCTTTGTAAGTCTTGTTTCCACTGGCAGCCATGAACATTGCTGACTTTGCTGGTCTTGGGAAGCAATTAGCTGTGCATGTTGTTCTGAGAAAGATGTCAGGCCCCAAAGCAACCCCTCTTGCCCTGAAATGCTGATGAGCCAGCCCTACCAATACGC
Organism: Lophotriccus pileatus; assembly: GCA_035583135.1. Lineage (NCBI taxonomy): Eukaryota > Metazoa > Chordata > Aves > Passeriformes > Tyrannidae > Lophotriccus > Lophotriccus pileatus. The sequence goes on from JAWWES010000024.1 coordinate 7,191,009, forward strand.
TTTAATTCCTAGTCCAGCACGAAAACATCCCTCAGCTCTGAGTTTCTGCGGGCCAGAGGACATGGGCCAGTAGTGGCAAGTGTGGGGAGCTGGCAGTGACTCCCCCTGGCCCGTGGCCACCAGTGCTTTCAGTCGGCCAAACTTCAAAGGGATGCTCAGTGTGCCCGGAGCGGCCGAGAGATGACGCGTGTCTGCTCAGGCTGCATCAAGATTTCTTCTTTAATGTAACAATGGAACCGGGAACGTGTTAAGCCCCTGGTTTAGCTGTTGGAGTGGGCAGGAACCTGTCTGCACGGAGAGAGGAGGGAAGCAGGTTTTGTACACAAAACACCCCTGCTCAGGCGCCCTTTGAGCAGTGGCTTTGTGCTCTGCCAGGCGGGTACAATGCCCACTTTCTATTGCAAGCGTTAAATTGGCAACCGGCCGCCGATCCTCAGCTCACCACTTTTATCCAAGGGAGAGCTGAAAAGTGCTCCCAAGCCTTACAGCCTGCTGGACGGGCAGCTAAAGGCATGGGAATACATCCTGACCCTATTGAAGCCAGTGGCAGGGCTCCCATGGATTTCAGCCATGCCAGTACTTCATCTTTTGAGAGCAAGGAGGGGAAGAGCTGTGAATTACAACACCACTAAGGAAAGTTTATGTGCCTTTTGATGAAAAAGAGTTAGAAATCAAAGTAGAGAGCATCCCAAACACCTGGAGTGGTTGCTGCCTCACGAAGAGATGTAGTTTAGCTCAAGTGTATGTGCTTGCATGACCTGCCTTGCAGTGGGATTCCTTGGATACTGCTCAGTTTGGATCCGTAATGTTTCCAACACCCCCTACCCCATATGGAGAACTCGCTTCTTCTCATCTTCAGGATTTGTTCAAGTGTATTTTTTTCCACGAGTGATGCAGTACTGACTGGTTATGTTCAGTTATCTATGTGACTAATAACACCTTCAGATTCCTGCCAGAGAAAGCAATTCAATAAAAGAAGTGATAAATAACATTAATGAATAAGGGTGAAGTTGAGAATCTACTGATATTTACCTCAGGCTTTAGAGGAGGCAATAAAATAAGTTTTAGAGTTATCCATCAGAGGATAATAGCATCAAGGATATTTTGGTGGAAAACAGCCCCTAGGTTGTTGACTCAGCAGCAAAGTTGAAGAGTAGAGGAATACAAGATTATAGTCTGAGCAGAAGTTTTGCAGGAGCATGGACTAAGCATGAGCAAGGAATGAGTGATGGCAGCACATCATTTAGTCCTCTGAGAGTGAAAGCATCAGAAGGACAATAGGTGGAGGAGGAAGAAGGTAGACCACCTAAAAGGACACACATGGAAACACCAGAAGAATATGGTCATTGTGGTGTAGTTCTGGGAGAATGCTCTGTGTGTTACTCTCTGAGAGAGCTGCTCAGCTTAGTGGTGGTAATGAATGAGTGAGAAAAGCACAGCTATGATCAGGAAAGATTATTTATTCGCCTCTTGCAGCCTTTCAGTTACTTTGAGCCAAGCACTTGCACTGCTGTTCATCTGCAGTCACTGGTGTTGCACTGATGTGCCCCTGCTACAGACCCTCCTGTCATTTCCTTGCTGCATGAAATGGAAGCAGAGTCCTGCAGCCACTGATGTCATGATGTGAGATGCACATTTGATCTGCTGTCGTAGCACAGTCAGACACAGCAGCCTACCTAAAATGTTGCCTACTTTGTCTAGTCATCACAGTAAATAATCAAGCCAGCTTTCTCACAACTTGATAACAGCAGTAGATGAACCACTGTAGGTAGAGCTTCCTGAGCCCTCAAAACAGCACAGCTCACATGGGAGGTATCAGGGAGGCTGGAGGTTTGTCCAGGTTGTACAAGTCTGAAAGTGGGTGATTGCAGTGGGCAATCTCAACAAAAAAACTTGTTGCTGGTTTGCTAATCACATCAGTCCACCATTATGTCTAGACTGATTTGCCTGGACGGTTGCAAGTTTGTTTACCACAATCTTTCCATGAATGACAGGAGCTGATAATGAGATTCTGTCTGCACAGCTCCATGAGCTGATAGAGGAACCAAAGAATACATGACCTAATTCCAAAATAACAAGATGTACTTTAAGAAAGCAGTAAAGAGCCGTCCATGCTCGCTGATGTGAATAGGCATATCCAGACTGACTTTTAGGTCAAAAATAGCTCATCTGGTGTGTTTCTGTTCCCCATTAAACCCCATTTTATGAATAATTTTTCCCTTTAACATTGTTGGTTTTAATTCTTACAGGTTGTCCTCCATCCTACTCCTAATAGCCCAAAGCAGTCAGAGTGGCACAAAATGACTGTTTCCAAAAACTGCCCGGATCAAGACCTGAAGATCAAGCTTGCTGTGCGAATGGATAAGCCTCAAAACATGAAGCATTCTGGGTAAACATTTGGCTCCATCTGAACTCATTTTGTTTTGAGTGCATTAGGAAATTTCCCTTTTATTTTAGATTCTGAAAGAGTAACTCTTTTTCTCAAGTTCACAGAAGGTGAAAAAGAAAGATAAATATAAAAATGGCATTAGTTCAGTCGTTTTTAGTGCACTTTCCATGTTCTTAGCATAGTCTTTTTTAATCCATGTGAGCTAAACAGTTTAAATTTTAAACAGTATTCATCAGGAAATTACTGGTTATGCTTTTTCCTGTGAGGAAATAATAGGTGAACTGCCCGACTCTCTTGCTGAGAATAATATAATTTTCTAAGTTATTCTGTGTTTTCTTGTATTGACTGCTCAGAACCAACAGTGCCGTGCATGTTCTGTTTGAAATAAACCCCAGTGTGGTTGCCATTATTTATACTGAGATATACAACACAATTAAATAGCAGTTGCATGGAGCAGGACTAGTGATCTGGAAGGTTAAAAGAGAAACCTCTCCCCTCCAGGAGTGAGTGTCAGAGACTCTGGTGCCCGAGAGATCCCTGACTGCTTCTACCTTCGTACAATTACAAAGACCATCCTTGGGAAGATTTGGCTAAGGCCACTGGCAAGGCTTCCCTCTGTTTGTTCTTCAGAGCTGAGATATGATAAAAAATAGAAACTGTTCAGGAGAGTCATTGTTTGGATTAACTCTTTCTCCAGTATGGTTTTGGTGCTATAAAAATGACGTAATTTCATTTTTATTGTCATAGTATTTTGTTTGATTCAGTCCATTATTTGTGGTTTAGATCCCTCATCCTCTTTAATTCCTCTTCCTCCTGTAATCTCTGCTAATGAGGTCAGAGCCAGTAGCCACGTGTGAAGCTTAATTTTTCCACCATGATCACTGGCACCAAAAGCCAGAGAAGACGGATTCCCTGTTCTCTTTATTTCCTTGACTGCAGATGACAGCAGGGCCATTCTCAAGCTTTCTTCAACTAACATTTGATTTATATGATGCTGCTTAACACTCTGAGGTTTATAACATCAGCTTGCTGCCAGAACTGAGGTTGTCTTTCTGTTGATATTAGCAGAAATAACAAAAAAGGACAATTATTACCCTATTCTTGGACTAGCCAAGGACTCAGTGCCCACATCAGCATCACTTGGAATTTTGTGGCTTAAATATTCATCAGGAGTATGCTGGCATAAGGAACCCCTAGCATAACCAAAAACGAAGTGTTTTTCCATTTCTTGAGCCAGAAATAAAGTAATTATAATGATACATAAACCATATTAATGCTGAATAATGTCCTGGTGTTTATTATTAGCATGGTATGCCACTAGTTTTGCCAGTGTCTGTGTCACAGTGGCCACTTCATCACAAAGATGAAATGCTTACTTTGACATTAATTTTAAAAGCTAATTCCTCCTTTGTAGAAAACAGTAAATTCACTCCTCCTGAGAAATTATTCAGTTTGCTTAAATAATCTGCAGCTGAGCAATTTCTAGGAATTCAGCTGTTCAAAAAAGTGTCCTGTTTTAGTCAGTCTGGTGGATACTGGGATCCTGAGTACTGGGTTTGATATAGAAAGTGTCCTTCTGTTTGGCAGCTCCCCTCAGCCAAATGGTTTTGTGAAGACTTAAATTAACCTTAGGGATTTCTCTCCCTCAGTTCTCCCGTTGCAAATGTAGTCTTTGCCCATCTCACCATGTTGTATCTATTCCCTGGCATCAAAGTGCTTCAAGTTCTGAGCTAGTTGAGAAAGACAAAGGCAAAGAGAGGATTAATACTGTGTAATGTTGAGTCTTTGGAAGCTTTTTGTGTCCCTTTCATTACAGGATATTTGTTCAGGCTAGAAATAAACACATTCATGAATGCTGCTGGGCTTGAGAGTCTTGTAATTACTCCTGCTCATGCAATAACTTCATTTTCTGGATGTAAAGAAAATACACTGAAAAGCAAGAGAACAACAGATAGTCACTTGTGTAATGAATTCACTTGTTCTTTTCTCCTAGGTATTTATGGGCCATTGGTAAAAATGTTTGGAAGAGATGGAAGAAACGATTCTTTGTCCTGGTCCAGGTAACTGATGTAACTAGAAGTGATCTTAAATCGCAACATGAAATATTTAAGTCTTTCCTCTGGTGATTTTTGGTGCCTTGTGATTGATGCTGAGCTATGGTTCTGTGTAGGGTGTCTGTTAAGTCATGGATTTTTTTCTAAACATATACATTCTCAAGGATATCCCAGCTGTGAGTTTCCAGATGCACCTGAATGCTTGATGAAATGGTGAATCAATTTTAGTGAGGAATTAATGAGGCGAGGAGGAAGCTCAGTGTCTTGGCTGGAGGTTTTTGGGTGTAGATGCTCCCTTTTGAGCCTCAAGGTTAAATTTGGAGCCCGTTCAAATCTACAGAAGTTTCATCACTGGCTACATCAGAGTCAGCATATTGTTCTTGATGTTTATCTTGCCTTCACATTCATTATTGCTTCTCATTGTCTACAGTTCTCATTGATCATTTTGCAACGTCTTCCTTTTTCTCTTTTTTCTTTCTTTCATTTTCTGCCGCCCCAGTAGACCTGTGCATTTGACCATGATTAAGAATTTCAAGGGAACAGAGAGATGTCCTTTGTGACCTGAAAAGATCTGGTCAATACTTTGTGTGTTAGATCTTCCCTCACCTCCCAAGGGCAGCTTAAATCACTGCATTGGCCAGAAGTGTGTGGCCCCAGTGAGTGATCCATCTTCACACCAACCTGAGAAAGCCACAGAGTCCTCTTGGGTCCATTTCTCTCTTTGTTCTCTCTGGACTCCCAGGATATGTTGTCTCCAAGTGTGAGATATAAAAGCTTTGTGCAGGGTCTTATATGAAATTAACACAGAAATGCTTTGATGAAATAACATGGGATCCAGTTGAGATCTTGTGCCAGCACAGATCTAAAGTGATCAAGTCAAAGGGTGAAATCCTGCTGCTGCTGAAGCAGGTGGCAGGTCTGCTGCAGAGGAGCAGAGACTTCATCTCAGTGTAAGAACAAGATGGTATAAACCAGGTGCACCAGGCTCCACAAGTGGCATGGAGTGTGCTTGTGTGCTGGCTGTCCTGTGCTGGTAAGGGCAGGAGTCCAGGCAGTCCATCTTCACCTTACACAGCTGGCTTCCCTGGTCCTAAATCACCTACTGTAAACTGGTTAGTTTGGTTTGTGCTAATTATTGCTCCAAGTTCAGCTGTCTCAGTAGGAAGCTGAATTGCATTCATTCCCCATTTGTCGATCACTGCTGGCTTCCATACCACTAAACTGTGTGGCAGATAGGAAAATCCATCCTTGGGAAGTACAGGGGATTTATGATGTGCGTGACCCATATAAATATAAGTAGGAGGCTATTTGGAGAGACCTGTTGAGTGCTTAGTCCAATAACCAAACGTGATCAACAGGGACAGGTTAAGTGCTTGTTTTGAACTCCATATAGGGTCAAAATGGCCACAGAGATGGGGGAGTTAGTGTAGAGCAGCCACAGGAGATGCCTCTATCCCTCTTTCGTTCTGGGAAGATTGTGCACTGACCCTGTTCTTCGGCAGAGATTGAGGGATTGCTTTTCTCTGTATGTTTTCTTTATTGTGTTCTGAAGTGAAGTTAGAAGTGCTGTTGCAGCCTGTGATTACCTGGTATTGCTTTTCCCTGAGAGACAAGTCGGTCCTTTTAGACCAAGCTCTCACTTCTTTTTTTCCTGTGAACAAGGATTCTCCAAAGCAGAAAATCATCTTTCCTAACACAGTTTCTCCCATAAGTAAATCTATTGATACCCTTCTGTGCAAGGGTTTGCAGGTTTGGATGTGGATTCCCTTGTGTCTCTCAAGTAGCCTTTCTTCTGGCCATTCAGTGTGGTTGCATTTGCTTCTCTAGTTTTCAGCTGCTATATATTCTTCAGCTTGCTGTGGAATCGAAGCTCTCAGAGTTATTCCATGTTTTCTCATGTTACTAGGTCTGTATTCGTCAGTTGGCATATCAGAGCAGAATTTGGCCAGAAAAGCAATTCATTTGAATAAGATGAGCAGACTTTTGCCCCCAGAGAGTCTCTCTAGCCCACCTCAGAAATTCCAGCTGCCACTGCAGCTTCTCTGTTATGTTACCGTTTGCTCAACATTTGGTGCAATGTAAAGTGTTCTGCCGTACATCAAATATAAACAAGAAACACTCTCTATGCAGTCCCTCAGATGTAGTTTGAGCATATTGAACATGTCAGCAGGCAATAAAGATGGAATAAAAATACTTTGCTGTCCGTATGTTTGTCATTTGCTTTTCATGCAATGCAAAGGATGGGTGCTGATACAAGCAGGGATTGGCAGTAAAGGTGTTGATGTCCAGGATGCTCTGAACTCTGCTAAAGCACAGACAGAAAATAACCCCCACGGGAAGGTGAGCGGGCTCTGTTATGTAGAGAATGGACAAGGAGCAGCCCCTCTTTCAGGAGCTTGGTAATCCACACCAGACTCCTGCCTGCAGCAGAGCTGAAAGATGGAGTCCCAAGCATAAAGCCCCTTTGGGATATAGTGGTCTGGTCAGTCCATGATACTGCCAGGAGGTCAAGGCTGTACATTTGGATGAATAACTAAACATTTTGTTTCTGATCCCTTGCCTCTGTTCTTTATCTATAGCATCTTCTATTGCAGCCCTGTCTCGCCTCCTGTTGCTTTGCAGAATAACCTTCTCCTCCTGGTCTTGTGGCCTCTCCTGCCCCCCTCTCCCCATTTCAGATGGACACGGCCTCGGTACCTTCAGTGCTATTGGGTGGTACCCCTCTGCCTTTTGGTACCAGCAGTTAGGAAATTCGTGGTAATAAATACTCAAACTCTTCATAACCATTTAAACAAGGCACAAAGGTGCCAAACTGCATGGGCGGCACCAGGGAGGAAGGTGTTGATGGCAGTTTGTCTCTTTTGTGTCAGTGATGCCTCGCCGGCATGAACGGAGGCTTTGCGCGCGTATGGAGGAAAGGGAGCTCTTCTGGGAGCGCTTCCACTGCTACTTGGCTTGTGTAAGCCCTGTGGAGAAGGGGAAAGGAGCAATAGCTGCCTTGTAATTTGGGTGGAATAATCCCTCGCACCTTCTGTGTCTGTGTAACTGCAAGGGTTATACAGGAGTGGAGTGATTTGTTTGGGTGTAGTGGGTGTGAGCAGTTCCTTTGTGCCATTTCTAGACCTGAGCCTCACCTTTCCAGCACCTGCCTTGCTGGATGGACTTGGCTCAAGCCTCGGGGGAGGTTTACAGCGTGGCACGGCTGCCAGAGCTGGTGTGTGTGCTTCTCCAGCACGGATCCAATGCATTAAGAGGGGTTAGTTTTCTCTTCCGAATGAATCGCAGTCCTCTCTGCATGCTGCCCACCCTTCTCGTAGACACCCTTTGAGATGAGCAGCAGAAGAGCAGAATACTGATTAGATGTAAATTACATGGCAGAGACTCGTTACTTGCCTAATTTTAAATCCTGAGATATGCAGTGTGAAAGTGATGGCAGAATATGGCCCTGAGCTTGGATGGAAATGGTCGGCAGCATCACAAGTGAGGAAAATGCTTCGTAAAGGCAACCATAATGCCAGTGGCAGTGGTAAGCAAAAGCAGTGGAGCTATTTAGGGCAAAGTTCTCCATGTCTGGTTAGGAAAGAAAATGTACATCCATCGCAGATGTTGTAAGTGTTCCCTAAGTTGCTGTATCAGCTGCCTGAGCACAGCATACAAATTTCAGCCAGTTTGCCAGCTAGACCCTTGATCATGCAAAGGCTGGGATTTTTGATAGCTGACAGAGCTTGTATTAATTCTTTGCAAGGTCTAATGTGCTGTAGTGGCAACAACACCATGGTTGGTTCTGGTGGGTTTGCTGGCTTTGCGATAGAATTTTCTTATAATGATTCTTAAGGGCAAGTGAATTAATTACACTGAGATTTCAGACTGAATCTGTTCTTCTCTTGTCATAACCCCATTTCTGTGCTCTGGCAGCATATGGGAAGTAACACTCCATGGTACCTGGATGACATGTCTCCTGTGTAGCTTGAAGCAGTTTTCAGCTGATTGTGTCTGATGGTGTTTGCAGAATGTTGTTGGAACCAGATCAACTCTCTGCAGATTAAAACCAGTTGTAGTGTCTACGACTGGATCTATTGTTCTAGTGACAGACTCCCTAAACTCAGTATAATTTAGACTAACAGTGACAGTTCGTGCTTTTAGCAAAACTCAGCTGACTCGGGATAAATTGAAATGAAGTAAGTGTTCAGGAACTCTGAATAACCACCAGAATTTGAAAATAATTCAGCAGAATTGCAGTGTTGTACACCAGCAGTCCTAGACTGTGGTCCTCAAGCCAAGGTAAATGATGCATTGGCTGGTCCCCATAATCATATTAAATCATGTTTTCTGTTAGACCCTTGCTGAGAACTAGGCATAGGTGGCAATTCTTGAGAAATCTTGAGTATGATGATACTGCTGCTTGGGTATGATGGAAACTGCTGGTTAAACAGATGCCACAGCCTGTTACATCTGCCTGCGATAGGTCCTGCACATCTCATCCATGCTCACATGGGACACCTTCCCACCCACCACACAGCCCTGCCCCAGGAGAGAACACACACCTCCTGCTTGAAGAGAGAAGTTGGGATAACTGCTGCGTGCAGGTTTTGGAGCTGAGTGGACGTGCTGAGATGTGAAATCTGTGTTGTTTTCACTTTTTTTTTTTCTTTAAGCTAGATCATTTCCTCTGCTCATTTGTGTCAGGAAAGGGCTCGGGAGGCAACATACAGCTGCAACCAGAGGACAAGAGTCTCCCATCAAAGTGTAAAGCTGTATTACAGCTGGCAGTATCTTCGCACGGTTTCTCTCCCTTGGGACAAAATGCATGCTGTTAATCTAGGAAAGGTCCATTTAAGAATTTAACCCAAGTAGGGCGGTGTTGTGTCAACAGTGAGAAAGGGGGAGGCGAATGACTGAGCTCAGAGTGTGGGGCATGACAATTAACAGGTTTGAGCAGGATCCTGGGGAAAGCAGTGCTCACTAGAGCAGGAGTCCCTGGTGGAGAAACAAGGACAAAGTCAGGAGTGGTTAATACATATCTACTGTATTTATTAATCAGTTGGATTATATAGCTGGTGACAGAATATGGTCAAGTGCCAGGAAAGTCAGATTTAATTTAGCAGCCTGGGAATACTGAACTTTGGCATTTGTCTCCCGCTGTCTGCTTTCCCTTTCCTGAATTTCTTTGTCTTTTTCTCACTTCCCCCACTTTCTTTTCCTTATGTTCTTTTGTCTCAAATTATTTCTCAAAGCATTTTCCCTTTTTTGTAATGAACCAGCCAGGACTGCCTTGGATTAGTTCCCTTCTTTTAGTTTCTCTCAGTTCAGCTTCCTTAGATGCTCCTTTCCTGGCCCTCATCGAGTCCCTGGATGAAATCCCAGCTGCTTTGAGAGTTTGTCCCTCACTGGGCAGAGATTTTTCCTCTGTCTTCCTTCAGTTTCCTCTCTGTATCTGTGTTTTTTCCAATTACTCAAACCATTCATCTTGCCCGTCCCATCTGCTCGCTCGCTCTCGTACTCAGCTATGGTTCAGTGTGAACTCAGCAGGCTGTAAGATTAATTTGTGCTATTAACTGTTTCACTTGTCTGGCCACTTCTGAGCTTCTACATAAAGCAGGCTCTGTAAAGCACAATATTTTAGAGGACTGATGAAAGGCAACTGCAATCTCCACTTGACCCTACACTGCTGTTCAGCAGTGGAGCACAACCATGACATACTGAGTCTTCCAGAATCTCATTTTCTTGGGTTTTGCTTTACCAGTGTTTGTAAATGGAAGGAGACACATTGCACTAGTAGCCATGGCAGCAGCTTCTCTCTGACCCCAAGCAGTAAATGCATTGGGCAGCAGGATAGAGCACACAGGCTGGTCAGCCAGTCCTTGAAGTCAGTATCTGAAGTTGTTGAGGTGCAGGCACTCTGCTTGGCACAGTTGGCACCTCTTCCAGAGGCCATCAATAGCCGTGTCCTCCCTCCAGCCTGATCCTAGGCTGCTCCTGCCAGCAGGCTCTGCAGCATTCCTGAGCTTGGGCTTTGCCCTTGAGCTGTGTGAGTAGAGACAGAATATGAGGTGAATCCAGGTGAGCCCTGGCTCACCACGCATTATAGACTAACTTGTAGTTTGTCTTAGAGGTCTCTTCTGCTACCAGTGTAGAGCAGCTTCTTTCAAGGAAATCATGTGCATCCTCTGTCTCAGGATGGCTCCAGCAGAGCCTACAATCTACATCTGTCTTTTATAACCTTTAACATGAGAAGTACAAGCTCTGAACGTTACTGCTGTGTTGGTATGGTTGGCTATTTGATAGGAATGAAGAGTATTTTCTGGGTCCAAATAGGAGTGAAATTACTTTTACATGAAGAAGAGCCTGAAATTCAGACCTCATGTTCAGGATCAGAGAAGTGGCAGCTGAACTAGTGAATGAATTTTACCTGTTGCTGTAGAGCATAGAGGAGAAGCAAAAAAACCATTACTGGTATTAATGTTTTCAATCCACATCAGTGTAGATTAGCACTTACTTATTTCAGGAATTGAATTTATCATGCAGTCTCTGAAGTTCAGGCTGTCTAACACAGGGAAATCAAATCCTTACCTTTCAAATGAGATCTCCAGGAGTTTCCCATTAATAAAGTACATTCCGAAGTTTCTCCAGGAGGTGGCAGCAGTATACTGCAAGTACAAGTGAATGAACACTGCAGGAGTCTGAATGTTGTGCTGTGGGGCACTGGGTTATTTTTAGATTTCTTCGTGTTAATCTTTTTAATTTTTGTGTTGCCGGTATGATGGTAGGCATGCAAAGTTCAGAGCATGGAATATGCACTGGTGTGCTCCTGCTATTGGTCTGTTACTTGTCAATCTTTCGTCAGTGCTGGTAGTTTTAAGGAGGATGCAAGATGCTTAAAGCATCACTTTTAGTCTTACTCCCACAAATGTGTTAATGATAGGGTTTATTCTTAGGTGGCTCTTGGAGCTGTTCCTGGAGGAAGGCACGGTGCAGGCAGGGCTGCTGGAGCAGGCTGGCAGTGAGCAGAAGCCCATAGAGGGCAGCAATCAACCGAGCGGTGACTGGGAGACTCTGTGCCAATAGATGGGTCTCCCGACTTAGATAAATGACATTTTATTAGTGATAGATGTCACCAAAATAAGTGCTGCATGTGTCTTTGTAGCCGAGAGATTTGGCTGGAGTTTGAGGGCAAAACCCCCCAGCCCAGCCATGCTCCCATCTTTCGGGATGTCTCCCAACTTCCAAAAAATGACGAGCACGACTCACTGCCACCCACCAGAGTTTAAAAGTTTCCTCCAGAGGTCAAGAAAATGTCCAGACGAATAAAATTACGTCAGGCGTCCAGGATGTGACACAACCTTAACAAAGTCATTTGAAATCATTTGACAGTAAATTTCCCCGTGAGTTCCTAGCCTGGGGCACGGAGAATCCTCTCCTCTCCTCCTCCCTGGACGAGCCTCTCGCCGACCATCCAGATCGCAGCACGCCGAGTACACGCGGGGTCTTGATGCGGCCTGATGGGCTCCTAAAGGCGATTCGGGAGCCTGGCAGAGCCCCCGCAGCTGAGTCGGCTTCCGTCAAGAGCTTGACATTGAATGTATCGTGTCATGCAGATGGTACCTCAGAGGAGTGAGAGCTGCCATTTACAGCACTGATGACAACAACTGCCGAGATCAGTGGGATCTTAAGATTGCTTTAATATGACTGGCACCTAGCAATTTAGCTCACATTGTTTGTGACAGGGTGTCACTCTTGCACTTGTCTGGGGATGAATGATAGAGGGTTATAAACCGTGGAGCTTCCTCTTTTGGAGGAAATTAAACCGCTGTATGTACTGATGCGGAGAATTAGATGCCTGCCGCAGCAGGGTGTGTAAAGAGAGGGATTTGCAGAAGCCTGGCAAAAAGTTTAGTCTGTCTCATATGGGCAATGACCGTCAAAATTACCCCACCACCCCCAGCCCCTGCAAACACGCCGTCAGCGCGCGGCATTTGTAAGCGCTTTGGATTGTCTTGTGGTGACCACCCGGTGCCATCTTAGCTTTGTGATTTCCTTCAGGTTAGCCAGTATACATTTGCTATGTGCAGCTACCGGGAGAAAAAAGCTGAACCTCAAGAGCTGCTGCAGCTCGACGGATACACTGTGGACTACACGGACCCACAGCCAGGTATGGGGCTGATGGGTCGCTCTGTGCCTGCGGGTGCTCGGCTCACCACGCGTGCGGCTCCCCAACAGGAGTCTTCTCTCTCTCTCTCTCCCTCTCTCTCTCCCTGCCTGCAGCTGAACTGTGATCAGCATTATTCTAAATATGTTTGTGTTTATACTGATCATTAGCTATGCATGACTTTACTATAAATAGATCCAAGGAGCTGAGCTAAGAGTTACACCAGAGGAGAGAAAGAGTCATCTCTTCTGGGGAGCCTAAGTGAATTAGACGTGTAAATCCCAATGAAATTTGATTGTGAACTGAATGCTCAAATTGAGTAGTGATTCTAACCTGTGCCTTCAGTTTATATTCCCTATATTAAAGATTAGCAGCTATGCCTATCTTTATTGTAGAAAATATTTATGGGACCAAGCCAGTACTTTTGCCTGCCCCATCCTCTCTCTGATGGATATCAGTGTGTGGAAGGGGCAGGGACAAAAAGCCCTGGTACCTGTTGAACGATGAGACCCTTCTCCAAGTGGAGGAGTACCACTTTGATTTCAGTGGGGCAAAACACACTGAGCATGGTGATCCTCACTGTGCCCTGGATAAGGGTATCCCCAGAGGAGATGAAGAAAGACACAGTAGGTTGGTTGCCAAGATCTTTATTCCAGGTTAACTGTCATGTTATGGAGATGGGAAGATGTGTGCCAAATCAGGGCAAAGGCAGAAATAAGGACATCATCCAAGCACCTTCTGTGCAGTGTAAGCACTGATGCATTTGGTCTAATGGGGAACCTCCCACCACATCCCTTCAAAACCCATTTTTAATTGCTGCAACTCACATGGGACCTGCACAGATGGGGCTGTAGGTGAGAGAAGCAATTAATCCAAGTGTGTCAGGATATGTTTTAGTAATTGGGGTGCAGGATGGTGGGCTGTCTTTCAGGTGAGTTTGGTGTAGGGGAGAGGGCTGAGCTGGGAGCAGCATGGGGCTGGCTGAGGTGACACCCAAGCAGTGGTGGGGTGGGAAGCTGGGGATATCCCCTGGCTGACCTCAAAGTCTGTGAAACTGCATTGTCACTTCCTTTCCTGCCAGGTTTGGATGGCGGCAGAACATTCTTCAACGCTGTGAAGGAAGGAGACACAGTGATTTTTGCAAGTGACGATGAACAGGACCGTATCCTGTGGGTCCAAGCCATGTACCGAGCCACCGGCCAGTCTCACAAACCTGTGCCGCCTACCCAAGTGCAAAAGCTAAATGCTAAAGGAGGAAATGTACCCCAGATAGACGCCCCAATCTCTCAATTTTGTAAGTAAATAAGTTCTCCTAGAAAGCAGAAGTCTTTGATGGAAAGATATTCTGCACTGATCAATATTCGCGCACATGTTTCTGATTTCCGAATGAAATGTTTTTTTCATTATCATTAAGCTGCTTTTTACATCAATAGATCCAGAAGCAGTTAACCTGTGTGTTTAGCACAATCAAACCCAAGAAACAATATTCCTTGGGGAACTTGTCAATGGGTATTTTAAAGTGCAATACTTGATGGAGGAGAGAGACTGGGATCTGAGAGCCTGAGACCCAGCTTGCTTTTCACAGACACGCGTCTTACCCCCACACAATAAACTGCACACCCAGATCAGAGTGATTCATTAGCGCCATTAGCTGTCTATCAAATGCATCACGTGCCCAGAACTACAGGTGCAAATCTTGCAAGTATGAAATGCACACACAAAAAGAGGTCTCCTGTTGAATATTCAACTGTAGGAAAACATATGGTATTTTTAACAGGTTGCTTTGCAGGCCAGTTAGATGTGAATTTAGAGCAATCATCTTTTAAGTCGTAGCTATGCTGCATGTCCTGTGCAGTTATACCCAGTTTGCTTCATTTGAAATTTAGAGCAATTTCTTTTGTCTTGCAAATGTAATTTGATTATAAACCACACAAATGCCTCCTCACTCATTTTTCTTGAAGGTCTCAATCACACGTCTGCAGCCCCTTTGTTATGTAACATGCAGCAGTTCTTGCTAGATTCAGCAAAAATTAAGAATTGTATCATTAAATGTAAGTAAGGAAAAGTGCTAGATCTTAAAGAGTTCTCCTAATTAAAGTAGATTTTAACATTTTAAAATAGTCTCTGTAAAGCAGTTATGGAGTGTATTGTTATGAGGAACTCAGAAAATCTACCCATTGCTTGTCAATAGCATTTGACCATCTTTTATATTTTTCTGGCTTTTTCATGCCAGTATTTATAGAAAACAATAGTGCAAGACATACAGCTGTATGACCAGTGTTACAGCAGAAAACCTCTGCTTGATGCTTTTTAATTTTTTTGTACCCTCCACATGCCTGCATATTTTGACCTCCCTCCTGCCTTGTATTGTTGCTGCTGTGAGTGAGACATAGTGTGATGCAGCGTGGTAAACTCATAGTGAGTGTTTCAGTTTCAGTGGCCTTCATCCTCTTCATCCCGGTCAGGTCACTGACTTTGGGAATGCAAGGTGTAAAAAGAGCTGGGGTTGGGAAGGAAGGGGAGCCTCTCAGAGAGCCAAAATGAGAGGTAGAAACTGGCCTCTTGTTAAGTGGGACGTTTACTGGCTGTAATTAGCCTGGTTGGGTTGTGCTGACCTGAGACTGTATCCCAGGGATTTTATGTCCCTCTGCCCAGAGTGTTTAATCAAAGAATTCTCAGAAATAGCAGGCACAGGTCCTTCTACTGCTGCTTTTTTACATGCTGAAAGCCTTCAAAGCATAGCAAAGGAGAGCAGCAGAGGGATGCTGCTTGTGGCTCCCTCTCCTAACAAGTGATGCTGAAGGATGCTCGTAGCTGTGGGGTTGGTGCACAGAGGATACACTCCTGCTCATCCCTGCACAGTTCCTGTGGAGTAAGATGAGAACAGAGAACAGCAAACTAAGGAAGCACCTTTCCCTTCAGTCTTCTCCCATCCCTGCAGATATCAGGCCTGGAGAATTTTTCTGCTGGGTGGATTCCTGATGTTAACAGAGTTTTCACTTTGTCACGCCAATATGTTGGTGGGCAAAGGTAAGGGTTGCGTTCCCAAACACATCATAGCAGCTGTAGCAAAATTTGCCAGGAATTGGAGGAGGAAAAGGGAATGCCCAGAGCTGTGGACATTTGAATGTGTTGTCTCCATGCACAGCCAGCGCTGTGTGCATGGGAGAGCTGAACCCCTCTATTTAGAGTACCTGGGGTGGAGAAGGGGCAGCTGGCTTGTCCTAGTCCTTGACAGGGAGAAGGGAAGTCAGTGACTGAGTCCTCTCTGCATCTACCCACAGCCCAGCACGTCCATCAGAGCATTGTGCTGCTCGTAGTCCTGCAGACTCCACCAGCCTGACTGTGCTCAGAGCTAGAGAAATGCCACAGGTTTGACCTTGTTTTTCCATCTCACTTGCCTGCCAGGAGGCAGGGATCCCTCATCCTCGCTTCTGGTGAAAACAGCCAAGATTTCACTCCCTGGTCCCTCCAGGGCATCCAAGGAGGTCAGGATCTGACCTCAGTTTCTCTCAGTTGTTCTCATGCTAATACCAGCTCCAAATCTGGATCATTTTGTTTTTTATAAAGCCACCACCCTCTTTCCACCTACAATGTATTTTTCCAGCAGTTGGGCAGCTTCAGGCTCCCCTTTTTGCTGCAAGCAGTGGGAAACTCTCTTGGTTGTGTTGTGCCAAAACCTGGAAGAGAGAAACTAGTCTGCTCATCAGTCCATCAGTTTGATGATGACTTGCTACCTCAGCATCCTCTGGGCTAGTGTGTTTTGACCTTAGTCTTCCTTCCTCCTCCTCCCTTGGATCTAGATTCCTCTGACAGGTTTTTGTGCACATCCTACAAGAGGAGTAAGGCAACATGCCATAGTACACCTTCATCTCAACAGCAAAGGCTGCTCATTTTTCATATTTCAATGTCTGTGTGTGGCAACGCTCATTGCGAAAGTCATTGGGTGCAGCAGTTAAATAATCCAAAGCAGGAGTGAGTCATGCATGCTATGATGGCTTGTCGGGACTCTTCAATGCACAAATACATATCTCAGCTCCTTTAGTCTTGAAATTCAAACATATCAAGTATTGCATTTTTAAAAGGGTCTTGGTTTGTTATTGGGTTTTTTTGGCTTGGGTGTTTTGGTTTGGGGTTTGTTTTTCTTCCCCCCCCCCCCCCGCAGAAAGGTAAGGACTTTTGCAAAACATTTTATTCTTGTACATTTATCTTTATACCTGTCATTTTTTTTTTTGTGCTTATTAGAGGCTATGGTGAATGAGGATGTGCAAAGAAGTAAATGTTAAGCCATTTGACGAGTAATTGTTGTTACAGCTTTCATGTCGTAGCAGTCCGAGACGGCTCATGCGCATGCATGCACACGCAGAGAAAATCCAGCCCTCCACGCCTGGCATGGAGCTGTCTGTCACACAGAAACCTGGGAAGGACATATCTTGCTCTTTGGGAAACTTGGGAGAAATAGTGAATTCACTTGGTTCCCCCCTCTTTTGACTTAGTAGACATAAAGTTTGAGCAGCCCTCAAATTCTCTTCTAGAGTTCGACGGCAGGACTTGAGTTGGAGGCAAACAGACAGCTCCGAACCAGGGTGGAGTTTATTTTATTTGCTATTTAAGTACTGGAAAAAAACAAATAGATCCTGCTATTCATTAATTTTTGTATGACTCTACAGTTCCTTTTATGTGGGTGAACAATACCTGTTAGAGTGAAAAGTTTTGCTTTTTTTGTTTTGCTACAATTTCAAAGAAAAACTCCATTCACGCAAAGCTGTGCTTTTTCTCCAGTGTTTGCATTATAAAAGAAAAAACCCCAAACTGTTCTTGTTTACTGTTGAAATCATGCACAGTATTGTAGTCAATAACGCTGCCAATACATATTACACCTTTTGGCAATATTTAAGCTTCATAAAAGTGGTCACTTGTCTGAAAGCACCAATCTTTGTTTGTTCTGTGTTAGTGATGCATCAAACAAAATTCCCAAACGTGCTCAACGTTCTTTTTTTTCCTAAACCCTTTTCTTTTTAAACTGAAAGATTGGTCTATACTTGTTTCATGTATCACTTGTGGTTATATTTAATTTTTTAATGTCTGTTTATATTTAATAACTGTTAATCACACCATATACAAAGAGTTGGTTGTTTTGAGAATTTGTGATGATTTGTTCCCCCATAATAAGTAGTGAGGTTTATTGAGCTGCTTAAAAAATTTTCAGCTATAAGTGGTTTTCTTTTTGGTTGGTTTGATTTTCTTTAAATTTCTTTTTCATTCTTTGCTTGAACCCAAATATTTAGCTGCTAGGTTAGGGCTCCTGTCTGCTTTCCTGAGCCTTGTTGCTAGTCTTTATGTTATTCTGGTTTGTTCCTTCTTACCCTGCTAACTTCTAGCTGGACTCAAGGGTAAGTGCTTCCCTGTAGCTAGCACAGCTCAGATAATCAGACTAGATTATCTGACGTATGCAATGTGCTTTTTTTTTTCTCTTAAATCTTTCTCATGTTTAGATTTTGTAGTACAAACTTTCCATGTTATTTTCCTGAATTGAGGTTTGAAATGTAAGTTTCCATACTGAAATTGGGATGCATGTGATGTTTGCATAATTGCCTTCTCTCCCTGGCTTTCACATTGGCATCAAGTGATCCTCTTAGTAAAGCCAATCATTAACATTTCTATTTTTCATTCCAAGATGTAAATATTAATTAACATCACAATAAAACTGTAAATAATACCTTCTTTTGTTTCATGGAATTTACATCTAGTTGACTGCTTCCTGCCTGAAAACAGATCATTTTGCACTCTGACAATATCCTTTCTCTCCGTGCCGATGATTAACTTGGTGCAGCGCACCAGAGTGCGGGGCTAACCATGGACACCTCAGGGCATAGAAAGGTAGGGCAGGAGACTCCAAGAGACCTAGATAAGGTGCAGGATTCCAGAGGAGACCCCCAAAAACCCCTCCACGCATGCCCTGTGAAAACAAGCCTGAGTCATTGAGGTTTGGTAGTTCCCTCTCCCATAAACTCATTAGGGGATGATTTCAGCAGCAAGTGGCAGCTCTCTGGGTCACCCCGGATTTGGAGATGCTGGCCCACTCAGACCTAAATGCATTTGTCGTGGAGTGGTGCTGCTGTTACCCCAAATTATCATAAATTAATGTTTTAGCATGGGTCTCAGTCACCAATCAAAGCCGTGCTTGTCAAAGCATAAGCCAGGGGAAATGCTACTTTACCTTTTCCCACTGGAATACCTACTCTGAAAAAGATAAAACCCCAGACTTGTGCTGTAAGAGAGCTGCTCCTCAGTCTTTGTTTAGTCCTAAATACACCCAGTACAAATCCTTTATTGGTGTTAAAAGCTTCTTCTCTAATATCTGGTGAGTGCCTACTTTCCTTAGGAGGAAATAGCATCAGTGGGTCATGAGAGCTGGCAAATATGTATCCAGAGTATCTGAATGCAATTATGAGAAGGAACAGGCGGTGTCATCCCTCCTGGCCATCAAACAAGACTCCTTTTTTCCTTCTTGCTCCTTTTGTTTCTTCTTTCTTCTTTTCTTCCTCTGTGTGAGTATGTGCGTGTGTGTTACAAATATCCCCTTGGGTATAGCAGGCAGAATTCCTTCTCAGCAGACACTTTCTTTTTTCTTTCTTTATTTTGTTTTCTAAATGTTTGGATTTCCAAAGAGGATTCTTATCAGACTTTACCTCAAAAAAACCCACAAAAGTTTAATCTGAATGAAATACAGATTTTTGCCACTTTGAAAGAAAGAAAGAAAGAGTGAATGAATGAATGAACTTGGTTTTGGCAACATTACATGTATTTGCACTACTATGCATTGCTATCCTAATAGATTATTAGTTTTGTGCTTTAATTGCTTTATTTTTCTTAGATAGTTAGAGATATCATGAGAACGCTGCTGTGTCTTCTGTATTGTCAACTTGCAGATGCTTCATTGCAGGAATGCAGAATTAAAATGTTAATTCAGTTCTCACGTAATTTGCATGAATTTAAAACTAGCCTGTAAATCACTTTTACGTGCTTTAAGAAGCCTGGGACTCTAACTTATGAAATACAAATTCACAGATTTCTGCAGTCATCCAATTCAAAATATTTTTAAATAGTTATAAAAATGCTGTGAAACAATGTTTTATATTAGAAATAGTTGTTCTAAAACTGTGTTTTTAACTTGCCACACAAGGAATTATGTAAGTTCATACTACAAATTCTTATTTATTTAATGACCAAGCATTAGATAACTTAGATTGCAATTCAGTGCCTGGTGTGTCTGGTGATTTACAGGAACATTCATAATAATTTATTAAAATTGTAACTCAAGCAGAAAAGAATTTGTTTGCAGCAGGGGAAAAAGCCATAAACCGGCAATTAAATTTAAAACTGTCTTCTAACCTGGAATAATATGAAAGGGGGAAAAAAAGAGCTGTTGGCTCTGCAACTGAGAGGCGAGTTGAGGCTGCTGCAGCGGCCACAGCTCCGCACAGGGAGGAGGTTTGGGGGGAGGTTTGCAGAGCCCTGTGCGCACACACACACACACACATCACTTCTCAGAGGTGGCAATGTCGAAGTGCACGGCGAGGAGGGAACTTGGTAAGTCACCAGCCAGCACGGCCAGCAGCTCACTCACAATCCACCCGGCAATTTCCTGGTGCAGGGGTTTAGTTTCTCCCCTCCGGAACACCGGTGTTTGCTGGTGAAGCCTCTTGCTCCACACAGCCGGGCAAAATGAGGCTCTCAGGGACCTCCCTGGGTGTTTCTATAGCGAGTCACAGTCCAAGCGTGTCCATGAGCTCCCAGATAGTGGTGAGAGCAGGAGGGGACCCCGCTGGCCCTGGGAGCGGGCAGTGGGTCGCGGTGGGCACACAGTCACCCACCACCGCGGTGCGTTCCGGCACTGCGCGGCCTGGAAAACTTCTGCTTTGCCCAGCCAGGCCAGTGAGGAGTTTTCTAGAAATATCTGTAAATGAATAGCTGCCATCAATCATTGTCATTCCTTTATTTCATGTCTCCTGATGAGGTTGACTAGTGTCATTGTTTGTTACTGTCCAAACCACATCTTCATTCTTGTAATGTCAAGCAGATATGACAAGCACACATTTTCCAGATGAGTAAGATACAAAGTCACCTTTTAATTTACAGTTGTTTGATTTTTTTGTTTGTTTGTTGGAATTTTATTGGTTATTTTAATAAGCAAACGTGTTGTAAAATTTACTGGATGTTCAGTTGCCTTTGGTACTAAAACGAAGTCACTCATTATCGAAAAGAAATAAATCTGAAGTAAGAAATTCTTACAATAAAATGGCTACCTAAAGCCTTTTATAACAAGAATTCTTTTATGGAGCTTGTCCCCCGCTATTAACTTCACAGCTCTCAAAGCAAAATCTGCCAAAATTATTGCTGGAGCAAGAGAAAAGCAGAGGGCAGTGAAATACATTTTAAAAAAAGAATGAAAGATTTGACCATTTTGTCTCTTTCCTTTTTAAATAACAGATAAAGAGAAATACAGCCCTCAGAGAACCAAACAGTGGGGCAGTCCTTTGATTTTCATTATTCTTCTTGTTGAAATCTTTGTGTTCCCGATGCTGGTAGATTTTTAAGACTCTGATTTCAAACACTTGCAGGAAGGGTCTGTGACAGGGGGTTAGTCAATGAGTCAGGATATAATGCAAACTGGATAAAAATGAACAAAATAAACCTGGCAATGTTAAAAAAGGCAGTAATGTAGAGACCAAGTGTGATATAAAAGGCCAAAGTCTGCAGTTTTCCAGAAGAAAGGTTCGTGGAGCCTGTGCTGCCCGTGTCCCTCCGCTGGCAGCCTCCCTCCCGAGACCACCATCGAACACCTTTCAGCTGCAGTTGTGTGCAGCTTGTCTAAATATGTAAGATAACTTTTGTGGGCCTGCAACAGCATTTCGGCTGGGGCCCTGAACAAAGAAGCACTAGTGAGCTTGGCACGGCACCTTGGGAAGGGATTGCAAATTACTGGAGCATCATATAACTTTCTTTCTTTGGTTTCTCCTTCCTTTTTAGCTAGAATAACAGAGCAGGGTCAAAAAAGCAGCCTTATTTGACTGAAACAATTAATTTAAAGTACTTACAAATTGGCTGTACAGTTTGGGTGTGAATATTAGCCATTCTTATTTTGTACTTTGTTTAAAATCACATGCAATCTGTAAAGGCCACTTCGAAAGAAGGTAGATTAGACATAAAACTTACATCAAATGCAGACGTTGGCATTATTTTAAATTGCAGATATGTGTCTGAAATGGAGTAATAATATATTTAGATCTGTTCTTTTTTTGATGTATTGCCTTGGAAGTTTAATGTTTTGGGAAAATTTGATTCCTGAATTTCATTTTTAAAAATGAGTCCATTGGAAAAATCAAAATTCAAAGATAAATTTTAAGGTGCATGGGGTGCTTATTTAGAATAATTAAGGAAAGATGAATTTAGTGTAGGATTGACCTCTTTAACCTGCTCCTAGTTATTTTTAAGAATTTTGGCCCAGAGCAGCGTCTGGCCCAGAGTTGATATTCCATTTAAAAGAAGCACACATTTGTATTACCATTCTTCACAGGCATCTCCAGTTCACATCACACCACCTGTATCCCTCTGGGTGGGCAACATGCACCCACCCCGCCCTGCATCTCTGCTGATGCAAAATGGTTGGGCCGTGCAAGAGCTGCGGCACTGGGCTATGCAGGGAAGAGCTGCAGCTGCTCATCCTCCTTGCCATGGCAGAAATCCACATTTTAAACCACTGACTGAGAAGAAGTCATGTGGATCATGCTTTTCTGGTCACTTGAGCTCATGCAGTGCCATGTCTGATGTCTCTCTTTTCATGTGGTTGTTCTGAGGTGGAGAGCTTTGGGGGAAATGGGCTTTCAAGCAGGCACCCAACGGGACGCTCAGTAAGGTGTGGCTTCAAAGTGATTAATGAAAGTAAAATTGTCCCTGATTATGGACACTTGTGAAGGACATTTAATCACTGTGTCTGCTCTCACGCTTGGCAGGGAACTGTCTGTGCCCCTGCCTTGGGCAGAGAGATTGTAAAAAGCCCAGACAGACCCTCAGCTCAGTGGCGCTTCAGTCAGTTCCCACCAGCCGAAGGTCTGCTCTGTGCCCACCTTGCTCAGAGAACGTAACGCGGAGAAAAGCTTATTAGTCTGCAGTAAAAAATACTCATTTCAAACATGCTTTCTTGCACATATGCTCAAAAAGTTCACCAGCTAAAGGGCTAGAGGACTCTTCAAATTTCCAGCTGATTTACTCGGCTCTCGGAGCCTCGTTGGCTGAGCAGGAGGATTGACAGTGTATCAGGGCTCCTAATTGAAAAGTAATAAAATCTCTGAGCGAAGCTGGCAAATGAAGGCCTCCAGCCAATTTGTCAGCTTGCAGTCAACTCCGAGGAGCCGGGCAGAGCAGCAAGCCATTAAAAATAGTCTGATAATAGCTGTTAAAACATTTTGCGGGCACTAGGGATGGAATCAAAAACAGCACAGACGAACTCTTTGGGAGTGAATGCAATCAAATCCATCCTGGCCGGAAGGGACAGAGACGAGGGGGCAGAAAGCTGTCAAAACAGACAGGAGCAGGCCCATGCCACAAGCCCCAGGGCTGGGTGGGCTTCACGTTCCACACCCAGTGGTGCTGGAGAGGTGCCCTGGAGGTGATGCGCTTCTCAGGGAAGTTGTCCCCGTCACCTGAGCCAGCCCTTGTGCTGCCACCTCACTCGGCACCATCAGCACCTTCTTCTGTCCCTGTGCTGAATTCACGGGAGCTGCTGGCAGAGACAGAGGGGGGAATTTGGGTCTGGGGAGGGAGGTGGCCTGGGGGGCAGCAGGTCCCAGCACATAGAGTGAAACAGGGGAGCAGACCCTCAAAAATTAACCAGCTGTAGGAAAAACGTCAGTGTTTATAAAGCAGGGTTTTAGTGAGGAAAATTGCCAGCTACAGCTGAATTAAGTATTGCTAGCAGCTAATTGAAATGTTACATGTTTTAATTTGTCTGATTTCTTTCCAGTGGGTGATGTTATTTATGTAGTTTGTATATAGATAATGACAGACTATACAGAAAATGTAAAGATTGCTTCCAATGATCAGTAATGATCATTGAGAGCACTGACATGAGCAAGGTATTTAGGAAGACATGCCATTCTTCACAGCTAAATATTGAATAGTAAAACATTTCTAAAAGAACATTTTCACTCTCATTTAAAGCTCTTTACATTTACTTGAATTTTTTTTAATTAAGGATTTTTGTGGTATTTTCTGGTAAAGAGGGATTTTGTTTTAAAACAAATACAGTTACCATATACTCCCATTGCAGAAAACTGCATTTTTATGTCCTTTCAGCCACATTGTTTCAAGGCCACCCAGTTCCCGTAGGAGGCTATAAACAGGGGAAGGATTTAAATCCTATTTTCTTTGTCAAGGCTTTGGCAAGAACCCATATAGTAGGAAGCTGAGCACAGACAAAACCGAGTGAAAGGTGTCCTTTAATTCCCCAGCCACTGGTAGAACAAAACCTGCTCCCAGCAGGGTCCCGGCTGGCCGCACCCAGGCCGGTTTGGCGGCTTCACTTCAACTGCTGAATTCGGTGTATTTTTAGTTAACCATGTTGAGATTAATTAATTAGCCCCTAGGAGTTAGTGCCCGTAAACGTCACCCAAAGCAGAGAAGTGTGAATACGTTGAGGCTGTTAATTCACCCAAAAATGGCAGCTCGTAATCCAGGCAGAGGAAATTCAGTCGCTCCGTCGGGATGACTGGCAGCTCCGGCGCACTGTCGGGTTACTGCCTCTGTGACAACAAACTACATATCAATTTAACTTCTTAGCAATGCTTAAAAGAGCATCTTTGTATTTCAGTGAGGTAGCATTTAAAGTTGCCATTAGGGAAAAAAATTGCCGTGGGGAAGACAAACATTGGCATTTGGATAAAGAACAACGTAACTGGTCTGATACCTAGAGAACATAGCAAATGTAGAGAAAAATGCTACAGCTGTAACTTCGTTAGAATGGCAGAATCTATTACAATTAACCACAACTATCTAAATAGGAGATAATTTACTTATGTGAGCCAAAATTCTGTTAACTCATAGCCTATTGTAAGATTCAGAGCGAATTCTTGGGTTTGTGTTCTGGTTTTAAGTGCAGAATAAATGCACTATAATGAGCAGTTGACAAGATGTTAATTCTAAAATCTTTTGCCTAAATGCAATAATACAGTCCATAACTGATGCAAGTTGACAATGGGAGGTGAAGTGTACTATGTAGCCTGCAAAGAGAAAACGTAATGGCAATGGAGGGAAGAGGAGATACTTAGCTTTCATGCTTCATACTGTATATTTTTCTCTGTTGTATTTGTCAACTAAAATGTCTTATATCTCTCTAAATGGTGTCTTTCTCTATATGTATAAATGAACAGATGCAGATAGAGCTCAAAAGCATGGCATGGATGAATTTATCTCTTCCAATCCCTGTAACTTTGACCACGCTTCACTCTTTGAGATGGTTCAGCGCCTCACTTTGGACCACAGACTTAATGATTCCTATTCTTGTCTGGCAAGTATATTCTTTGGTCTCTAGTGATATAAACATGAAGCAGCAAAGTCAAAGCTAGTGTGAGTGGGGGCTAATCCCCCTGTTGCTGGAAGGTTGACTTCTGTTTACACCAGGTTTGAATTTGGCCCAGAGGTATTTTCTTTTGAGAGGCTGCCTGCAGTGAATTGACTGCTGTTCTTCTCCAGTCGCACTGTCTTTATCATTTCTGTTTGCAATGCTTAAAATGTTTCTTCCTGCAAAGACAAACTCCAGTGTGGGGATGTGAAGTAGAGAGCAGTGTTTTGCAGCCTCCTGCACTGCCTTCCAGAGTCTTCTGGATGAAAGAACAGGGGAGAGATGACGGTCTGATACCACCTCCCATGTCAGTGGAGTCCCACCAGGAATAACTGTGGCCCACCTTTTTGTCTCTTTATGAGCAGGGATCCCAAGCAGGTAACAGATGGTACTGTGTGGATAACTGCAGTGGTGCTGCAGTTTGTCCATGCTCACTTAGTCGCATGCCCATCCTGAGGACTCCCCTGAGCAGCAGCTGCAGCTCTCAGCCCACTGTAGGACAGTGGCATGGAGATGCTCCAGGACAGCTTGTAGCCTTTGGCTGGGGTGCAGTGCTTGGGGGCTCTTGGGTACTGTAAAGGTTGAAATTACAAATAGCCTATAACAAGACAACTTGAGCTATTAATTTTTAGGAGTTTCAGTGAGGAGGAGGAAAAGGCTCTTAGCTTTTGAGAAAACAATAGGATGAATCCTTTCTAGGGGGTCTGAAATGGAAAACCTGTCCTGAACATGGCATGGGGCAGATCCTGACCTGCTGCCCTCCTAGAGTTGCACAGAACCCTCCATACGGGGGTGTCATGGTGGGCTCCTTCACCAGAAGGACCACCCCGTGCCGAGAGCCTTCATCTTTGCCAGCAGTGCAGTCTTGGAACTGGGACTCTCAAGTGCCTTGCTGTTACAAGAGCAACCTGGGAGCACAGCTGAGCAGCTGGCGGTGAGGCTGTTGGTCTCAAATCCTCCCCTCTACATCCTCCCCCACCATGGTGCTTCTCTCACTACCCCACTCCTTGCACCGCACACAAGGACCGATCTCCTCTGAAGGGCTGAGAATCAGTAAATGCCATTAGTAGTAGTGAGTTGTCACCTCCCTGAGGAGAGGCAGGGCTAGGAGGAACTGTGGTGGACGTCCCCTGAGGTAAGGACGGGGTGGGAGAAGGCTGCACTTTACCTGCAGATACCCAAGTGGTACAAGTAGGCTTGGTGGGAGCATTGTCAGACCTGCAGCAGGTTCCTCACCGGTTCCATCGAGGTCTTTGCTCTGGCAGGCAGTGACATTGGCATGCAGCTTCTGCTCCCCACGCATGGCTGACCCTAGGAAGACCATCCCCATCCATGCATGTCTGAGAGGTTGGCTTGCTGCTGGTTTGTCTCTGTGCAATCTCGGGCCTGGTGAGAGAGCTGTGGCCGTTGAATTAAACCCGTGGAGAGGTGCAAGGCCATCACTGAAAACAATTAACACTGTTTTTCTTCAAGAAACCCACCAGCCGCACTTCTGCTTGTTATGGAGATGTTTAGGCCCTTGATAGAAGCTGCTGGAGCAGTGGAGCTCCCCTCAGCACCAAGATTCATGCCTCTTCGGAGCGGAGCACCACCAATTAACCAATTAATTTGATCTTCTTTCACATCACCCATTACAGTGTTGTAAGGAAGAGAATAATGGCCTGTGTTCACCTACGCTTGGATTTCTCATGCTTCTTTACTTGCTTTACCGTGGTTTTGTCCTGATTATGGTGTAAAAAAAAACCAACAGACTGACTTCAAAATTTGAGTTTAACTGCAAAGAGCTTCCACTGTTCTTACTGTGTCATTGGGATGTTGGTGATGATAGCACTGCATTGACTTGGCTGGAGGAGCTGTGAGCCCTTGGTAAGCCTGCTCTGTGCACTCTGTATGCTGCTGGGCAGTTCTTATTCTCCCCACAGGACATTCCGTGCAAGGTCCCACAGAGTTTTGCCTCGTCACACCTCTTCTTGTTTTCAAACGTGGACCTGGAGGTGCCAGGGAAGACTTACCCAGACACAGTGCTCACCCTGACACAGAGGATAACTCAGCATCACTTCCTTTCTGTGGAACCAGGTTAAACAACGCAATTGTGAGCCCACTCACGGGCTGAGCCAGGCATCCCTAGGAAAACAAACAGCCTGGCTGACTCATCTCAGCCACAGCAGAAGTGATGTTTACTGGCAGAGAGCTCAGAGCTGGGAAAGGGGAAGAGTGCTTTCTGCAGAGTTTGCTGAGGGCTCCTGCCTATTGTCCACAAATTACTAGCACAGTCACACTCAGGGCTCTTCCTGGATTATTGGGAAGAGCATTCAGCTGTTCTGGCTTGGTGTGGACCCCACACACATGTGGGTCTTCATTCCTTTCACTTGGATATGTGTGCTGTTTCTGAGACTGCCCTTCAGCTTTTCCCAAGACTTCCCAGCCCACTGCCAGCATCCAGATCATACAGCCAGGTCCGTGCTGGAGCTGTATTGACCATGATGTGACAGCATTCACGGAATTCCTGTTATAAGCACAGCATGTACGTGTGGAAAGTCTTCAGAGTGCTCAGCCTAGCCAAGATGATGTGAAGGAGTCAGATTAAGAGGTCCACGAAGCAGGCCACCAAGATTAAATTCTCTTGGACTTCCTATGGTAAAAGGCAAAATTTAGCTAATGAAATGTGAAAATTTTCCCTCAAAAATTCTGTCTTTCTCAAAATTTACCCTTAGAAAGCTGGTCCATGTTTCACCAGCCCTGACCAAACTTAGCTTTTCCCAGCTCCAAAACTCCCATGGCACTCCCTGCTGATGCCTGGGACACATTTTCCTGTATTGGAGCAGTTCAGCTTGTTGAACACAAGTGGAGCTCCCTGCGCTCTGCGCCCTTTCTCCATTATCCCCTCCATTATCCCTTTCCACTGGAGACATCTATGAGACCACGTTGAGCTACACCTCTCTGCACTGGGGACAGACACCCCATGTGTCATCACTGTCAGCTGCATTTGCCAGGCTGGCTGGGTATCAGCTGGTTGGGCCAGGCAAATCTTCTTCAAGAGCCAGGATCTGCCTGAAGATTTGGGAGATCTGTCTGAATACCACCTTTCATCAAGCCTTAGGAGTTTTTCTGGGGCTGTGGTGAGCAGCATTTAGTCTCCTTTGGAGCCCCATTCAGCAGCAGATGTTTTATTTCCTATCTCTACCTGCAAATGAAGACTGCCTGGTTTTGTTGGGCTCTGGATCTCTCCACCCATAGTCTGCTGCCTGCGGTCTTACGAGGTCTGAGGCTCACCAGTGAACCTCTGAGCTTTTGCTCACACTTCCCCTTTTTGCACCATGGCAGCAACCCTGAGTGTTTGCTCCATCCCTTCTCTCCACCTGAGGACCAGCATCCAGTTCAGGGGAGCAGCATGGAGTGCTCTGGATCGTTGGGTCCAGCCTCTGCTTCCTTCAGTTTAAAATCTGGGCTTGATACTTGACTCCATGAAATCAGTGCCAGCCTTCCCGTCAATGTCAGTAGGGCAAAGATTTCACCCGGTAGGGAGAAATGAGTCCTTTTTATGTATTAGGTGAATATAACAATTTCAGCTGCACTTCTACCCCCATAACCAAACACAGACGTCTTTCCATTGCAGAGCAATCGCAGCATTTCTATATTTTTACCGTGCCTGATAGCCAAAGACTTACGTGAAGAGAGACAAGGTGAAGAGATCATCCAGGGATGTAACAAACAGGCAACAATAAAGAACTCCAGAATCAAGTATAATATCAGCAACCAAAAAGCAGACAAAAATGCCATTAAAACTGGTGAAGGCAAATATACCCCTCCCAAAAAATAGCCTTCCAGAGGGCCGTCCCATCTGCATTGTTCTGTGTCTTCATTTTGAAATGTGCACTTCTAGTGATCCCAGCACTGTAGCTACTCCCTATATCTATCATTTTCCCCTCATTATTTTAATTCTTTTCTCAATCTGTTTTGGAGTTGGCCCAATAAGGATGAGCAAATCCTTCTCTATGTCTTTGAGCTCTTAATTGATATTTCTTCAACTCTTTTCAAAGCAGCTATTTTGGCATCTAGAAAAGATTTGGTGTCATCTGAGTGGTAGAAAATATATTTTAATCTTTCACAGCAGTGTTGTTTCTAAGATGTAGCATTTGGGGTAACAGATGGGGTGGCAAAGAAGTTGCCTATAGGGGCAGTGCTCTGCCTCAACTACTCTCCCGCCCGCTGCAGGAACTTTTCAATTAAACGATGAAAGATTTTGCAGCTTGATGCATTCCAGAGCTGCGTCTTAGCAATTGTTTAGCACCCAAATTTCCATGTAAATATTGACGGTTTTGCAGCATTCTGAAAAGCAATCTATGAGATTATTCTTGTTCTCATTAGCGCTGTTCCCAAAGGCAGAGCCATGTTCCACTTCGGCTGTCCCGGGATGTTCATTGGAGCCATCCCCTTGCAGGAAAGGGTGTCCTCCTTGGGAGTCCAGACACTGCAAGTCGGGTGTCACCCAGCCCTCAGGACTGCCAGACAGAAATAGTCTGAGGTTTCTGGATGTGTAAAGAAATCCTGCTCTTGAGCAGAGCTCCCCTTGCTTTGGTGCCGAGGGGCTGGGCAATGTCAGAGCGCGTCACCAGTGGCACAAAATAAGGATCACGGGAAATATCCCTTTCTGATACTGCAGAGCTGCCTTTCTCCGTCTGCAGGACGTTCCTACCTGCCAGATGCAAGAGAAGTCATTGTTCAGTGTAATCCTCCATCCTCTTCCCTCACATCAGTCTTCTTGTTCCTGGCCCAATGTACAATCCCGTCCTCAAAATGAGATTACTGTTTCACGCCATTTAAATAACCAAACCTTTGTCATCTCTTAAAGGTGTCTTTTTTTTTTTCCCTCTTCTTTTTGCTAGGCACTGTCATGAACTGGCCTAACTTTTCAGCATTTAAATGACATTTCCCTTTAATGGTAGCATAATATGTTTTTGTTAACAGTTGCACTGAGTATATGTTGTGTTTGAGTGATGATGTTCAGACTGTATTGTTTGAGTGACCTCTCTCCTTTTTCCTTAACATAGCCTTAGGTTTGTATTTCTTTTATTAGAACAGTTGACTGCTACACCTCCAAATCTGATAGCCTTTGTATTTAATAACTTATATTTAAAATCAAGTCTCTTTATTTCTAAACAGGGCTGGTTTAGTCCTGGCCAGGTCTTTGTGCTAGATGAGTATTGTGCACGTAATGGAGTGAGAGGCTGTCACAGACATCTCTGCTACCTCAGAGATTTGCTAGAGCGCGCAGAAAACGGAGCTATGATTGACCCCACCTTACTTCACTACAGCTTTGCCTTTTGTGCATCACATGTTCATGGCAACAGGTAAGGAATTCTTCTTGGCTAGCAGCACCCTGCCAGCAAGGGATGCCTTGTCAAATATAGGTTTCCTTGGATAATGCACAACACTCCCCAATTTGTTTTCACAGTGGATGTTTGGCAGCAGCACTTCTAGTGGCATAGTCGGTTTGTTTGTTTGTTTCGTTGCTTGTTTAATGTAAGCAGTAAAAATGCACATAGAGGATCCAGAAATGAAGGGTTTTAACTTTCTTGCCCAGGCACCTGCTAGATGCAGTTCTGGACAAGATAGAGTTGAAGTATGTGTGACTGTCACAGGTTGAACAAATACAAGTAAATGATACACTGTGCTGATTTAATTGTTGTGAGAGAGGAGCTGACAAGTTGCAGCAGTGAAATTTTCAGCACTATCAAACTTCAGTGTTCAAAAGGGCTTTAAACCCTTGGGCACCCATGTCTTATTTAAAGTCCACGTGACATCAATTCAGAAATTGCTTAGACATAACTGAAATTTTTATCTTGGTCTGTTACAAAGCAGTTTCAGTTTCAGAAGCAGCCAGTTCCTTTCTCTCAAATGTGGCAAACCTTTGATGGGAGGAACTGGAGCTGTGCTTTTTCCCTCTCTGTTTATTTTCCTGACAGCTGCAGCATCTATTGCAACTTCTTTTTCTGCTTCTTTTGCTGTTAAGTTGTATTATGTACTTTGAGATATCACTCTGTATCCTGCGTATGCTGCTGGTATAAAATAATTAGGTGTTTTCATTAATGCTCTGGTAAATACCACCCCAAATTACGACATGCATTGCCCAGGTTTCACATTGCAAGGCTGCCACTTGCTTTTGCAGTTACTTTCACACATCTTGTCATGGAAACCAAGTTTTTGATTCCTTAGTTTCTTTTTTAGTTCTGACTTTCCTTTGCTCATCCGTTCTTTCTTTGCCAATTGTGATATGATTTCAGTTGTTTCCTTTCAGTTTAATTTCCTTTTGTTTTATTTTGAGTTTTTTCATGCTTTCTTCTTGTTTCTTTCACTTTTGCTGCTGGTCTTGCCCCCCACATTTCAATCACTCCCCCAAGAGAACTCATGGCAGAATTACTTGGTGGGTCACAGCCAAGTGCAGACGGTGAGGGGGGCAAAGCATCTCAGGCCCCTGCTGCTGAGACGGAGACAAAAAAGGATTCCAAAAAGGAGTCCAAAAAAAAGAAAGAGCCCAAATCCCAGCCGAATCCAGAGCCAAAAAGGTAAGCAAAAGCGTGCAGTGCACAGGAGTGTGTTGCAGAGGGCACTGGGCTCCTTGGTCACTGAGCGCAATGGGCAGTTTGCATCCCCACAGCTCAGAGAGGCCCACTGTGGCTCTGGCATTTTGGTCATACACTCTCCTGGGAGCTGGATGGAATTTGGGCACCCAAGACCCACAGGGGGTCAGGACCTTGAACTTTTTAGGCATGTGTGTAGGAGATGGCTCACATGACATGTAGGGAGTGGGACCAGTCAGTGAAACTGGCTGCCCCATTGCCCTTTGTAAGGTGGTGTGGGAACAGGACCTGGCTCAAAGCCCATTTGGCCCATAACAGAGAGAAGGTCAAGTGCCAGTCACAGCTCCCCCATGTACCTCTGCACAGGGTCCAGCTCAGCCAGGGCTGAAGCCTCCTTTTCATCAGGGTTGGTGGCAGGAGGTATCTGACAGCACTGGCCAAGGTGACAACCTGCCATTCCCTCCCCATGGGGCTGGAGAGTTGTGGGCTCAGGGAAACATCATGCTTTAAAATTCATGTGGTATGTAGACCCCAGTCCCGTGCCGTAAAGCTGTCCAGGGTTGTGTGTGGCTGCTGCACTGTACTGGGAGCTGGCTATGGATTGGCTATTCCAGTCACTGAAATAGTCACATTCCATTGAAAATATTCCAAGAAAGCAATGAGGCGTCTTCTATGACTTAGCTGTCTTCAGCTGATGGTTGACTTCACATCAGAAGGTTGAAGGTTCTTATTCCTTCTTGGTCACTGCTGTCTCTCTGTTGCTTGGGGATTTCAGGATGCTCTGTGTGAGAACGCAAGGCTGCGGCATCGCGCGTTGCCGCCAAGGGCAGGCTCTGGGTAGCACCCAGCAGTTTGGTGCAGAGACTGCGGGGTGCAGTATCTGGCTTTTGCTACCAGAAGGTCATGGAAAGGGACCACAGGGGGTCTGAGAGAACATGACTCCGTATCTTTTATGTCTTCTGTAAGAAATCTGACTATCTGAGCGGAAGAGTCGCGCTTTCTGTTCAGAAAGCTGTTGAGGCCACATGCATCGTGCGTTTGCGAGCTGGCTGGCAGAGAGCGATGCAAAGCCAGTATTTACCCGTGCAGTCCTTCCTGGCAGTTGCAACATGAGTAAAGCCGCGTTGGCTTCAGCTACGTCCCTTCCTCCCACCTGCTGTGTCCATACATTACTCACTGCCTTGTGGCTGGCCCTGCTCTCCCCGGGAAACCTATAGCTCGTGGCAGAGCTGAAAACTTTCTGTGTGAAACTTGTCAAGGTGGCATACCTCCCCAAGACCCAGCATAGCATACAGCAGAACATCTTGGAGTGGCCATGTTGTTGGGATGCACAGTTGTCCGGGAAAGATTGAGTTACAAGACATTTTTCTGTTTAACAAAGGCTTCTTTTTTCTGTCGAAACTGAAGAAGTGTTGATTTTCTTTACAAAAAAAAGTTCCTTCACTTTTCGACAGTAAAAACCCCGAACGGGTGGTTCAGCTTTCCCCAGGACGAGGTTGGCTGTCAGTCAGAATATGCCACCCAGTAATGAAGGTCGAGGAGGGAGATAATTTCATGTGGCTATCAATCTCCTGTATTAGCAGCAGACAGTGATGGAGCTGAGGTGGGCTGTCTGTTTGTATCGTGTTTGCATAAGGTCAGGCAGCGAGACAACGGTCGCTCGCAGTCAGCGGGGAAGTGCAGGCAGGCTGCGGTGCGGAGGCTGAGGACAGCCTGGAGGTCAAGGCTGACAGGATGACAGGCGTCAGCGCGGGGACGATGCCTCCTCACCCAGCCGGCCCCCGCCTCGCCAGCACGGCCGCTGCACCGCAGCCGGGACAGGGGCAGGACGGCTGGTGGTGGAAAAGCACCTCCAGCTTGGAGCTGACCCTGCGGCCGCAGCAGGTGAAATGGTCAAAACGGGATTTTGGGGACGTTTTGTAGCCCTGTTGCTTTATGTGTCAGAGTTTGGTCTCCCCCCTCCTTTGGGCTCATGTTGCTTATTCAGAGCCCTGACATGATCTCTCCATGCCAAGGTTGTAAATCACTGCTGTTTGCGTGACAGTCCCCTTAATTTTTTGTTTTAATTTCATCTTTTTTCCAAGTAAAAATGGAGTTAAATGTAAATTACTTGTCCTAAGTTTCACCTCCTGCAGGCACCTGACTATGTGAGGTCAGGTTGTCAGGAAGGCAGGGATCAACAAGAGAAATATCCACATGGTTTGCTGTTCCCCAGGTACTTGCTCTTCACTAAGACTGAGGAACTCGATGCTTTTTAACCATTATGGTCACTAGTGAGTTGGTAACAGAGTCCTGTCCACGGGGTATCACTGGATGCCTTTTGTAAAGTCCTACCATTATGAAAGATGATGTGATTTCTAATATATTTAGCTAGATGACAGGTAAGAAAGGCACAGTGTTATCCAGGCATCTGACAAATACATTGTGTGTTTGTGGATGTCTCTGCATTTGGTACCACCACTATAGTACTGAGGTTGTTGCTTTACTGTATCAGTAATTCTTAAAAACTAGCAAAGGCAAGAGCAGGAATGGTTTCGAGAAGACACTGTGATTTGGGTAAAATTACAAAAGGTTTTACATGGTCACTGAGGTCTTTCCCTGCCTTCTCTTTCCATGTTTTCGCTGTTCTCATATCGGAGAGCTATGACAGTACTGCCAGCATTGTTTGACACACAGAGAAGGGATGTGTTGGAGCAGCATCGCTGCTTCTCTGTCTATACATGGGAGAGGTATTGCAGAGCAGAAAATTGAGCTCAGCTTTTCCAGGTCAAAAGCTAGTGCCTAAACCTTGAGCAGTGGTTCCTGCCCCTTGCAGTAGCTTTCAGGAGTGGCCTTTGTTTCGCTTGTACTTTTTTTTTATTTAGGCATATAATAATATTGGTTTTAAACTTTAAAGTTGGCACCATAAAAGATTCTTTTTGTGCTTCTTAATCCCAAACTTTTAAAAGTAAGGCTGAAATATTGTGTTCATGCTAAGTATTAGCAGACATTGAGCTTATCAAAATCAGGGTGCTGGACTGAATCCCCTCCAGTCTAGTAACAACCGAACATAATTTTCTGGACGTTGCAAGTTCAGTGACTATTTACCCAAGGTTCAAGCAGCTACAAGTCTCTCTGTTAATTGATTTGGTATATTAGTGACTTCCCTTTCTTCTGTAAACTGTGTTTTATGGCCTCAAGCTTGTTTTCCAGAAATAGCTCTTTCATTAGCTAATGGTAACATTTCATTAGTGTTTTTACAGCAGAAATAATGCTATTGTCATAAACCTTGAGGAACTGAAAACTCCACATGACATACCTGCAATTTTTTCCATTGTATTCTAATTTCATATCTGGCTGTTTCACATAAAGGCAAGGTTTCTACACAGCCAGTTGAAACAAAAGAAATCCAGGATTGTTTTGGTACCTTCAGTAGTAAATATATGAACACTTTATCATCGTAGGCTTCCCTAGGACTTTGTGTCGAGTTTCCACGTCTCATTCAGATGCACTGCCCTGGCTGCAGAGAGGCAGGTTCGATCTGGCAGGGCGTGATGCCGTGCCCTTTCGTTGGGTGCCGGCTCCGTGTCCCATCCAGCCCCGTGATGAGTCCGTGGTGACACAGCACACGCTACGACTGTCTGTCGGGTGGGATCCGTCGCCTGTGCTGAAGGGCG
Organism: Lophotriccus pileatus; assembly: GCA_035583135.1. Taxonomy (NCBI): domain Eukaryota; kingdom Metazoa; phylum Chordata; class Aves; order Passeriformes; family Tyrannidae; genus Lophotriccus; species Lophotriccus pileatus. The sequence continues at coordinate 7,226,457 of JAWWES010000024.1, forward strand.
GTGGGTTGCCAGCCACCAGCAGATCACCAGCTCCACGGCTGACGTGATTCATTACAATGGGTGTAGGATGGCAGGGCTCAGAAACCATCCGGTGCAGCCGCGGTGCGTCAGGGGTGCAGATCGCACATGAGAAGCGATGAGCCGTGACTTGGCTCAGTGCTGCGGCGGTGGAGGAGAGCCCGAGCAAAATGAAGGCAGGAGTTGGGAGATGAAATGGCTCCCATGCTAGGCAGCAGTCTCACTGGGGAAGCACCCAGGAGCGCTGGGATGAACAAACCGACATTTCCCGCGCCGTGTGAATCCCCAGAAGGAAAGGGGAGCCGGGAAAATCGATGTTTGCTGAATAGGCTTTTTTCCTGGGGGTCTAGACAGGTGGGCTCTTTCAGGTCCAATTTCCTGGGGGAGATGTGGGAGGCAGCAGGCAGGCAGTCAGCTGTGATCCTGCCCACATCCCCAGAGCTCTGCCCCGTGCAACCGGTGGGACTTTGCGCAGGCAAGTCTTCCTGCGAGGGATCCTGAGAAAGCCTATCCTGACACATGCCGTCCAAGGCACTAATCATCGATGTTTACTGTATAGCTCATATGTGCTGCACCTGGCAACCAGCAAGGGAGCTGAAGGCAGCACGTGTTTTATATTTGAGTTGTTACTTAAAAAATCAAATTATTTGCATCAGTTTTTGACATTGTTTTTTTTCCCTTGGCTCTGCATGCCAGGGCTCACAGTGCGTGCAAAGATCTGTTTGCTACGTGTAAGCAATATTTTCCCCAGTAAAAAAAAAAAGTGTAGACAAGTTAAACATAAAAGGTGTAAAAGATGATATGTCTTTTCATTTAGAAGCCGCCATGGTATTTCATAGAGGCTTATGTCAAAGAGATTAACGTGCTGGAGCTATACTGTATATTTATAATTGCATACAAATGCATGCTATTGCTTCATATAGTAGTCTTTGTTAAAAAATCATTTTGATATATTTGTTTTAGCAGCATAACTAGCCCTGGGGGCACTGGGTATAATTAGAAAAGGGCATGGGGGGAGGCGGGACTTGTAGAATAAAGCAGTGGCCTTAGGATCACAGGTCCTAATTATAATTTATAATTAACGCCGGAATTTGCACAAACCATCTAAGCTAAACAAGGACTATCATTTTTGCTGTTTAAATTGCAACCCTTTTTTTTTAATATCACCACCTGCTTTGTTGATGTTGTTGTTTTTGTGGCTTAAAACTTAAAAACATGGGGGGATTAGGGAAAGTGGCATTTAAAACTTTTCATATGAAATATTTACAGTGGGAATTTACTAGTTTAGAGCCAACACAGTGAATCTGCAGCAGAAGGAGTGATCTGAAACTTGTTTACTTATAATTAAAAATCTCGTTAGTTATTTTTCTTGCCTTTTTTGCCCTTCTGCTTCCCTCTCTGCCCACAACTTCTGCCGTACACCTCAAGTATCCATGAGCAGGAGCTATAGAGAATTGGATGGAATTGTGTCTCCACACAGATGGAGACATTAATGTTGTTTGTCAACCTGAATTCATAGACCCAAACCCGTTTTGTCCCTCATGTGTTTGTATATACCAGGTACATCAAAAACTTTTTTTCCACCCCTTTGCTCTCCTCTCACTTCTCGTCACTGCTTCAGAGCAGCAGTGATGTGGCTGTGGACTGTGTGTGAGAACACCAGTTCTGCAGCTGCATTTTAGGTGTCTTTGCTGCAGAGATGCTGTTCGCTGGAGGAGTCAGTGCTTCCGTCCATGAGATCAAATAGCAAGTATCAAAGTTGAGCTGGAGACCTTTGCTGAAAACAAAATTGTCAATAAGCATCAGAACGAGCTGGTGAGACTTCAGCTTCTCTTGGGGATTTTTTTTCAGCCCCATCAGCCATGTACTGGAATTGTCTCTAGCACAGAAGTGAATCTTAAATTATAGCAATGCTAAGCTATATACCCTTTGTGTTCTTGCAAAAATGAAAATAAATATGTTCTCTCAGAAAGATTACATTTTTAAAGTATATTTGACTTGAATATTTAATTAGGTTTCAAAATTATCGAGCTAATAAATTAAGTGCAAGGCTTTGGGTAGTGTTTTTCCAGTTCTATCTATATCCTGCATTTGTCACTAATTAGTGAGTTCCTAATGCTTCAGCTTCTGGGAAGATGAGCAACAAAGATTAACATAACTAGTAAATCCGAAGACGTGCAGCTGGGTTATAGTATTTGAAATTTGACAAAAACATCGGAAGTATTATTATTTGTGACATGGCTCAAGATGGGGGATTGTGAGGAAAGCAAAGATGACAGAACTGGTGCTAACCACTGTGACAACAACTTGAAAAGCAGCCGACATGACATCTTTCCTATCATGCTGCCGAAAATGTCAACTTTGTGAAGGACAGTGAGAAAATGGTTTGCCGAAAATTTGAAAGGTAGATTCAAGAGATGCTCATCATGTCAGATGCAATATAGTCCACAGCTGGGTGAGAAAGGGAGTCCTTGCCACCGTGATGGCTCTCACTTGGCAGGCCCTTCCAGACATCCGCACTGCTCCAAAAATGGCTACAGCTGACCTGTAGATTGTCTCAACTTTGCATGATATGCGAGAGCAGCGTGTGTTTACACTGCACAGCACACCCTGCGCAGAGGGAGCAGTGGCTGGAGCCACTGGGTTTGTGTCCTCCCGGCTCACACAGATCCCGAGGACGGCAAAGACAAGGGGTTAAGCCTCCATGGTCTAAGCACGGCTTGGCTGGCATCCCTTGGGGCGTTGTGACTTGAGCAAGAGACACATTAGCCATGGGCTTTGTCTCCATAGCCCACCCCTCATCTTCATGTGGGTCAGTGATGGTTCCAGAGCCACCACTGCCCAGCCAGGCAAGGCTGGTGCTGCCACGTCAGCCCGTTCTGGGTGTCCACCACGAGTCGTTACGTGGCGAGCGCCTGGAATACAGTGAGAAGTTGAGATTCCTGTGAAAGGGCTGCGACCCCACCCGAGCTGTCAGATCCGGCCATTAAATCTCACCAGTTGAGGTTATTGACCCAGCAAAGGGTAACACAATTTTCAGACCATTTCCAGTCCCTCAACAAATCACTGCCAGGGCAGGCGGCTTTCCCTCCCTCGTTTGTCAGCGCTGAGACAATTAACCCAGTGACACTCTGAGCTGTTGTGGGTACAGGGGGAGGACGGAATGCCAAAAGTCAAACAACTCTGCCCCTTAATGTACAGCATTTATTGCAGTCTGCCTTGAATCATCTCTCTCTGCTTGGGAGCAAACCAGGCGCTGTGAGGTGCACAGCATCACAAAAGGCATGGACATCTCTGTCTGAATATTAAATATTTTATGGAACTTTGGAATAAATTATATTAAGCATGTTAAGACATTAATTTTTGCTCAATATCTAATTTGGTTTTTTTGTGGCTTGCTCATTTCTTCAAAATAACTAGTACTAATTAGGTACTAATGAGACCAGATCCATACTTCCAAAATTGTTTATGAAATGTATTCCCCAGCTGAGACATTTTATCCAAGTTTCAGCCTAAATCTTTTCTCCTGTTTTTTTCCTTAATACACAAATGAATTTGGCAAATAATCAAAGATTCTGATTAAATGCTGTTTAACTTTAAATACATGCCCTGGTATTCAAGTCTTTTTCTGTGTCCATGTTGCAAGTTTTATTTAATGTATATTTAGCTATAAAATTTTGCAGTAAATATCATGTACGGTTTGCGAGTTCCTCTTCCCAAATGTTTTAATGGTTTATTCACCTGTGTTGGAATATCAAAGTTCATATTTATGATACTAAGAGCTTACGAAATGCAGGGTCAAGGAGAAGTGATTGCACAGATTTTTTAGCTTTTAAATTTTTATAGCTTTTTTTTTTTTTTTTTTTAAGTTTAGGGCCTTTGATTCTTTAAGAGGAAAATAAAGCCAACCAATTAACCCCTGACAGGAGGTTCATTAGAAGCTTTGTAATCCCTTGCCAAGTCTTTTGTAAAGCCAAACCAGTCTAGTTCTGCGGATTTATGCAGCTTAAGCTGAACACTGGAGGAGGCCTTTAAGTAAGAACATTTGTTCAATTTTAAGGCGTCTTACATTACCTAAAGAGTGCCTGTGCCAGCAGAGTTGCCCAGGAGTGCACAAATCCATAGACTTTGCTCTCTGCAATGGGAAGCGGTGCCGATGATTGTCTGTCTGGCAATGGATGGATTAGACTCGCTCTCTCCTCTTGCCTGGGATGCTGCTGCGCCGCGGATTTCGCCGTGTGGGTGTGAGGGAGAAGGAGAGGATTGCTGCTTTCTGCTCTAGGGTGGGTTGGCATCAGCAGAGGTACAAGGTGGAAGAGCACAGGGACCACCACATCATCCAGCCCCAGGAGAGCCTCGGCAGGGACCGCCTGCACACTGTGCTCTCTGAAACAGGAGAAACACCCCAAGGCCGCAGGACCTGGGTGTCTCTCAACACACTCCTGTGCACTCCTCAAATACAGGAGTGTCAAATAGTCTGAGAAAACCTGTGATAAATTGTATAATGTGCTTGTTTTTGTAAATTAAAATTAAATTATCAAAAAGGCACTGCATTTTCAATGGAAAGTGCGTGTCACTCTCTGGACACATTTCGGCAGAATATGTTGAAGGTGGTTCACTTCAAGAAATCACTGTAATGGGGTGATTCAGCAGTTAAGGAGTGCAGAATTTTCTATTCTGTTTATATATATGTCTGTTGTTGATATTCTTTTATACTGTGAACTATGTTAAATTAGTAGCTGAATTTTTCTGCAGAAATTCAGTCTCTATTTTGCCAGCAATGGGCCCAATCCTGCAGCAAGAGCTGGCATTGTACTCCCTACATATACCTGTATTTATGGGGAAATCTGCTTTTCCTAACTTCTTTAATAAGGAAAATAAGGGGGAAAGGGGGCTTCCACATCTAGATTATCACTCTGAGAGAGGATATTTGTTTATTTTTGATACCTTGGCAGCAGTTCTGCTGCAACCACCCATGTCTCGGCATGGCACACCGTCAGTCCCGGCTCTCACAGTTGATGAAGTCCCTTTTGGAAAGGGCAGTGTGCTGTGGGGCTGAGGTACCAGGGTGCTGAGATGGAACCCCAATCACTGTGACATTTCTCCTCCAGGCCTGACGGGATAGGAACTGTGACCGTGGACGAGAAAGAGCGCTTTGAAGAGATCAAGGAGCGGCTTCGTGTGCTTCTGGAGAACCAGATCACGCATTTTAGGTAAAGGCAGAGAGCCCAGGCTGGATGTGAGAGGACTGATTTCCTCCCAGCTCCCTCCCATAAGCAGCAAAGCCAAAAGGCAGGTTTTGAATGCATACGGGAATTTTGCATAAGTGACACAGACCTACACAGGGCAGTGCAGCATGTTTATAGCTGGAGTGTGATTTTAAATATATATCCTTTAAAGGATATTTCAAACCATCTTGCTCTCATAGGCATGGTAAAGCTGTGGATTTTTTCTAAAATATAACAACAAAAAAATCCCTTATCCTCTTATATCTCTGTTCCTCTCAGTTATTTCCCACTTATTTTCCCTTCTCCTTGGTATTGACAGGCAGGGCTTTCTGCAGGGATGTCACAGTATGGAAAGCATGGATGTTCCCCCACAAAAAGGGATGAATGGCTCCCAGTACACTGGTCAGGTCAGGCAGGCTGTGCACGTTCACTCAGAGATTGGCAGCGTGAGTTACCTACAGCCTGGTGCATCTTCAGGTCTCCATCTGGAAGTAAATGTCCTTTCCAGGAGAGTTTCCCCCCACCCCTTTTTACAAGAATATGCTATCTATCTCTTTCCTAGGAGATATAAAAACTCTCCAGGTGACACTCAGATTTAAGGAACTGCTGAAACTATCAGCTTACAACTAACCTGTATTCTGTTTTGCTGCCTTAGTGTCCACACCAACAAATCCTTTCAGAAAGTTACCCTGTAGAAAGACTGCTCATTCCAGGCAGACAGACTAGGGAATTGCTTGGGCATATTTAGGAAAGATCTTTATAGCTCAGGAGAGGCCTGTTCACATGCACCTGATCTGATGTTTACACGATGTGTTTTTTCTAGGTACTGCTTTCCATTTGGCCGTCCCGAGGGTGCACTGAAAGCCACTCTGTCGCTGCTGGAAAGGGTAAGCACAAAAATAGCAGAGAGTCATTAAAATTACCTTTTTTTCGTGTACCTTTCCATCTAGAAGAGCTTGAAGAGCTGTTGGCTTTGCGTAGGACATACAATTAATAATAGTTAACATTGAAGTGTGGGTGTTCAGGTGTCTCTCCTGCATCAGCTCAAAGGCAGGTGTGTAGCCTGGCCACTAAAGGCAGCACAGCCTGTGTCTGTGTTGATATGTGAGGGTGGAGGATCTCCCTGGAAAGGATCCACACCACAGATCCTTGTCAGCGATGCCTGGCTGCTGCCCAGTGAAATTCCCATCTTCAGGCTGGCTTGTTCCCCCTGGATCTATGAAACTTGCTCACCATCATGCTCCCCATCCCTATTCCAGCCTTCCTGCTTCTCTGACATCCTTCTCACCTCTGCCAACCTGCAGTATGGCCAAGTTCAGACCCAAACCCAAGTCAGTGAGCAGAGCCTGGGAAGAGCAAAACATTACCAGGCACTGGGCAAGCTGTGATGGATCTTAATGTCATGCCCTAAAAAAATCATCAGCACAGATGTCAGGGTGTGCCATAGGGTGTAGATACAGAAGGGGAATAATACAGGAGGGGTAGGTCCCACATCTTAGGCTGGCCAAGGTGACCTTGTAGCGAGTCCTGCCTATTGTACACATGCCCCGAGAGCCACACAGCACTAGCGTGGGGATGGATGGGTGTGCTGGGCTTGGAGAAAAGCAGTTCCTTGTGCCCGATGCCACAACAAATCAGATTTTCTTGTGTCAAGGTTCTGATGAAAGACATAGTTACTCCGGTCCCTCAAGAGGAGGTAAAAACAGTCATCCGTAAATGCTTGGAGCAAGCAGCTCTAGTCAATTATACTCGACTATCAGAGTATGCCAAAATTGAAGGTAAGGCTCTTTCTTTGCGAAATTACAATTTTTCTTATGTTTCTAGGCGGCAACTGTGGCTGGGAGCTATTTAAAAGAAGCTCGTTTGCTATTTATTCTCTTGTCAATAAAACTGTTGTGATTCAGAGTAATTTTTGTGGTGTTGGCTTCAGAAGCAGTTAAGAATGGAAGATATGCAAAACATTTCTTTTTCTGAAAGAGAGGAAACAGTTAAAAAGAACTGCAGCTTTTTTTTTTTTCTGTGATCGTTAGTGCATTTGGCCAGTGGTGTAGTATTCAGACTCACGTCGTGGTTTTAAAAAACAAATTGAGAAATACTTGGGATGTCATCTTTGCAGCTGAAGGTATAGTGCAGCTAATTACTTGTGACAGTTCAGGAAACAAATGAAAAATAAAAAGCTGAAAAACTGTTTAAATGTATGTTTACTCGTTTGTAGCCAATTTAAAATGTCTTTTTTTCTGGGAGTGTTTCATTGTCTTTGCAGTTTGCATAACAGTCATTGATCAGTGATCCCGTACTTGCATCAGATTTCTTTCTTGTCACTCTAAATCTGGCATAGCCGATATTATTGACCTTTTAAGTTATGGGAGAATAATAACCAGTGACCAGAGACACATGTAGCCATCAAAAAGACATTTTAAAGTTTGCTGGAGGATATGTGTTACTGAAGCTCTACGATACAGTCGTTCTTTACATGTTTTCAGTTTATGTTGGTACCCTGTTGGCTGCTGTTCCCAAGTTGAAACTCCCACCCAACTTTTTCCAAGTTCCCAATTGCTTAAACCTCTGTGTTCCAGATGAATGGTATGTTCTGCTCTACACTCTGGGTTTCTGTCATGTGTGATGTGAAGCTTTCCCACAGCCAAGATTATTGTTGTATGCCTATAGGACAATATTGAGAGGAGGAAAAAAAACCCCATAAAACTCCCTCTGATTTGTTCTTAGTTCTTGTTTACATGAAAAATTGGGTTGTTATTATATGGCAAATTGTCCAGGTTCTGTACATGACATGTCCTCTCTTTTTCCATTTTTTTTCTGTCTAATGATGCAAATTGTGTACCAGTGGTAATGAATTCATTGTTATGCATCCAGTGAGAAACACTTAAGAATTGGGCACTAAAAGGATGTTTATCAACTCTTGACTTGGTAATGAGTGACAAAAATAGAGAAGGAACGAAGGTTTCATAAGCACTGTATTATCAGGCAATTTATCGAAGTACTCAACTTCACAGGATATTTTAATTGGTGTATTCTGTAAAATGCAATGTTTAAATATATTTGACAAGGATGGAGGACTGAGAATCAAAAGCAGCTTTTCTGTTGATGGATGCTTTCTACCCAGGGCTGGCTCCCTTAGGTTCTCTGTGTAAATATCACTAACTCGTTGGTAAGATTTGCTCTCTTCTTTCAGATAAATCTATGCAAAAACAAACTTTATGATCTGTAAGTAAAAATGCATTCATTTCCAAAGTAGAACAGTTAGTGTGTACTTTTCCTTTTGTGCCTCAATTCTTCTTGGTTGTGTTAATTATCTGCCCTCTTTTTTGCACTGTGACTTTTAGGTCTGGGAATACTTTGAAGCAACAAACCTATTTTTTTTCAGCTGCCTTTTCAGGGAAATAGTGCATTCCACACTATCTGCTCTCTTCTGCTTTTCTCCTCCTTTATCTGTGATTGGCCACAGCCACTTTTTGATGCTATTTCTACAAAAGTGGTTGTAACACCAATTTCCAAGCATGCTGGGATTGTTAATTCGAACAACCCAACATCCGCCAGCTGCATGCATCAGGTTTTCTCTCATGAGCATAGTCCACTACATGTTCAAATGCTTCCTTAGAAGAGCAAATGCCACGTTTCTCTTGGTGAGACACGTTCCTGCACACCGTACATGGCTTTGAAACCTTGCTTTTGAAAGCTGACATTTGAATAGCCACATGTTAAAGGGACTTTTGTCAGAGATGAAGAACCAAATTAGTGGCAGCAATGCTTGAGGCTATGCTTATGAAGAAATACCTGTGAAAGCCTTAGATACTGAAGGCTGAAATCCTTAGTATCTTAGAGCCTTAAACCAATGAAATTCTATTTCCCTCTATTCATGATGTTTTGATCATTATATTCTTGCAAACAGTTCAGAGCAAACCTTTAGAGTCATGGTCACAGCCTCTCTTGTGACTCATGGGCATGCTGAATGGTTAATCCAGTAGATCTCAAATTTTAACCCTCCTTTTTTTTCTTTTTTTTTTTCCTTCTTTTTATCCTGTGTGTTTCCCAAAATACTCTATGGCTTTCCTTTTAACCTGATATGAAGTTTTCCTCTGACCTATAGCCTATAACCTCTTTACTTCTGACCTAAGCCTCTTGCATGCCCAAATCCTCTTTTATAGGGAAAAAGAGAGAAATGTATGAGCATCCTGTCTTCTGCTTGGCCTCTCAAGTGATGGATTTAACCATTCGTGAGTACCTACCACCCTCCTCTCCATGCTGTCCTCGCTCTCTCTGTTCTCATTACCTCAAGAAAGTCCAGATCCAAACAACTCACTCTCCTTGCTTCGAGTCTTTTAGCATTGGCTTGTCTGTTGCTTCTGTCTGTGAAACCCAGTGTGAGAAGTCCAGTCACTTTTTATCAGCCTAAACCAGGTTAGACAATTAACCCATCTGTTTGTGACAAACTCAGACCGTCTGTAAGTTTTTTCCGTTCTTCTTTATGTCCGTGACCTGAATGCATTTTTACTTTGCTTCTGTGTAACCCCAATTTGTAAAGTGCTTGTCACTGGTACACAATCAAAAGGTAGCAGCTACATCGGGGAGAAGTGAGCTAGAGGTCAGATAAAGGACACTTGGAAAAAGCCATCTCTTTGCCTGCGTATAAGATCTTCACCCAATCCTGTGTTTAAGATCGTTTAAGGCTGTCCTTTCTCTGTACATCAGATCTTAATGTCTCCTGTCTGTTAGCTCTCGAGCGGAAGGATGCACTTTACTTGCTCTCCTCCTCGATTTTTTGACTTACTCCTTTGCACCGAGCTCTGGAGGGGACACCCCGACCCCGCTGTCACTCGGAGATCCCCTCTGTGTCCTCAGAGCTCGCCCTCTCTGGTTTTCTATTTGTGCAGCGTTTTCTCTCACCTCCGTGAAAGGAGCTTCCTTTGGTAACCCCACGCTTGGGGGGTGGGGGGCAAGACGGGGCGACTTTTCTTCTTTTCAAATGTCATGTATCACGCATAACTGGGGGGCTGTGCGGTCCACTTGCTCATTAATCCTGCATATCTGTTCTTGTTTCTCTCTTTTCTCTCCTTGTTGCTTTCTCTCTTTCATATAGAGAATCAAAAGGATGCAGGTGAACAATTGTATATGCATTATAAATTGTTAGGACTGTTGAGTTATATTTATTTTGTTTTCTATTTTCATAGCTCCTTAAGATATGTACTCCTTCAGGCTGAAAATGGAGATGCATTGATACTTAAGGAGTTAATTTGTGCTGTCTATATAATCTCCTTTTCCTCCTTCCATAGACTAGAGTGTAGATTAGAAATACCCTATAGAGATGTAGTATCTTCTTAGGAGACAGTTGTAGAGGAGAATCTAGTCTTTGTAAAGAGAAAGTTTCTTGTTTTCCAAAAGAACTGCAGCTCATTTTGGGTGAAAAAATGTTGGTGATTTGGCCATTAATTTTCCACACCTAACAAACACATTTATAACTAAACTAACGTTCATTTTTGGTTTCCATACCTTCTGTTTTATGCCCTGATGGGAGGACTGGGTTTTTCTTTATTTCTTTATTTCTATTTTTTCGTTAGTGTGTAACAAACAATCCAGTGGGACAGAAGTTGTGTTTGTCTCTCGTTTATAACCTGTGGTGACATGTAACAAGGCAAAGGCTCAGCTCAAGTGCCCGTCTCTGGAGAAGGGATGGTGGAGCTCTGCAGCCCCTGGTCTCGTTTCTGTTGTATCCCACAGTCCTAGTTCCAAAGTCCTTGAAACCTGAACTGTTCATTATTTTTGTGAGTAGGTTGTTCTGTTTTGTGGAAAAAAAAAAAAAAAGGATCAGGTTGATTTCAGCTCTGTTTGCTTCAGAAGAGCAGTACAAGAAGCTGGGCCAGGTTCTGGTTTCCCCAGACCTCCTCATCTCAAATTTGGCCCATAACGTTTAGAAAATTGAAAATAATTTTTCCTTGCAGCTGTTAAAGGTGCAGAGAAGCAAAGAGCAAATAGAACAATCCCAATTATTACCATTAACTGCAGCAGTTAAAGTGAGTGCAGGCTGTTGTGCATTAAACAGAATAAATGCACAAAGCATCATTCTTGCTGCAGTGGCCCATTGCATGCCTACAGTTTAGAAATTCAGAAGGACACTCCTACAGCCCACTTCATTTAAAAATAAACCTGCTTCTTCTCAATGCTTGGAGCAAGTGACAGGGCATAGGGAGTTGTGACTGTGCTGCTTTGTGCCCACAAATCGCTCTTTGTCTTATATGAAAAATTTTCAGGCAAGGTCAGCAGGACTCAACTTGAAACCAGTTCCTCAGCTTAAGTGGAGTCAAAAGTGACTGGGGTTTGGCCTGACTTTTTATTTATTTTGCCAGAAGCAAGAATAAAAATAAGATACTGAAAACAACTTCTTCTTAAACACACAAATGTCACCCTTTGATGTCCTTTCTCCTGAGAAGTGTGTAGTCTCTTGCCATGCTTTAAAATATTGAAATAGAACATTAAACAGGAAACTATGTTAAAAAAATTAAAATTTAATTGCTTGCTTTAATTATTGATCAGACAAAACTACTAACACTCAGATTAATAAGTGTAACCTTTTAATAAGTGTTTTTCTGTTTATTTATATAAGTCGAGAATCCACAATTCCTTTGGAAGGGAATAACTTCTCCATCCCTTGTGCACGGGGTTTGTGAAATGTGTTGCACTGTCTTGGAGTGCTGTGATAATGAGGGATCCCATGAACAGGAGTGCAACCTTGCACTGCTGGAGTTGGGTACAGGCAGCTCTAAAGATAGTGCCAGCCAAGGGTGTAGTTGTCAATTTGACAATTGATTGGTTTGATGTAAGACTGGGTTGTTTTGTGGTTTTTTTAGTTTTCAGACCAAATATTTCTCATATTGCAGTTTGGGTTTGGTCTCTTTACAGAGAGGCTTCTTGTGGTAGTGCTGAGTGCACAGAGATGAGAAACAAAGACAGGTCTTGCCTCGGTGCTTAGTGCCGGGGTGGCAGAGTAGGGGGACATCTTCTGGAAAGTAACTGGAGAGTAGAGGGACCCACTGAACTCCTGTTACACTGTCACCGAGGGAACTCATCTACTCTATCCAAACATGTCAGGTTTTTGCTTCTCTGGCAGCCACTCCATCCCCTTGCAAGGAAGCAGGGCTCCCGAGGCACCGCATCTCACCGTGTTGGTGAGCACTTTCCTCCCTGGATAACTGACGGGGAAGCCAGACTTCCCCTGAAAGCACACCCCGTGGTGATGCCAGCGTGGGTGTGAAGCTGGAACCCAGTCAGTGTGGGGATCAGTGCTGCCCACAGAGCAGTGAGGGGCAGCTGCAGTGGCTGTGGAGAGGCAGACATCTCTCGGTGCCTGCACCAGGCTGGTGACCCGGGTGCACCCCCAGGAGAGGGACTGAGCACAGTCTTAGGCTGCATCAGCCCCAGCTGGCACCAGCCATGGAGCATCTTGCACGTACAGTCGCCCCAGCAGGCGTGGAAGGCGTCCTCCGCCGAGGAAGCAGGAGCAGGAGAGGTTGGTTTTAGACTAGAGCGGTACAGCAGGCTGTTAAGAAGCAGTGGTATTTTTCAAGGCACTCGTACTGGCCCTTGTCACAGTCCCATGCTCACTTTACGTCACTCGCCTTCCCTATTTCTGGATCCCAGCCTGGGAAGCTCTGTGCACATATCCGTAACTCTCAGCTGAGGAGCTGAGCTGCCTGACGATTAATCGGGTCCAAGACAAGGAGAGGTCCTGTGGGATTTGTCAGCCCAGCCCCTGCTGGGCAATCCCTCCAGCATTTGTGGTAAAACCCGAAGCTTAAAAGGAAAATAGAATTATATCCCGCAAGTAAATACGGATGCAAAATGTATGAAAACATCCATCTTTTTATGTGAGGGTGTAGGCTGAAGTCATTAATAAATCCTACACTTTCACTCAGACATGACAACCTGTATCCATGTGCTGCTGAAATGCTGCTTTGTTTGTTTCGTTCCTTGAAGTGGCATTCAGTTGTGTTTAATGAAGAATCGTTATGCAGCTTCCGAGATTTCCTCTTGCCCTTTCAAAGGCAGCGTTTAAAGCAGCACAAAGTTATTACAAGAGGTTCAGAAATCCGAACATCTACATTCTGACATTATGTTTCTACAAGCCTCTCACCAACTGTGGAGCAACTTGCTGCCTGGGGCATGACACACAATTCAGACAGACACAAATTCTTCACTAGACTGAGTAATGATCAGGAAATCAGGAGATCAGTTCGCTTTTCAGTATGTTAAGTTTTTGAGGTGAACTGGAGTCTCTTGCTGAGTTGAAAAAAAAAACTTATCTATGATTTTTTTTCTTGCCTTTAAGATAACACATCTTATTTTGAAAGAAAGAATATTGTTACTGAAATCTCTTTTGCATATATGCAAATTCATTTTATTAATATAATAAAAGGCTGTTTTGCCTTGTCCATTATGGCTAAGTCCATTATTCTTTACAACTGTCTTGATAACAGCAGCTTTTTATATATTTGGATGATTGGCTTGCAAATGAATGCACACATAACACTTAGTATCTAAGATCTTGCATATATTTTTAATTATTCCTAGGAAATACTTGAATCAGTGGCTACATTTCTGAAAATTACAAAAAGTCAATTACACTCTTCAATTTCAAGTGTAATTTTACTGTTGCTGATGTAACCCATGCAGCAGAAGTCATAGTGCTGAGTGAGAAACATGTAGTTTGAAAATCTTTCAGTCTGTAAAGTCACACACAATGAATTGTGTGCAATAACATAGCCAAAGCAGCACAGATTTATCAGTGTACCTGTTATACTGATTGCAGGCTGAGGCTGAAGCTTATTGCAGGCACAAACCCAGAATTTGCCAAGTAATTTGAGCTTCTGCAAGTATTTTATTTGCCAGTATCACACAGAAGCGTAAAAACCTTCGGCAGAAATTTGTCCAGGAAAGCACTTTGTCAGGTTGTTGGTAAGGAAGAAGCTGCTCCTGCCTCTGATCAGTGATGAAGGTGTTTAAATCCTACCCACCTGACACACATGAGAAGCAAATGCAAGAGCATTTCTGATACTAAACTGGCTGTGGTGAGGAATTAGAGAGGAAAAGGACAGGGAAAAAAGAGAAGCCAAAGTGAAACAAAACCTGCCACACTCGCTGCAGCTCTTCACTAGCAAGTGCCATAAAACCCATCCAGCCTTACACATCTCCCTGCTCTGAACAGGAGCTGAGCCACCCCTGAGAGGTGAGGTCCCTCAAAGGGGCCTCACCTGCCATGCTGGGGACCTGGACCCAGAGAAACAGATAAACTCCAGTGCCTCATAGGGCATGGCAGTCACAGCCCCATTTCTGTCTAAATTTACAGAGGAAATTAATCTCTTTCCTTAGCCAGACCTTAATCTCTTAAATTTTCTTGCAGTAAAGAGACAACAAAGAAAAGCATGGGTTAGGGACTCACAGGGTGTTCAGTGCCCACAGGAACAGAGAGAACTCCTCTCCTTTCACTCCAGGTGGTTTTGCAGCCGTAGTGCAAGAGCCTTGAATTTGGGTCTGAAAAATTGGAAGTAAACAAAAGAGCTGACTATTTGTGCAGATTGGGCCAGATCAGAATTATATCAAGAGTTTTTTGCTTATCCTGCTGCAATGCCTTGTGGAAGCTTGTTTCCAAGAGCGGGTGGTGGCAGGGGGATGCCAGGAGCAGGGGAAGGTGCTGGGGGGGTCTCACAGAAGTGAGAGCCACCCTGGGGCACTGTGCTGACAACTGCACAGCGGGAGCCTCCTCCAAGCTGTTCTGTACACTCTGCACTAGCGACTCGTGAAGATGCTGCTGCATCTCTTGCTTTTTCTTCCTCCTCCTTCTCTGTTAATGACTTTTCCCTAGGACAGAAAACACTTGCACTAGTCAGGCCCATTCAACACTCTGGAGTCTGGATGTCCATGAAGTCTGAGACCTATTTTTGGATGGGTAGTTGGGGGTGCAGGGACTGGACTCACATTTAAGGATGCTTGAGGGTTGCAGTGCTGAGATGTGCAATGGGATGCAATTCTGGGATGGGATTTTACTCTCCCTTTGACAACCCCAACTTTGGCACCCAACAGACTCCCCTCGGTGGTCAGGGGTTCCCACCCCACGATTGTCACATGCAGATGGGAGATGTGCAATCCCCTCTCCCACCATCCCTTCCCATCCAGAGACCTTGGCACAAACTGATCTCCATAGTGAAGGGCAGTAAAAGATTCTTCTTACATTTACATGTCAAGCTGAGGAGCCATCCGTGAGTAGCCAAATTGAATTCTTGCTTATATTTTAAATTAGAGTGAAAGTCATTAGGCCAATGCCCAAAAAGCAGTTATTTTTGTCACTTGAGGCTGAGACGTTTGGTTCTGGGGACAAAGCCACTCCTGGTAAACATTGAACAAAGATCAGGATTACTCCAGAGATGAATGAATAGATTTGCTTTTCCTGTTACAAGAAAACAAGGAAAAGAAAAAAAGCCAGAAACCAGTAGCTTAAATCTGAGAGTCTGAATTAATCCTTACACAGCTTCAAAGACTAAAAATGTGTGTGTGTGTGTGTGTGTGTGTGTGTGCGCGTGCACGTGTGCATTGTATGTATGTTTATGTATGTGTGTGTATATCCTCATGTACTGAGAGGGGTATCAACCTAACTCACACTCTTCAATGGTTTACTTGAGTATTCTTCATTATACTTTGATAAGTGTTATAATTCTGTGAGAATTAAAAGCAATCAGAAATCTCCTTTGCACAAGCCAACCGATTCTTTTTCCCCCCGCTGGAAAATGCAAGCAAAATGGCAAGGACTTTTGGCAATAGAATGTCCAGATAAATATGCCAGATTCCTTGCAAATGGCATGATTAAAAATAGTCACAATGCTGCTAAAAACTGTTATTAAAAGGAATAGAAACTATTGTGTTAATATATTCACAGTATATAATTTATTCTCTGGGTGTATGTAAAAGGAAAGGCTATTTTCTTTGAATTTTTCCTATGCTGATATTGTAAACTATATGACAGATGGGTCAAGTCCTGATTGCAGTATTCTAACATTTGGAATAGCAAGTAACATATTTGATAGAGCTGGCAAGTTTTTATATATGATTCAACCCAGAATATAAAAGCCACTAGAATTCCAAGTTGAAAATAATTAAATGAGCTGGAAACGATCAGGAACCACACATTTTTAAGTGACAGATTTTTTTACATGTTTAAATTGCACAAGAATATTTTATAGCTCCCTTTAACCAACAGTGACGTTTAAATCTAAAATGTGTAATTGATATTTGCAAAGCAATTAATTCCTGTGGCTCATTATTCTATTGCTAAATGTACCTAAGCACTGGGGCACTGACTTCAAGTCATCTTTTTTAGTTCACCTTTTCTGAATTCCAGAGTTTTAACTGAATTAACCCATTTGAGTTTCCTCGTGTGACTGCCTGAAGTGCAGTTTCATACTCGCATTGAATTTTTAGCTTTCTGATTGCACGGTACCGTAGGATGTTCGAATCTGCTGACTTCTAGAGTGTGTGTGTTGTTAAATGGTGTCATTACCGTGCAATACTTCAAATACCAATAAGCAAAAACCCAGCAGCTTATTCCATTTGTATTTGATCATTTCTGCTTATGTTCCTTTCAAAGTTTCCATCTTTTTGTCACTGTTTATGAAGTCATTTGTCTCTTTACTTTTGCCGTCTCTCTCCCTCATGCACAACAGCCCGTCCGCCCAAGCCTAAGCCACCGGCTGGGCCACCACCATCATCTCCTCAAACGCAGACTAACATGATAAATCATATGCTCAAAGGCATGGCCAAACAGCCGCCAAGTACTGTAATAGTCTTCCTTTCTTTTATTCAGTGGTTTCCTAGTCTAGCAGCCGCTTGTGTAGCAGTAGAAACCTAGTTCTCCTGTGCAGCTTTACACAAAATACCTAGTGCGATGTGGTAGGTTTTAGAGATTTAGAGGTAGCATTTATTTCAAAATGTCCACATTTTTTTGTCTAGCAATGTCTGACATATGCAACATTTTCAAATATCAACGTCAGCACAAAATAACATTGTTGTTGCATAACATTTTGCATGAAAACTATAAATATGTATGAGCTTTACATGATGTTGGATGAAATGTTTGATAAGTATATCGTATACGTTTCATGTAACTGTCAGTGCTCCAGCTATCTTAGCAGAATATTCTGATGTATAGTAACTTAACCAGGGAAATATTTAAAATAAGAAGGAAAAAAATTAAGATTGACATCTGCTGGCTGCCAAAGTTGTATAAGCATCAATATTTTCTTTAAAGACAGCATCTCTGAGCAGTTGTTCTTATTAACACTTTTGTCTTTTAGTTATATTTGAGAGCAGATCAGTGTTGCAAATGAGAATGGGTCTGATGCCGCTCTGATCAATGGAAAACCTTCCCCTTGGCTTCGGAGGTGCAGAAACAATCAGATCTTACTAAGGGACCTGTCTTTGAGCTCCTTGTGCAAAAGAAAGTGGTTTCTACTTCTTGTAGCTGGTGAGGTGCTGGATTGAATAGGACAAAGACTAAGGAGTTAATCAGGAGCTCTGCAATTTCAGTATTTGCCCAATAAGTAATATTAAGGGGGACCTAAATTTTGTTGTTGTTTCCAGTGATACAAGAAAAAAAAAAGAAAACTCTAGAAGAAACTCCCAGGGCCCCCATCTGTGACGTACACCAGCAAAAGTGTAGAGTTCATCTGCATGGTGCACTAGCAAAAATACAGCATGTGTGGAAGGCTGGAGAGAGATGCCCGGTCAGCACCTGGCCTGTCGGCAGGACCCAGGCTGCCAGCTTAGCTGGGATCCTTTGGAAATCCTAGAGTGGTTCCCAGTAGTGGCACTTCAGTACCTGCAGTGCTAGCAGTTCATTGTGCCAGGGTCTGCTCTACACTGCTAATTACAGATTGAATTGGTCATTTGGGTTTTTGGTGCTTCACCCATTTATGAGTTCTGCGGGTTTGATAACACGGAGAGGCCAAAATTCCTGTTGGTGCAGAGTTGTGAACTGGCTGTGTAGTGCAAGGCTCCTCTTTGCCCTCGCTGCACTAGAGAGCCAGCACTGGGACCTGGTTGTTAACTGGAGACATGTGTCTGTGGTCTGTGTGGTGATCTGGATCCCCAGAGAGCAGGTCTTGCACGC
Organism: Lophotriccus pileatus; assembly: GCA_035583135.1. Classification (NCBI taxonomy): domain Eukaryota; kingdom Metazoa; phylum Chordata; class Aves; order Passeriformes; family Tyrannidae; genus Lophotriccus; species Lophotriccus pileatus. The sequence goes on from JAWWES010000024.1 coordinate 7,244,871, forward strand.
CAATTCTCCTCCAGGCAGCCATCCCACGGAGATTTCTCACACCCCAGGGCAGTGAGCTGCAGGATCAGCTCACAGAAACCTCCTTGGCTGCACTCAGCCAGCTCTGCAGAAGCTGTTGTTCAAGGAAAATATGACTATTTTCTTTCTGTCTACCTTATTTCTAGTGAAACACTCTTAAGTGTTCCATATTGTTAGCACCTCAGTTTTTTAATGTATTATTTATAATGTAAATCATCTGGAAGAATATAATTGAATTATTTTTTAAAGTTTTCAGAAAACACTGCAAAATAACTCAGCATAGCTAACCACCAAGCTCCAGGATTTAAACTCTTTGGTTTGTTTTCCGGGGTTTTTGTTGTAAAGTTGCATCTCTTTTCCCATATAAATCTTACCTATGAACATAGGATTTACCACGTTCCACTCCCGCCAGCATGCATAACTCCTGACCCTCGTGGAGTTAAATCCTGGAGCAGGGCAGACCTGCAAGTTTTGCTTTAGTAGCAGGTGACATTTAAATTGCTCGAGTGACAATTTATTACAAGTACAGACAGATTTGTTTGAATTGATCTTCTTAAAAGAATTTTAAAATAATACAGACACGATTCCTATAATAGCATCATCTACGTTGAAGGATACATGTTTTTCATATATTAGTGGCCAGATGCTGTCTTTAGGGAATGTGATGTTCTTATTTGAGCTAATAAAGTGCCACCATTAAGCAAAACAACTCTGACAGTATTGTGAAATTTGGAGCTGGAGCACTGTATTTTCATAGTATAATAACAAATGTGGCTTTCTGGTTTGCTCAGTACTAATTATATAAGCATTTAACATATGCATGAAAAGATCTTTAAAGCTGCAGAATATTATGGGATTTTATTTTTTTTAACCTCTAAAATAACTTACTGTACGTCTAGCTTTTCACCCTGCTTCCCTTTTAACTTGAGTTCTTGTACTACAGAGAATGTAGGCCGGTTAGTCACACCAGCTAAAAAGTTAGAAGATACAATACGTCTGGCAGAGCTGGTAATTGAAGTCCTACAGCAAAACGAAGAGCACCATGCAGAGGTGAGCTGCGGCGCCCGGCGAGGTCATGTCCCCCCCCAGGTCTTCAGCAGGCTCTGGTGGGAGCCTTGTATATTTGTGTGATGTCTTCCCACCTGCTGCTGGGTTCTCTCCTTTAAAAGCCAAAAGTGTTCTTAAATAATGGTGCTCGAGTACGATGAAGGCAAAGTACGGTTCAGGAGGAATGTGTTTTCAGAGGGGAGAGAGGGCTGAAGGAGGAATGAATTAAGTTGTACTCTCCTCAGTGTCAGTCTGCAGCCTTTCCGACAGCACTGGAGCTGAATCTGGCCAAATAATTCACCACCAACTACATACAAGAGCCTGTCCACTTGCCAGAAAGGTTGTGTTTCCAAGGAATGAGCTGTGTGTGTGCCTCCAGCCAGCATGAGCAGGGTCCCTGCAGCAGCTCCTGCTGTCCAGAGGGAAGCAAAGAAAACAAGAAAACAGAACACTTCTCCTTTCTGTCCCTTTCTGAGCATTCAGGTTTCCCTGGGCCCCTAAAACACATGATTAACTCGCCTGGTTTCATGTTGGCCTCTTCTGTCTTGGCCTGTTGGGAATACCTCAATTACTAGTCTTGGAGGTTAGGCTGAATTATGCTCAGTTACTTATTATTTGGGTTATCTAAGGCCTAATACCACTCTTAACTCTTCAAAGCACTTTAACGGAAAAATTAATGTTCTAAAACCACTGAAACCGTGTCATAGTCATATATAGACCAGAAAATCGTGAGGCTTGATCCTGGAAACACTTGATCCCACAGGCAGCTGGCATGGCTGGCTGCAGCAGTCCTGCTCTCAGCACGTCAGGACATTTCTGCCCAAGCAGGTGATGTTACACATCCATGTAAGTATTTGCAGGATTGAGCCCTGAGTTCTCTGTAAATCTGGTACTCTTGAGTATGTATTGAGAAGTGAATAAGTTTAAAATTCAGAGGGAACAGTTATTGTTTGTGATTGTAGGTATTATAACACTCATTCACTATTTTCTCTTTTACTTCCCGTCGATACATATATCTATATATACTCACTATATTTTGCGTTAAGAGCATTTGATAAATAATTTCACAATCACCTAGAAATCATTCTGGTGTGTATTAAATTTACAGTATAATTTTACTTGTTGATAATACACAACAATCCACAAAACCCAACTGATGCCTGACTGCATATTTAAATTTCCTCCCTGTTTTTCTACTGTTCATTCAATCTTGGATGATCCTGGCAGGGGAAAGAGGTATGTGACTAAACCGAATGAAACGAGTCACTCCTGTCATATTCCGTGCATGCCCTCTCAGTGCCATGTTTCCTACTGGGATTTTACCCGGGTTGCCCTCGCTTCTGTAACTTTGACCGAGGAATGTAACAGCAACTTCGAGTCGGCTGCTTGCAGGGCTGGTAGCCTGACACAGGAGGGTAAATGTGGCATAGCAGTCCAGTCCATGCATGCAGCAGTGGGTATATTTTACGAGCGCTGCAGTTACATCCCAACACAACCCTACCTGCCTGGACTCGCTCCTCAGCCTGTTGTTACCTGTCGTTTGCATTCACCCGACCTCTAGTACACTGTGGTGGAGATGGACTAAGTACTACACGAGTGCCTAGAATGGTAGTGGTCTTCCTCTGGTTTTGTCTGTATGTGCCTTGTACTGGATATACAGTATTTATATGTAGAGAGAGAATATATGGGGTGAAGAGTGAAATAAACATCATTTTCACAAAAGCAACGGGTGCTCAAGAGCATTGCACTTGTGCACAAACTGTTTTATTCCACTCATCACCAGCACAGGCTGGATGTACAACCAGCTGGGAAGAAGCTGTTTTTTAAAACACAGGTTATTTGGAAAAGAGTAGAGTTCTAAAGGAAGTGGTTGCAGGGCCAGTCGCGCTCAGCCAGCCTCGCTGCCAAGATCACCAGGAGGAAGGCTCAGAACTGTTCTCCAGCATCTTTTGTGTCACAAGGTTTTGATTAGAGACAGAAGGTTAATGCCAACATGGATAGGAGGCATATCCCGGTCCGTTGTTCTGAACAGTGACCTGGAAGAGTGAAATCCATCTCTCTCCAGAGCCCGGCGCACTGTCGGTGCGTTATTGAATCCCTGTCCTGAGGGTGGCTGTGGCATTTCAGCAGTGCACAGGCAGCTGGCCAGCTCTCTGCACACTTTGAATTGCACCCAAGGAAGAGAGAGAAGAGGCTGGGTGGTTTATCACTGATTTTTATCATGCGTTGTAGCCATGTTATGCTGTCACGGTGCAATGAGAATTGCTGAGGCTTTGCACTTCTTTTTTTTTTCCCCCAAATAATTCCAAGTGACTTTTTTTTTGACATGTGGAGAACGTTTGACCTACGAGGTGCAACTCTGTGGTGTACTTTGGATATTGAGCAGAAAATTAAGTTGCACTGCTTGCTGAAGAAATGCCTTATTTTACTGAAAAACAGCAGTTTTGCATTTAAAACATGCTCCATTTTCCCTACATGGACATCCAGGCAGATTCCTTAATGAGAAAATAATACTCAGAGCATGGAAAATGTTCAAAAATCATTACAAGAGGAGTACTGTGTCTAGTCAGTTGGGTTTGCCTTACCCATGATGAGAAGGAAGCAACCCAGAACAGACAGAAATGCAGCAGAACCCATGTGCCTACGTCTGTGATCTGGGAGCGGGAGGTCTCTGTCATTGTGTCATCTCTCCCATCAGATGTCTCCTTGCTCCCCTTTCCCTTCCTCTGGATGACTGATGACAAATGCCAGAGACAATGCCATTCACCTATTTTTAAACTTGTGTTTTCTCTCTCTATGTATACATATGTGTATATGTATATATGTATCTTAACTCCTTGAGGTCATACATATATACATGTGTATCCATGTGTAAAATATACAATAATAGGTGTGTTTGGCTAGAAAGCACACTTTTTCTTTCTCCTGTACATTGTGATTTAAGCAAAGCAGGTAAGTAGATGGTAAATAAATGAAGTGTTACCATCTTGAAGATTTTTTAAGTACGTTGTTACCTCTCCCACCGCAGGAAGGTTCTGCTCACTGAAACTAGGGAGGAGGTTGAGGATTCTGACATAAGTTAGAGATTGTGTAGAGATGAAATTTGACTTTTCCAGCAAAAGGAGAAACTGTACTGGTTTGGGCATTTTATTTTTTTTTTCACCAGTGATCACATGCTTTTCTTCATAATTTCTTTTTTAAAATAGCTTTTTTTTTTTCCCCTTTTTGGGGAAGCAGGTTTTTGTTGTGGGACTCAGAAGCATTTGTGTTGGGATTTGTTACAGAAGATATTCTTTGGCCTCCTCTCTTTTCCTTCCCCCCAAAATCCCAGTTGCTGTTGGCCCTTTGTACCGATCGCTCAGTGCCCGCAGACCTGTGGGCAGTGTCTGGTGGGTGACACCGTAGCAGGCTCTGGGCAGGCAGAGGCACAGTCAGAGGAACCACATCAGAGCAAGGACAGCCCCAACACCCTCCTTGAAAACCACAGCCAAGTTTTGCTATCTTAAAGAGGACCCTCCCATTGCTCAGCGCAGCTCCTTTCCCACCCGCTCTGGGGAGAAGGTTGGAGTGGGCATCGGGACCAGACTTGTGTCATGACATTTTTGTATCCTGTGTGGTCTCACAGTGGTTTGATACCTCCTGATGTGGCACTTGCAAGCATTCAGCCATGTACTTGGTTGGACACCAGCAGCAAATGTGGGAGAAGAGCTGAAGAGCTGCTCAGCCTGCTCAGCCCCGTGGACTCCCCGCAGCAACTCGGCAGATGCCCAAGGCCTCCACCACCTCTGCCACTGAGCCTGCTGAGCACCCCCTCAGCAGTGCTGAGCAGCTTCATCTGCGGGCCTGGGGCTGGGGACAGTTTGCAGACAGAGCAATGTGCTGTAGCCACCTTGTCCCCATGCCATGATCACAGGGACACTCACCTCCTGGCGGTGCCACTCCGGGCACAGGCAAACGCTGAAGCTGTGCCTTCATGGTACAGCCCACCTCATCCACATCATCACCCCCATGACAGGGCAGGCCCAATCTAAGGTTAGCTTAGGATTTAGGTGGTTGTTGTGGTTATTTTGCATCTTGAATATGCTCTAGGATCAGAAAGCTGAGTGCAGTGCTCAACCTATCCATGTCTTCACATCAGTTTTATATCAACTGATGGAATAATGGCAGGGCAGTGTCAGTCTTCATTGTATTTTGGGAGTACAGAAGAGTGGACATAGTCACAAAGACTCCGTGCCAGTATCGTTGGCAGCTGAGAAGTTGGGACAAAACAGGAAAAATGAAAAGGGTCCATGGCAGTAACCTGATTTGGGGGTGCTGCTCCCTCCCCATGGCCAAGTGAACCAAGTGAACCAGCAGCTGGAGTTGTGCTGTGCACATCAGTGCAGCTCTTCATCAGTGAATCAAAACTGAACCCTGAGAGAGTGAAAGCCCATTCTGCTTATTCATGTCTGCTAAAATCTGCAAAAAATGCCCCTCCCTGGCTGGCAATTCCTCTTCAATGTTATCTCCACTCTTGTGCCTGTGATAGAAGTTTCTTTTTCTCGCAGAGTGCCACAAAGCTATTCCTTAGATCCTTTAAGTCACTGAGTAACTTCCTGTCACTTCAAAATGACAGCACATGGTCCTGTCTACAGCACTTCTCATATTGCATGTTCCCAGCCAGAAGTGGCTTCTGAACACGCATGCATGCGTCCGCAGCATTCACATCTGAGCCGTGTATGATGTGAATGTCGCCTCAGAGAGCCCGCACAGCCGATTTTAAGGACCCACGTGCATGAGAATGAGTTACTTCACTGATATTTTTTGGTTTTCAAGTTTAGACAATTTTTTCCTGCCTCTGTGAAAATACAGGCTTGCCATAGATATATATATATTTTTTTTTTACCTTGGCATGTTGACAGTAGAGCTTTGTAATGAGTTCCTAATCAGTAGCATCATGAAGGTGGTAGTGTCTTTCTATGGGCGTGTATAGCTAACCATGTAAAATGAACAGTGCTGCAATAACTCTTACTGGTCATGTTAGAAATATCTTTAAAGGAAAGTGTGAGTGATTTAGGACAGATTTTAATGTCTCAGGCTTGTAGTTTTTCAAGACAAACGGAAGTAGCAAATCCAAGTAAAATTTAAACTGTTGAAAAACACAGCAGAAACCCCACAAGCACAGTGAAGAAACTCCCAAATTTCTATACTTTAGAATAAGAATTAGTTGATTTTTTTTCCTGATAATTAGCATCATCACAGATGAGTGAAGTCATTTATTGTAAATTGAACAGATGAAACCTTTTTTGCCATGTTATAGCTGTGTGCGTTTACAGTGGAGCTCTGAACAGATCCTCTACAAGAAACCTTTATCTTAGAATATCTTGAATATTCTGTGATTAGCACAGCCCATGCAGGCTAGCACTCCAAAGCACTGTTCTCTTTACAATAAAGGTAGTTTCCATGGGATGCACTTTAATTTATTTTTGGAGACATGCGGCCTAACATCTTTCTCTGTGCTTTCTTAGAACTAACACAATTCTTTATTATCTTTTTCTACCAACTCTGAAGGCCTTTGCTTGGTGGTCAGACCTAATGGTTGAGCATGCGGAGACCTTCCTGTCACTGTTTGCAGTGGATATGGATGCTGCGTTAGAGGTGCAACCCCCAGACACCTGGGACAGCTTTCCGCTCTTCCAGCTCATAAACGATTCCCTCCGTAGTGACTGTATGTATTGTATTTTGATCGTTTCCTTTTCAGTGAGTGGGCGGCTCAGGTTACTGATAATGCTTTCAGCCTCTCTCTACTGCACAGAGAACTGAGATGGGTAGAGATTTGCAGTGCATACTCCTTTAGCAGCAGCTTGATTTTGTTCCCATTGCCACTAGAAAAAAAAAACCACACAGACACCCATTAAATCAAATACCCCAGTCGAAGGTGAGAAGTTGAACTTTTATTTTGCTGCTTCTTCTCAAGTCTCTTGGTAATGGCTGCCTGATAAGCAGGGAATTAGGTACTCTATCTTGTTGTCATTAAATGTGTGTGTCGTTTTATATGTGTGTACTGCATTTATTTAGCATGAAGTAAACCAGTCCCTGCTTTAACATTTTATTGAAGGGAGGAAAATATTAAAGTAAATGGAAGCAGGAGTAGTTCAGAAGAAGAGTGCTTCATGAAATAAGACTCTTCTCTAAAGCATGTGGGCCCATGCCTTAAAAACCTGTGTGAGGATTTGGCACTTGCCGAGTGGTCCGACCGCTCCCCAGGGAGCTGGTGGCAGAATTGGCATTGCCTTCAGCCAGGTCCCAGACCAGGAGCCCAGTTAGTTTTCTAAGGCCACATGAAAGAATCCAGGGACTGATCCTCAGAGAGCAAGTTCCAGCATCACGGTACTGAGTAAAGAAATTATTTTCCCACCTGCTAAAGCCATAATGTTTGCCATGCTGTATTTCTTACACCTGTTTTATTCACAGGAAGTAATAATGTCTTTGTAAGCTTGACATTAATGGAAAAGAAGATTCGTTGTCTATTTGTTTGGAGTAAGAAGTCATTCCTGCTGTCTGTGTCGTGAACTTTGGTGCCTGATGCCAGCTCCTGTTATGTTCTTGAAGTTTTCCTGTTTGCTGACAAATTTGTTGTGTGATGAAGTGCCACGCTGTGGTTTGTTACAGAGGTTTTAGTAACAGTAGTGTCTTACTATACTTTTATTTATCTATTCTAGATAATTTGTGCAATGGAAAATTCCACAAACACCTCCAAGACCTGTTTGCTCCACTTGTTGTTAGATATGTCGATCTGATGGAGTCCTCAATTGCACAGTCAATTCACAGGGGCTTTGAGCGGGAGTCATGGGAGCCAGTAAAGTAAGGAAACCTCCTTTGATACAATTGGAATTTGGGTGCAATGGATGGAGATTCATACAGAGATGAATTAGCAAACATTAGACTGGACATGCAGAAAGTGCTTTAGATTTTCTAGTTTAATGCTAAAAATAGAAGGCCTGATCTCTTCAGGGTTTTCAGGCTAATCAGGGAAATGGTACTGGTTTTTTGAAATGCGTTGCTGCCTCAGTTTGAACTGTGTGTCTTTGGACAGGGAAGCATGAAAATGGGAAAACCTTCTCAGCTGGCATGGCTTTTTGGATCCCATTCTAAAAGGCCTTTTCCAGTGATGCTTTTGAACTCGAGTAGCTGCTTTTCAGAACAAAAAAAACCTCGCTTCACTGTGTTCAGTCCAGCCCTATAACCTGTGTGAGTCATTGCTGTACTTATTCTTCCCAATACTCATTTTTTCCACCCACCCCATGGGAGGATAGTGCAGCATGTGCCTCTTGCATCAGCCTCATGGCTGTTAGCTGCACTTGTCCCCGTGTTCAGGGCAGCTTTGCCTGTCCCAGCTGCCTTGCCTGTAGAATTAGACGTGCAGAAACTGAAGTGAGTCAAGCAGACTCATTTCTTACATTTGGAAAGCTAGGAGTTCACCAGCAAGAAATTGGGAGCCTGAGAAAAACCCAAATTGAACTCAAGAGCTGGCGAATGATAAAAATGTGACATGTGCTTTGGATTACTGTTGTTATTTCACAGGTTTTGAAGCATTGCTGAACCCTGTCATGCTTGCTCTATAAAGCCAAGTCAGATCCTACAAAGGAAAATAACTGACTTTTCCTTCTAATAAAGTTATTAAAATAGAAAGATTGACCCTTTGCAAGCAACATGAGTCTGGCAGTGCCTCAGACCAGGAACTGGGACCAAGTGACCTCTGGAGAGACTCTTTTCCTTGCTTTTTTTGTGATTCTCTAGGCAAAGTGAAGTGGCACTGCACTCTCAGAGGTTGCTGTATAAAAGAACGTGTGGTCTTTCAGGGCTTTTCACACCAAATATGTTCCGTTTACAAGGAAAAGAGATTTTGTTCAGCAGCCAGCCTCCCATATGCAACCTGGAGTCTGAGTACCCAGGTTTTTTCCTTTCTTTCTTGTGCATCCTCAGCATCCGTAAGGATTCTGCCTGCCAAATCTCAGACTTTTTCTCGACACCTGATCATCCCCTCTGTTTTGAGTGGGGTTAAGTGGCTGGCATTCAGGAGCCTCTCTCACTTTCCATTTGCTGTCTTTGGTCTGCAGGCTAACAGGATTAAAAATCCTAAAAAATCTTGTTTCAAATAAGCAGATGTGACCCAGAAAACATACAAGAAATAGATCTTTCGAGTAGGAGAATGCCATTTTTACAGCCACTCCTTCAAGCAGAATTGCACTTCGAAGTTAGCATTAACTTCAGTTTCAGAGCTCTGCTTTAGTAATGAATGTGTTTGTATTTCCTTGTCTGTTATGAAACAGAGGGAGTTAATCCTGTGTGCTTGTCCACCTGGGTCAAGCACTCAATAAACAATTCATTTTGCTTTTTTATTTTATCAGAATCTGTCATCATTTTGGTGTTTTGGAGCTTACCTGTAGATGCCCATAAGTACTTTGATGTGGTGCTTGCCTGTCAGAATGCTTTGTCCCTGTGTGGGTATGCCGTCATCTATCATTTCAAAGTTATCTTTGATAGTTATAAAAGATCTTTTCTTAGTTCTCTTGTGATGGTTCTTTCCTTCTGGAGTTCCAGTTACAGAGTGCTTTGAGCATTGCATTTCCAAGCAAAAGCCCAGGATTGACTCTTTCTCTTACAGGCTTGGGTATTTAAAAGATTTCTTCCATCAGGAAAGTGGGTGCTTTCCACAAGAAGCTTCTGTCCATCTGGTGAAAAGATGCACTGTGGGGTTTTTTTTCACTGGTTCATATTTTGTTCTTGTGTCTCGCACACAAAAGTGCGAGTTGCAAATGCTGGCTCAATGTGATGTGACCCGGTGAAGGAAGGCACCAGTGTGTGCCAGAGGGTGGCACATACAGTGCAAAGGAAAAGAGGAGTGTCATTCCTGGGATCTTATGACACTTTTGATGTTCTGTTCAGAACTAAATGTTAAGGCATCTTCATCTTTTGCCTCCTGGGCAGGCCACCTGCTCCTCTTTGTCTGATAGACAGGGAACTTGCAGAGAAACTCAGGTTAGAGACTTACTTTGTTTGATTTGCCCTCCTGTATCTACTGTCTTCTTCTCCCCCCACATGTCCATACTGCAGCACAGTTGAATTTTTGGCCATAGATTCTCAAATAGTTTGGACCAGCCAATTCCCATCTGAATTGTGACCTCCTATTGCCACCTCTCCAGAAAAGCATTTTGGAAATTGGGAAACACCATACTATGTTCTTCCAGAGCTTTTCTCTGCTTTGAAGGAAGACCTTCAGGTTGGTCAGCAAAGGCAAACCGTCATGGCCGTCTGTTCCACCAACCTTCTTGTTGTCCTGCTTTGGATCTCTACAGTGCATTGTGAGAAGGAAATCTCATTATCTCCTGTTAACCAAGAAATTATTCCACAGCACAGTCTTTTGAAAGGGTTTCTCTATGCTCATGCTTGCAATCAAGGCTGAAATATGTAGCCCTCCATAACCTGACCAGATGGCAGTTTGCAAGCATGTATTTCTTCTATTTTCATTGCCGAATACTCTGCACCTTATGCTCCGGGAAGTTAGGTACAGAAATCACTAACAGTGAGAGAGATACTGTTAAGTATTGAAAAAGTGGGGGGGGGGAAAGAAGCATGGATATAATGTGCTCATGAGGGCTATATAATCTGCCTCTGCAGAGCTGCTGAGTTTGCAGGGGGTCCGTGCCCTATAGCTAGAGCAGCTGGTGTGCTTGTATGAATCCACGGAGAGAAATGTGGAACACTTGTCCTTCGCGCAGTCATCCAAGTATGCAGGATACAGAGTAGGTCTGTTCGCTGGTGAGTTGAGAGGTCTTGGAAAAGTAGGGTTTGCAGTGGGATTTTTTTTTTTTTCATTCTAGCTTCTGAGAGAACACTGATTTATCTCGCAGCCAACAGACACGTATGTGTGTGTGTGTGTGTGTGTGTGTGCGTGTCTCTGTGTGTGTGTCTGTGTTGAAAGATCTTTTTGAGCAAATGCTAAAGCCGGTGCAATGACAACCAGTTTCAGTGGCTTGACTAAGATGTTACTCATTGACCCAGGGCTGTCTCTAACGCACTGTAGTCCTGGCTTTAGCATCTTTTAATTGCTCACTAACCCTTTGCAAACTATTTATAAATGTATCGTTAATATAAATGTCAGAATTTGAACAATAGGATTATATTAATCACTTTATAAGGTTGTACAACTACAAAATGCCAATGGAAAATGTTTCCCCTTAAAAGAAGCACCGCTGTAGTGAAAGTGAGTATTTTTGTTACTATTCTGGGTGTCAGTCACAGGAAGAGCACAGATTTGACTGCCTACTTCACTATCAAGCTCTTTGCTTCACATCAAGGCTTTTGTGAAAAGATTTGCTCTTGAGCATTTGCTCAGCCTCAGCAGTGAGGTTTTAAGTGTTTGTAGGGATGGAAGAGACAGGCGTTTGCATCTTCCCTCACTAAATCATTTCAGGCATCCCGTAGGAACTGAGCATTTAAGTATGTCCAAGAGTCTCATTTAGCTCTATTCTGAACCCAGGAGACAGCTCAGTAAAAATAGTGTGAATTTTTCTGCCCTCCTTTCATTACTGGGGCAGCTCTACAGGAGCAGCCCCGGTGCAGTTGGACGTGTTCTGTGTGATCGGTGCTGCAATACCGTGTGAGCGTTGGGATGTTGTCCAGGGGGGACATTGCCAGTCTGTTTGCACTGAGAATTTCCCAGCAGACAGTACAGGTGAAAGCCATTTTCACAGCTAACAGACACAAACGGGGCTGAGGCAGAAGAAGCCAAGAAAAACAAGCGGTGCAGCTCCAGAGCGTGCGTCTTTTATCAAACATATCAGGATCCAGTCCTGAAGCTGAGTCGTCTTAAATCAGACAGCCCTCATCTTGTTGATGCAAATGCCCACATTCCCTGCCTGATGGCTGAGGTTATATTTAGCCATCTATATTAAATAGACATGGCTGGCTTCTAGAAACGGTTTTTCATCTTGGACCTGTAGTTTTATGGTCTGAGCAACTGCAGGCTTTATGGAACATTTGTTGGTAATATTAATCATTTTTTACAGGTCTTACTGCAACTGTTAGTCAGATAATTAGATCAGTTGAACCTGCAAAACTGTGCATGTCAATTCAGGAGAATATTTTTTAAATTAGTTACTGTATATTAACATAATATACTCCATTATTTTGCTGTTTTGTTTTAAGAGTACTAACTTATTCTTGCAACATATTCTTGCATCAGCAAAATAATGTGTTGTATAAAAGAAATATGTTTCCGTGTGAATATAGTATACTGTTTACTCTAGAAGTCATATTTTATTAATACAGTGTTTTTATTAATATAACACTGTCACTTCTTGAATTTTAATATTAAAACCAAAGGTCTTCTGATTTATGTATTTACCATCTGGCTAAGTTATTTAAGTTGCTTTTCCTTATACATTTATATGTTGTCCACCTCTTGCTATTTCTTTATTCATTCCATATCAGTATCTAACCACATGCACTGCCAGTTCTGAAGATTTAACACTCTCTCAATCACTATGGAGTCTGTGTCTCATTCAATAGTCATATCATCTTATCAGCAGATACAGTATGAATGGAAACAATGGGCATCTTTGTGATGGTAGTGAATTCTCCTGTCTGCTTATTGCCTGACGAATACAATAAGCAGATAGAAGGAAGTAGAATCTTATAAGAAATATCTAAACAAAAAACAAAACAAAACAAAAACAAACAAACAAACAAAAAAAACCCAAAGAACATAGTTATGGGGTTTTTTCCACTAGAAAAATACTTTGATTTGTGATTTTCCCCCTCCAACAAGGGATTTTAGTCACAAAGAGAGAATAAGAATGAAGCATATTCCCAAATACTTGCCACCAATGACAGGCTGAGCTCTTGCAGAGATGTGGTTAACATGGTCTGTTGCATTAGGAATTATTTATTCAGTGCAGCCAGCTCCATTCCATCACTTTGCAGTTTGATACATGAAACTTGTAGTAGGAAATGAAGTTCAAAATATGGCTCAGGAAGGTTGCTAAGATTTGAATATGCCTTGAAAGACATAGTGTATAATTTGACAGTTTCCTAACAGTCCAGTTTATTCTGCCTGTACAGTAACTAATTTAATCCAGGGGAATGGGAGAGAGCTCTAGAGATGGCATATCCTGATGCAGTCACTAAGAGCAGGGTGCAGGCAGAAACAAGACATTCTTTTGAAACTGACCTCTCTTCTGTGAGCCAGGAGACCTGGGAGCTGGGTAATTGAGTTTTATCTTTTGCTGATTCCCAAATCCCGTTATGTTTCTTATTTTGCATATGAACTATAACTGTGATGAGATACCCGTTAAAACAGAATTAGACCAGTTATAACATATAAAGACCTAACACACTGAAATATGTCAGGGTGGACTCCAAGCTTCGGGCATGGAGTTCTGTTACAGACACCTTGTCTCAGGGGAGGATGTTACATTAAATCAACACACTCACCCACTTTGGTGTAACAGTTGCACATCTGAAAATACTGATTGAGTCACGATGCCCAAGTACACATGCTTCATAAATTAACCTTTGAATGTCTTAATCACCTCATGGCCCATTTCCAGCCAAGAAGCAGTCACATACCAGTCCTGGATTTATTTATGAAGTGCAGTTTATTCACAGTGCCCATATGAGGGCTGGACAACCTGCAGGACCCATTTTTTTCACAGCCAGGAATGCAAGGGAGGATCAGGGCACAGTCCTCACTGAGGAAGAACCTTGTAGTTCACTATTTCATCACTCCAGATTAGCCCTTCTTTGTTATTTGTAGGGCCTAAGACAAAGAGAGGTTTTGCAGAGAAATCCCGACTCTACTGAATTTAGTGGCAAGATCTGTTCATTATTTCAGTTCCTAGTTCCTCAGCAGATCTCTTAGTTTAGCTCTTTCATCCAACCTAAGTGTGGAAGAAGTGAAACTCTTACTTACAAGAGAGATTTTTTGGAAGAAAGGCTGCTCTCAGCACTTTGAAAGGGTATCAGGACTTGAAGGTGGAGTTATTTTCATGGGTGTTTGAGTACTTTTTTAATTTGCTACTTTGTGATTCTTCTTTCCATTCTGGTTTGTTTTGGGTTTTTTTTTTAGGAACCTGCTTTTTATCACAGACTGCAAACTTAGTACACTTAAGCTTCCATACTCATGCTTCTTTCTGAAATGTTTTGCTTTAGTTTTTTAACTGTCCTTGTGCTGTGAACTTTGCAGATTTGTTTCTGAGTGTCATGTGCTTCTGCTACATCGGCATTGTCACTGTTATGGTATTTTTTCTTTCTGTCTGTTTCTTCCACAGGAGTTTAACAAGTAATCTGCCCAATGTGAATCTACCAAATGTGAATCTCCCTAAAGTACCAAATCTACCAGTTAACATCCCACTAGGCATCCCACAAATGCCTAGCTTTTCTGCACCGTCATGGATGGCTGCTATTTATGATTCTGAGTGTGTATTCAGTTCAAATTAGATCTCATTTAAATTTAAAGTAATCTTGGCATGGATATGTATTGTTTGTTTCTGTGCATTACATAAAACTTTAAAGAGTGATACAGTTAATTAGACATTTTCTGAATGAGACACTAGTGAATTTCTGGCATGTGTATTTTGAGGGTTTTTTTGTATGAATCTTGAAAATTTGTCTCAACTCCCACTGAGAGTTTGAGCAAGTATCTTGCTGTACAGAATAGCTGTCAATAAGGGGCCATGGTTTGAACAACATACAAACCACAGAACTTACAATGTGACATTATGTGTCTCAGCAAAGAGTTTTGTCCAAAAGAGAAGATGAACCAATTTTAATGCCAGTCAACCAATTTCTGTGGACCAGATGTAGATCTAAAAGTGAATTTTATTTAATGCAAGCTCTGCATTTCCCAGATAATTTTTATATTGATTTTGATGAAGCAATCTAAGAAAGAGGAGCACCCTGCAATAGTTTTTATTCATGTTGGGGGAGGCCCCAGAGAGCAATTAAAGCTCCATATCCATCATTGCTGCCTGAATAATGCCATGACCGACTGAAGAAAGATATTTCAATATGAGCTTTAGATCATAGCTTAGAAAATCAGGCACAGTGTCACAGCAGTCAGCCTGTAGGAGCCTTTTGCTCTGTGCTCCCACCTCCCTGTCCAAGTGTCCCAGGGTGCATGTGTGGAGCTCAGGGGGAACATACCACAAAACCTCAGCACAGATTAGGCAAGTTGTCTTCTTGTAGCAGATTGCCCTTAGAAGTCCTGTCACTGAGCAGTGTGGAGGGTGGTACACAGTGGGCTCAACCCAAATCTCATCATTTGAGGTAGCTCATCTCCCAAGATGTACTCACATGGAAACACATCTTGTCAATCTTCCTTCTAAATTCCTGGAGCATTGTTTAGGGTTGGCATAGGGTCTTTTCAGCCAGCACTGTGGTGCTTTCCTCTACCCTCTCACTTAAAAGATAATACTGAAGAACCCCCTGAAGAACCAAAACTCCCCCTTCAGTGTTACTGGAACACCTTCAATTACATCTACACCTGGAGTCCACCAGAATGTTTCTGTCACTAACCTGGCGCAGGCGGGATTGCAGAGCACTGGTAACAAATCAAAGTAAACCAAACACTGATGTGAGATTTTTTTTTTAATACATTTTAAAAGCTTTTAAAACATTAGCATGGTTGTTTATGTTTCAAAGCCATACAACTCATATTCATGCTAAGATAGCTATATTAAAGGCTAGCTTAGGCAGTTGTCTGTAAAGAGTACTTGAAAGTTTTAATCTTTCTCTGTGCATGCTTTGTGGTATTGCCCTTGAAAAGATAAGAATCATGTAATGACAGAAAATTGGATAATTCCTCTGAAAATGCTTTAGAATCAATGGTATACTGCAAGCTGCCTGAGTGATTAGAGTAATTGTGGTGCTTACAAGCAAAATAAGAACAGTGCATTTTGGAAATTAATATACTATATTGTTTACTTGGATGGAGCCCTCATCAAAAGTGAGAAAAAGACTGAGAATAATATCTTTAAAATTTTGAAACCAAATGGATGTGATAATATTGCTGTTGTAGTAAATACCAATTACTATATTTGTACACATTAAATCACTTAAAATGAAAATTTATGCAGTTCCAAAACTGGGTTTAGACTGTTAAAGCTGATTTACACCTAAGCACAGGTTTGAACCAGGCACAACTGAAAACTGGTGGTAGATGAACATGTGAGACTGTTGTACAAACCGATCCCCTGGCTAAAGGAAATGCCTGATTCTTTATCTTTTCATCTCCCTGGTTTCCTTTTACTCACCCTTCCCCTCCATCGAGGACATGTTACCTGTTGCTTAGTGTCAGATATGTTTCTCCTACAACCGAGACGATTCTTTATCTCGTTGACTGTAAGCCCAGGACCCCGCAGGACCCCTCTGGCATGTTGGGACTCCAGTTCTCACCTGGCAGTAGCCCTGTTTGCATTAGCTCTGAGCTCCTCTAGCATTAACTCAATGCAGCTGGCATCTGTCACAATAGAAACACCCTCCCTCATCTGTTTCTATAGATGATGTCAGCACAAGTTGTAATGCATGGTGTGTTAAATATCTTATAAATTACCGTGTTAGCATTAGTGGTATGCGAGGAGGGGGTTGAAACTCTTGAAACTCCCTTGGTAATTGTTCTGGAGAAAAATAAAAAAAAAAAAAAAAAAAAAAAAAGAAGAGAGGGAGAAGGAGAGAGGGAGAGAAAAGGGTTATGGATGCATAAATTTCTCTGCACAAACAGAGCGCAATCCAGTTCTGTATTTTTATTCTGTAAGTGGAGGTTTGAGATATAATTATACTGTGAAAAGAGCTGGTGTATCTACACACTGCAGGACCAAAGACTTCCATCTGGGCCGGGGTATGGGTACAAGAATATGTGCTTGGAAGAGAAATTCAGAGTTTTGTGGCTGACCAAAGTTGTTGCAAAATAAATTTAAAAAAAAAAAAAAAAAAGGAAATTCGTTGTTCTGTAACTGCCTTTGCAAGAAAAGGGTGCAGCAGTCAATCCTGCCAAAACTCCTGGATATGAGCTGTCTAGTGCCCTTAGCTCAATTTACTTACCCCAGTTTTTTTTCAGCTGTTCAAGAGATAAAGCGTGTCCTCGCTCACCACTTGTTAGCACTGTCCCTTACCTGGACACGGGGCCTCGGTGGGGGGACAAGGCAAACTCAAGATATAATTTGGAGGGAGGAGAATTGCATGAAACCCTCAATCTTAATAACTGCATACGGCCTCGTATGACAGTTATTATTGATCAAGGATTTTCTCCCACAATTTCTGGCCTTAATTCTTAATAATCACATACGTTAATGTGGTTATTAACTAAGGCTGAATTTTACCATACACACGTTCCTCCCGTTAATATGTGTAACTCAATGTTGTCTTACTCATCTGGTCTGGAAAGTTTTGTGGGTGATGACAGCAAGGTAGATTAGGCAACTGTATGGTAAAACTCAAAATCCTGATGGTGGAGATGGCCAGCGTTGTCCTGTGTATGAAAACACTGTCTGCCCTACACTTGTTGCAGGAATGGTCTCCACATCAGGTTGCAAAGAGCCTGATGCCACTTCTGACTTTTGTTCTCATTTTGCCCTGCCAGCAATGGATCAGGCACCTCAGAAGATATGTTCTGGAAACTTGATGCCCTACAGACCTTCATTCGGGATTTGCACTGGCCTGAGGAGGAGTTTGGAAAACACTTAGAGCAGCGCTTGAAGCTTATGGCGAGTGACATGATTGAGTCCTGTGTGAAAAGGTGCGTGTCCATGAGCAAGCCAGTCATGTTTCTCACAGTAGCTTACAGAATGCCATGGGGTTTTATGTCTTATTGTCAATGAAATTTCATTTCAGCCACCATTTATTAGTGACCCCAGCCCAGCTCTGGCCAGCAGAGATGCGGTGGAAAGCCTGTTCCACCCTAAAAAGTGGAATTCACCCCATTGCTATGAGTTGTGGACTCTCCTAAGCAAGCACTTCTCTATTGAGACTTTGGAGAGTGCCTGTTCACAGTAAGACAATAAATCACCCATTCTTTCAAGCGTTTTACATAGTTCTCACTTACAGTGCTACAGGTGTGGTCAAGCCTTTGTAAATTCAGTTTAGTGTGATGATGTTGAGTGCTGAAGGCATAGCCCCAGGAAAGATCCCAGCACTCACCTAAAAAACACAAATCCATGATAAAAAAACAAGAAAAAAATTATCAGAAAAAGGGGAAAGTGTGTATCTTGGCACACAGGTTTCACATCTGCTGTTGATTGAGAAAAGTTGTTGTATCATCAGCCACCTTATAGGATAGTCACCTGCAGGTCTTCCAAAACAGAGATTTCTTTTAAAAGCTTTTAGACATACTGGCAGCTGTCATTTTGAAAGCAAAATATTGAGGTTAAATTTCCAATCTCTCCCCAGCAATTTATGTCCATTGGTATCAAAGGTGAATGAGGCAAGAAATAAAGACGAACTATGTATTTCATTGTGCAGAAACTCATAGACAAAGAGATAAACCAGAGGAGAAATGGGTGCCAAATACAGCTGGTACATGTTAGTATTAGCTGCAGTGTGTGATGTGGCTGTTCTGTACCACAGTTTCCTGGCCACTCTGTGAGTGCAAGTGTGGCATTTATTGTCTGTTCCTCACAGCCTGGATGTGCAGTGTCGCCGCAGGGGAAGGCACATTCAGTCCTCGAGATGCACGCAGGCAGACAGGCAACGAGGCTTGCTCTCTCACCATCCTGGAATAAACCCCAGTGCCTTTAAAGTGCAGTGAGATGATGTCTGACATTGAGCAAGTCTCCCTTTATTGCAGCAGCTTGTCTTTGGTCCTGTGTCTGGCACGAACACTGAGCTTCAGTTCTCCTACAGTTGTCAGACTGTCCTTGTCAGGAGCAAACCCAGTGCTCCAGTGCTGGAGCTCTGCTCTCTGCTCTGCTGCAGCATCACAAGCAAAACTCTTATTTTCTTTTTTTGTTGTTTTGTTTGTTTGTTTGTTGGTTTGGTTTGGTTTTTTGTTTGTGTTTGTTTGTTTGTTTGGGGTGGTTTTTTTAGTGGGGGTTTTTGGTGGGTTTTTTTTTGTTTTTGTTTGGTTTGTTGCTTTCTTTTTAACTGGAACCAAGGCCCCTTGGTTCCAGTTATAGCTGCAATGTTCTGTAGAAATCAAACCAGGTTAGCTCAGCTGAGGTAACTGGGAAAAATAAGCAAATTTCTAGGTACATCTGAAGAAGGGTTTGAGTGCCTGGAAGCCAGGGTTGTGTTTTTTTTCCAATTGCCTCAACCTTTCTACAAATGTGTTGCCCCCCTGTAAAAACCTGGCCCAGCTTGTACTGGTATGACTATAAATAATGGTTATGAGCATAAGTAAGTAGGAACATGCTCCTTTCTGCAAGGAGATGGAAAATCCCAAGTCTCCTTGGGTCCTTTCAGTAATTATCAAGATTCTAGTCCCCGAGTCCAGGCTAAATCTGGCACTGGTAATTAAATCAGTTCAAATGCCACTGCTGATGTAAACCAATATGCTGCCTTCCCTATTTATATCACCTGCAAACAGGGCCTGGCTAAGGTTTCTTTAGCAATTTCAGTTTGACACAACATTTTTCTTCGCGTCTGTCTCTGAACTGTTGAATCCATGGAGGAGCCACCCTGCTTTCTGCGCTTGGTTGTATTTTGGGGATGTCAGGAACGCAGCCCTTGCAAGGAAGGCCTGTTAACTAATAAATCCAGGCAAGAAGGACCTATGTACAAACTCAGATCTGATCCCAAGAACAGGAGCTTCACATTTGTAAATGAGTTTTCATTTGCATAACCCTTGGGGGATCATTCAAGTTCAGAGTTATTCCTGAGCTGCAGCTGATATTATTTGTTATTTCTAAATTGAAGCTCCTATGTTAATTTGTTGGCAGATTCTGCCTGATGTGATAATTGTTCTGTGTTAGATTAGATTACTGAACTACCTCTGGAATATGCAGAGGGGCTCCAAAGAAACGCAGGACAATGCCCACCCGCCTGCAGAGCATTCCCATGTTAGAGTCACAAATGCCTTGATATTTAAAATATGACATGGGATCAGATTCTGTAGTTTTTGACCCAATAAAGCTCTTGGTGTATCACAGTTTGTAACTGCCAGGGATGTCAAATTTGTGCTCAGTGAAACCTCAGGAGAGCAGTGAGGTGTGGGCTTGTGCGATGCATGTGTGTGTGCTCATACTGAAAAGACAATTATGAATTTATGAACTTACAAGACAGTTAGGAACTTAGCAAGCAAATACAATCATGGAGACCTAAAAATGCAGTGGTCTGGCAATGTCCTTTCAGTCAAATGATGGAGTTTCTGTTGTTTGTAGTTGATATCAGGAAGCAATAGGAGCTTCCTTTAGTGTGGCAGGCTGTGGTTATAAACCAGCTAATGCAACCAAATTATAGATGTATATTGACACTGCTGTTTGTAACATCATCACACTGTTTATCAAGCATGAGAAAGTCATAGTTTCCCTGAAACCGTTGCACACTTTATAAATAGTGTGTATTCTGGAAAGTGGGTTTCTTTTTAAACTGGAAAATCATTTTTAGTAAATGCACATTTGTAACAATTGTACTATGGTAATACCAGTAGCATTTGGCTTTCTGGCTTCTCAAACTCTTCTCAGAATTGTTTCACATTATTATTATTGGCTTCAGAATGTTTAAAAGCAACTGAAACATCTTTTTCTACTTTGCTTCACAGAACAAGGATCGCATTTGAAGTAAAGCTGCAGAAAACCAGCCGATCAACAGATTTCCGAGTCCCTCAGTCAATATGCACCATGTTTAATGTCATGGTGGATGCCAAAGCTCAGTCAACAAAGCTTTGCAGTATGGAAATGGGCCAAGAGGTAAAAATGCAGGTTCTTCCTTTCACAGCTTTTAAAGGCAATGTCATGAAATTTCCTATCTCCTGTTGTGCTCGTTTCAGAGACGTTGTATCGGTTGTGGATTTAGTCTTCCATAGAGAGTGTGCAGATGAATGTACAGGGTGTTGCTCTCAAATCTAATGAATAGAAACATTCGGAATCCCTGTCACTTAGGAGTGGCTTTTTGCAAGGACTGTGGTATGCATACGGTATCTCTCAAGCTTGGTTGATGCATGATGACCATAATATATTGAGTCATTAACTGCACCTTGGAGCCAGGTGTCGGCAACACACTTGCTGTGTATGACTGTGTTCGGTAGACAAACATAAGGAAAACAGAAGTGCCAAGTTGTTTCTGTGATGCTTGTAAGGAAAAACAAAACCCCACCAAAATGAAGAAATAACTTCCAAAAGTAGATCGAAATTCCAGCTGCTTTGACTTCCTTTTGAATATTGGCTATAATCAGCACATCACTGATCATTCTGGATTTCCAGGTTCTTAATGACTCAAGTTTCAAAACAACAAATCTGTTTTAATGAATTGCTGATTTTTATTTTCTACTGAAGCCATAGTTGCAGGTTGAAGTTTCTGTGAATTGATCTATGAACTAGAAAGAAATGGCAAATTGAAGTAGATTTAATGCATCATAATGATCATTTTGCTCCAGTGGCTTCAAGCCAAATTAAATATTCATATACCAGTCTAGAATAAATTCACAAATACTGTTTGGCTCTCCTATCCTGCTGCTTGTCAGCATTTCCTAGATAAGCCTTTTCACTACAGCTTTCCATGGTCAGATTTTGCAGTGAATCGCTGCAAGTTATTACTGTGGTTTTTTAGTTGTTCACCTCACTTTGTTCCTCTGAAAGGGCTTGCTCCAAAGGCCACTGGATGCAGCAGGGCTCCTTGCCCTGATGTCAGTGGTGTTTGGATCAGATCCAGCTGTTCTTTTTATTTTTCTCATACATATTTCAGTTATGACATTTTATTTGTGACAGTCACCTTGCAAGAGATTTCATACTGCCCCTCATCAGGTTCTCCCCTTGTCCCCCAAGTCAGCTGGGGCAGATCTTGAGTGGGCTTTTGTTGTCCAAGCCTGGACATGAACTTCTCTACCATATTCTGTACCATATTCATACCCATTTATCTCCCTAAATCCCTCAGTCTGCAGCTGCCGCAGCATCTACCTTGGCAGTGCCCTGTCAGCTGGGATGGTCCATGTTTGTGATGCTCCCCACTGCAAACCACCATCAAACCCTTATATTAGCACAGTCCCTGAGAACAGGGAGATTTTGGAGATCAAGCAGACTCTGCTGTCATGACAGAGGAAGCTCACTGTGTTCGTAAAACTGTCAGGTTAAGTATTCACATGTCACAAGACTGGCAACAGGAGCTGTGCCAGGGTATTGTGTGTCCGGGCACTCACTGCTTCTTTCCGTAACGACTTGTGTTGCTCTCAGCTTGCCGCAGTTTCCTCCAAATTCTGAGCATCAGCCACAGTGCACGTTCAGCCTGACTCAGGCTGCAGGTGAGAGGGGAGCAGGCGGTTGTTTCTCAGCTGTTCTGGGCTGCAGTGGAGATTCAGCTGCAAATCTGCCTGTGCTGCTTCCAGAAGGTGTTTGGTACAGCAGCTCAGAGGCAGACGAACTCCTGTGGCAAGCAGCAGTTGCTGGTGCACAAGGTTTTTAGCAGATAGCTGAACTAATAGACCTGTAAAGCAGATGTAAATTATCGGTGCATAAGTTACCATTTAGGGCTTCAGGATTTTATACACACCCCCCTTTTTCTTTTCTTTCTTTTAATGAGTGTTACTACCTCCCCCTCCATTCGCTCGTACCACTCTGTTTTTCAGCTACCTCCATCTCCTCTTCTTGAAGCTGTCTAAACCTGTGTGCTGAGATGGGCAGGCTGAGGAGCGTAAAAGTTCGGATCCTGGGCCGTTACAGCCCAGGAAGGGAGGATCAAATGCCACCCTGCCTATTCCAGTCCCCAGAGGAAATGATGAGACAGTCAGATAGGCAGCAGAGGGATGGGTACCTGGGTTTTCAGCTTGCATCTTCCTCTGTAATTTAGGGAGCTGGGTCTGTGCCTCACTGAGTCCCTCTGTCCCCCTGTCTCTGGTGTGTGACAGCCACACAGCTCGGCAAGGGCTGCTGGCAACTCCACCAGGGAGGGAGAGAAGGGAGAGGGGGACAGACAAACTCACTGACAGGACCATCCATCGGTGCTGCAGCCGTTCACGTGGCTCTTCCAGTCCGTGGTCTCTGTGCAGACAGTTCAACAGCAGCAAAAAGGGCTCACATTGCCCACCACAGTGTTCAGGCAGGGCTGTTCGCCCAGACCTAACTGGAGAAGACATTTTTATTAGAAACAAACCACTGATTTTTCTGACAGTTCAAGATGTACGTGGGCAGAGACTCTCTCAATACCTTACTTGACCTCACTCTGCAGTTTCCCTCCCACCCCGAAGGCCTTCCCTTCCACACTACCTTCAGCCACACTCACTTTAGCAGATACTTGAGTGCATTTTGCGAGCATTACCCTGTGAAACAAACACCCATCATTTCATTCCATTTCCTTGTCTCTAAAGGCAGCTGTTAAAACATTTGGTAAACATACTTTACCATCTTAAATATTTATTTTTCCTCTGAATTTTTAATACATCTAAGGGGATAAATGTATGTATTAAATGTTTCTCAGTTGGTCTAGTATGTTTCTATTTAATATCTAAGGTCAGATGGTCCTTAGAGAAATACAACGTACACACAATCTGTTACATGACAAGGCAAGATACTCATCACATAAAGTCAAGTTGAATCATTGTAGTGCACTGATTATGGATTGTAATAATTGAGCTAATAGAAAGCTGTGATGAACTCGATCCAGAGCGGGGGCTACACTGGGGAAAGCAAACCAGCTCTGTGATCTTTAACCTTGAGCATTTTCTCGAGGAATGTAGAAGGAGCTGTTTAGAATCGCTGGCTTACGAGCCAGGCGTCTGTAAGCAGCACCAGGCGCTCGCTTTCCAAACCGCCGCCTTCTCCGACCCCGTCCTGGCCGAGGCTCGCCTTCCCGAGGTGGAGCTGGGACTGCAGCACTGAGGGCACAGGGTGCACATGGCTGTGGCTGCCCGGGGCAGGACCCTGAGCCTCACAGGCCCTGTCCTGCATGGTCACTGGCCCTGGCACCGGGGCTGACTCTGCCCTGGGGGTTGCGGCTGCAATGGGAATGAGCGCTCAGAGTCCTGCGACACCGCCCTGGTGCATGCATAGGTTCCTCTCCTGCTCTTAGAGCAGCAGTTTTATTCCATCAGGGCTTTTATTTGCTTTATAAACAAGCTTTTGG
The DNA here is from genome assembly GCA_035583135.1 of Lophotriccus pileatus. NCBI lineage: Eukaryota > Metazoa > Chordata > Aves > Passeriformes > Tyrannidae > Lophotriccus > Lophotriccus pileatus. The sequence goes on from JAWWES010000024.1 coordinate 7,269,183, forward strand.
TTGAACATGCATCAGTCGGTGCATTTCACAGTGGATTGCTTTGCACACAGCTAGCCATGTTTGAGTTCAAACTCATGACTTACTCGATGAAAGCCATTAGCTAAACGCTTGGTTGCAAGGTCTCACATACACAGAAAATGCAGTTGCAGGAGGAAAATGTTGTGGGGCAGACACCCCAATATACACACAACCCCTCCTCCATCTCCCCTAGGAAGTCCTGGCTGTGTCTGCCAAGGACATCAGCACCTTCTACCTGTACCCAGCTCTTACAGGTCCTTGTCACCTCACAGCTGCCTTGCAGCTGTGCTGGGAGCAGCCAGATCAATCTGGGAGCTGATAAGGGATAGCTCTGCATTAAACAGATTAATCAAAACTATGATCCCATAAGGGACTGGTATATGTCTTGACCTGCAAAGCAGGACATGGGAATGGGAACTGCCAATGCAAAAATCACCTGCTTGTTCGTGTATGTTTTCCCTGTACGTGGGCCCAGCAGATCGCAGCCTGTGGCGTGGTGGTGCCAGCTTGTCCTCCTGCCCAGGTGAGGCTCTGAGTGCCCCCAGCCAGGCCTTGGGCTGGGACGTGCTGTGCCACGTCCCCCTGCCCTGCCCATGCCGCAGGGATCCCCCAGCACGGCCATCCCCGCGAGGGGTGTGCGGCTGCCCCGATGCCGAACCCTGCCTGTTCGGCAGGTCCCTTCCTCTTGGGAGCAAAACAAAACCATAACAGTGTCAGCAGTCAGCTACAATCCGGCCCCTTCCCACTGTTTTACTGCCTGCAAATCCTACAGGTAGCGATCTCTGGTATTTCAGCGAAAGGAGGTTTTGATCACATTTCATTTTCCATTGCTTATTGTTTCTGTGCATGATGCTGCTGTTCTCATACGTCTCTTTCTTTAAAAGATTTTGGTTTATTTATTGTTTATCTTCATATGTTCTTTTTCCTGTCTTTTGCACTTTCCTCTTTATTTCTGTCCCCAATCATCTGAAAAGTTTGCAAAAGAGTGGGTAAGTGTGTCCTACTTTTATTTTCTTTTTCCCGAATTCCTGTATTAATGTTACTGCCATAGAAAAAAATCCCAAGTGCAGAGCAGTTCAGAGAGTACCCATCAGACACTGAGACCAGCAGCTAGCATTTGTAAAGCCCTCACAGTCTTCCTTCCCAAAGTCTGATTAGTATTTAAAGCAGATTTGTCTCTTTCAATGTGATTTGATGTTAACATTTTAAAACAATATTAATGCCAAGTGGTAATGAATATAGTGACTAGCACCAGTGCTTGAAATGTTTGACTGAAAAATCAAATGTTTTGTGTTGGAAAGCAGTCATAATCAGTATTTTCTCAGTCCATTGAAAATAAGAATATACTGTATGTTTTCACTAATTAAATCTTGTATTGGAAACAGGTCTTTTCTAAATTAGTAGAAGACTGTATTTTAGTACCTATTCTAGCCATATTGCAGCTGATTGCATCAGAGCTCCCAAGCTAAGCAAGGTTTGGCATGTGCAGAAATTGGGTTGAAGACTCAGAAGCGCTGATACTGCAGGCACAGGCGTTGGTCAGCCGGTGCTGAGCTACTGCCACGGGATCTGCCAGCACCCGGGGCTTGGGGGTGCACTGCCTGCTGGCTTTTGCATGGGACAAAAAGGCTCGGCGTGGTTTGCTGGGTGGTTTTTAACTCTGTCTTACAGTCACTGAGCAAAGCATTTAAACAAGTGTTTAAATTTGAGCCGTGTGCCTGCTGAACACAGTGGAACACAGGTTCAGCTGCTTTGCTGCAGTGGGTGGGAAGGGTGCAACACCAGGGGAGTGGTTGAGGGCACTGCAAGCTCCCTCGGAGCAGCAGGTCCTCCCCACAGCCCTGCCGAGGGCTGGGTGGTTTGTGGTGCCCTGGGAAAGGACTGCCTGTTCCCCTCCAGAAGCAGGTGTATCTCATTGTCTGGTGCAGTCCATGTGCCAGATGGACAGGACAATGCCCACGGAACTGGAGGAAAGGTACTTTGGGGTCTCTAGGAGCAGTGGGTGCTGGTGCTCACAGGGATGGCAGAGCCTCCCCTCCGACACTCACGTGTGGCTCTCGGAGCTGTGGGCACACAGAAGAGGGCAGGGTTTGCCCATGCTTCACAAACTGATGTAGGATTCTCCTGAATTCAAGGTCTCTCCTACAAGTAACAGTAGTCACTGGTCACTGCAGTGGGGCCCAGGGTAATAAGCTGCATAATTCTTCAGTTTAATACTGCCTGCTGTGGCTTACCAAGGGAAGAGGCTGACAAGGGTAGAGCTGTTGGCTGTGATCAATGCTAATATTTTCCTCCCCCTCTCCTTTTATTTTTCTTTAGCACCAGTACCATTCAAAAATAGATGAACTAATTGAGGAAACCGTCAAAGAAATGATAACACTCCTAGTGGCAAAGGTAACCTTCAGCTTCAGGTGAAGTGATTCACTGTTAACATTGCATTTTTAATATGTGCGTTCCCATTAAAATGTGACACATTAAGATGTTGAATTGGCTTCTTGTTTCTCACAGGCAGGATCATACATCTCCCAGTCCTTTCATGGTGACTCTTTGATGATTAGGAACTGCGTGAGATGTAATACACTGCTGGCAGGATTGCCATGCCAGGCCAGAAGTGGTTTTAAGGAATGGGTGTTATCTTAATGGGGTAGCACCCCATGGTCAGCATCACCCCACAGCGCTGGGGGTAGCTGCAGTCAGGGGGTGGCACTGCTAAATGCTGCTGCAGAGCCGTTGGGGTGGCACGCAGAGGTGGCCACCACTCCTACGTATGAGGTTGTGCGGACAAAATAGCTCATCTTGTGCAAGATCACCATATGCTCTCCTAAGAAATTAATTTAGAGGTGACAGTAGTGGGAAATACATTCCAAAATGTCAGGTTTAATTGTTTGGAAATTGTTTTTCATCAGAGTCAGCTTCTCTAGCTCAGCTGCCAGCATTCCCCTTGGGTGGTTGTGTAGGTCTGGTGTGCTGTGCTAACACGGAGGGGAATTGGTATGTAGGGAGAAAGATGGTGGGGTGTGTTTTCCTTTAGTTTCAAACTTTCTGAGAACAAGTCATCCCTATTATACAGTGGAGACCTTTAAACATAATCCACCAACATATGCCAGTTTGATTCTTCTGCAAGAATACCCAGCTAGCTGCGTGTTTGACACGGCATACTGGGAGCAAGAACCACCGCCTTCCCCATCCAGACAGGCTCTGCTGGCTTCCCCACACACTGCACCCACCTCCTGTCCCCAACATCACCCAGGACACAGAGGGGTGATTCCCACCCAGCAAGAGATGCACCACCAGCACCCAAAAGGCAGCGCTCCTTTTTTCCCACTCCGCAGCCTGCCGTGCTTGGGGACGGGTGGTCTGTTCCTTTGTCAGTGCTGAGAGCACCACTGCCTTCTTTGAAGCTGATGCTGACTTTTACACCCTTGTTCAATTATTAAAAATAATTGCAGTATTTTTTGTCTTCATAGTTTGTCACCATTTTGGAAGGAGTCTTGGCCAAACTGTCTAGATACGATGAAGGAACGTTGTTTTCTTCTTTCCTGTCATTTACTGTAAGTACAGACTATAGTTTCTTTTTCTTTCCCTCTTTTTTTTTTTTGAGAGTTGTAATCTGCCTTCCCAAGACTAGATCAGCTACACAGTAATTCTGTCATTCTGTGATGTTTGATTACTGTAACCCCCACATGAATGGACAACCTGTATGCAGACATAACAGTACATAAACACTCAAGATGCACAGAGTAAAGACATTTCCAGTCATCATTCAGCTTGGTGGAGTTTGTTCTGTAGAGGATATTGTATAAAGATGAGAAAAAATCATTTCACTGTACATGCAGTTTTCCTAACTAAAGAATTTGCTTCATTGCCACTTTGCATGACAAGTGTGTTTCTCTCAGTCTCCTGGACATAACAGTGACCATCTTAAATAGTAAATAGCAAAATAAGGGAAATCTCAGGATTACTTTTGTGTTTCTAAAAAAGAACAACGTAGAGGAAATGTCATGAGGTCATGCAATAAAAGGTGCTTCTAATGACACATTTAATTTCTCCCTAACATTGCAGAACCAATCCACAGCTCACCTCGTATTTCCTAGCAAGGTACAGGACCAGACCAATACCTGTGCAAAACTAGCCTGAGTTTAACAAAACTTAACAATCTTAGCTGTATTCCAGAAAAGGGTTGTGACAGCTTCTTAGGACAAACCCATGGCAGCTGATTTCCAAAGGTCTTCTAGAATTGCATGCCAGAAAGTTTACAAGAGAGTGTCTGTGCAAGCATGGCTTCACTTCTCTCGGCTCACAGACAGGTGTGCCCCTGAACACCTGTGTCTGGGGTGGTTGGAAAGCTGGGTTAACATTTCATTCCCCAAACCCGCTGCCTGCACATGCAGCCTCTCCTGCACTCACTTGTTCACAGAGACTGGGCAAGAGGCAGAAAGCATGCTCTGCAAACTGGGAAGGCTTTCCAGAATCTTATTTTGGGGTTGTTTTAGTTACTTGCAATTGTTGTTTGCTGCTCGTGGGCCCTTTTGCTGAGTTTGAGGCAGTTTGTAGGATCTGTTTGGAACTGGAGTGGATGTAGGAAGATTTAACCAGCAGAGGCAAGAAACTCTGTTCGTGGGCAGCTGTGTGCACACAGTCTGGCAGCTTATCTGAATTACTCTGAGGTTCAGACTAAGCATTCTGCTTTTGCAGGTGTGCTGGAGACGCTTTGTTCTTCCGAGAAGGGAGAAAGGCAGGGTATCCCATTCACTGCCCCGCAGTGCAGCTCTTTTCTTAGGATAACCCCTGTGTGATTACAGTCCCAAGGCTTTGCACATCCCTGCTTGAGCAGATGCAGGGGTTGGCTTGGGGTGGATACCTGGATACCTTCCCTCATTCCAGTGCTGTGGAGGGTTAGGAAATTCATGTGTGCCAGCAGCAGAGGATGTGGAGGCGGCAGCTTTCCAGGCATCGGAAGTACCAGCATCAGCCCGCATAGACAGTGTAATGTGCAGCCCTTCCTTCTCCGTGAATCCAAGCTGTTCCTCGGTTGATGCTGCGCTGCTCCCACCACATCTTACTGTTTACACTGCTGAGTGCTGCTCCCTTTGATTGCTGAGCAAACCCTCTGGCTGCACCTGGGCTCTGGGCTCCTGTCAGGAGCCAGCACATCGGAGCATGGATTTCAAACATCCTCTCTGCTGCTTCTTGGACGGTTATTGACAGTTAACTGCCCCAGCAGCAGCAAAACAGTCTGTCCCACTCCGATGGCCCCACAGCCCTTGAATGTGGTCCCAAAACCTTGATTTCCCAAGTTTCCAGCCAGAAAGGGGTGTATATTCAAATAGTTGCTGTGCATGCTGTCTGCATGCCTCCAGGAAAGTGCTGAGCCCTCACCCACATCCAGGAGGCTGGGCACACTGCGGAGGAGCAGGATTGCTCCTTCCTGGGAAAGGGACGTCTCTCGCTTTGGCCCGAGTGTTTGCTGGGATTCACTGGGAGAGGAGGCTGAGGAACAGCCCTGACCCCTTTGGCACTGGGCTTAGCAAGTCTCCTCTCCCTGCAGTAGTAATGTGACTTGCTGTGTTTAGTCTTTGCAATGGCAAATACAGAATCTCTCTCTTGTTACAGCATGCTTGCACCACCTCCCACGTTTTCCCTGTCTGAACAAATACAACAAAGTGTGATGGTCCAAGCCGCTGAGCTCCAGAAAGCATTAGTCTCCCACCCCCTTCCACCGACTTCTTTCATCGCGTGTTTTCCAGGCGCTCTGCAAGTGACATGTACTCGGGGGTCTTGTGACAGACAGTTTTATCACCTAGTAGGATATCCTCATTTCCAATTCTTGCCTCGAAATTCAAGATAAAATTAATGCATCTGTTGTCCTAATAAATTCTCACTAGCCACTTCTCCTTGCAGAGCACTTTGGGAGGAAAACACCCTTCTAAATTTGGCCAGACTTCTTTTTTTTTTCTGTTTGTTGATACATTTAAGTGCATCTTGGCGGCAGCAGCCCAGGCCTTGGCTGGGCATCTGCATGTGCAGATCCACTGTGTCACAGGGATGCCAGCTGCTAAAATTCCCTGTAATCTGGATGGCCTCTGCAGGCAGAGCATTACACCTATAGTAATTATAACCAAAGATTCCATGTTACCCGAGGGAGACAGAAGTAAAAGATCTTATTTTTGTTCTGCACAAAATTTGTATGGTAAACTGAGACGTTTCATGGCAAAGTCACATACTTTGTGAAAAACGGCAGCCTAGCAAAAATCACACAACATCCGGCAGTTTGGAAATTTCACTAAATGTAGCCAAATCTGAGTTTAAAGAAAAACAAGTAATTATTCTGATTAAAGGGGAGTGGGCAGGAGAAGCAGCTCAGTTTTTTTGTGGGTGGAGGGAGGAGATCGCAGGAAGCTGAGTTATTCTTGTCGCCTCTTGGCTTTGGAGAAGGTAGTTTAAAACAGTGGCGCTAAGCTGGACCCAAGAGTGCTAAATTCACACTCAGATGGCAGGTTTGCCACTGCCTCACTTCATGCCCTGTGGGGTATTTGAAGGCACAGGTGCATGGCACAGTGCAGCCCTGGGCATGGACCCCAGCTTGAATTCTGCGGGCTGTCAGGCCACATCCTTTTCCAAGCTTTCCTCCTTTGGCTTTGCTGCTTGGAAAAACTGCTGGTTTGGTGCTCGCATGGGCAGCCCTGCCAGTGGCTGCTCCACACCAGTGCAGGTGTGCCATGACTGCCTGCTCCTCTGGAGCTGCAGCCGTTGGATGGGCTCCAGCTGCCTTCACTCACGGAGGCTGTGGCTCCTCAGCTCCCACTCCGCAGGAGCAAAGGATAGCGCTTTGCTACCTCCCGAGAAAGTTGTGAGGATGAGTGTGGTGAAAGGGTGAGGTGTCCAGACGGCTGGATGGAAACGGGAATACCTGGAGACAAGACAAGTCTTCACTGAGAGCGAGGTCTTGGTGCTGATTTTGTTGCCTCCTTCATAAACTCCGTGCTGGGACGTGCCCCGTCCCCGTCCCCTCCGGCAGCAGAGCCCGGGTCGCACCGCGGCAGCAGGCGCTCGGTGCCCTCCTCCTGCCCTTCCCTCTGTTCTTGCCCCCCGGCTCGGCAGCCCGGGCGCTGCCAATACTTGCAGCGTTCACCTCGGCAATTACCACCAGTCTGGTCTTTTGTATCGCCTCATTGTGCTTAATTATGCACCCCCCACACACACCATATGAGTGCTTCCACCCACTCTCACATTCTGTCTCACACATACATTCATTCTCTCATTCGGGACACATAATTTATTCATCCCAAGATGCAACTGTGTGCATGTTATATTTAGGCTGTTTTAATGGTAGCTTTAGAAATATTTAAAAGCAGGTGAGCTTTTACACCCAAACAAAGATGGCCGGCAACGCTTACCCTAATTAAAAGCAGAAGTGTTGTGGAAAATCCCAGCCATACTCTTTCTAGACATGGTGCCTTATGCTACAGTGGGAAAAAGGTCTCTGTGGCCAGCTGGGCACTGCTCAGTTGGAAGAGTTGGCCCTGACGTCGGGGCCACCCCGCCTGCCGTGCCTGCACCCTGCTGCATGGCAAACCACAGACAAAGTAAATCTGGGGTCTTGCCGCTCCCACCAGCCTGTGAGGGCACCACAGAGTGCAGTGTCCACCTCTGATACCCCCCTCCTCACACATCCTTGAATAGTATCTTCTAAAAAGGGGGGAAAATCATGGAAAAAATGATTTAGTTGTTCAGATGGGAAGCAGAAGAGCTTTGGGGCACTTCTATGTAGCATGGAATGAGCACAGTGCCCCAGCGTTGTCTGTGAGCTCCTGCCAGCATCAGAGCCAGCAAAAAGGGAAACAATAATCATTTTTTGTTTGAACTGATGTGAGGGCAGAACTGCAAGAGCTCTCAGAAAACTCTCAGCCTAACAGAGCATCACAGTTTGGGTTGGAAGGGACCTCAAAAATCATCTAGCTGAAACCTTCCTGCCATGGGGAGGGACACTTTCCACTAGGTTGCTCCAGGCCCCATCCACCTTCCTAATGTCCCAGGCTGCAGCCTGCACAACTGGGGGAAGGACATGGGCAGGGCAGTGGGAAGGGGGCAAAATTAGAGTCCTTTGGGTGCTTTCTTATGTCTGCCTTGGTGCAGGCCCCTGCATACCACAATGCTCCTGGTGCCAGGGGAGTTCCCACAGTCCCTGGGATATAGTTCCCGACAGGAGAGGCATGCACTGCCTTGGGAGACACGTGGCATCAGGTGGAGAGCGAGGCCTCCGAAGAAAATAACGATGTCTACTTATGAACCCCGTCTTCCCCCGCTCACTGAAGTAGAAGAGGGAGAAGCACAACTCCCACACTATCATCTGTTGCTATTAGAGCTTTAGCAGCAGTAAAGTTACCTCTCCAAAAAAAAAAAAAAAACAACACAACAACAAAAATACCACCCTTTTAGACAGGAAAGTTAGTTTTATCACTTTTTTCAACCTTCTCAGCATTATGTTGTCCCAAGTCTTGGCTGGGGAAGGTCTAAGAGATATTTGAAGAAAAAAAAACAGAAGTCCTGAAAAGGTACTAATGGTGTAAACTGTATTCTTGTTCCTTTTACAGGTGAAGGCTGCTTCCAAATACGTGGATGTACCCGTAAGCACAATTTAAACAACTTCTGTCATAGTAATTTGCATCGTGCTTTGGTTTATGGCATGTGTAGCAACCCACATTATGCATTAACAGCCAAAACTGAACCATAGGCCTTCACATTTCTAACATTTGAACTGGAAACAATATCTCCATGAAATTAATAATGAGCAGTTACCCTCTTATGGAGACCTATGAGGCTGTTTAGGCAATAATTTGCAGATGGTGTCAAAAAGGTACCATATTTATGCAATTGGCTTGAATCACATTTTAAAAAAAAAATGGGAGCAGTACATTCTGTTAATTCTTCATTTGGACTTGTACAAATACAGTGCAATTTCCAAACAAAAAGGTCCAGACATGTTAGAACTGAGCCAACACGCATCTAACACATTAGCTAATCTATTTTATTTTTGTTCTTCTAATTGTTGGTTTATTTTACTCTTTCAGAAAATGGCTTTTTTATTACTTTGGGGAAATGGTGATGAGCTAGCAACATGTGTTTGGGAAATTGTTAATGAAAATAATTTTTACCATTTTTCTGTAATTGGTATAGGAAAACTGTACATGGTCTCCTCTAATTAGACCTTGATTCGTAAGGAAAAGAGCCCTTAATGTTCTTAGACAGAGCACTTAAGTTGCCAGAAATTTACATTTAAATTGAGTTGAAGTGTAATGTATGTTGGCTGGAATAAGGGGTTACTGTAACATTTACAGGCAGAAAGATCCTGAGCAATTGCAAATTTAAAAAGATTAGATCTTAATATACCACACTAGTTCCTGCATCCAGTTAGGCTGGGCAGTGGAAATCAAGAATAACTCAGTTGAGTTTCATGACCTGTATAATGTATGTTATATTTGATGTGGATGGACTGCTCTACATGCTCTCATGTGACAACATGATACATTTATCAGGCAACTTGGACCACATCATCTGCATTTGTGTTTCCATCCCTTTAGTCCAAGATAAACCTTGACTACAGTATTATCATATTTTGAGCTCAGCATGGAAAAGACAAACTCTTGAACAGTAAGAGGTGTTGCTTGGTTTAAAATACCCCAAATGCAGAGATTGGCGTCCTGGAGTAATAGAAACAAGGTATTGAGAGCATTGGGAAGAAAAACTCAGAATTTATTTCTCGCCTTAAAAACTGTGGAGATTCTTCAGTTGAAATTCCTTGTTTGAGTGCATCTTTAAATACTTAGTCATCAGAAGTTTGAGCACAGAACAGTAAGTAACTTTTAGGGCAAAGCATGGTCTTCTCTGAGGCCTCTGTGTTCCTGGGAAGTAAATCATCTTCATGGAGGTGGTCTCAATAAAACACTTATGTAACCCTTTCAGGCTTTTCCGAAAGCATTGTACCTGGGACACCCCTGTGAAGTCTGCAGCTGCTCCCATCCTCGGAGCCAGAGAGATGCTTCAGTTCTTTGTGTAAAACAGAGCAGAAATCATTCATCTGCGCTATTTTTTGGTTGTTTCCCCACCTCCCCCTGGAAACGAAGCCATATTACAGTGGCTTCCTTGAGGCTTCCTTGACAGCCTCAACCTTTCTAATGAAGTCAACCACCAGCCCCACACAGCATCCAGACCTGTGTGGAGGCCACCCCATGGTTCACAAGCCACTGCTTTCCAGGGGAAGGAGAAAGAAAAACCTGTTCGACTAGAGGACAGAGGGGAAATCCTCACATCAAATAGAAAACCATTACTTAAATCTCACTACACAAATATTGTTGCAATTGTCTGGGTACAAACCAATCCATCTAATGCCCTCTTGGAATGGGCACAATCGGCAGACTGAAAATTGCTTGAAAGTGTAACACTTGACTACTGCCACATTTGTGTTGTCCTCATTGTTTTTCAAATTAATACCTTGTCATTGTTGCAGTAGGTGTTAAGAAATGTCACTGCCTTCCCAAGGGCCAAGCACTGGCCCTTTGCTTGATAATTGTTTGCTTTGTATTAAAAAACTTCCTTCCTACTGCTTTCCAAACTGTCCTCATTTTCACCCTGGAAATTACACAGATGTGTTAACTAACTTCAATTTACAGCGGCTGACAATCGTATCTTGCAGAGAAATGATACTCTGTGATCTGAGGTAAATCACAGTAATGGAAACTAATGACACTAGTTATTAACAAACTTACAATGTGCCATGGAAATTTAATATTTTGTGGCAGCTCTTGTAATGACTGTGTTACAGTGTTTTAATGGGTTTCCTTTGAGGTAAGTTTGAATCCAATGTATCAAGCATTGTGAACTCAGGATTTTTTTGAAAGTGTTTTCACATCCACCTGCTTCAGTTCTCATTTTCTTTAAAGGACTGCTGTTATCCCCAAAACCTTGTGTGCTTGAAGGTTACTCTTTAAAGTCAGTTGAATTCTGCAGAGAGCTGTAGAGATGTGCCAGCACAGATGTCCTGCACTTTAGCAGCAGCTTAAACGTTCCTGTAGACATACACCCTCTGACTTAGCATTTACCCAATTTATTCTTAAAAGCAGCACTAAATTTGAGTTAAAGTCAGGGTTCTAAATACCAAAAGAAAGGTGATTTTGGAACACCTCCTGTAACACCGGCTGCTTGCTGCACACATCCTCACACCATAGAAGAAGCAGCAAGACCCCAGCTCTGGCTGTTTACTCTCTGCCTTAAGAAACCAGAGGGCTTTTGTAGAGAAGATGACACAGGAAAACAACAAACCCCCAGCCCATCTTGCAGGTTCACTCAGTAGGTCGACAGCACCAAAGGTAGCAAGAAACTTCTGAGCGTCAGTATGTTGAGGAAGAGCTTTATTCCTCTGACTGCCTGAGCCCTAGTCAAGAGAAGAGAAGGTGTCTGTGCATGATCCTGTGCTGCACCTGGTATTTTCCTGGGCACAGGGCTCAAAGCAGCAGGACTCAGTGTCCATCAGGTAAGGAAAGGGCAAACTGCAGGAGGACAGCAGGAGATGGAGGAGAAGGAAAAGCAGCGACGAGGCTACACAGAGGAGCCCTGCGTGGCTATTCATGTTTTTCTCTCTCTCTCTTCTTCTCTCCTCCATGCAGAAGCCAGGAATGGATGTTGCTGATGCCTATGTGACATTTGTCCGCCACTCTCAGGATGTCCTGCGTGATAAGGTCAATGAGGAGATGTATATAGAAAGGTTATTTGATGTAAGTAAATGCCTTCTCCTCCTTGGACACCAAGCAGGAGAGACCCAAAATGTGACAAAATAAGACAGGAGGATAAGTCACATTTTGAGAAAATTTATTGGTTATAGCTTTAAAAAATAAATCTGTCCTTTCTTTCTGACTAAGGCTCGTATCTGCTCTCTGCCTGCTTTAAATCTCTACTCTAGTCTACTGTGTCTTAGTCTGTCTGTATGTGGATTTTAAGGGAACAGCATCTTCTAAGATTTTTACTCTCTTTACTCTCTTTAAGTTTGTGGAAAATCTCTCTGTAGCAGAACATCTCAGTCATTGTTCTCACTGTTAAAATTTGCGCTGTTTTTTTGGCAGTAAAAAAGCATTTGCTAAGGGCCATCTCTCCTGCACATTTTGCATTGTTTCATTGACAAGAACTCCAAACTGACAGCAAATTAAGCACACTAAATTTTAGTTTTAAAAGCTAATCAAAACAGAGCTGATTAGGAATGGACTTTGGTATTCCAGGAGGACCATATTGTGTCTGCCATCAAAGGTAAATTTGAGACATGGTCTCCTTAATGAAGATAGCATGGTAGGAACTGACCCATATGATCACAGCTAATTTTTTGTTGAGCAAGATGAATTCATTGGACTGTGAGAGAACAGTGACCTGTGATGCCCATTTGTTTTGGGTTTGGATGCATGTTAACAGTATCTCTGTTTCTGTTGCTCTTGTTGCGTTTACAGCCTTTCTGTCCTTGAAGGTTTTCTGTTGACAGCCAGCCTGTAGCATTAGTGTTTCAGTCTCTCAAGGGTATTTGTCTATATCTGAATTTCTGTTTGAAGCAGCTTCTGTCCCTACTGTCCTTCCTTCCATCTCTCGGCAATGCCATTTCTCCTTCTCCCGGCTCTGGAACTCTCAACAACCTTCCTCGCTTTCCTTACTCGCTCTTTTGCTTCCTCAGTGTTCAGGAAAAGCTGCTTTCTTCCCAACCAACCTCCTTTCTCACTCAATACCTCTCTTTCTGCGCATTACCTGTCCCTTAGAAACCTCTTCCTCCTTTACAATTCCCACTCTTTCTTTCCCCCATAACTTGCTGGATTAAAATGGAACTTATCTCTCATGTCAAATGTTTTATCACATTATATCAAGTGGCATGAATTAGAGTCAAATAATCTTACTGTGTACATCTACTAGCATGACCCATATCCACTGAGAATGCCTCATTCATGCACGGAGCACAGCAGTGCCTCCTCCGGGCGCCGCGCGTGCTCGCTCCGGGGAGAGTTTGCAGCGCAAGCACCAGACGCAAATCACCCATCAAGCAGGCATGGGGAGAAAAAACAAAACATAAAACAAAAGACTGTCGCTTCCATCTGCAGCGGGCCTGCGAGTGCATTGCTCGTTTGTGTTGAAATTTATTCCATGAGCAGCTAAATTTCCAGAGCTCATCTGGACTGTTCTTTTCAATGCCCACACTGCCTTTCCCCTCATCCTTTCCCTGTGATTCACAGTTGGTGTGTTTGTACCCTTTGGGCCATTATTTCCAATTTTCAAAAGGCTGTAATTAGCACAAATACTGATTTCAGTTTGATCCACTTGTATTTGGGTTTACCAAGCTGTATTTTTATTTTAAACAAATTAACAGTTGACATGAAAAAAAAAAAAAAAAAAGAGCAACTCTCTTGGTGGAAAGCAAAAAGTGCAAAACCTTTCTTTCCCTTCCTGCTCTCCTCAAGTCTCCCTGGTCCATGTGGAATTTAATAATCAAGGGTAGTGTTTTTACATTGCTCTGCCTGTTTTGACCCACACTGGCTGAAGGCGGGAATTGCAGCATGTGGGAGCTGTTCCCATTCCTCTTCCCATTCATGTTGCCATCCCTGGTGCCATCCCTGTTCCCCACTGCAGTGGGGTGGTGTTGGGACCCGATGCCATTGGCATGTTCGCATGTGTCTCGCGTTGGTGTGCGCCCGCGGGCGGGACGAGCTGCGGGGATGCTGCTTCTCGAGGAGGGAGTGGGACGTGCCAAGCCCTGGTCACCTGAAAACTGGGACTGTGTTTGGAATGGCTGTGCATTGTCTCTGACAGGTTCCATCTGAAGGAGCTGGTTGCTCCTGTGTTCAGCTCCCACCATGGCTGAGGTGCACCTGGTGGTTCAGTAGAAGCAGGTTTATGAGTACATAGGGGTCATCAGAGCTGAGACTCCATTTAAATTGGTGCTGTGTTCACCCATGTTTGGGTAAGGACAGGAACAAATGCTTTAACTCTGTTGTCCTGAGCTCTGACACAGCCCTGCAGTCCTTTGCCCCCCTCACTTAACCCAGCAAAGCACTGCAGCCATGGGGTCTTTAAGCTCTTTTGGTTATATTTTCCAAGGACATTTTAGGTACTAACAATCTTTTTAATAAGAAAGAGAAGAGGAATAATGAAAAGTGGTATTTATGATGTCAAGTTAGAGTTGGACCTGATTTTGTTCCCTCTTCCCCCGGTGTGGCATTCCTCTTAGCTGCAGAGTTTCTCCAGGCAATGAGATTATTAACGCTTTCGAGGCCGGCTCCTCCACTGGCTTAGTGCAGCAGTGCTGGCTTAACCCAGCCAAAGCTCAGTCCAGTTTAGGGTGTTGTATGATGATAGGTGCAGCAGTGGCAGTAAACAGCTTAAACCTTCCTGCAGGCAGCTCCTCTGTGCCCAGTGGGGTCACACTGGAGACACTTGTAGGATGGGGCTGCATCCCTTTCTGCACAGTCCAGAGCAGTGCAGGGGCAGAGGTGCACAGGGCAAGGTTGTCTGTCACATGTTCTGTGGTGTTTGAGCTCTATGAGGATACTTCTAATCCCCACACTTCTCTGCAATCCTGCCCTGTGCTTCCATTTTTCCCCCTTTGTTTCCTCCTGGGAGTAGAGGCTGTAGAGTGTGTTATCTGCCCACAGAAGCTGGGTTACTATGTCTTTTCTTGGCATTTGCCATGATTTCTTAGCTCAGAAACCATCTCTCTTCCCCTGCACTGCCTGCCCTGTTCGCACCTGCAGAGCACGGCTCTGCTCTTTGGGAGATACTGGTGTTTGTGGAAGATTGTTGTCTGTGTGGTCTATCTGTTAATCCTCTTAATTGTGCAAATTAGTCAGGGTAGGTTTTCCCCCCTCCCCCCGAAATAGAGTGATCTTAATTTTAAAAATCTGTATTCTTGGGATCATTGAATGAACAGATTGATCGTGAAGTTCTGCTGGTAATCAAAACCTAACTAGCTTTTTGGCAGTGCTGTTTACTGCAGAGTAACATGACTTATTTACTTGGCCTGGCTCACTAATTTGATAACATTTAAAGCTAAAACACTATAATAAGGCCCGTTGGTAGAGAGCAGTGGTAACAGAAGAGCTTCAGGATAGCATCGTAGCATCCCCTCCCTGTGTTCCTGTGCTTCGGGATTTCAACCCTGTGATACTTTGTACACAATGCAGAAGGATCACAAACTCTGTGTAGTTCCTGATAGAAAGTAAAATTTTAACACTTTCTCCCCAGAAAGGAGGCAGAGTTGATGTGCAGAATGGCACTGTTTATACGAACAATGAGGCAGAAGCAGGTGGGTGTATCTTGAATATGGGAAAATATCTTCAGAATGATCTTAAGTCTTCTGACCAGTCCTGCAAAATTCAGGCCCAGTTCGTCTCAGGTCACTCATAGGAATTTCATAGGATCAGAGTTTATACATCTGAAGGCACTTGGAGTTTTATTTGTAAGGCTTGTGCCCTTTGGTGGGAGTTATTTATAGATCTATGTATGTGTATGTATCTTTACACACACCCTTAGATGCTCACAGCATAGGGTTCAACCCGTCAGAACATATGTGATCCAGAAAGTCTGTGATTGACTAGTAGGTTGTGTGAATGCCAACCTTTCTTCCTCATAAACTGGTAAACACTAATGTAAAACATAGGGAGACTATTTCCTCCCCAGCCACGCCAAGTAGCACATACACAAAAGGCTCCTGAACGCTGAGTGAGCTCCCCGAGATCCTGAGAATTCCAGCATCCTGATGCAGTCCCTAAATAGCGCAGATGGCATTTTTGTCTCTGATGATTAATTCAATATCTTACGGAAAAAAAAAAAAAAAAAACAAACAATGCTTTTGATATGAGAGATCAAAACACCAAGAGAAGCTCCTAAGATTGCGAGGACCTAAAAAAAAAAAAATTAATTTATTTTTTTCCTCCTTGTAGTTCTTGAAGACACCAGCCTGAGTAGAAGATAAGGATTAAAACAGATGTGCTTAGTGCTAGTTCATCTGCTTAAATCTAGCAGTCTCTGAGATCAGTGATTAAAAAGCCATCTCTAACTTTGATGAAATCCACTGCAATGGTAATTCTGTGTCTCTGATCGCTGTCTTATGGGCCTCATGTCTGCCTAAACTGGACATAGAAAACATTTCACTGGAGATGATACATGGATTATATGGGTCAATTATACACTTAATCTGCCTTCTGGGGATTAAGTGTGCATAGATTGACCCCGCGTATTTGGCTTGTCCTTGGCAGTTATCAGATCAGGAAGGTTGCCTTTACCAAAAAGTCTGGTAAGAACTTAATCACGCAGTGATACAGCCCGCCGAGGTGGCAGCAGTCACCGTGCTTTTTGCAGAAGGCAGTTCTACCACTTCACTGTCACTGTGAGTGTTCGGCTCCCTCGGTCTGTGTCACAGCCGGGATACCAGACGGAGTCTTTTCTCCTGAAACGAGAAGCAAGCTTGTCCCTGCAAGACGGAGCCGGCTTTTAGTCTTGGTGGCAGGGTGGGATCAGCAGGGTCCAGCAGGTGTAGCAGTGAGGGCGGTGGGGAGAACAGGGTTCTGCCCTGTGCTGTCCTCGGTGCAGAGGAACAATCACCTCAGGTCCACTTCCAGCAGCAAAGGAGAATCCATGGCTCATCAGTTAGAGGAGCAGCATCTCCTTCCCACCATCTTCGGGAAGGCGCAAACCCTTGACTGAGACTCCAGCACCAAGTCCCACCCCTCAGGGTCAGCTCAGTTGGGTTTTTAGGAAGCCCTGGTAATATCCCAAGGCTGATGTTGCATCTGGTGAATTTTGATGGATTTTGGTGGATTTCCTTCCCTCAGCCAGGAGCCCAGCGGGAGTGCAGGGCCTGAGGATACAGTGCAGGACTGTCCTCATGTTTTCAAAGCCCTTGCTGGTAACTGACTTCTCAGTATCAGAGATAATGAGTAATAACACTGTGTGAGTCTCAGACTTCAGCAAAATCCTTATACAAATTTCCAGGAGCCTGAGTGAGTACTTGTCACTGGTTTACTGCAGGATCCACAGGCAGCTCAGCATATGTTTCAGTACCTACAAATTTGGAGGCTGATATCACACCTGAGTATATTGAAAAAATACAAAACACAGCTAGATCAGTTAACTCAGCAAGTCCTCTGCAGACACTGAAGCATTAGCTTAGTCTTAAAATCAAAGCTTTTGCCCTCAGCAGGGTTACCCACTTGAATTTTGGCAGCTCCTTCAAGGCATGCTTGCAGGATCATGGCATTTCTTGCTGGAGCGCAAGCCTTGCGTGGCACAATCAAATGCCAAAAGAGAGCCCTTCTCACCCTCCCTTCTCCTCCTCGAACTCAAAAGCCTGGTCGTGAGTCAGTGGAGCTACTCACTGTGAGTTAGAATTACTCACAGGAGGACGGGTTGCAGGATCAGGGGAAGAACGGATATCAGGCTGTGTGCCGGGCTCCCATCTCGTATCTGCTTGTAGCCGCACTCACCGCTCTCTTTTAGACAGACAACAACCTGTTTCCCTCCTACGCAGCAAGACTGCTCATTAGGGCACTAACTCTCTCCCACTCCCATCCTGATATGGCCTCCACGGAGCTATTTCTTCTGCGTTGTTTTTTGCTTTCTTTTTTTTTCCCCTCTCCCCCCTTCCCGAGTGAGTTGCGAAATGAAGACAATTAGGCAGATTGATCTCGAGGAAGTGCAGCTTGCTTTTCCCTCCCTGTGCATCTTTGGAGGAGCCAGAGCCACGCAGCTTTCGCTGCCCTTGGCTGGCTCAGCAGGGATCAGACCCAGGCTGGTGTCAGGAGGGACCTTTGCTGGGAAAAAAAGTAAAATTGTGATGGCAATTTTTAGCATAACTTCTAGGGGGCAAATTATCCTTGTTCTGAGAGGGCATAGGATGCACTGTCCTTCTGCAGCCTCTTTTTCTCCCCATGTGCCCTCTTGGAGCCACACAGGAGCAGAGAGAGGAGCTTAGCGTGGACACTGCTCCTCATCCTGTTATACTCCCATCCATGAACTTCACACGGCTCCAAACATGCACTGGCATGTGGCCTCCCGCCTCCCTGGCTTCCCCTCAGCAAGGCTTCTTTTCTGAAGTGCTCATCTAAGTAGGCTCCATTTAATTTATTTTAGGGAGAGTCTTAATAAAATAAGTCCTAGATCTGTCACTGGATTTTACATGCTTGTAAGGGTTTTTTTTTCCCTCCTAAATGTCTTTATCAGAACAGCTTTTCATGTTCCAGTAGACATTTGGTTGAAGACAGTTAATTTGATTTTTTTTCCAGAGGAGATTTTCCATTAATCATTCTAAGAAGGCAGACTGATTGCTCTGTTACGTTAAGGTCAGCAGAGGCTTGCTAACATCATCCGCACCGTGCTTTTGAGCGTCAGAGATTTGTGTTTTGGGGCCAGCCCAGAGTGAAAGATCATTTTATTTCCTGGTAGACATGAGTGGCCAGGGAGGTTTTGGGGAAGAGGGAGCATGACATCCTCCATCCAGAGAGAGCCTTTTTCTGAGCAACCTCTCTGCTCCCTGACCTGGAGCTCTCTGCACGTTTATAACTCTGTAACAGTTACACGGTGCCCTGCGAGCTGGAGCTGCCTTCCAGCTCCCTTTAAGAAGCTGTAGCTAACTGGACCCAGTCCTTCGAGTCATCGGGGAGGAGAGCCTGGAGGAGCTGGTGCTGCCCGTGAACCCCAGCCCACACGGGTCCCAGCTGCACCCGGGGGTGTGAGGGGCGTGGGAAGGGCCGGGATCCGGGATGCGCGCAGGTGTGCGGGGCTGACCCCGCAGCCCGCGGGGCATGGCCGAGCCCCCGCTGCCGGTGGCTTCGCTCCCTCCCTGCGGGCTCTGCAAAGGGCCTTTGCCCAAAGAAACTCGCGGTGCGCGCAGGGGTGAGCCAACGGCCCCTGCGCGGACAATGACGAATTGTCTGATTTCCAGCAGCGCCTTCAATCCCTCTTTTCCTTTCCTCCCCCTGCAGCCCAGCCCCACACAATTGCTGCCGCTGCCTGCGCCAGCCAGCGGTGCGTGCCAGATTAGCCGTCCCAGGTCACTTCGTTTCTCTTGATCTGCAGCTCTTTCCTTTCCCAGTGCTCCCTCAAACCTCGCCCTGGATGTATGATATCAGCATTCAAAAATGCTTAGCAGGACTCAGGCAGGGAGCGCCCTGCATCCGATGTGTAACCCCAGGAATGATAGCAGGGAAGCTGCTCCCTCCTGCACTCAGGATCCAGGTATCCAGGCAGCCCACAGCTACTCTTTTTTTGAATTTGAAAGCTATGAAAGAGGCTAAAGTTTATCAGGTCCCACTTCATGACAGCTTCCAGTTCAAGCTGACACGTGTAAAGGAAGTGTTCCCTAGTATGCATTGCTGTATTGCATCTTAGTGAGCAACTCTGCAGCCAGTTCTACCGTTGCTGCCTCGCACTAACAGGGCCCTGGAATCGGGACAGAAAAATAGCAGCACTTTGTGTGGATATTGTATTTTACTAGGCTGCTTTATATAGAAACTCAGATTTTAACATGACAGCTTCATTTCTTTTTTGAAAAATGGAAATAAGCAGAGAATATTTTATAGGTTAAAAAAAGTATTTCAGTACAAGCATCCGTACAGGAGTGGTTTCGTGTGTGCGCGCCCTCAGAGGTTTTTATGCAGAGGCTCTTTCATTTAGGAAAAGCGAGGTCTGCAAAATCCTGCAAAGCAGCACGGCTTTTTGGGTTTAATTTGGCAGTTCCCAGTGAGTGCTGTGCATTTTGCTGAGCTGTATCTGCAGTGAAGGAGAGAGAGCCTGGCTCCCAGAGCCCACTTGAGGTGTTAAGGACTCAGCCCTCTGTGTGCAGGGACATGGGATGCTGCATGCCAGCACAGCCTGGAAAGGCAGAGTCTTCCAGCTCAGGGGTGCACGTAGCCAGGACAGGCTTTCCCTGTTACCCTAAAGGCAACATTTTCTGGAGATGTATAACTCAGTGTGTAAACGGGACTGTTCAGTCTCAGAGGGGAGAGGAGGCAGCTGCAGAGGTGCTCAACCTGCAAACCTAGCAGGTTTGAGTATGTGGTGTCCCTGGTTTGAGGACATTGTGGATGAGAGAGAAGTTGGAGGTGCTGCCAGAACCAGGGGCAGTGGGCTTCCTTCCCAGATCACCGTGAGCATGGCTCCCACATCCGTCCTGCACTCTGCCATGGATCAATAACTGTTTGCACATGGGCCTCCCTCACAGGTTTGTCTACCTGCTGCCCTCCATCCAGCCCTGACCAGTGTGTGGCTCAGGGGGGTCTGCCCTCCTCAGAGTGAGTGTAGCAGCACGTGGCTGGTTTGGATTCAGGGATGGTCTGTGCAAGGTCTGGCATCCGTGTTTGCTCACAGCAAACCTCACTGAGACCAAGGCATCCCCAGCTGTAGGAAGCGGGGAGCCAGCATTGCAGTAACTGTTTCCATGAGATCCTTCTCTGAGAAAAAAGGCTCAGGTAGTCCTTGGTACATCCACCCATCACCTCTGCCGGGGGTGTGAGTGTGGGGCTCTTGGCTAGGCAGAGACTTTGGTGTCTGGCTATCGGAGCAGACCACCCTGACGTACAGCTCAGGAACACCTGAATAAGTACAAGACATCATATTCCCAGCAAGAGATTTGTTCCTCCCCCAGTGAAGGAGCAGTACCATTGCAGGTCCCTTCCCTGGCTGTGTCCCTGCCGTGGGAAGCCTTTGCTGGTGTGGTGAGAGCACATGGATCACTCGCAAAGCCACTGAGGGTTGGTGTAAACAAACTTCACCCACCACGGGAGGTGGAGTTGCAGCTGCACAGAACACGTGTAGGTGTAACAGGTTTGTGCAGCACCGAGAGCAGGAGGTGTTAGGGATGAGCTTCCTGGCCATGTGTGTTTGCTGGGGACCTTGGCCCCTCTGACACAAAAGATGCCAATCCTCCTTGTCCTCCCCAAAAAGGAATAAAATTATTTTGGGTTAAGAGCAGAGAGAGGTCTGCAGTGAGGAGCGTGCAGGACGGGCCGTGCCCCTTTGGAGGGCAGGGAATTTGTGTGATTCCACCAACACACAACGTACCCACTGGGACCCCTGTGCCTCCCTCCCATTAGCACCTGTGGCACCGACCTGCCGAGCCCCGCTGGGTCCGACTTCCAGCCAATTAAGGGTGACGCAGCAGCCTGAGCACACCCTGACGCCGAGATCCCCAAACAGTGGGTGATCTCAGGTGCCATATGTACTGCAAAAAGCGTGCGGCACCTCCACACGCCGGGGTCTGCGCTGCTGCCTTCGCTCTGGATGCTCTTCCCTGCTGGAAGGCAGAGCTCTTACGCGATTCGAAGTTGTTTTGGGGTTTATTTTTGGGAAGAGGGGAAAAAAAAATAATGTAATTCGGTGATGCCATTTGCATCCTAGACAGGTGATGAGTCGCTCTGGCTAGCAGCTTAACCCTATTAGGCAACTTTGGGACTGTGACTTTATTAAATAATAATACAAATTATTTTAATATCAAGGCTCTGACTTTGTAACCTCCTTGTATAGCTACATTGTCAACAAGAATGAAAATTAGCAGTTAAGGAATATAAAATAGAGTAAAAGGCATCCAGAAATCACAGCTCTGGGGTGGATGTGTAAGAACACACTATGTGTATTTGCAGTGATAGCATTATAGTGGTAAAAAAAATCCCAGGAAAAAAAACTGCAGCCGTTTACTTCAGTAATAGCTCAGTGCAAGTGTGACTTGGGACACTCCAAACAGATCCATGAGGCTTTGATAGAATAAAATCATAAATTTTATTTAAAAAAAAAAAAAAGCCCTGGGGTTTCAGGGGATTTTTATCAAATTGCTAGCGCTTTGCCAGATCTCTAGAATTTAATGTGGACTTTCCTAGAGAGGTTTAATTCGGAAAATGAAGGTCATGTTGCCTGCTGTGAGGACAGCTCACCCAGAGCCCTGCCGAGCACGGCCGGCGGAGGGTTCGCTCGTACGGGCGAGGTGCAGGCGTGGAGTGCACGGTTTGGCGAAGGGGTCACGGATCCCAAACACTGCGGGGCTGGTGCACACTTTTTCCTGAACACACCAGCCCAAAGACCCTGCAGAGAAGTTAAATTAGCACGCTGCAATCTGTTACCAAAACTTAGATTTATTTTCTGAAAGATACTTTCTCAAGGGTGTGAATTTGGGGGGGGATTACTTTTCTAACAGCAAACTGAGGGCTGCCTGAAGCCCTCCCAGTGCTCTGCCCTTGTGTGCTCCGTAGAGCTACACTGACAGACCTGCTTTTGATGTTGGCTTTTGCAAACCTAACTTAAAGAATTATGTGCAAGAGAAAAGCTGCCTAATGACCGGACAGCGTTATTATCTAGCGTGCGGCGGCGTAGCAGGACGATAACTATTTATTTACTCTTTGTGGATAAGGTTCTGGTATTTTCTAGTCTTTGGCAATAGCAAGAGAGCATCTGATATATACAATATTGGTGTGTATCCAATTGTTTGTGAACATCCCAAGTTTTGAAACATGGTTGTGAGAGAGGAATATAAGCTTAAGCTTGAAAGGCTAAAAAGCAGAAAGCCCCACACGTAAATGCTATTATGCACTTAATGAGGCAGGGTTTAAAAAAAAAAAAAATCAGCCACACAAGTTGGTTTTATCAAAGAAAATGTATAAATAACAACCAGTGATTCAAAGTGCCTCACAAAGGGAAAAGCAGGGACGGGAAGCTAGCACTTCACTTGTGGCATTCAGATAATAGTATTTACTACACTAATCTTTTGGGCTTAGCAATTGACAATCAATATATTATTATCAACAAGCGTTAACACAAACAAAAAGCTTCTATTTCTTTTTTAACTGTGTTTCCCTAAGTCCCTTAAATTTAATTAAAACCGGACAGCTCTCCTTCTAGTACAAATTAGAGTTCAAATCATATTAAATATTTGTTCTACGGGAAAACAAAAGTGTCAGCTTTTGCTACCAGGTTTGGCTGCTTCTTTTTTTCCTTCTTTTTTTTCTTTTTTTTCTTTTTTTTTTTTTACACACAGAGGGGGAAAAAAAAAAAATACCAGCTACTCGAAGTTAAAATAAAGTCTCTCTCCCTCCCTCCCCGTCTCCCAAGACTACTGTCTATAACATGTTGTTCCTTATAGAAAGTGGGATATGGTGGCATTTGCTTGATTAACTTGCTCGACAAAAGTGACAGCTGCTGTGGGTGCATGTAGCTAAGCTGCACAGCGCAGTTCCGCCTTTGTACATCTGTCAGCAAAAAAGGAGGAATAAAGAGTGAAAAGAGACAAATTGGTCCCAAAAGGCAATCCATTCAACTCAGGAGGTTTGCTCTATTCAAGCACTCGCTGGGAATCTCAAGTGCTAGGTAGCTTATTCAATTTCATTCATTCTTTAGAATGAGCCCACAAGTGTTTAATTTCTTATTCTGTTGAATAAAAGGGGGAGCTTTTTTTTTTATTGGAAGCATTAATTGTAAGACTAGCTGATCAATGCCTGTGATATTAACTCATTGCTTATTTTATGGTTAGCTCTGTGCTCCAAGAGCCTCAGCCACTAAACTTCATTTCTCTAACGTGGGCAATATCACACCGATTTCTCTGCTTCTGGAAAACCTGGCACTGACGGTGCACTCGGTCCCCTGAGCCTTGGCCCCTGCCCGGCTTGGGAGAACGGTCCAAATCCTTGGCAGGTGTAAATCCAAAGAGTCGCTGGGTCATTATTGATGCCACCCATGGCTGCAGCCGGGACACAGCCGAGCCAGATGCTCTTTGCCTGGGGGTTCAGCCCTGAGCCCACTGCAGGTTTGGCCCTGTGTGCTGGAGGAGGGCTTGTAGCTCCAAATGCTGAGCTGCCTTTGGGTGGCTCTTTGGTCCCTAGTGAAGGGCAGAGGAAGGGGAGTCCATCAGCAGGGCTCTGAGGAGTAATACCCGGCACAGAGAATGGATTTTGTTGAGTAGTGGGAAGAAAAGATGATGAATGTGTGGGATGTGGTTTGCTGCATGGGTAGTTGTCTGCCTGCCATCCGGAAAACTTAGGCTTTCATGCGAGAGATATGCCTCTTCCTTCTTTATCATGTGGCAGAAGGTCCATCCCTGTCTCCTCATCGACACTGGGGACCAGAATAGACATGTGTGCCTGAGGGCCAGTGCTTCTTCGCCCACCCTGGCTCTGCCGTGTTCTGCTCCCAGGCCACCACCATGTATCTTGAGCTTTTCAGATACATTTGTGTCACCAAGGCCCTGTCCCTGCTCTTCTCCCTCACTCCTGGCTGTGGGTCAACCTTGGGAGACAGCAGAACAGCCTGAGAAATAGCTGGGACTCGGCTCTGGCAGCCTGTCAGAGACTTCAGTAGCACTGGCTGGCAGCAGGGCAAGAGGCACACATCATCCCACCACTGCTTATCCACACCCAGCACCCTGTCAGAACTGGCCTTTGTAGGAGGCTCTGAAATTGGGATCTCTGATGCTGCCATTCACATTCAGATTTCTGGGAACATCTCTTTATTTTTGGTAGACAAGAACAGGAACTGCACTGATCTCTATGCTTCATGTTTGTCGTCTTTACTAAGTTTTTGGAACTGTCTGGGATCAACAGCGGAAGAAACCTTGGGGGAAAGTCGAGAGGAACACTTTGTTGGCCACAGAAGACTGAAGGGACAAGAGTGATCCTTCCATGACTGTCATGGAGCAGCCTGGCCTTTGGGCTGCAGCCAATTGTACAAAGCTGGCTGTGCTTACAGGGCACTCCGGGGGCAAAGGCAGGAGTGCAGGCAGCACCCAGGCTCTGCTCCCCTTCTCCAGACAAGTCTTCCCACAACTCTGGCAGCTGTGTGCATAAGGCTGGTTCCCAGACAACACATCCCTGTGCTGCTGTGGCTGCATCCCCACCTTCCCTGTGGAGAGGACACCTGCCAAGGAGGGGTGGCTGCCGTGAATGCGTGTGACAACACCAAAGACCCAATTTGATCTCAGAGCTGCCCAGGATGGGGATGGACACAGCTCTGTGGGCTGTCACCTACTGTCAGCAGTTGTGAATCAGCACAGCCCCACTGTGCCTTCCACCAGCTGAGCTTCTGGCCCATTGGATGGGGACACAAATGCCAGAAACAGAGTTGGTAATGTTGTTTGGTTTTTTGGGGTTTTTTTGGGGGGTTTTTTTTCTGGCTGATCAAGTCTCTTTGAGTGAGGGCTGTTGCCTGAGAGCAGGTTCAATTTTCCTTTGGGAAGTAAGACTCACATTCAGCCTTTTCCTCTCTCCTTTCCCACCACTGTGGTCCCCTCACTCCACGCTGGCCGGCTCGGGGATGCTGCGGAGGCGGCCGCCCAGCATCCAGTCCCTCATCTTTGAAACACCTTGAATTCAAGGGTTCATTTCAAAGCTGCCTTTCAGCATTTCAAAACAAGCCGGTGTCCCGGACAAAGAGAGGGAGCCAGCCGGCGTTCAGAGCCTCCTTGTGCAGTGTGGTCACAGTTTTAAATAGATTTGCCCTGCTTGGATTGGTTCTGCTTGGAAAGCGAGTACTGAAATGAGAGGTCATAGGGGAGAGTTACTATGGTAATTGAGTAGTATCACCAGTAGTTTTGCTCTTATGAGCATTAAAGCACATAATAATAGACAAACAACAGTGGTTAAAGCAAGCAGGTAGGATTACTATGTTCTTTTGTCAGAAGTATATAATGTCTTGTAGTCAGTTTTAAAGACTTCTCAACCCCCAAATCCACCCAGCAGTCACCTGCTGAGTAATTTTGTATGCCTAATCTCTAGCCCTTAACTACAAGCTTTCTGCTAATTTGAGGCAAATGGGTATTTTTGACACTAAATAGGGCAGTAAAGAATCCCTGACCTAGAAAAACTCCATTCCAAGGCACTGAGAGCAGAAAAATATTCTTTCAGCATCCTTGGGAGACCTTTGGAATGACATAAAATAGCTTTGACTAAACTGTGCTGCAGCCTTCGATTAATGGTTTGCAGAAACTTGCTGAACATCCCTACTACAACTTCCCCCATAAAACTTGTCACTTCAGATTGCCATCAGCCACCACAACAATAATCATTTCATGCCTATTGCTAATTGCAAGCACAGCTGAGGCTCAGCGGGGTGCTCTTGCACAGTCCCAGGCCTTTATACCAGCCTCAATCTGTTGTATGGCACTTGTTCACACACAAAAAAACTACCAGTAAAGGCAGAAAGAGGCAGAGTCACAGGTTCCTTGTAATCCCTCTGCTACCCTGCTGACAACCCAGCCCTATAAGCATTCCTGGTTTTGTCCCACTCTTTACAAAAGCTGAAGTGACCTTAAGCTACTAGTATGTAAGCTTTTGAATGAAGAATACAGCTCCTTCAGGTGCCTTAAGAAGCGGTGTTGCATCTGGCTTACGAGATTCTGTTTGCAGCACCCCTGGAGTGAGCTGTGGCTCCCTGTAACATGTAAAATATGAGTGTGAACTCAAGGTTCATGGCAAGGAACAGGAGGTCATGCTTCCATTCAGCTCACACCAAAGAAGACGGGGGTTTGCAGATGTTCCTGGGTATGTGTAATGACACCACCTCCCGCAAAGCGCAGGAACCCAGCATAGGGCTGATTCTTGATAAAATGTGCCACACTCTGTGTGTTAGTTGCAGATTTATTCATATCAATTTTTGAAATTTATGTATTCAGAGACAAACTTGCTATTTCAGCAACTTATTGATCATACTTTTGCATTCAAAAAAAAAAGACAAGGAAACGAGGAAGCTTATTGCTTGAGCTGGCTGGGGTGTTGGGCAGTCATGGGTTGGATGGGCAGTCATGGAAATCCAGCCCTTGACATGCTCCAGCTCGTCTAATGCCCATCCTGGAGCATCCCAGCCAGCCCATGGCCTGATATACCCAGGCTAGCACCCAGCAATGAGGGTCATTGTGACATACAGAAGGAGAACTGGAAAACTAACTTGAAAGAGGGACTGAATTCCTGGCCGTGCAATTACACGTCTGCTTGCTGTGCCTGGGCTCTGAGAGCACCCAAAGAGCATCTGCATTTCCTCTGCTGTGAGCTGGGTCATGGTGTGCAGCAGCAGGCAATGGGGCTTGCTTCTGCCAGAGACCTGCTTCCCTCCCTGCTGACGTCCCAGTGGATGTGTGGTATCCACCATGAATCCACCAGGACACAGCCTTTCCTCATGCTGTGCCCCCAGACTGAGTGTGTTTTCCTCCAGGTGACACACAGGGATGCCAGTTTGCGCCAGTAACGTGGGGTTTGGTCCATAACCATCAATGAGGTCTGTTTGTTCTTTACAGCCAGGTGTGAGTTCTCAGAAAATATATTTATGCAATTTACTTTGGTGTGCTCATGCCACAGCTGTGCTGGGGCTCCAGAAATGTGCCTGAAACGCGTTGCAGCCCCATGGCAATGCCCAGGAGTTCAGTGTTTGGGCTGTGACCTCTGCATCTCATCTATGGGGACAAGCCATAAGGCTGGAGCTGGATCCTCAAGGGACCCTGTGTCCCTGGCACGTACCCCACTGCCCTTGAGGGAATGACAGACCCCCCCAGGGAGAGTGAGGTGGCCAATGTCCCCACAGGACCGCTCTGTGCTCTTTTGTCTGAGATGATCATGTTTCTGCTTGGGAGCATTTGGCTTTGTTTTTGTTTTTTTTAATAATATAATCATATGCAAATGTTATCTTCTTTGGTAGGTTAGTCATGAATCAGAGGGCTTGTGCGTCTTATAGCACATCAACACTAGTGATAGCTAAAGGGAACATTTAATTTATGGGCTAACTTATTTTTATGAATATGCAGGGCTTAAATTCAGCAGTTGGTGTGTGCTCTATGAAGTGACGTGACGGTTTTGTGTATCAAGATCAATGAATTAGACTTTGTCTTTTTCTCATAAAGCAGAAAGTCTTTGGAGTAACTTGGCTTTGAGAAAAGAGAGCTCCTTTCATGCAGCCGAGCAATGTGCCTGGCTGAGCCCTTGTCAGCCAGTGCTCAAGAGGAGAAGGGTGTGATTCAGATTTGGCTCCGAGGAGTTTGCATCTCCCCAGAATCCAGCATGTTGAAGTGCCTACCAGGAATGCAGAGAAATGTTTTGCTTACTCTGAAGGTCTCATAGCAGCAAAGCCCCCTTGCCACAACCCCAGGGCAGAGGTTATAATTTCTGTTTGGGGTCTGCACAGCTGTGTGGGCGTGTGTGGCGTGGGACAGACAGAAATGGCAGGACCTGCCCCTGCTGGGGACGTCTCATCTCATGAGGAGGTGACATAAACACCCGGCAGATCACTGTGTGGAAGACGAGAGGCGGCAGTGGAAGGGTGAGGGCGCGTGCGTGTATCACACAGTCGCTCCGTTCCCCTGCGGGTTTTGATTTAAAGAGGTGGCAGAAGGAGGCGTTTGGGTGACCTGGGCATCCGTGTGCCAGCGCAGCCCCAGATCACAGCGAGTGTCACCCAAGAGCATGACTCAGTTAAGTGCACTGATGGCAGAAAAGCGGCGTTATGAGCGTTAGTGATTTCTCTGGTTTGCCCACGTGGACCTCCAGCATTTCAAGGCAGATCCCCCAGCGGCAGCAGTCGCTCTGTGCCACCACCAGTTGACTGATGGCTGTCCTGGGTTGAAGCACTGGGGGGTCTCTGGGGATATCCAGGGATGCTCTGACCCCTCAGACTAGTCTGAGGGATTGAAAGGTATGAGGCCCCACCAGATCTTCATGTCTCCTGTGCTGGTCAGGCTCTCACACCCGCTTGCCAGCCTCCATTAGTTTCATCCAAGCTCTCACCAGCTCTCCATCCTGGAGATGAAAGGTCGGTGGAATCATTGCCACAAGTTGCACCAGGTGTAAGCACTGAGCAAGAGGTCACCACATGCCATTTCTTTGATGACTCTTCCATGAAGGGTAATAAAGGACCATTACAGCATGTTCAGTTGTCTCCAGCAGCTTCTACAACCACTGGGATGAGAGCAGGTTTCTGTGTCAGAGACCCCCGCCCGAAGGTGCAGTGAGGGAGGTAGTAATTTGCTGTGAGGTTTCAGGCTTATTGGGAAGGAGCTGCATCCCACACTAACCTGGATGGTGCTCGATCAGGATTTTCATAAACTGGTCTGGTGGGGTTTCTTGGGTATTTTTAACTGTTTCTACATTAATTGCAGCTGGTCTGCAGTATAGGTTTTGATCTCTGTGTGTAAGAGAGAGCATGAGATGGGTGCGACTGTGCCTACAGAGGCGTGATGGGTTTCTGTCTGCAGCCCGCTTTGTAACCAACCCTTGTGCTGAGAGCCATGGGGAGGTTTTTGTGACTCCCCCCCCTCCCAGCCCCTGCTTTTCCTTCTCTCAAGGGCTCGCTGCTCGTCTGTGTGGCGTCAGACGTGCCATGTCAGCCCTGCGTGAGCAGGGCGCTGATCCACAGCCCACCGGAGACTTCCTGCACTGCAGGAACAGCAGGCTGCTGCCACACTGCTGCAAGCCTTTTTCACAGACAAGCAGCAAAATTTTCAGCCCCTGGAGGGGCCCTGTGAGGTCAGCAGCTTGAAACAAGCTCATTTCTTTGCTGCTTTGCCATTTTTCATAATTGTGAGGGTGAAACCAAAGCATTTCCCACACAGCCTGGACAGGCACCCATGGGTGCTTACAGCAGCGTTCTGCCCCCCAGCCAAACACAAGCCTGCCCTCTGCTCACCCTCAGGGAACCAGACTCACCCTGTGGCTGTTTGTGGTTGAATTTGAAGATGGTAAGTAGCTTGAGTGTGGGACTGACACACTTGAAGGCAGGATTGTGCTCTCACAGTGGGGGGAAACAGGTTAAAACATGGCTTGAACCAAACGCACACCACCGCTGGCAAGTGCCACCAATGGCAAAATCAGATTACAAAATCTTGCAGCGTTACTGGTGGTCTCCTATTAAGTTTGTTGCTGATATTAGTAAAATTTAAAAGCTCATGCATGGAAATCCTGTGCAAAAGCAGATGCCTGTCTCCCCTCCAAGTGTGTGGCACTCCACAAGCGGGCTGGCTGGTGGGGAAGGCGGGTGTGCCGAGGGCAGCCGTGACGTGGTTGCTGGAGAAGTCCTGTCTCTCTTGCAGCAATGGTACACCAGCTCGATGAATGTCGTCTGCACCTGGCTGACAGACCGCATGGACCTGCAGCTCCACATCTACCAACTGAAAACTCTCATTAGGATAGTAAAGGTAATCACCCCGTGTGTTTCCCCCTTGCTGCTGGGAGGAGCGTGTGTGCGTTGTCTTAGGCAGGCTGTCACCCACAAATAAATTAAGCCTTTCATTAAAAAATTAAGATAGTTGCATCTATGGCACGTAGCACAGGCTAAACGGGAAGTTGAAATGCACAGAGATCCAAAATACAGGTGTGCAGGTAAGAACAAAGTAACTCCTTGCATTAAAAAAAAAACCCAAAAAAAAAAAGAAACTCTCGTGCTGTTTGACACGACCTGTAAAATAAGTGTACTGAAATTAGCCTTTCTGGGGACAGAAGTTAGCCTTTCTGTGACCGCTGATCACACCCATGAACTCCGGTGTTAAAATGGGTTAAATCAATGCAGAAGTTTTTAACACCATTCTACTAAGCCCAACTATGGCTTGTGATTATTGTCAGAATTCAAATGAGATTGTTCTTATTGCTAATTGAAGTTCTTTCTTTTACAATGACTGTATATAATCAACTCTGAGAGATCACAAAGGTGAGATAACATACCCTGAAAGTAGCTTTTTTTTTTTCCTTAAGAGCACGTGTGTGTGTATATGTGTGTGTGCATGCCTTGGACTAATGATAATTATTTCAGTGTGAAATCACAGTGGTTTACATGAAATAATAAGATCACAGAAGGGGGTAAATATATTTTTGATCATTTTAGGTTCTATCAAATGCTTTTTGGTCTAGTATTTTATAATGTTTATGGTCTTGTGTGCAGTGAACACATTGAAGGCATGAATAAATTAAAACTGAGATGTATTAAATGTGCTTTTCATAACTGAAAACAACAGGCACAGACAAATTATTTCTACTTGTCAGCTAGCTGAGGAAAGCTTTCTTCCTTGTGCTTTATTTATACCAATATTACATTCAGAAGCAGCTACAACAAACCCAAGGACTTTCTGAAATAGTAAAACAGTAAGTAGTTTCCATACAGAGCACAGAGCAGAATTAAATGAACAACAAGACCAGAGTTTTATCTCACAGAGTCAAAAAGTTTATAAACATAAATTCAAATGAGAGATGTTAATTGTAGTAACGAGGGAAATACGGAAACCAGGGAAGTGCAACTCCAATTTGAGGTGAAGAAAGAGAGGTTTAAGAAACACGTGCCGTGTGCTTATATTTATACTTCAATAATTTCCTCCAGTATCCTGGACTTAGTTTATTTAATCCCTATACTGTAGGTAGGATTGTTTAATACGGAGCATTCCGGGAACGTGTAATCACGTCTGCGGTTACGGGCGATAAGCGTTCTGCTGCAGGAGGGAAAATAACTGACTTTACAGGCAGGATGAACGCAGCCAGGAGCAAGGGAAGTTAGCTGGAGCAGAGCCCTTATCTCTTGCTTTGATGTCTCTTTAGTCTCAGCCTCCCCTATGCAAAGCTGCCCTGAGCAGCCCTGCACGTCCCTGCTTTGAAGCCACCCAGCCCGGCCACCCCGCAAGCCCACAAAGGCAGGGCTGGAGCCGCAGAACTGTGATTTTTTTGCCCGAGGCACCCTAAAGGAACCCCTGCCTTGGCAAAGTGGTGGCCAGCAGAGATTCCTCTGTGGCCTCTGCACTCTCTGGGGCAGTGCAAAATGTCCGTGGGGCTGGGATTGCCCTGACATCTCAGCCTCTTCCATTAGCGACCCCAAGCCCCCGTGCAGGGGCACAGACTGGCCCCTGGGGCAAAGCAGGGGAGCCAGTGTCAGCCCTGACCTCTCCCTGTTGTCTCCTTCCTCTTTGCCTCTCCCTGCTCTAGAAAACATACCGGGATTTCCGATTGCAAGGCGTGCTGGACTCCACCTTGAACAGCAAAACCTACGAGACGATCCGGAACCGGCTGACGGTAGAGGAGGCCACGGCGTCGGTCAGCGAAGGCGGAGGGCTCCAGGGCATCACCATGAAGGACAGCGATGAGGAAGATGAAGAGGACGACTAGGGAGGCTGGGGGTCGCCTGGTATCCGTGCATGTACCTCGTCTGTAACTCAGTTAGCCACATTAGGAATTTTTATGTCAGCTCTCAATGCCCATGAGAAGTTTACCAATACAAATGCCATGTTAGCTGTGTGGTAATAAGATTAGCACCTCTCTTTGATTCATCAGTTTCCTAATTTCATATCTATATGTTCATAAGCAATATGGAGCACCATTGTTTAATACTGTTAATGGAAAAACTACATAGAAAACATGCTAGGTGTGTCCCTGTTATTAAAGTTTAAACAATGCTTCATTAATGTACTGTATATACATTGATGGTAAATTGTTGTGAAGATGAGTGACTCGAGTCCTTTCATTTCTTTGTTTCTCTTCTGTGGATGCCAACTGCTTAAAATTAATAAAAAAACAGCTTTGTTTTTAAAAGAAGAACCAGGCAATTACAAATGATTTTTTGTTCTCTCTGTTCATTTAAAAACCAGAAAACAAACAAACCCAGACAGCCGTTTGAATCATTCTGCATCCTTGTTAATGTACCAGGCTCTTCCCTCCAATATGCAGTTAACTCCATAGAGGCTACATCCCAGAGGATTAGTCATTCTAATTGCCACACCAGATTAATCCTATCATTATGGATATATCATGCCACATTACAAGTCCAAAGCAGTTGTTTTATGTTGACATTTGCTCCTCTAAATGTTACATTTTTGTTTAAATTTCAAAAAACAGTGTATGTACAAAGACAACTTTAATTACAATCTTAGACTATACAAATGTGTTTATAATAATATATTGAATATTTATTTCAGTAGATTGTAACCATAATTTACAATTCCTCTGTTTCACAATGGTTTTTATATATGTCATGTACATTGCATTTTGACCAGTAACTGCATGTCCATCAGTCCCTCTTCCAGAGCTTTTACTTTCTGTGTAAAATAGTGATCCATTTTGCTTTTTTTGCCTTATACAAGCCGACAGTTGTAAAAGTGTGAGAACTGTGGCTTCTCAATAAATAACTATTCAGATGTCCTAATAATAAATTATGGAGTCTTTTTATGTCTGCCTTAGAAAAAAAACAAAACAAAACAAAACAAGCTGAGATGTAAGAGCCCCCACCTCTCAGAATAAAGGAATTTTCTTTTCTCATGGGTGTTTTTTAGTTTATTAATTAAGAAGATGGTTTTCTGATTTGCTCCCCAAGGTCAGGGTGGGACTACACTGCCTGTTCCCCAGGTACAAGGGCATTTCTGCAATCCCCTCCACAGTTGTGTCCATCGTTATCTGCACTCTACATCCTGTGATTTGTCCCTGGATATCTAATTGATGATCTGTTCTTGTTCAGCCCCTGTTTTTACATGGCCATCAGCCTTGCCCAACACTTACCTACCTCCAAAAGGCCTAATTATGCATTTTAATTTCTCCCAAAGCAGCCAATTGCAGCAGCACTTACACCCACAGGACAGGGGCAGACCGTGAGCTGAAATTAAATAACAGCCTGGTTTGATGGAAAACATGTTAATGGAAACACAGTTGAAGTGGTTGCCCAGAGAAATCATGAATGCCCATCCCTGGAAGTTTTCAAGGCCAGGTTGGATGGGGCTTTGAGCAACCTAGTCTAGTGGAAGGAGCCATGCCCATGGTAGAGGGGTTGGAACAAGGTGATCTTTAACATTCCTTCCAACACAAATCATTCTGTGATTCTCTGATAGGTTGAGTTTTATGAGAGATTTTGCAGTCTCTCCCCCCCATCAGCCAATTCAAACAAGAAATGCTTCCTGCTTGCCCAGGTCTCAGTGAATTGAGAGAGAAGCAGAAGAGCTGATGTCTTTTATGCCCAAGCACAACATCTTGCTGCCAGCCTGGGGAATCAGGACAAATGTTCATCACCCACAAATAAAAGACAAACGTTGGAAAACATCCCTACCTGGACAAGCCTGACTGACATAATGAACCATTAAACTAAACCAACTTCTAGTGTCCAAAAGCCATGAGACACAGCCTGGATGTATGGGAGGAGACTGAGACCTCTGGAACTGCCTGTGAGGGGAGTGCTGACTCCCAAACTGGGCTGGGATAATTATGGAGCTTGGAGCATAATTCACCTGTGGTGCTGGATGTTTGGGTCCCTCCCCTCTGTGCGAGAGTTCAGCACCTGCCTCTGGAAGTGCTCTGAGACCCCCCTGGATGGCCACACCCTATACATTCAGCACACACCACCCCCCTGGGAACAGGGGCATTAACAAGGGCTTCACTTCAGGAGTGGGCAGTGGAGATGCACATTTAGCACCACTGATGTGTTGAGAAGTCATTTGATACATGAGGATAGACAAGTTTTGGACTCTTCACTGTAGCCCAAGAGACCCCTTGGTGATAGAGGGAAGCATTACCAGGAAAGCCACCTCTGAGGATTTAGGCAGGAACGTGACTTTGTGGCACTGACACAGGAAGCTTTTCTTCCTTCTTACCCACCCTTCATCTGTGCAGCTACTTGGTCCTAAATCCCCAGAGGAAATGAGTGTGCAAGTCATACTTAGTCTATCAAACCAACCTCAGGTGCCTCTGCAGGTCCATCACTGGGACGCATACAAAAATCTTGACCTCATTATGCTGGGAGCCTTCAATTCCACCTTGAAGCCCTCACAGGACTTGCCTGATGAAACAAGTCTCACAAGACATAAAGCAAGGAACAAACACCTGGTCCCTTCTTTCTAGGGGGTTGAGATCCACTTGAAACCCACACACATGCTGATGCACACGTGTGCTCGTGCCCTCTTCATCCTGTTCTTCAGCTGTCCCAAATATTTATGTGAAGGACAACAGCTCCAAGAGGAGGCACTTGGAAGGCACTTACTGGGGTGGCCACCAGGCTGGCAGCAAAGAGCACTGAGGGACACCCAGATTTGTAGCTCCGCTCTCAGGCAGGCAGAGCAGAGCTGGAGAAACAGCTTGATTCTGCTCTGCAAATGGCTCCTTTTTTTTTTTTTTTTTTTTTAACCACAAAATATTTATTGGGTAAAAACACAGCCCACTTCCACCTGCCACCTTTCAAAATAGTGAGCCCTGCTCAGTTTTTTGAATGAGAGTGTGGGCGCAGCCTTCAGGAGACGCTCCTTGGCTGTGCATCGCTAACGCGCATCGGTACT
This sequence comes from Lophotriccus pileatus, assembly GCA_035583135.1. NCBI lineage: Eukaryota > Metazoa > Chordata > Aves > Passeriformes > Tyrannidae > Lophotriccus > Lophotriccus pileatus. Next base: position 7,304,461 of record JAWWES010000024.1, read on the forward strand.
TCCCCGGAACGGCGGTGATGGACACCCTCGACTGAGTTCCTCTGTCATGAGCAGTGACCCCATGGCCTGTGACAGCTTTTTGCATGTCCTCAAATCCCAATAAAGCACCTCGGAGATTCCAAAACAACCCAGAGGCTTGGCTGCACACTCAGACGAGGAAGCATTAGCCAGCTTGCTACCTTTAAGGAGTTTGGACCCAAATGATGAGCTCCAAGTTACACACTTCAGTGGGAGCGGGGAGAAGATCTCACGTACAAGCAGTGCTGCAAAGCAGGATTTAACCTCCCACTCCAGAGCCTGCAGCCTGTGGCTGAGCAAAGGAGAGTTCTGCATCCTGATCCCCACTGCCTTTAACCCTGCACATGGTTACGTGGGTGCTGGCAGCCCAACCCTGTCCTAAATGGGTTCTGTACCACGGTGCCGGGAGCAGGACGTGCCACCTTCTGTTAATCCTGCAGAAATATCGAATCCAAAATGGTTTGGTTTTGTCTGAAAACCATCAATCCAGGTTTAAAACCCTCCTGGCCACAGACTACAGTTTGGACAGGGCTCAGGTTCCTGCAGAGTAAAGCTCAGGCAGCACCTAAAAGGGCTTGTGGACGGGTGGGAGCGTTGGCAGAGCCAGACAAGGAATGCAAAGAGCTGCTGCTGGTTCACTTCTACCCATTGCTGTGACAGAACAAGCTCCAACAGTCAAAGGACTTTCTGCCAGTACAACTGCACCTAGATGAAGAATCTGCCAGTACAGTTATGTCAATCAGTTTTGGGGAAAGAGGAAAATTTCATTCCTCTGCCAGCAAAATTTTAAATGATAGATCAGGCCAAAACTTCTCTCATATTTACAGGGAAGTCCAGCGAAAATATCCTTTTTTTGACAGACTTACTTAAAAGCATGTGGCATGGAGACTGAAAATGCTATCAACTATTTGACTGACAAGTGTCAGCAGCTGTTCATCCAATTTGTTTTATATTTCAGCAACTAACAGATTCTTTCCCCTCTGCTGTAATGCATGTCTTCTGGCCCACAGGCATCTTAGAAATTGCTTTTCTGCCTCTCTAGTGACCAAAACGTCAAAAATATTAGAAGACAATTTGTGTTCAGAAGCATAAACAGGCACACAGCAAAGCAAAGATGATTTTGTCAATGTTCAGGCTGTGTTCTTTTTTAAAAAGTCACAGCAAACCTAAGGCAAAAATTACTTCTTTAAGCTTCCAAAGAAAAAGCTAAAGAAAACAAAGCACACAATACATCAGCACAGGTTAAACCATCAACTACCAAGGGGAAAAGCAGTTGTCTAATGGCCAAGCAAAACACAGCAGAGCTATATGTCAACCTCTGCACTTTGGCTGTGAAGTTCATGACTGCACTATCGCCACTGTCACCAGTGTTTGTTCAAAAACCTGCTCCATGGTTCGGGATTCAACAGTCACTGCTGCATCGAGCCAAGCCCAGCTAGGAGAGTCCCTTGAGCCATTCACAAAACCCACCCTTCTTCATCTTAGGTCTAACACTGCTTTCAGAAACTCTTTCATTCTTGACTGCGTATAAGTTACAATTATTGCACTTTTCACCCATTCTGATCTTGCTGGACTAAAAAGCCTGTGCAGCACCTCTCTCTGGTGAGCTGTATTCAGCCGTATTACCTTTACTCAAGCACGTTTAGGCTCTTGGGCTAAACCTGAAGTGGCATTTTTCTCAGCCTTTCTAAAAGATACATATTCCATTTCAAGTTGTAAATCTGCATTTGTTATAACTGTGCAAAATATGGGAGGAAAAAAGTGCAGAGATTATATGCAATCTGCCAGCAGAGTTGTGTGCCATGAGGAAAATGCCTCACAGGTCAAAACAAAGAAAAACACTGAGCAACAAATTAGTTGCAGGCAGTAGCTAATATGGAGATCAAAAGATTAAAATCAACATACAACGATGAAATCACTGGAATAATAGGAGCACTTAAGAAGATTAAGTCAATAACAGAGTCCAGTACTACAAAAATAAGATTTTGATTATGCTGTAAAATTTTATACTGGGAGAGCAAAAGCAATTACAACCACGACATGCTTCGCTCTCCCTGCCTTAGACCATCTTGGCTCATTTCCTATGCAAGGAATACAGTTGTTGAAATAAACAGAAATGTTATGACTCAAGTGCTCGATTCAAAAACAAACCAGGTGGTCAGATCAGATTGGGGACTGTCAAGATGGGGTCTGTAAAATGAGGACTTGTTGCAGATCCCGGAGGATACGACAGCTGGGGGGAACAAAGGCCACACCGTTTAGGACTGCTTTCAGCACAGAGAGCTCCACAAGCAGCTGATCTCGGGGCTGTCCCAGGCTGTCAGCTGGAGAGGAGAAGCGCACACTGGAAGGGAGGTAGGAGGAGATTAATAGCTCAAAGACTTAAAGTGAATGTGGTGGTGGACTCTGATGACGGGGAAGGTATTTTTCTATCCAGCTAAACCAGCAAAGATTGCAGGTTTGGTTTTACATCAGAGGCAGAGCACGCGGCAGCCTCCAAACCATCTGGACCCTCACGTCAGGGACAGGAACATGTCCTGTATCCATATTCACCAGTTCTGCGGGTCACTCAGTAGCTCAGCCCAATGGGCATGGGAAGGATGACCCACTGAAGGGTAGCTAATGCTCACCATGCCAGATCTACCCTTGGTCATCTGCTTGGTGTGCAAGTACGAATTGATGAGCCAATCCCTCCAACACACACTGGCCATAGCCATGGGACACCAGACTCATCCATGGGCTGTGGAGCCAAAGTCCTAGAGTCCCCCAGGGAGAAACCTCCCCTGGCAAGGTCCTCCACACCCAAGAAGTCTCAAAGCCCTTGGTGGGTTCTGCAATGCTCACTGTTTTGTGAGGAAGAACCAAAGCAGCTCCTCTGCTCCCCAGGGCCAATGTGACCTGGGCTTTTCTCTCAAATGCTCTCTTTTCAGCATCATTAACTCCACCCCCACCCCAGAAATCACAAGCTAGGTTCATAATTAAATCAAATAAATAAATAGCTATTTTTGCATAATTTGTGGGTGTTCTTCAATATCAGGAAATACTTGGTTTGTGCACTGAAGATTTTTCATCGAAGAACAAGGTACAGATTTTTTAGTTTGGGCTGTCAGAGGGATTTTTAGTGGTTCTTCTAGATCATGTCTTCTGGGGTGAAATCAGCCCTTTTCTTGTGCTCAAATAGCACAGCAGCAGTTTCACCAGTCAATCTGGGAGTCTTGCCAGGCTCCTTCTGACTTAGCCACCACCACCACCAGGGACAGGGATGCTGCAGTCCAGCGGGTCCCATATGCCCCGGGGGAAGGAGGTGAGGTGCTGCCACCTCCGTACCAGTCCAGCCCTGCAGCCGATGGGGACATCTGTGACAACAGTTCAAACAAGGGCAAATACAAATCCCAGACAACGTAACATGTGGCACAGCCACAAAGGCTGGACAACACCGAGTGAGGACGGAGTGGCAAAAAGACACAGGGGAAAAATCGGCTTTGGAAAGATTCTTTCTCTGTTCGATTGAAAATGCAAGAAATTTAGAAAATGAGATGGTTTTCTATCTCATTAAGGGAAGAATAATTCAAAACACGTGGAGTTTGTCCCACTTACTTTTTTGGCCATCCTTCTTCCAAGCAAAAAAAGGAAGGAATAGGAACACAAAACTGAAGTGGGCTTCTACCCATTTTCACTGCTTTTTGCTCCTTTTTCTGAAACGTTTTCAGTAGGAAAGTGAGAACAAGGCCATCCCCCCATTATATTCTCCTTCTCTACTTCCTCCCACCTTTTCTCCTAAATAGAAAATAAGGGGAAAAAAACCCTACAAAACCAGAAAAAAATAAAAGCTCCCACTCTTTCAAAACAAAAAAGTACAACATTTCAAAACATTAGGAAGGAACATCTTCCAGTTTCAGCGTTCAGAAATGAGACACAGCATTGCTCCATTACTGCAACGCGAGGGACGACTGTTTCCGACAGCAAGGATGGAGAGCAGCAGCTCACCTGCTCAACAATTTCCTCCTTGCCTTGCTGGCCAGGCTGACTTTGGACATGGTGTAGATTCCACCAACTCCTCGCCTCCCTGCTGGGCCAGACCAGTCTCACACCAGGATCTAGATTTCCCTCATGATGTCTCTCTCCACTCCTCACAGGCAGGCAGGCAGCGTTTTTGGGGCATAAAGCCTGGCTGGGATCGAGCCGTTAGTTACCGTTCCTGTTGACAGGCAAACTAGAATAGGCTCTGGCTCACTTTCTCCGAGCTGCGGAAGGAGGAATGAGCCGGGAAAAAAGTTCATTCAATTGCTTCTGTTTGGCAGCTCTGCAGGACTCTCCGCAAAGACAGAAAGAGATGTGGCAAGTAAGGAGTTGCCATTTTTAGAATTACATAAGCCAGTTTGATTGCCATCGAGGCACTCTGTGCAGCTCCTGCCACGGTGCCCTGCCGGTTGCTCTGCAGTGGGACTAGATTTCAAACAGCTTTAGAAGCAGGTCAGATACCAGCTCTTAAAATTGGACTCAGGTTGAAAATGTCGATGTTACTCTTGCATCACTGACAAAGTTGAACAGCATAACCATGCAAGGACTCTGGGCCAGTTTGCTTCCAAAATCCCACTAACCACATTTGCTCTGGGGCCTGCACAGTGCTCCAAAAACTTCCCCAGTGAAAAAAAATGAATCTAAAAATAAAAAAATAAATTAAAAGGATCTGTCTACAGATATGCAGTAAAGTGTACATAACTCAGTGAAAGAGATGAAAAATAGTCTGGAGGGACTCAACGCCTCTGCTCCAGCCAAGGAGCCATGCATTGCCCCTGCCCCAGTTGTGTCACTCTCCATTGGGTGACAGGGCAGCAGGGTCCTGCAGGATCAAATGGACTGCCCATAGGGACTGAGGAATTGGCACTGCTCCTATTACACAAGGTATCACAGTTTCAAAGAAATAATGGGAAGCCATCACATGGGTAACAACCCTCACTTCACTCCAGCCCCAAAGTTTGCTATCCTGACTTCCCTGTTCGTTGCTCTCTAATTTGTTCAAGCAGTGTCTGTCTCTGACCACTGCAAACCAAACTGTGGCCAAACACCTTGGGACCATCCCTAGATTGACCTTTCAAGGTTGTAATTTTTGCCTTGCACTGAGACAGTCCCAAACCCAGCAAAGTGGGACTAGGGCCGGGCAGCACCACAGCCCAGCCTGACCCAGGGCTGCTCTGCCACACTTTGCACCAGCCACAAAGCTGCCAAACCACACAAAATGGTGCCCCCCCCCCCCCCCCGAGCTCACAAAGACAGCCCCATCCTAATTGCCTGGGCTGGTGGATCATCTGGTAGTTCATCATCTTCTTTTAAAAAAAGAAAAGAAAAAAAAAAGACAAAAAAAAGTATTTAGAAAAATTCATATATAAAGAAAAGCAGCATGGAAATCAAAGCCACCATTTCGGAGAGATTGAAGCATAATGCTAATAACTTTCGGCAGCTTCCACTGTGGAGTTTAAGCAGCTGCCAAGTTAAATAACTAGGAGGATCCTAAGTTGTCTTCCAGTGGACCAGAAATGCCCAGCACCGACTGCCCGGGCAGGGGCGGCCCGACGGGCACGGGGAGCCGGGCCAGGCCTGCGGGGCCCTGCACTCCCATCCGCCCGGGACCCACCCGGGACACGTCCCCGGGAGCCCCTCGCTGAGCGGGTCTGGCTGTCGAGGGGAAAAAGGGGAACCCCCGTCGTTTTTCGGTGTCAGCGGCCGGGGAGCTTTTGGGGCTGGGGCTGCCGGGCGCGTACGGGACCCTCCGAGGTGAGCGGGGGCTAGAGAAGACCCGGGGGACCCGATGTGTCCAGCATGGGGCCGGCCCGGCCCGACCGGACACCGCACTCGTTTTTCTGGGAAGGCAGCAGCGCAAAAATCACCGTAGGAGCGACCGCGTCCGCATCAGGAGCGGCTTTGCGGCGTGCGCCCTTCCTGGGAAAAATCCGCAAACCATTTCTCCCTCTAAACGTCGGGGGTGAAGGATTAAAACCCCACGGGAGAACAACCTCCATGGGAAAGGCAGAACGCCCTTGCGAGCCGGGAGCCCGCAGCCCACCCGACGTGCAGCACCTCCTGCCTCCCAAAGCCGGGCTGGGCCGCTCAGCCCCCCAGAGCCACTCGTTCCGAGGGGCTCGGCCGTGAGCAGGCGGCAGGGCCGGGGCAGGCGAGGGGGCTGGGGCAGCTGTCTCAAAGTCAGTCAGTTGTAATATGCTCGCCGGAACAGCAGAAGTCGAATCGATAGAGACGGCCTCCAGCTGTGCCTAAACCTGCGATTTCAATTAAAATACTGAGCTCCGATGCCCGGGTCTTAGCTGGGATCTCAAAGCCTTGATGCACAAGGCGTGCAGTACTCGTCTTCTCGCCGGCCGGGAGGCAGCGGCACGGCCCGAGCCGGTGCCCGGCTTTGGGATGCACGGGGTCTTCTCCGGGATGCAGGATGGAGGCGGCCCCGGGGCTGCACTCGGGGGTCCCCCGTCCCTCCTCGCCCCCGGGAGCCCTGAGGCCTATGGAACTTGCTGCTCCGAGCAGGGCAGTGGGTGCGGAGCGGCGAGCCTGCAGCCTTTCCCTCGTCCAGAAAGGGAGGGAGGGAAAGAGGGAGAGAGCCGGTCCAGCAAACACCCCGGGAAGGACGAGGGCGGCGCGGGGAAGCTGGCAGCGAGCTCCCGGCCCCGGCTCCGCAGCCCTCTTTTATCCTGCCCGAAATCATCTCGTTTACAGAAAATATTTGTTTGCACTATTAGTTGGTACTGGAGTTAATTACTCAACGTGTGAGCGGGGAGTAATATGGATAAAAGCAGCCCCAGTGTTTATTGTGTGGGTGAGCTGTTTGAGCGGTGCTTGAATAAACTGCAATTAGGGTTAGATAGAGATTAATTAACATGTGAGTGGCAAGGTGTAAAATAGTTCCCAACCCTCCACTCAGTATAATCTGCAGGCGAGGAAAAGAAGTTTGTGGAGGCTAATTAAATACTTTGCTAAAGCCGGCGAGCCCCGGGAGCGAGCGGAGCCTAGCCCAGCCCAGCCCAGCCGCCGCCTGCCCGCTCCCGCTGCCCGGAGGAGGTGCGGGCAGGGCGAGCAGCGCGGCGCGGCTCCCCGGGGCTCCCACGGGCTCTCCCGCAGCCCAGCCACCGGACGCGGCTTGTGTGGCTGTCCGCGGTCCCGTCCCACACTCTCCCCCAGAAGCGGGACGTTTCCCTCGCTCCTTTGAACGCTGACCCGACAGATCCGGGCAGGTGGGATGGAGCGGGCAGGGCTGGGGGATGCCAACACCTGATGCTCCAAACGCGGTGTCCCCCCGGGGCAGGACGCTCCCTTCCGCCCGCAGGCAGCCCGGGGCGGCCGCCGCTTTCAAAGTTTGTTTCTGGAGCGTGTTGTGGTTCGCAGGTGAAAAAGCCTGTCTGCAAACAGCCGCCGGCGAGCTGCCCCGGCGGGGAGAGGAGGTGCGGCTTTGTCAGCGCCGCACAAAACCCCCGAATTCCTCCAAACTTTCTTAGGCGTGCGAGGGAGGCGGAAAAAAAAATATATATTGGGGCCTTTTCATTGCTTGCTTTACCTCTGGCCAGGCTCAATCTAAACCCTTCACTCCCCCCCTTTCCCCCGGATAATCCTCCCCTTTATTTTAGAAACACACAAAACCAGGTTCCACGCAGCGCTATAGTGGCTACAAGTGAAAGAGAATTGAGCGCCCTGAATCGCTGGGGGAAAATTGGTTCAGCTGAATAGCCCCAGCGAGGGACGGGGCGGCTAATCAGGGCCAGGGGGGTGCTGCCGGGCCCCCCCAAACAGGTGGACGCGGGACTCTCTCAATTACCGCGTCCTCGCATCTGAGGTTTCTGCAAATCCTCCCCTCCCGCATCACGACGTTTTAATTAAAAGAGAGGAAGGGAAGAAACCCCGGCATCCAAGCGCTATAATGTATCGTCGCCTATTTGGGGGGGAGAGGGGAGGAAAAAGAAAGGCGGGGGGCACGACAAGGGCTAGAAGGGCAAAGGAGAACCGCCCGGGTGCCCCCCCTCCCGGGCAGCGGGCACCTTTCGGGTGTGACAATTTGCAGAACTCCCGTTCGCTGAACACTGGTCTTTTTCTTTTTTTTTTTTCTTTTTCTTTTTTTTTTTTTTTTTTTTTTTTAAAG